>CM068375.1:211488155-212688155 GCA_034769895.1 Magicicada septendecula
TTTCCCATGCTGCTCATCACGTAATTTTTGGCACATTTTGAAATTTTTAGTCGTCAAATTCATGAAAAGCTTCCAAAAATTTGACAGATTTCATTAAATCATTCACCTAAGAAGTGGTCTGATACGAGTCCACCCAGTTTTTTGCATGCTGCTGATCACTTAATTTTTTGGATATTTTCAAATTTGTATCTCAGATTGACCAAAACTTCCAGTAAACCGACAGATTCGCTTGAAACGTTCATCAGGGGAGGCACCTGGATCAACGGATCCCAATTTTTCCCATGCTGCTCATCACGTAATTTTTGGCACATTTTGAAATTTTTAAAGTCGTCAGATTCGTGAAAAGCTTCCAAAAATTGACAGATTTCATTAAATCATTCACCTAGGAAGTGGTCTGTGACGATTCCACCCAGTTTTTTAAATGCTGCTGATCACGTAATTTTTGGGACTTTTTTCGAATTTTGAAATTCTGCCACAGCCAAACTCTTCCTGTTAGCCATCTGACTCGATGGTTTTTGGCACCAGGGATGTCATGTCTACTGTTCAAAATTGTCAAACCTTCTGCTGCTTATCACGTGCTTAATTCTCTGGTAGATCCCGGACTATTAGGTTCCTGTGCAGATCGCGCTGGATGCCTCCCACTTTCTTAGATCCCTTTCCACACCTGTGAACTAGGCCCCTGTGGTGTATGCCAAGCATACAATTGTTTTAACACAGGGGTCACTGTTTTCTGTCTATAAGATTCAATTATGCGATTCTGTATCGTGCCTAGGGATGGCGTTAGAGCTCTCCAGCGTATAGAGAAGCTCTGGAATAGCTGAGAAAAGAAATCACTGAACAGTGACTTGAGAGACATTCGCTCAGCAGTGAGCAGACTATAGTGTTATGATATTTGGGATGATGATAACTTTAAAACTGTATACGCATATATACACATACGCCCGCGTATGTGTGCGTGTGCTCTTCGCAGTATTGTATTTCCTTGGACTGCAAAAACTTATGTATTGGTGCTTATAGACTTGTACCGTATTTTATAAGGAATTTTTAATTTATTTACACCGTTAGTGCCAAAATGAATGTCAGCGATTCTCGTAGCCTTACGTCGTAGTACGACCAACGCTTTACCGTATTTTCCTTCCTACCAGCTAGGTATAATATGATTAGTTTACTCGGATGACGTAAAAAAATTGACATGTCCGAACGAAATATTTTTAAACAGGATATATAAATTCATGTAGACAGAATTAATATAATGTGAGGGAAATATAAGAGAAATACAGCACAATATTTGCAAAGACAAGAAGACGCGGGCGCAGGTGTGTGCATCTTTGTATAGAGAATGCGCAGATGACCCAAACGTATCATCGAACAAACTATTTGATCATCGCAACTGTGTGTACGGTGTAGTATCTATTCAAATTAGAATCTGAATGAACAGTATACACTCATCAGTGTGGTTACTTCTCCTACCGGCATGACATCACGCGAGTCTCCGTCGTGAGTCAACGTTTCGCCACATTCCCTTCGTGTTTGCGAAACGTAACCCCGTTTATAACGTTGTCGAAGTCGTTTTATTCGCTGCTGACCGCTAGGGCTTCTGTGGCCAAAAAACGTGTGCCTGTTTGATAGTAGTTAGGCCCTAAGTGACGAAATAGTATGAAGCACCGATTCCGCCTTGAGCAAAATAACATGTGATAATTGTAGATTCTTCCTCTTCAAGGCGGTGACAAGTCCTGAATGGTATTCCCGCCTTCCAATAATGTTTAATTATCCATTCCGACCGGTATTAAAATGCCATAGCTATGGCAGTTAAGGAATTTGTTGAAAGATGTTTGGTGGATAAAGGGGTTGTTTTTCTCGTTAGTCTTGATGTCCAGGGCGCTTTTGATGCAGCGTGGTAGCCGTGTATTTTGAATACTCTTAAACAATTCGAGTGTCCTAGGAACTTGTATTGTCTCTCACAAAGTTACTTTGGTGGACGAACGGCAGTTCTATCTACTCACAATACATCAATGGAGAGGGATGTCAGTAAAGGTTGTCCTCAGGGATCTTGTTGTGGGCCAGGATTTTGGAACATACAGTATAACTCGTTGCTCAATTTAGACTTCACTAAACGTACAAAACTTATAGCTTTTGCAGATGATTTAATTGTGTTAACAAGTGGTAAGTCTCTCTTAGAAGCTGAAAATTATGCCACTTTAGAGATGGTCAAAATTTCAAAGTGGGCTACAAATAACAAAGTTTCTTTTAATGAACAAAAATCAAAAATACTCTTGATTTTTCGTAAAAGACTTCAGAATTCAGAATTAACCATTTACGTTAATTCTAAAAAACTTCAACAAATTAGTAAGTTAAAATATGTGGGTTTCATTATTGACACCAAATTCAATTTTAATGAGCATATCCAGTATGTGGTCGAGAGGTGTACAAAACTGATTCATATGCTATCAAGATCTGCAAAATTAAACTGGGGGTTGGGACATGAGGCACTCAAAACAATATATAAGGGGGCACATCCCCCTTTTCTAATATGGAGCACCCGTACGGATAGACGCATTAGAAAGGAAAAGTAACCAGATGAAGTCAAAAGAGTGCAACGTCTCATCAATATTAAAATTGCGAAGGCTTTTCGTACAGTGTCCCATGAAGCTTTGTGCATTTTGACAGGACTGACTCCAATAATAATAAAGTTGAGAGAGATTGTTAGTGCTTACAGAGCTGCTAGAGGTTGTGATGGTGCTAATATTTTGATGGACACAGTAATTCCGTTCAAGGAATGGCCTCATCCGGCGGATACAGTTATTATAAACTCGAGCCATGAAAGTAAAGTATACACAGTACAACCATATACAGATGGCAGTAAGCACAACAATGGGGTTGGGTCGGGTGTATAGCCTTGTTTGTTAATGGTGAGCTCAAATATGAGATGCAGTATAAGTTAAACTTCTTATAGTTTAGATTATTACAGTTGGGTGCTCTAATAATCAGGCTGAGCAATTGGCAGTCTTGAAGGCCCTGTAAAAGATAGCTGAATTAAATTATATTATAACTAATTTGAGAACGGCAGCTGTTTATACCTACAGCAGAGTAACTCTGGACTCACTTAGGAGCTCGAGGAATCATAACTACTTGATAGAAGAAATAAGGAATAAGTTAAGAAGTTTAAAGGCGGACAACTGGTCAATTGATTTTGGTTGGGTTAGGGCACATGTGGGTATTTATGGTAATGAACTGGCTGACAATCTGGCTAAAGAAGCTGCGTCCAGTAGCAGTATGGTGTGCTATGAACGAATACCAAAAAGTGCAATGATTAACAAATTCCGTGAGGTGAGCCTAATGGAGTGGCAAAGTGGGAACAAACATCAAATGGAATGCTGACTAAGTTGTTTTTCCCTAGTGTGAAGCACAGACTGCCCTCAAGGTTTTCACTGTCTCCTAATTTTACCACAATGGTGACTGGTCATGGCAGGCTTAGAGTCTACTACTATCGTTTGAAGATAAAAGATGATCCAATATGTGTCTGCAACGACGGTGACCAAACAGTGGAACATTTGTTATATGAGTGCAATATGTTGAATGAAGAAAGACGGGTTTTCAAAAATAGTGTACTAAGGAGTGGTGGACGATGGCCTCCAAATAGAAGTGAATTGACTTCAAAATATGTTAGACAGTTTATTAAATATGTTAATAACATTGGTTTTGATTCTTTGTAGTGTTTATTGTTATTGTGCTTGTCTATCTATTTTGAATCATTGTATGCGTTTGTTATTATGAATTAACTATTATATTATTTCTTTTATGAATTTGCTAACTGCTATAATTTTTTATTGTTCGACTAAGCTTTTCGTCATTACTGACATCTTCAGGTCTTAAACAACCTGGTGTTTAATGACGAAAAGCTTAGTCGAACAATAAAAAATTATAGCAGTTAGCAAATTCATAAAAGAAATAGTAAGGATGGCTGCTAATTTAAACAATACGAAGAATAAAACAAGCTATTATATTGGTTGAACAGCTTCATCATGCATACATACGTACATACAGTTTTAACATGTTAATAATGTAGTACTAATTCATTGTATCATTGTAAATGATTGATTTTTATTTTCTTGTTTATTTTGATGATTTTAATTTTCTTGTTTATTTTGAATCTTTGTAATTGTTGTAATAATGGAGTTGTCTTTATATGTATTGAGAATTAGCTTGTAATAAGTTTATATATAGCATGTAGTATTACATTATTTGTAATGGAGCATGCTGAAAAACACACACACACGCACACACACACACACACACACAACAAAACAGTCGGACATATACAGAGAGAAGAAGACAGAGAGAGTACTGACAACAAGACATTTTTTCGTCACGATTTGTATTTCAGACCACAAAAAGTATTGCATGCTTACAAAAAATGTCTGTATTTGTTCTCATTGATTGGTTATATTCGTAATAATATGAATTACACATAAGGTGTGCGCTTTAAACTCTGCGGATTCTGTTAGACGTCACTCAGTACTGTCGACTGGCGCCGCTGACGACGACCTTATCAGTGCGAAACGCTAATCGAAGTATGATAGCAAATTAACGTTCATTTTTTACAAATACGAGAGAAATATTTTTAACACTACGATATATTGTATTTCGCTTTATTAGTACTGGTACTACTCGAGTGCATTAACTCTCGAGTTCGGTATTTTCCAGAACCATTGAGTCGCTACTTGAACAGAAATGTTTATTTAAAGATTAAACAGAAAAATATATAACGATTCCTGTTGATAAAACGGAGATAATGGTTTCTAAGGAATCCTGCAAAGTCGTGTTTTATGACCGTGTTGTGATCGTTCCTAAGCAATCCTTACGGAACATCGACTGCAATCGTTTGTCTCACGAACGATCTTTCACTATTTGACGCTTCAGATTAATATTATTGTTCAGTTGATAGCACCCTTTTGCGACTCGTCAGTTTTCGAGCCAGTGAGTAGTACCTTGCATTTTTACTATTAGGCCTATCTCTATTTTTAATGGGAGGTTTGTAGTCAGCAAACGGTGCTAAATTCAGATTGTACCCAATACTGTAGAACATCGTTGGCTTAAGAATGCGCACCCTTTTCGTCCTTTCGCTGACGAACAAGATTTTAGGTGTCCGAATTTTTAACGCCTTCAGACCGTTCACTATTAAACGAATTACGCGTAATTTCATTGGTCGTTCAGAGAACCAAAACCAACCCGTTCGATTCGAACAGGAACATCCTTCAGTATTTTCTGTTTACTGACTGCACCTAGCTTAATTGATAACTGGTATTGTATTGTATTGTATTGTACTCGATATTCTACTCAGAGTTCACTTTGATATCCGTATATGTGTGTGAAGAAGCGTACATGTGCGATGACGTCTGCCGGTTACGAAATACAAACGGATCTAAGATAGAGAGTTGCTAAAGGTCGCCCACTGTGCCATTTTGATAGCGTCAATTGTTTCTGTTCCGTTTGTAATGCTACACGACGCCTGTTGCTTCCGGCACACAGTTCCCATTATACGATTGCTCTTGTAGTCTACTTTAACCGTTTGTAGTCTTGAGAATAATTGCATCTGTGCCTGTTTTAATGTATACTATTTTAGCCACATCAGAATGTTAGTTTACCATTTTATTATTAGTCGTTTTCGTTTTATGAACATTAAAAAAGTTTACATTTTTTCTAAACCGTGCTTCATTTTCTGTTTTGTGTCCTCTCTCTCTCTCTCTCTCTCTCTCTCTCTCTCTCTCTCTCTCTCTCTCTCTCTCTCTCTCTCTCTCTCTCTCTCTCTCACTCTCTCTCTCTCTCTCTCTCCCCCCCCCTATCCTGATGCCTTTTTTGGGGGGGAATGTTGGGAAAAGACACCAATCTTCGAAACTTTTACGTCGATTCACGTAACACAAATTTATTTGTATAACTGCTTAGAGGTAGATAGTTTTATTTTATTATGTAATGGTTCAATAACAAACAGTAATATGATTTGAATCCGAAAAATGTATTATTAATGAAAATAAAACATATTCATGACCACGTGTGACAGTAATGAACATTATGATTATCACTGCAACGAAACCTAAAAATTATTCTTTCGCATCACCGTAAAATTTTGTATACATATGTGGCAAAAATAATCAGTTCAATTTTGGGAAACAAAAATCTTGAAATATCAAGTCGTGCTCTGCCGAAAGACTATTCTTGTATTTATTTTCTGATAAAACTGATGACAAACAAGTACATTCATCTTAAAAGTAATGGCAAAAATGTCGTTAAATATATCAAAGCGTTTTGTGATGACTGAGGATATTTTGTGCGTATTCTAATCTAAAATGGAACTAATTTAGCATTATTGGCAGGATGTCAGTTCGCATTTTTGCATGTTCTACAAAAGTGTTTTTAATTCACTACAATAACAATGCCCAGCTTCGCTTCCTTCTTTCAGTTATTTTAGTTCATTTCTTATCACAATACAGCCAATTTTATTTCACTAAACTTTTTAACGTTCAGACAAACTATTGACATCAAAATGTCTACTGCAATTACTTTGTCACATAGGCCCACGTTGTTTCACTATTTAGGTCAAGTTCTGCCTCTGCTTACAGCCGTCTGAATTTGTTAAATGTTTTATGTCGTTTTTGTGTTCCTGCTTCGTTCGAAATCCGCAAGAAGCCACTCTTTATAAGCCCAAATAATACCTTACTTAGTGCCATCAGCTTAGGAATACACGTATGTAATTCCATTTTGGTCATTATCCCATTGCCGTGCTTCCTCTACTTCGGGCTGTTTGTATCCATTCCCTTAGAGAGACACGCCCACAATCACCTCTGTGTAACCATTACATTTCACAGATTTTTAAAGCGTTAAATAAGAACTAACATTTATTATTCAGTAAGTATCAGTTGCAACTAAGTTTAACATATAGGGTGCTTACGAAGTGAGAAAGTAAACGTACTTTAAGGACATGTTCTACAGAAAAAAGGAAAAAGTTAAAAACACAGATTAACTGCAGGTGCTTTCTTTCTTAGTTACCTACTACAAAATTTAGCCCAAATTTTAACCTAATAGCGGAACTGTGGATTCAGATTTTGCACCTGTGTACTGACATTATGGCAGAAATTATTTCAGATTTTAAACAGCAAGATATTCGAATAAGGCGATCGCAAAACTTACGATTCAATAATTTCTCATAATGTACAGTTTATTTCAAATTATTCTGAAAAGTTCATTTTAATGTTTAACTTAAATATATCCCCACAATACAGATTTCTGTTACACTAAATATTAAACTACTAAGTTCTCGTCTTGTTCATATAAATAAATTGAATGAAACAGAACTATAAAATGTAAACATTCAGTTTTTATTAGAAACAAATAACGTTCTAACAAAAATCATACATACGAGCTAAACACTGCATAAATGTTTTAACAGATGTCACCAAAAATAAGAAACAAAATTAATCAGTGAACATAAATGTAATAAAATCTAACATCATTTTTGTCATAATATTATTAGACTTGTAGAATTCAAATTTAAGCTTACACGTTAATTTGGGCAAAATATTTTAGAGAAAAAACATATAATTACTACCGTTTCCAAACCTGTTTTTTTACAAACATTTTTCGTTACTTTCACGTGTAAAACTTGTCCGTTTCACCTGATATTTTTTACCGTTTTCCGTTGTGTATTAGTGTTAAATCCATTTTTCTTGCAGGCACATAATAACCAACACAAACAACTCTGTTTTTTTGGAGGGTTTAACGCATTTTTGAATTGCGTTAACTCAGTGACTGAGCCACTGAGAATGCCCCATTGTAGAACGGGAGAATTGAAGGTTATCCACTAAATAATCTCCGTTGCACAGATTAAAGAAATTGAGAAAAACACAAAACTTTGTTAGTTATAAATAATGTGTTGGTTTTCAAAATGATGATCATAATTACTATTATTGTTGTTATTGGTTTTTCTGTTGTTTCTAATAAAACTATCATATTTTTGTGTACCGGCGTCGAAATCTAACGTCAGCTTATGTAAGTATTGAATTATTTTATGTGTTAATATGTAAACCTTATTGATCAATTCTCGCCGACGGAATCTGGAAGGGCTTAGAGTTCAAATGCGCATAATTTCTGTACAAATTAAGAAAACGGTTCGGGGACACAATACCGAACGTTTATTGTTTGTCGGCCAAATGTCACCGTGACGAGGCATGCGCGCTGTAGTCGTCGGTTCGATTTCTGTAGGGAAGAGCTTACCGCAGATAACAGCCATACTTGAAAGCCGTGAAATGCACATTATTGTTTTGTATCGATGTTCGGATACGTTTTCGCCATCCGGTGCGGTGAAATGTGAATTCAGACACGGTTTTTCACGAAGTGAACTTGTGAATTCAACAAGACACGGTATCGTTGCGCGAGTGTTACCAGCTTCACTACGGCTCTGAGCAAACATATGTATTTTTGTTTTACATAATATGTCTTATACTGCCCATTCGAAAATCGCGTTGTTCGTTCCCATTATTAGGAATATTTACATTGATAAGGATATTCTGTGTAATGAATTCAATAAACATTTTGTTTTTTTTATTCATACCATTACATTGTAATTATTCAACCACTATAGTTATGTAGTTATTTTAAATTTATTTTGTTTATTTAACTTGCAACTTTTAGAATTTCATTTAATTTTTTTTTAAGTTTTATCTTTATGCGTAGTGCCCATCATTTATTACTCATGTAATATAACGATTTTGTAACCATATTTATTACACGAATATAATTTTATCATACTCATTAAAAGCTAAGACTATTAATATTATTCTAGTATTATTGATTGGTAACTTAAACATGTAACACTGGAGACTTAATCATTATTATTAACGTTTTCTTTTTGTTCGTATTGTTGTCATCTCAACTGCCATAGTTGATTTCCTTCAAAATGTTTAATTGTACTAATCTAACCACAAAAGATACAGTTAGTTGCAAAAATACAGTTAGTATTGAGATTGTACTAAATAATAAAGACATTTCGTTTTCTTATGTTTGTTATATGTGTTAAAATAGTTGAAATTTTACGAAGAAATCGTTCTTATATCTCTCGTACACACAGTACTTAAGTCATACTTTGATTCGTTATGAAATCAAAGTTTAAAACGAATAATTTGTGATCAAAAATTCAGAACGAATAACGGATTTGATTCTCTACTTCTGTTTGCATTTATAACGAAAACAATTCTAATCGATTATTCAGTTTCTTACGTTGCGGATACGTAAGTCAAGCCTAATGGTATTGACATCTCATATTTTTTAATTTTTTTGTAATTGCAATTTAGTAAATTTTGACTAATTTAATGTAGTCTAATATATTACTTAATTTAGCATTAGAGTTTCTCATAAAGTGTTTAATACCAGTTTATGCATATTAAAAGTAGGGGCAGGTGGGGTATAATGATCCCCTTTAGGAAAATTTTAATTTTTTTTCTTTGTATGTGATATATTATATTTTTTTTTATGCGTACTTTGTTTGGAGTTTTGTGTACAAAACCCATCAACTTTTATAGCTATAAAACTGTTCTATGTTATGTATTAACGAATTTTTCGGATCACTGCAAAAGGATCATTTTACCCCGTTGGGTGGGTAAAATTAACCCACGTGTATTTCAGATGGACATATAGAAAATAATGACTTCTTAAAACAAAATTTGTTTAGACTATTGTTTCCCACCTGTACAACTATTTTATTGTCAATTTATGAGTAAAAAATATTTTTGCATGACCGACTATGATGAAAATAAAGAAAACTCATAAAAATTATTGATTCACCTTCCTTTAATTCGTACGTCATTTTAAGAATAAATAAAGACCTTACAACTCAAAAACAAACAACAATAATAATAATAGAAGTACTTATGTTTACATAGAATAACACAAGGTAAATTATTTCACTCATTAGTCAAGCAGTATCTTATGTTTAAAATAAATAATAATTTCTTCCAAAACTTGCAACCTCATAAACGTCTAAACTTGAAATTAGGCCTAAAAGTATCATATTTTATAGACACAGTTAATTAAATGAATTGACTCTAACTATGTTAAATTTTATAACAATACATTAGATACATTATTTAGGCTATATCAACCAATCACTAGTGAAACAACACACAAAAAACTAATTGAATAAAATTTCCCTTGTTTACATAAACATAAAAGAAGAGTTAGCCTACCTTAACTATTTCAGAGTCAACTATCTCAAAATAATAAAACAAAAACACCAATAGTAATAGTAACAATATTAATAATAATAATAATAATGATAATAATATTAATAATAACAATAATAATAGGCTAACAATATTATAAAGAATGTCATGAGTCCAAATTTAAGTTTTTAAAGAAACAGTCTCCTTTTTTGTGAAGGTTGTACACATAAGTCACATTTAAAATTATCTTCAACACCAGCACATGCATCATGTGCCCACTTGTGGCATACACAACACATTATCCAACCTTCTCCGCTTGCAGAATCTGAATATTTTTCGCTACATACTAAACAGTTAGCATCGTTGCCGTCATCTTCAGATTCTGAAGAGTCCAGAAAATTTGATTTCGTTCTGGTAGTAGAGCTAGATTTCTTCCTCGACTGTGCATACATAGTCAATTTTTTTCATTTTTTGACTGCTCTGAATTTTTGGATTTCATCAAACTGTGTTGTACTTTCTCTTCCTTCTTTTGCAACCTTATTAATTTCTTTTTCTCCTTTTTTTCCTTATTCATTACCTCTTCCTGTAAGGTATTTTTATAAGGTGTACTGGTTAAGATGACAGTCGTTCCTCTTTTTCTTTTCTTTTCGGTTCGCTGACGAGAAATGTGTGGTAACATTTTATGTCTTCTGAACTGTAGCTGAAAGACGAGTTAATATTACGTACAGTCCGTATTTCAGCAGTGTCCGATGATATAATAGGTGGAGTTAGCCCTACACAGATCTCGTTTTCATCTAATGGAGAATTATGGAACGAATTTGTAGAATCATTTTCAACCTGAGTAGACTGAGACTCCAACAAGTTTGTATCATGAGATGCAGAGACAGCAGGGGTAGAAACATTATTTGATGTAGTGGGCATTGCAATATTTTCAGAAATTTTCGAGGATTCAGGTACAGGGTTAGCAGCATGATTTGACTGAGTCAGTATTGTAGGTGAGAGTAGTTCATTAGTTGGAGCAGCTCCATCAAAATCCAAGTCTGTAAAAACGTCAGGGTTAAATGGTTTTGCGGAATCCGTTAATAGCATTGATTGGAGTGCATGCTTTCAGGTATGCTTCACAAAAAATTGAACTTATTTGGTAATCTGTTATCACGCGTCCTGGATGGTTAGTTAACCATTTTCCTAAAGCCTGGTCTAGATATTTACTCAGAGGAAACATCACTCCAACATCAAGAGGTTGTGTTTTGTGACAAGTGTGAGGAGGTAAGCACAAAATTGTAACGTTATTTTCTCTGGCTTTCAATATTACATTAAGATTTTGTGTGTGTGATAAATGCCCGTCTAATATTAATAACACCGGTTCATCCTGTGAAGGTTTGCAATGTGATAAAAAGTGGTCAAACCAAGACTGAAAGATGTCTAGTTTCATCCAACCTGTTTCGCTACATTTAAACACAGTACCTGGAGGTGCACCATCTTCCAATTCCCGCTTAAATTTTTTTCGCGAAAATATCAATAATGGAGGGATGAAATTTCCAGCTGCAGAAGCACAAATGACTGCAGTTGACGAAATACCTCGATCTGCAGATGTCACCCTGGAGACTTGTTTTCTGCCTGTTTTGGCGAAGCTTTTTCCAGGAACTGTGTTTATGGAAGTCTCATCAACGTTGTATATTCTATGGGGCAGGTAGTGTTTCTTCTGAATATCTTCATTTAGGATATTGAAAAATTTACTAATAACAGGCTTATTAAAGCCCATAGCTCTGGCAAGGGAAATAGCTTCTGGAAGTCGAAGCGTAAGAGTAGGATGCCTTCACGAAATCCCTTTAGCCAGTCTTTTCCTGCGCATAGTTCTTCATGGGAAAAATTATGCTTAATGCCATTTAACTCGGCGAGTTGGTAAGCCAGGTTCCGTACATCACGTGTATGAACCGTACATTCGAGTTTCCATATTCAATATGTACGCAACTAGTTCTTCCTCTTGTTCATTAAAAAAAGTTGGTCTCTTGCTTCCTAAACGTTTTATATTAGAAAAAACGTTAATATTCTTTCCAGTAATTCTTCTCTTTAGGGTCATTACTGGAACCCCAAATTGTCTGGCAGCAGTTTTCTTTGGCATCCCGGCTTGAACAGCAGGATCCCAGTCCTGTCGTTGTGTCTTCCTGATGTAGGTTCTAGGCATTATGATACCTAATGGAAGAACACACTAGGTGTATAACTGATCACAAATAAATACGCGTTTCAGTAATATGAAGAAAATACAAACCACGATAATGATAAAGCAAACAGTCATATAAAAATAAAATAAACTGCACGTAAGGAAAATAATAATATAATTTCGATAATATATTTAAGCTAACTAATGTAACACATCGGAGAATTCAAGATCGTTTATTACAATTTTTTTTGTGTTTTATGAAAAACCAATAAATATTCAACAATGAAACTGTGAAGTATAGTGTAATGTGCCCTGTAACAAGAATGCAAAATAGTTTAAAATTTAGTCTACTTCAATTTTTTTTTTTTTATTTGTAGGGCCTGTATTCAGTTTATATAGTGTAGAATATCTATTAAGAAACTTTTATTTATGCTTGTTTCACTTCAAAAATTAAAAACCTAGAACAAATTGCAATGAATAGAAATCATTATTACTCGTGTCATATAAAATGATCCCGGAGGGTAAAATGATCCCTTTGAGGGATTATTTTGCCCCCAGACCATTACAAAATTTAGGTTAGTGTCGGTCTTTATAAATAGTTAATAGGCGTATGCAGAAACCTGTTAGCGGTACGGCATTATTGAAAAGCTCTTTCTGTAATATAACGCTTGTTACTATGAGAACTAATACAGTAGTTTGAAAATGAAGTAAAAAGTATGCACATTACCTTAAATTCCAAACTGCAGGTTTTCAACAAACGCGTTCAACGTTGGTTCAACAGCAGATGTACAACGGAAATGGCGTAGGTAACTGGTTCAGCATCAACCGGCTACTTCGGGGAGTTAGTTACTATTGTTTCCCGAGAGATAGCGCACATATTTACTTAGAAACAGCGTGGGATCATTTTACCCCGAGGGATCATTTTATACCACCTTCCTACATTTTTGCTTTAGCACTCTATACAATCTCAAACACGTTTTCTTATTTTGCTCTTCACGTCATGTCCGCGTTAACTAGTCTTGATGTCTTCATCGTTTTCATAGTCATGTTGTCTTTACTCGTGTTTCGTTGCATCTTTTGAGTTTCGTCGGGTACAAACCCCATATTCAGAGCCCTGTGGCGGTCATCGATTGCCAGTATTCCTTCTCCAGATGCAATTCAAAGTTGTACACCAAACGTCCAAACGAGTGTTCATATCTCCATACAACTAGACGTTCAACAGCTACATTAGCACTCCATTTTCATTTCTGGTGCCTCCATTTCTCAATTTCCGGCCTACATTGGCGAGCGTCACCAAACAACCCATAACCAACTGGCTGAAGGGGGCTTGTTCCCACCTGGACAAGCCTAAAAAAAAAATCAAAAAAAGGGTGACCTAGAGGAATTTATTCCCGTCAACCAGTTCAACTTTTTGCATCGAATTCCCAGTATTATCTTTTCTTTTTGAGACGGGCCTTTACACCAACATCCCAAGATTTTTGACTATGTCGAATAGTAGGGTGATTTCATTTAACGTTTGGGAATAACATTTTCCTATTATGATAATCACATATTTATACAAACTACAATACATCATAATGTCAAATAATATACCCTAAAACAGTTCTTAGCATTATTGAGGAAGTGAATTGCTTTTATATAAATGTAAATAATGTGCTTTAGGGTGCTTCACTAGAACTGTAGTATTAGTTTTTTCTTCCTTGTGCAAAATACAACTTTAAATAATATAACAGAAAAAAAAAAAAAAAAAAAAAAAAAAAAAAAAAAAAAAAAAAAAATGGAGGCGTAATCCGTAATTCTGTATTGTCATTTGTGTATGTATTCTTTGCATAATTGATTAAATTTGAGCATAAAAGCGTATTTAACATTATGTACTTGGTTAACACGGTTATGTCCAGTAAAAAAATATGCTGCAGAACCAGTAGTATACCCAAGAGGGTTACAGCTCCAATAAGTAACTCGTCATCGAGTCTTCTTCGAGGTAGTCAATATATAACCTGCAGGTACGCAGTACCAGCTCGTTGGTGGTATAACTACACAGTGGGCTCGATTGGGTATTACTCATGCTGCCCCCCCCCCCCTTGGAACGCCAAGAGGGTTACAGCTCCAATAAGTAACTCGTCATCGAGTCTTCTTCGAGGTAGTCAATATATAACCTGCAGGTACGCAGTACCAGCTCGTTGGTGGTATAACTACACAGTGGGCTCGATTGGGTATTACTCATGCTGCCCCCCCCCCCTTGGAACGCCACTGTATACAACTGATTATACTGCGACCACTCACGACAATTGTTCGTCACATAAGGCAGCCTACACTGCCTATATCCTACATTAGTTTGGTGATAAAAAGAGGCGCCACTATTATTACAAGAAATTATTTTATTTACGTCTGGTAAGCTTAGTTTTATTTTTGAGATATTTATATGCCGTACAAGAATATTCAAGCAAAGTAGGAAAAGCTGTTATCTTAAGAAAATATTTGAAAATTGTTCTTCTTCCTAAGTTTTCCCCTTTCCGAAAAAGCTCATTGAATCCGTTTCTGCGTCCCATTTCGTCATAGGTGTACCTCGACTTCACTTCCAGGTACACATACATCTAAGGACCTTCGTAACCCGTCTTCATTACGTTCATGTGTACTGTTTCAAATATTCTTCTCTTCACTCACATCGGACACTCGTGGTCTCCGTCTCATCTGTTTATTTTTCTTCCTGTCCATGTACTTCTCTTTCGTCTTCAATTAAATATCTAACATCGATCATTTAATACATATTATTAATATTATTATTTGGTGTTCTGCCCTGATGCAGGTCTTCAAATGGTAAAAGTTCTCCAAGCTGTCGTATCGCATGCCAGTCTTTTCGTTTCTTCGTAACACTCTGTGATTTTAATGCTATCTATTAACTTCATTCTTCTACGCCCTTTTCTTTATTTCATACTTAACATCGATCATTTCATACTTATTTGAGTCGGTTATTGTCTGCTTCGTAGTGATTCAATATATTGCTATTTTGTGTATAATTCCATACACTAAATGCTGCACGCGTAGAATTAATTGTAAATACATGCATCAAATACAGACATTTATTTGTACTGAATGTATTCTACATTAATATATATTTTTATTGTAAAAAATTAATTAAGTCTACCTCTGTATTATTTCTCTATTCAGTGCAATACTTATACATTTACCTAGAGGTACAGATAAAGTAACCCAGGCTTCCATGTAAACATTAACCATGTTTGTACAAAGCTAACTGCACTGCCCTAAATCCAGTGTGTCCTGTGTTTAGCCCAGTAACAAACAGTTCGTGCACTTAACGTTATTGTATTTGATCAGCGAATCGAATACACAGGCTCTGTACACATTTGCAAACATTAATCTCGAGGTTTACTAGTACATTACGGGGGTTCATCCCCCTCACAAAAAAAAATTATCTAGATTACAAACGAGAATTCAATATGAGGTTCGCCACGTTGTGCCATTTTGATTGCGTCGTCAATTGTTTCTGTTAGTGTATGTGGTACAGGACGCCTGTTGCTTCCGGTAACAGATTTATGCGTACTTTATACAGCTCCACTTGTATTCTGCTTCAGCCGTGTTTAGCCTACAGTTTTGAACATTATAGTCTGTGACTACTGTAGACTGTACTGTACTGTATACTGTAGACTATTGTTTTTGGGTTTACATACACATTTCATGCATGAATGTATAATTGAATGTTTGTGTACAATACTTTATCAGTCGTTTCATTTTCTTTTACACACAAGCCGGTGACTCTTCCGACGCCCGCCTACATCTTTTCAGCTCTGCCCGTGGTTTTCTTTTAACCTTTGACAGACAGGTCTGCTTCAGGCCGATTATCAGACATATACCGGTACATAAAACGACTTTTATTTTAATATATTTTTTCCCATTTTACATATCTTTTTGTATTTCAATGTGTTAAATTTCATCATAAACTGGGACTTTAACTTGGTTTCCATTGCACATTGGAGGTGACATTCACCGTCTCTAATTCAAATTGTAGGCAATATTTTCACCAGTAATCTGAAAGTTACCAAAACTCTATTCCGTAGTAGTACAGTCACTGAAGGAACAAAATTCAAATTAAGTGGCTTCTACGAGATTTTTTACATAAGGCTAGATAAAAGGGTGAGAAACAATTTTAAAAAAAAGTTTACATAAATTCCGTCGAGGTTTTTCGGAAAAGAGGAGGAGGAAGGTACAAAAAATTAGTTTTTCTCAATTATCTTGAGATCTGTTTATCATTTTTTTGTCATGCCAATACTTTGTGAGAAAAATGGAATTGAAATATTAGAAAAAAATTGATTGTCGGAGTCCGCCCAATTGAGCGGAAGGCTACTTTTTCTGACATTGCAACATACAAATTTTAATAAAATCGGTTATAATAGTCGTAGAGGCAAAAATCAAAAAGCATTTTAAAGCTAAATGTTTGTACTTTTACGTAAAATGAAAAGAAAATAATTAAATTATTAACAAATACTTAAAATAAAGTAATAACGTTTTTGTTTTTATTTTTTTCAACTAATACATAAACATATTAACAATTTATTACAAATGTATTTACATTTTAAAAAAAAGTCACAATATGAACTTTACATATAAACTAGAGGTCTTCGAAAAAAATAATAAAAATTAGTATTGATTTATTGGCATAAAATGAGCGAGTTTAAAATTTATAATTTTTTTGAGTTCGCAAGTATACATCATTTTCTTAACTTAAAATTTCTACATAAATTTTCAAAATAAATAATTTTTAACAAAATTATGAACAAGTATTGGTCAAAGTGTCTTCTATAAGACTGCGGTGTAAAGAATTGTTAAAATTTAGTTAAATTTAAATAAATGTAACTTTTATTAATAAATGTCCATTGCGCCTATTAATATTAATAGTTAAAAACTCAAAAAAAATATTAAAATGTAACTATTGTACGTAAAACTACAATATTTGAGGTTTCTCTTCTACATAGTGAGAATTTATATCCATACATGGGCATAAAAAGAACAGACCCTGAAAGTTGAAGAATTTTAGGGAGAGCGAGGACAGCTGGCACATGCGCCATACAGATGCGCGGTGAGCCGACACACAAGCTTGTACGTTGTAAGTGTTAGTGTGTAAACTGTTGCCGGATCGACTGTTATTTTATTTCGAGCACGTGTAGTAGCAATTGCAAAAAGTTTTATGAGATCTGAAAAAATGGGAAATTTCAAGTTGCAATTGAATATTATTAAGCAAATGTTACCGTATTTTCATGCATGTGGCCACTTTAATTACGCAAAATCTGCGCATTTGTATATTCTAAAAATGTAAGATTTTATAAATGAAATGGATGAAAAGTATATATTACATGCACAAGAAGGTACTCAACATGATCCTACAATACAAGAATACCAGAATTTTATACAGAAAGGATTTTGTACAGTGAGGCGCATAGACAAATTCTGGTCTGGCAATTACACCGATATGACTATAGAACAAGATTTAATCCGAATAATGAAAAGCACTGGAGGTCTAGTTCAACGAAGATTTACCGAAAGCATAGAAAATAGGTGGATTATTAGTTTACCATACTCACATGATAGGCCTATATGTGAACAAGTTGAGTTATTTTGCAACTTTAAATTTTCATCTTCGGAACAACATATTGATGCTACTGATTCTCGAACAACTAGGGATAACGCAGACATTAATATAATTTTGAAGTGGTTTTCTTCGCACGAACTTTTGTATATAATGAACGACTAATATCTATAGCTATAGGTTTAACTGGAGGGCAGAGTATCAATTGTCATAATGCTGAAAATATTGATAAAAGTAGTATGGAAAAAATTATTAATACAAGTTTTTCAATCTCGAATTTAAGCGGAAAGATCGAGTTCTACCTTTTTCATCAATAAGTACTTCTATACAGCTTTCCGATGAAAATATCGTTCCTATAGATCCTAAATTTACTTTTCCAACGGATTTGTGTAACAAAACAATCCGACGATGAGTTAAAAAATTATCTTCAATTTGAACTGGCACTTTATCCAATCTCGTTATTTCATGAAGGATGTTTTCGAAAAACTAAAAAAATCAACATTGTTTGAATTATTTGTTAATGATGACGAGCAACTGGACACCAATAATTATACGTATGTCATTGATGGTGGTATGCTTCTTCATCGTGTTCAGTCGAATCAAAATGTAATTCAATGTATTTTAAACAAATATGTAACATATGTACAAAGTCATTTTGGTTCGGACGTTATAGTTGTTTTCGATGGGTATGCTAATAACAGTCGAAGCACTAAAGCTTCAGAACGGATTCGTCGTTCAAACAATAAGAAATGTTGTGCTGTCTTTTTTACTGAAAACATGAATGCTACAACGACTCAAGACAAATTTCTTTCGAATATAAATAATAAGAAGCGTTTGATTTCAACGTTAGCAAATTATTTAGCAAAAGAAAATATACTTGTTGAACAAGTTATTGATGATGCTGATTTACTGATTGTTAAAACCTCAATAGAACACTGTTTCAAAAATATAGTCGTAGTCGCAGATGACATAGATATTCTAGTTTTGTTGACAATATTAACTCCCAAAACGAAGACCTTAAACTGGGAAAAGGCAAAATGAAAGAAAAGTTTTTTCTTCTAACAGTTTCAACAAATATCCCTTCTGTAAAGAAAACATCTTATTTATGTATGCAGTGACAGGGTATGACACAACTTCGTGTTTTCATAATAAAGGAAAAAACAGTATTTTTAAGTCCTTTGAAATAAAAAGCAAGAAAAAACTAGAACTTACGGCAGCTGTACAAGTTTTTTCACAGCCAAATCAGTCACATGAAATTATCCTCAAAAGTGGACATACATGTTTATTGAATATTTATAATGCTTCACAAAAAGTCAAAGATAATAATGAATCTAGATATATTTCTTTTACAAAGCCAGTAGTTAAGAAAAGGGCAATGAATTTGGCAACATTACCACCAACTGCAGATGCCGCAAAATATAATTTTTTCAGAGTATATTTACAGACACAAAAATGGCTTGGCAACGATCTTTTACCTGAAGAATGGGGTTGTAGCGTTAAAAATGAAATGTTAATTCCAATACAAATGTCACAGTTACCCGCACCGAAGTCACTTTTGCAAATGATCTTCTGTAATGGCAAAGAAGATTGTGGAAAATTATGCAGTTGCAGAAAAAGTGGATTGTACTGTGAAATTAATTGTGGAAACTGTGAAATTAATTTGTGCACAAATTTTTCAAATATTGTGTATGATAGGGAGAAATAAAAATAGAAGACTTGACTTCTGAATCTTTTTAAGAAATTGGAGAAGAAATCGATTTTTAAATATATTTATCATTATAAAAATAATTGTCATATTTAAATTTTATAAATAAATAATAAATGTACTAAAAATGTTATTTTCCACCTTGATAATTGTGAAAAATTACGAAAAATCGAAGAAAAAAAAACGATATTTTAATAATTTTGTAAATCATAATAAGTTATAAGTAAATAATTTATAATTTGTATAAAGAAGAAATGTGTTTTAAAAGTTATTTTATTGTCAAAATCTTCAATGATTGGAGGAAAAACTATTTTGAATATATTTATAAAGTGCATTTTTTAATAACATTTTTATTATAATGTGTAATAAATAAGTAAAAAATTATACATAATAATATATGTACATAAATGAATAATAATGAGTTTTTAAACTTATATTCCTGAAAAAATTGCATGTCTATTAAATAAACATGTATTTTATGTGAAAATCCACCTGTGAAAAATTTGGCCAACTTGTAATTAATTTTTCTACTAAAAGTATCGCCCTGACAAAAAAAATGTTAATAACCTTTTTTATGCAGAATTGTATGTACTTTCTTTTTGGTCTTTTGTATTTTTCTCATAAATTTAATATTTTTTAAGATAATCATGAAAAATGAATTTTTTGTACCTTCCCCTTCCCTTTTTTCGAAAACCCGCGACTGAATTTTTGTAAACTTTTTTTTAAATTCTTTCTTACCTTTTTATCTAGCCCTATGCAAAAAATCTCGTAGAAGCCACTTAATTTGAAATTTCTATTTTTTTTCGGCTTCAGTGACTGTACTATAAAGTAAACACGTGTAAATCACAAAAGAGTGCTGTAAATATAAGTTACTGTCTTAAAAATAAGAATAAATAGGTCTATAATTAATAATTTACAATTGCAATAAGGCCACACAGATTCATTATCTTTGCCCATTACAACAAGAATCACTTTCATATTTGTTGCTTAACTTTTTAATTGTTATTTAATAATTTGTTTTCTCTACACAGTTTTATGTACATTGTATGTATATTAGAACCCTATATCGCCCTATATTAGAACGATAGAAGCAAATTCTCAATTAACTCGACAGTTTGGCATTTTTAACTGTCTGTCAGACCCCCCTTTTTTATCCCCCAAAACTAGAGCGGATGAGACAATTTGAAGGGTCAAAAGTTAGAAAAAATTCAAACATCAATGTAGGATATTAAATTAATGAGAATTTAAACCAAAATGCTGATTTTGGTTATTATGGGCTAATATAATGTCTAGTTTTCAGAACTTTTGGACTCCATGAGATAAAATTTAGATAAAATCGCATAAGTTCGGGTGTGTAAATCGTGTATGCGTGTATCAAACTAAAGAGCTTTTAACCTAAACCAGAATGTAGTGTTTACTCTGTGATAATTGCTTAACTTAGGAGGACCATGGTCTAAAATATAAAGGAGAATTTTAATAAAATTGTAAAAGATACGTCTTCAAGTTATAAGAAATGTTATTCAAAATACAGACTCAACATTTTTAATAATTTGATAACATTAGTGTCTCGCGACATCCCTTTGAAATTTTGGACCGCTTTCAAAACATTTGTAAACTACGTTGGCAAAAAACTTACATGCTGTTATCAGTTACATATGTTTGTGGAAATATGCAGATAGATATATGCGTATAAATCTCAATGGAAACATACACTTAAAAGCTGATTTTAAATTTTTTCCGTTTTTTATTATAGTTATAAATTTACAAAGAACTAATACAGTGGTTAAGACTTTTTAGTGATTATTGTATAATTTCTTCTTTATACTTGTATTTCACTGAAAAAAATAGTAGAGCAATCAGGATTTTCGTAATTAATCTGATAAAATATATCTAGTGTTGAAATTTATCTAATAATAAATGTTTCTTTCAAACCGGTGAGCGAATTCTGCAGCTCATTGAGTTTAGTAGAATAGAATTGTGTTGAAATACAAGTTAGGTTATGTTTTAATCACATAGAAACTGTTACGGTTCACCAGAATGGAAACGTACAAGACGTAAAGTTAGTATTAACGACGGCGAATATCTTATTTAATGTCTTGTATAATATATCGTATGATATACACTATCATCGAGGTTTTAGTTTTAAGATTAGGCCTAAGTGAGTGTTTTCGTTATCGTAACTTAAATATTTCTATTTACTGCTCCTTAGTCACTGGCACGATGAAAAATAAATTTACATGACCAGAGCAAATATTTCTTTCGATTCGAGACAATGGGCGACGGGCGACGCTTGTGAATTTTGTGAACCATTTCTGTCGCGTGTCGTTTCTTGTCGAAGTAATATTTTTCGTTACCAACATTAACTGGGTAAAAGCAGGTCACGTTATTGGAGGTCTGATGCACACGAACGCTGTCTAGTGACGTCGCGGTACCGTTTCCTCATCAATCTTGTAGCTACAGACGTAATTATATTACATTGGCAATGACGTGATGCAGTTATTTCATTTCCGCAGCCTTAAATGTAATGTTCTTACGTTTTGTTTGAAATATCTTCGTTGAACAAATCTCGTAGGGGGAGGGGATAAAGAATAAATCAGTTTATTTTCTCGTGGGATCTTATAATTCCTGTGTAGATGTCGGTATAGAAAATTGTTTAAATGGAAACTGTAGTTACGTGATAAAGTAAAATTGACGTGGGTTTGTGCCAAATTTAAGCTCTTGTGCCATCTGATTTGTCATGGTATGTGCATGCGCTTTACTTTCAGTACCTGAATCATGATGTAAGTTATGATATTTTGTTTAACAGTGCAAAGAGATGCTTTGGGAAAGAATTAAGGAGAAACTGGTATTGTCTGCTCATATCCAAACTTAGACATGTTCCAAGACAGGAAACTTGAAAATATCGCACATATTGAGCGAACTGTGCATGTTTTGTTTTTATACACGTATATAGCGGACACGTACATATGACATCCTTTACGTAGAAACATCACTTGTTGCTATCCAGTAATATAGCGACTCCCGAATAGCTCTTTTCAGCGATGTAGCTCAACGTCAGATCATAATAAAATCCACAGCTTTTCTTTGTAGTTTGAGGTTATATTTTATAGTACGTCTATTCACGTACGCGGAGTTGGGACGCAGGAATTTCCAAGTGGCATAAGTTGTCGTTCGCTGACGCCCGAGGGTTTCCTCGTGAATGTACTCGCCTCGGCATTGAGTTAAGTTACGACTTTGTCTTCCCTTACTCACAATTTTTCAGTGAAGGGTTTGTGAGGATCGGTCATAAATATAACACAAATTTTTAACTTATTTGTGTTGACGTTTCGACAATATTTATTGTCATCATCAGGACAATTGTTGCTGACGCCGAACACACAACTGTGACAGTTGCACACAATTTGACAGTTGTGTGTTCGGCGTCAGCAACAATTGTCCTGATGATGACAACAACAAAAATATTTTTGACCGATCCTCAAACCCTTCACTGAAAAATTCATTGATTGACGGTCACTACCAATTTAAGGACTTACAATGAAAGGTTTCGTCCCAATTTGATGATGAACTAAATCGCTGGGAAAACGCTTATTGGAGTCACTAGATTAGTAGATTGCAACTGGTGGTATTCTACGTAAATAATCTACAGCCCACTAACAAAAGGTCATTAACTATTAATTTTACATGCTAATTATTAGCTTCTTGTACATCATACCTTTCTTAATGTTGTTTATTTTGAAGTATGTTCGTTTTTTCAAAAATATTTTCGTATTACAACGATTATAAAATTTGAGTATTAAACTGAAAGTGCATCATACAGTTTATTCTATCTAGTAATTATAATTTGTGTGATTCGTTTTTCTAATAAATAACTCATTATTTTTAAAAATTACCTAATTATTACTTAAAATTTTTACTTGCTAAACTCCGTTTGGAATATTCGTTAAAGCTTGTGTGGTATTAGAGTTTGGAACTCTAACGCAGTTAAGAGTTCAGTCAAAATACGTTCGAGGGACATGTGTGAGACAATCCTGCCATTCTTTGTCGTTCCACATCGGGTTAATTCGTCCCTACATAGCTAATAACGCTACCGGGGCGTAGGTCTGATCGGGCGACCGCAGTTTATTCCGCGCAGCTGTTTCCATTTCCTTAGGCATGATAATGTGATAATTCAAAAATATCGTATTGTATAATATGACGGTATTATAAAATATGGCAGTAATTAGATTGTATTAATACGTCAGTAGTTATTAATATAACCAAGGTTATAAGTTGTAGTACTACGTCTGTTACGGACTTGGAAGGTCCTTCATTATCCACTAAGTAAAGTTCATTAACTGTAAATCGAAAATGCTAATTGTTGTAGCTCGTGGTACGTCGTTACGTCGTGGTAGCTTGAGATGTGATTTTTTTTTTTTCAAAAATACTTCTGTGTACGGGGATGATCAAATATGAACGAAACTTTTTTCAGAAACGTTTTTTGGGTTAAATACAAAACTATTTTTCTACATAAAGTCCTCTATTATTATACACTGTTAATCCTCTATTACACACTGTTTTCATCGCACTGCCAATTTATTAACTTCTTCTTCATAAAAATTTGTTGGGCGTCTTTGTAGCCAATTGCGCACGAAGTCTTATACCTCTTTGTGATTAGAAACTTTTCCCGCCCAAGTCTTTTTCTAGGAGTCCAAACCAATGAAAATCACGTGGCGATAAGTCTAGATTATAGGGGAGATGATCCAAAGCTGTCCAATGTTGTTCTTCAATTTTGCATGCGTAGCAGGAGCATTGTGAAACCAAGCGTTATCGTGAAGAAGGATCGCTCCGGATCGTAATCTTGCGCCTTTTAGACGACAGGTCTCTCTAATCTAGCACAAGAGTCAGAGTAGTTTGCAGCATTCATTGTTATTTGTTCAAGTAAAAAATCGATGTACTTTAGTACCCTAAAAGACAGTCGAGAGAATCTTCTTATCAACACACAAACGCGTTTTCGCCTTCACTGACGTTGTTTCATCTTTTGCACGCCACCCTATATTCGGCCGTTTGGTTTTAGAAGTATCGTGATGTACCCACGATTCATCATATGTGAGAATGAGCATCAAAAATGAGTCTCCTGATGCAAAGTCACCCAGAAACAACCAAGAAATTTAACTTCTTACAGTCTTGTGATTTGCGTTCAAAATTTTTGGCAGCCATCTTGGAGAAGTTTTGCGAAACTTTAACTACTTTTTAATTATTATCTGCACATTTCCATTACTTACTAAAGTTACTGCACTAATTTATTGAACATCGATCGTCATGAATAAGGGCTTGAACTTGAAAAATGTTCTGCAGCTTACTGCTGCTTCTGGGACGACGTGCATGAAGTTAGAAACTGCTTTCTGACCTTCCATAAAAACTAATGACATTTCTGCACGTGAGCCTTCGAAAGTGTATTATTGCCGAATTGTGCACGCAATCTGTGCAAAATTTCAGCTGGTTTAATAGCGTCGCATATTAAAAACTTAATAATTACACGCTACACAACGGACACACACAACTCCTGTTCACTCATCTTGACAACTAAACGATCGACTTTAGAAACAAGCGCGTAGCGCTGCACGTGTCGAGACACGAGCGTTATAAGTATCTCGTACCAATTCCAAAAGTCTCGTTTATATTTGATCGATCCCGTATAACAATTATAAAGTGTCACCATTAATCTGATAATACACCGCATAGTTTATTCCGTCTTACGACTTCGATTCACATGTGGACCTCTAGTCATTCTGATCGTTTATTTTAACAGACCCACAGTTATTGTATTCTTTAATATGCTTTCACTTACAAGTTACATCCCGGACTGCACTAAACACCAGTTAGGACACAGTATTTCAGCCATTCAAAAACAATGGTCGTTTTTTACTTCCATATTCCTTAAGGAATGGAAGTATGGTGATGGCAAAAAAAATCGTGTTCGAGATTATTGCAGATTCTGATTGTACTACACTCAAAACATGAAAAAAAGTCGTTTTCCGAAAAGTGTGTGTGTGTGTGTGTGTGTGTGTGTGTGGATTTTTTTCTATGGCAAACGATAACAGCCGCAAATTCAAACAGAATCAAATAATTTTTTGCATACAGCCCTGATTTGTAGAGTACTCGCGACCTATTGTTTTTGGTGAAGATCGGTTGAGGGGAAGGGGTAGTTTACCGGCAACGGTTTTTTTTTATCAAGGGTAATTTTGTTTGTTTGGCAAACGATAACAGCCGCAAATTCAAACAGAATCAAATAATGTTTCGCATACAGCCCTGAATTGTAGAGTTCTCACGATCTGTTGATTTTGGTAAAGATCGGTTAAGGGAAAGGGGTAGTTTACCAGTACCGTTTTATGTTTTAACAATGGTATTTACTATGGCAAACGATAACAGCCGCAAATTCAAACATAATCAAATAATGTTTTGCATACTGCCCTAAATTGTAGAGTTCTCAAGACCTTTTGTTTTTGGTGAAGATCGGTTAAGGGAAAGGGGTAGTTTACCAGCAACGTTTTATGTTTTTAAGGGTATTTTCTATGGCAAACGATAAGAGCCGCAAATTCAAACAGAATCAAATACGTTTTTGCATACAGCCCTGATTTCTTGAGTACTAAAGACCTATTGTTTTTGGTGAAGATCGTTTAAGGGAAAGGGGTAGTTTACCTGCCACATTTTTTGTTTTATCAAGGGTACTTTTTATGGCAAACGATAACAGCCGCAAATTCACACAAAATCATATAATATTTTGCATACAGCCCTAAATTGTAGAGTTCTCAAGACCTGTCGTTTTTGGTGAAGATCGGTTAAGGGAAAGGGGTAGTTTACCTGCAACGGTTTTTTATCAAGGGTAATTTTACTTCCATATTTCCTTAAGGAATGGAAGTATGGTGATGGCAAAAAAAATCGTGTTCGAGATTATTGCAGATTCTGATTGTACTACACTCAAAACATGAAAAAAAGTCGTTTTTCGAAAAGTGTCTGTGTGTGTGTCTGTCTGTGTGTCTGTCTGTGTGTCTGTAGATTTTTACTTCCATATTTCCTTAAGGAATGGAAGTATGGTGATGGCAAAAAAAATCGTGTTCGAGATTATTGCAGATTCTGATTCTACTACACTCAAAACATGAAAAAAAGTCGTTTTCCGAAAAGTGTCTGTGTGTGTGTGTGTGTGTCTGTGTGTCTGTCTGTGTGTCTGTAGATTTTTTTTCTATGGCAAACGATAACTGCCGCAAATTCAAACAGAATGAAATAATTTTTTGCATACAGCCCTGATTTGTAGAGGACTCGCGACCTATTGTTTTTGGTGAAGATCGGTTGAGGGAAAGGGGTAGTTTACCGGCAACGGTTTTTTTTATCAAGGGAAATTTTTTTTTTTTGGCAAACGATAACAGCCGCAAATTCAAACATAATCAAATAATTTTTCGTATACAGCCCTTAATTGTAGAGTTCTCAAGACCTTTTGTTTTTGGTGAAGATCGGTTAAGGGAAAGGGGTAGTTTACTTGTAACGTTTTATGTTTTAACAAGGGTATTTCCTATGGCAAACGATAACGGCCGCAAATTCAAACAGAATCAAAAGATTATTTGCATACAGCCCTAAATTGTAGAGTTTCAAGACCTATTGTTTTTGGTGAAGATCGGTTAAGGGAAAGGGGTAGTTTACCTACAACGTTTTTTTAACAAGGGTATTTTTTATGGCAAACGATAACAGCCGCAAATTCAAACAGAATCAAATAATTTTCTGCATACTGCCCTGATTTGTAGAGTACTCAAGACCTATTGTTTTTGGTGAAGATCGGTTGAGGGGAAGGGGTAGTTTACCTGCAACGTTTTTTATCAAGCGTATTTTCTATGGCAAACGATAACTGCCGCAAATTCAAACAGAATCAAATAATTTTTTGCATACAGCCCTGATTTGTAGAGTACTCGCGACCTATTGTTTTTGGTGAAGATCGGTTGAGGGAAAGGGGTAGTTTACCTGCAACGGTTTTTTTTATCAAGGGAAATTTTTTTTTTGGCAAACGATAACAGCCGCAAATTCAAACAGAATCAAATAATGTTTCGTATACAGCCCTGAATTGTAGAGTTCTCAAGACCGTTTGTTTTTGGTGAAGATCGGTTAAGGGAAAGGGGTAGTTTACTTGTAACGTTTTATGTTTTAACAAGGGTATTTCCTATGGCAAACGATAACAGCCGCAAATTCAAACAGAATCAAAAGATTATTTGCATACAGCACTAAATTGTAGAGTTCTCAAGACCTATTGTTTTTGGTGAAGATCGGTTAAGGGAAAGGGGTAGTTTACCTACAACGTTTTTTTAACAAGGGTATTTTCTATGGCAAACGATAACAGCCGCAAATTCAAACAGAATAAAATAATTTTCTGCATACAGCCCTGATTTGTAGAGTACTCAAGACCTGTTGTTTTTGGTGAAGATCGGTTGAGGGGAAGGGGTAGTTTACCTGCAACGTTTTTTATCAAGCGTATTTTCTATGGCAAACGATAACTGCCGCAAATTCAAACAGAATCAAATAATTTTTTGCATACAGCCCTGATTTGTAGAGTACTCGCGACCTATTGTTTTTGGTGAAGATCGGTTGAGGGGAAGGGGTAGTTTACCTGCAACGGTTTTTTTTATCAAGGGAAATTTTTTTTTGGCAAACGATAACAGCCGCAAATTCAAACAGACTTAAATAATGTTTCGTATACAGCCCTGAATTGTAGAGTTTTCAAGACCTATTGTTTTTGGTGAAGATCGGTTAAGGGAAAGGGGTAGTTTACCTGTAACGTTTTATGTTTTAACAAGGGTATTTCCGATGGCAAACGATAACAGCCGCAAATTCAAACAGAATCAAACGATTATTTGCATACAGTCCTAAATTGTAGATTTCTCAAGACCTATTGTTTTTGGTGAAGATCGGTTGAGGGAAAGGGGTAGTTTACCTGTAACGTTTTATGTTTTAACAAGGGTATTTCCTATGGCAAACGATAACAGCCGCAAATTCAAACAGAATCAAATAATGTTTTGCATACAGCCCTGATTTGTAGAGTACTCAAGACCTATTGTTTTTGGTGAAGATCGGTTAAGGGGAAGGGGTAGTTTACCTGCACCGTTTTTTTATCAAGCGTATTTTCTATGGCAAACGATAACAGCCGCAAATTCAAACAGAATCAAATAATTTTTTGCATACATCCCTGAATTGTAGAGGTCTCAAGGACTTTCGATTTTGGTGAAGATCGGTTAAGGGGAAGGGGTAGTTTACCTGCAACCTTTTACGTTTTAACAAGAGTAAAGTACTTGCAAATTTATTTAACCTTTTTGAAACAATGGTAATTGTTAAAAATAAAATAATTTTGTTGCCAGGCAATAAAATTAAAATTTTTTAATTTTAATGTAATATAATATTTTTCATTTAATACGGCAATAAAAAGGCAGGTAAGACACAAACACACAATTCACGTTATTTCTGGCCTCACTCATGTTTATTTTCTTACGTTTGCACGCTTTTTAAATGGAAAGTGCCGAAACCCACACCAACATAACGCGTGCAAGCCGAAAAAATGGACATCAATTTGCTTACTGGCGAAGCTAGTAGTTAATGAATGGGTAGGCAAAAATCTTATCTTAAATTTTTTTTAAGGAATCACTAAAAGGACGGTGGGTCAAATCGGACGCTGAGGTAGAGTTTGCTGTAACCGAATGGTTCCACAAACAGCCGTAAGAATTTTACTAGCAGGGAATCTACAGGTTAGCGCAACAGTGGAACTCATGTCTTAATGTTATTGGAGACTTCTTTTAAAATCGTTGAATAAAAAATGCTTTACAGCTCTATACGTGTGTCTATTGAACAATCCTTGTATTAGTCATACACAATAATACAACTGATTGAACTTCAAATTTTTAAACTTGGTTAGTTTCTATATATATGTTTAATGTTACAAATAATTCAAATAACAATCTTGATCATCTGTTAGTTCAGCGGAATAACAGTGACACTTTTAATAACCGCATAAAATAAACACTTAGTAACAACACAGGCGCTTTAACTTAACTGTTTGGACCACAGAAGTGAGGCATGCCTCAACGCTCTATGTGTACAGCGCGGGACAATCCCCCCTCCCTACACTTCCCTATCACACCACTACATTGCTTACATACGATGTATACAAAAAACGCTGAGGCAAGTTCAGGTTGCCTCATTCGATTTAAACGAACTATGCCGAATCTCACCTGTCACCATCTAGCGGTCGCTCAATAAAGCACGTTTCGGTTTAATAAATTTGACAGTCACAGTAACAATGTATAATCTTTACGTTATGTAGTTCATACGTATTTATAATTTTTATTCTACAGAATTTGTTAGGGTAGGCATTGCCTCAATTGCCTCCATGTAACTTCGCCACTGATATATATGTGTACAACGTTATCGGCAACAACGAAGTAGTTTTTGTTAAAATTCCTTCCCGGGATATTTGGCCGTAGTCCAATGTTTTCTACAAAACCAGACATTTCGGCAATGCCATCGACTTCCATCATCAGTGAAAATCGAGTGCGATAACGTGAGGTGGTATACGTTAGTGACCACAGTACTGTGGTTAAGACTGAAGCAGTAAGTAGAAAGAAGTAGTTTCTATGGTAATATTTCATTTCGAAAATGATTTTAAATATAAATCTTAGAATATGGAAGTCATGTATGGTTCTCCATACCGATATTTTTCTATGGCAAACGATAACAGCCGCAAATTCAAACAGAATCAAATAATTTTTTGCATGCAGCCCTGATTTGTAGAGTACTCGCGACGTATTGTTTTTGGTGAAGATCGGTTGAGGGAAGGGGGTAGTTTACCTGCAACGGTTTTTTTTATCAAGGGTAATTTTGTTTGTTTGGCAAACGATAACAGCCGCAAATTCAAACAGAATCAAATAATGTTTCGCATACAGCCCTGAATTGTAGGGTCTCAAGATCTGTTGATTTTGGTAAAGATCGGTTAAGGGAAAGGGGTAGTTTACCTGTAACGTTTTATGTTTTAACAAGGGTATTTCCTATGGCAAACGATAACAGCCGCAAATTCAAACAGAATCAAAAGATTATTTGCATACAGCCCTAAATTGTAGAGTTCTCAAGACCTATTGTTTTTTATGAAGATCGGTTAAGGGAAAGGGGTAGTTTACCTACGTTTTTTTAACAAGGGTATTTTCTATGGCAAACGATAACAGCCGCAAATTCAAACAGAATCAAATAATTTTCTGCATACAGCCCTGATTTGTAGAGTACTAAGGAGCTGTTGTTTTTGGTGAAGATCGGTTGAGGAGAAGGGGTAGTTTACCTGCAACGTTTTTTATCAAGCGTATTTTCTATGGCAAACGATAACTGCCGCAAATTCAAACAGAATCAAATAATTTTTTGCATACAGCCCTGATTTGTAGAGTACTCGCGACCTATTGTTTTTGGTGAAGATCGGTTGAGGGGAAGGGGTAGTTTACCTGCAACGGTTTTTTTTTATCAAGGGAAATTTTTTTTTGCAAACGATAACAGCCGCAAATTCAAACAGAATCAAATAATGTTTCGCATACAGCTCTGAGTTGTAGAGTTCTCAAGACCTGTTGTTTTTGGTGAAGATCGGTTAAGGGAAAGGGGTAGTTTACCTACAACGTTTTTTTAACAAGGGTATTTTCTATGGCAAACGATGACAGCCGCAAATTCAAACATAATCAAATAATTTTCTCCATACAGCTCTGATTTGTAGAGTACTCAAGACTTATTGTTTTTTGTGAAGATCGGTTGAGGGGAAGGGGTAGTTTACCGGCAACGTTTTTTATCAAGCGTATTTTCTATGGCAAACGATAACTGCCGCAAATTCAAACAGAATCAAATATTTTTTTGCATACGTCAGTGAATTGTAGAGGACTCAAGGCCTTTAGATTTTGGTGAAGATCGGTTAAGGGGAAGGGGTAGTTTACCTGCAACCTTTTACGTTTTAACAAGAGTAAAGTACTTGAAAATTTTATTTAAACTTTTTGAAACAATGGTAATTGTTAAAAATAAAATAATTTTGTTGCCAGGCAATAAAATTATAATTTTTTCATTTTAATGTAAATTATGTTTGAGTTAATATCTTTATATATACAGTGGAACTTGGTTATTACGGCCTCGGCTGTTACGTCAACTCGGGTGTAGCGTTATTTTGTCATAAGTCCGGTCAAACTGATATCTTTAACATTATAAAAATTCCCGGTTTTAACGTCACTAAATATTGTACTACTCTGTTATAGCGTCAAATATTTCTCAGATATTTTACACTAAATTTCATATAAACGTATATATGTGCGCGTGCGCGCTAGCCCATGGCTACATTGTACAGACATACATTGTATGCAGACATACATTGTATGCAAGCAATAAGCACTGTAACAGGACTGCCGGCGCCAGCCATTTTACGTGCTCCAACGGATGGCTAGGTCGATTTAAGGCCCGACACTCGATTTCCTTTGCAAAAATTTGTGGTGAGGCAAAATGCGTAGATCTGAACGTTACAGGCGATTGGGTGCGTAACACTTGGCCAGAAATTAGACGATCATATAAAGATGAAGACATCTTTAATGTACATGAAGCTGGAATTTTTTGTAAATTAACTCCAGATAAGACTTTCAAATTTAAAAATGAAAAGTGCGTTGGTGGGAAGCTCTCTAAACAAAGAGTTACAGTTTTTGTTTGTGCGAACATGACGGGAACCGAAAAAAGGAAACTTTTAGTTATCGGGAAAAGTTTGCATCCTAGATGTTTTAAAAACATCAAAAAACTTCCTGTAAGTTACACTGCCAACATAAAAGCGTGGACGCTTCTAGTATTTTTGAAGATGACTTCTGTACGTGTGTATGTCACTGAACTCCTCCATGTATAAAATAATATATCGTTCGTGGCAGGTAAGCATATCTCAGTTATGTAATGTTTACGTTTCCATTTTATTATTATGCCTACAGCAATAAAAAGGCAGGTAAGACACACACACACACACACACACACACACACACACACACAATTCACGTTATTTCTGGCCTCACTCATGTTTATTTTCTTACATTTGCACGCTTTTTATATGGAAAGTGCCGAAACCCACACCAACATAACGCGTGCAAGCAGAAAAAATGGACATCAATTTGCTTCCTGTGGATCGCTGGGCAATGTAACTGCACGTGTTTACAGAGGAACGATTCATAGACAGACTTTTCGTCTTTAGGGAATGAACCCTCTGCAAGATGCTGAGGGTCCATGAGTGACTTCGGAGCGCTCCTTCTTTTTCGCGTGTTTGTTCTGTGAAACGTACACTGTAGATTCGCAGCTTTACTCTAAGCAACGCTCAGAATCAAATAATTTTTTGCATACGTCACTGAATTGTAGAGGACTCAAGGCCTTTTGATTTTGGTGAAGATTGGTTAACGGGGAGGGGTAGTTTACCTGCAACCTTTTACGTTTTAACAAGAGTAAAGTACTTGAAAATTCATTTAAACTTTTTCAAACAATGGTAATTGTTAAAAATAAAATAATTTTGTTGCCAGGCAATAAAATTATAATTTTTTCATTTTAATGTAAATCTGTACATAGTATAAAGTAAAGTCGGTCCGTTTTCTCTCTGTGTTTGAAATCGCTAATCTCAGGAAGTACTGAACGGATTTTATTCAAGTTTTCGCCAATAGATAGAGTGTCTATCGAGGAACATTTATGTGTATAATTAATACATATATGTTGTACATTAGCTTAGCTATCACGGTTTATGTCAAGTAAGTGGTATAGTTTACATCTTATATATAAAAATGAATGTTTCTTTGTTTGTCCCGTATGCGTTCCTATACCATTCATCCGATTGCGATGAAACTTCGGTGAGTTGTTGTGCGCACGTCCGCGAAGGTTTCTTCCACATCTCCTCCTAAACCACTGTACCGATTTCAACCAAACTTGGCACAACTATTTTACGCAACGGGAGAACCAACATAGGATAGGTGTTTTTTCGATGGGGTCCTTTTGGGGGTTCTTTGGGGTCTTCCACATCGCCTCCTAAACCACTGGACCGATTTCAACCAAACTTGGCACAAATATTTTACGCAAATGGAGAACCAACATAGGACAAGTGTTTTTTTCTATACGATCCTTTGGGGGGTCCTTTGGGGTCTTCCACGTCTCCACCTAAACCATTGGACCGATTTCAACCAAACTTGGCACAAATATTTTACGCAACGGGAGAACCAACATAGGACAGGTGTTTTTTTCTATACGATCCTTTGGGGGGTCCTTTGGGGTCTTCCACGTCTCCACCTAAACCATTGGACCGATTTCAACCAAACTTGGCACAAATATTTTACGCAACGGGAGAACCAACATAGGACAGGTGTTTTTTTCGATACGATCCTCTGGGGGGGTCCTTTGCGGTCTTAAAAAACTATTAGATCTGGTTACTATGGCAACCCAATAGAATAGATTCTGTTCTAAATATATTATCGCATTAAATTGAAGACCACGCGAACGAAGTTGTGGGCAACAGCTATTTATTTTTAAGAAGCCTACTTTAATTAAACTTTATTAATTAAACTAACATTTTCATTACGTACAACGTGAAACTCCGTAGCGAAGCACGGGTATTCTGCTAGTCATGTATAAGAGAAAATATATCGTGCGTGGCAGGCAAGCATATCTCAGTTATGTACTGTTTCCATTTTATTATTATCACTACCGCAATAAAAAGGCAGGGAACACACACACACACACACACACACAATTCGCGTTATTTCTGGCCTCATTCATGTTTATTTTCTTACATTTGCACGGTTTTTAAATGGAAAGTGCCGAACCCATACCAACATAACGCATGCAAGCCGAAAAAGTGTCCAGCGTGGATAGCGATTTGCTTCCTGTGGATCGCTGGGCAGTGTAACTGCACGTGTTTACAGAGGAACGATTCATAGACAGACTTTTCGTCTTTAGGGAATGAACCCTCTGCAAGATGCTGAGGGTCCATGAGTGACTTCGGAGCGCTCCTTCTTTTCCGCGTGTTTGTTCTGTGAAACGTACACTGTAGATTCGCAGATGTGTTCTAAGCAACGCTCAATAGGAAATGTTGAAAATTTTTGTTTACGGTGAACCCTCATACACACTAAACCTGCTCTGATGTTTTAATTACGGACATCATAATATTAAAACTTTGGAAACTTGAGCACTACTTAATGGAGATCAATCATTAACTTATACAAGCCATTAATTTTATGCATATTTTTTATATATATGTGTACAACGTTATCGGCAACAAAGAAGTAGTTTTTGTTAAAATTCCTTCCCGGGATATTTGGCCGTAGTCCAATGTTTTCTACAAAACCAGACGTTTCGGCAATGCCATTGACTTCCATCGTCAGTGAAAATCGAGTGCGATAACGTGAGGTGGTATATGTTAGTGACCACAGTACTGTGGTTAAGGCTGAAGCAGTAAGTAGAAAGAAGTAGTTTCTATGGTAATATTTCATTTCGAAAATGATTTTAAAAATAAATCTTAGAATATGGAAGTCATGTATGGTTCTCCATACCGATATTTTCTACGACAACACTGCAAAAAAATAATATTACATAAAATTATTTGAAAATAAAAATTGACAGTAGTGATCAATCCATAAACAAAAGCTGTCTGACAACTAAACGCAGGTTCAAGATAACTGAGAGACCTACCTGCTCACCAACCTGGACAGTTTTTAAAAATAATTTTATGTATTATTATTTTTTGTAGAGTTACCGTGTACCCGAAGACCACCGACTCTGAGCAGGGTCGAAATGGTGTATTTGTATTATGTGTTTACTTTTACCAACAACCAGTAACGTAGAACAACTAATAACATTCCAGTAACGTGGAAATTTCGTTTGTCAGCTTTTGTCAGGAACGAGAATTCATCAACCTATGGGCTAAGTAGTTCCATCGATTAGCTTTTACCGTCTTAATTCGCAGGTTAAATAGTCCAAAGTTGACCTGCACGGTTGCCTGTATTTCTTCATGTTCTTGACAGATCATCCGACAGCCCCATTTCTCTCAGCCGTCTTCACTCTGCTGCTTTTCGTGCTACCTCTTGTCAACTTTATCTTGTCTCTGCTTTGCCTCTTTCATCGTACCCTCTATGCTAGCATTGCTTTCCTTATTCTTTTCAGATGTCCATACCATCTCAGTTGGTTTAATTCAATTTCACTGTTTGTTACATTCCTTAGGTTTCATTCCATTTCACTGTTTGTTAGATTCGTTTGGCTTCATTCCGTTTAACCGTTTGGTACATTCGTTTGGCTTCGTTCCGTTTAACCGTTTGGTACATTTGTTTGGCATCGTTTAATTTTACTGTTTGTTACATCCGTTTGGCTTCGTTCCGTTTAACCGTTTGGTACATTCGTTTGGCTTCCTTTAATTTCACTGTGTGTTACATTCGTTTGGCTTCATTCCATTTGACCGTTTGTTCATTCGTTTGGCTTTATTCCATTTCATTGTTTGTAACGTTTGTTTTTTGTCTTTAAGTTACCTTCCTTATTTTATCGGTTTTTGTGGTTTAAGTTTTGTAATCTCTTTTCTAGAGTTATTTCATGTCTTTGTATGTACACATATATTTAAAAACTCGAATATTACTTTTTATTTAACATACAACAGCAAACGTTCCAACGACTAGATGTTCGTTATTTCCCTGCTTTTCGTGCCCTACGGTTGATATTTCAGTACAATAAATATTATATTCGTGCGACTTGGAATACACGAATGGTTTCGTGCAACCTCAGACGTTAGTGTCACGCTGTCGGAGTAAAGATTTTTCACCGCTGTAATTATATGAAACTGTTGTGTTTAGTCATTTTTCTCCTACGTCCGTGCGACCCACAGCGTGATATACTGTACCTCCAGGAATTTCGGGCTTTAAAATTACCCGTTAGTGGGGTCTGTAATAATCTGCTACAAACAAATATAATACCAACCAGCAGTTTGTTGTTAAGCCCCTGGACAGGGTAGGTGGTTCAGCTCACCTTACAACAAAGTAAGATTTAATCGCATACGTAAGCTCTTATGATTTTTTAAATCAAGAACAACGTTGTTCTGGATTATAGCAAACTTTCTTTGTCCAAAGATAGCGAAATGATTATTATTCTATCGCTAAACATCCTCAATGGCTATAGGCCTACTTCGATTGAATCGTACGTTTGACTACACCGCTACGCATATTTAGTCCCGGCTAAAATTATTACAAAGAAGCCTGTTAATTTTCAACACATTTTATACATGTATGCCTAGCACTATCACAAAACAGTTAGATTTTATGAAAAATTTGATGTCATGACTTTAAAATTGTTCTTATTTTTATGATTATGCGTTATTCTTATTTTCGACTCTCTGACGATACAAGAGGTAAAAGGAAAGTTGGAAGGCAAAAACTGAGATGGAGGGATGGGGTGAGTCAGGACGTCTCACTCCTTTGGAATTAAAAACTGGAGGAGTGTGGCTAAGAATAGAGAAGAATGGCGAAATCTTCTGAAGTAGGTCACAGCCGACAAAGGGCAGTCGAGCCAATGATGGATGAATGAATGAATGAATGATGACACAAGAAAAATTTGAAAGTTTTCGTATGATACTTGTATTTATAAATACAATTTGATGTTTAAATATTGTGCTTCTCTATTTCCGGTTTTTAATTATTTTCTGTGTCTCGTGTGTTCTCGTTGACGCATTTTCCGAGATTCTTCCGCGTACCTTCATCACAACTACACGATCCCTTGACACTTGCAGTTGATAGTTTAACTTCTACTAAACCTGCCTCATCTCTAGTTATTGTATTCTCACCGCATGTCAGTTTTAAACCTGATGTGTCTCGCAGTTTGACAATACGCACTCTTGTGCCTCTATGATGTGTAAGGAAATGACGCTACACATTCGGAGTCGTAACACAACCGTCTTACTGCAGTTCTTACTTGCTTAATCTTCTCCATTCCTACTGGAACGGAGCGGCAAAGTGTTTACCGTTGCTGTGATATGGAAAAGTACTGTAGTTAACTGTGACATGGAGTTCATCCACATCATTTACAGTTTAGTTCTGTTAGCAATCTGATCACTTGCTTTACCTATCTTTAGCCCGTTCTTTCTTTCGGAGCAGTCTTTTAATTTCGTATGAGTAATGTTACTAGCTATCGCATGAATGCGTTGCGTTATTCCGTGACGTATACTCAACTCCACGACTTCCACGACATGCTTCCATCTAATTCGATTTTTCACCTTCGACCTTCATCTACTGCCCATGTCGTGCCACTTTGTTTCACTTCCTCCAAGACATTCCTTCGGCATGTCTGCTGTGGTCTTCTCCTCTTTTTGTTGCAGCTAGAGCCATCGATTGCTTACCTCGTCATGTCTTGTTGAGATTTACGGCCCTTGTATGAAGCCAATCGACCATCTGTTTTCTTATAATTATTTTACCTGCTCGTATTGTACGGATCTGGTACCCTCCAGTGTTCTTCACTTGATATTCTTTCTGGCCACCAAATTATAAAAATTTTCGTTAAACATTTGTTGACAAATTTATAAGCCAGACCTTTCAAGTTTATGCTGCATACAATAACAGTATGCTGCAGTTAAAAATTATAATTTTTATTCTTATAATCCCCGAATACCACATTTTCTTTAGTGTATAAAATATTTTTTGTTCTTTTCTTATTCTCGTTATCACATCCCCATCTGCTCCTGGTTTTGTAGTCTCAGTGTAGTGCTTGAATTAATACTCACGGGGTGTAAAACTCTGGACGACCTTTGTAACATAATATTCGTGAATTTCGTTGTAGTAGGCCTACCTTGGCTTGAGGACTCAAGCTATTTGTCACGTAAAGATTCCTTACAAGCAAAGTGTTCCCGTAAACGTCCAGCTCGGTTCCATTGATGTATTTGAAGCACAGGACTCACTGGTGGTTATTTCTATAACAAGTCGTCTCGCATAAGCTAGACCTCGATTGTCCCACCTTCATTTAGGGTCTGGGCTCGTGATCCCCAGTCACTAGTCGTCTTTGTTCAAAACTGTTCTATGTTCCCGTTGTCTACTGACCTCCGTTCACGATTTCGTTCTTTCATCTCATTTATAATTCCTTCTGTCCAGCTTTTCTTCAGTCTGCCCCGTTTTTTATCCTTCATGATGGTTTTCGTTGTAGAACCGGTTTTGGTAGACGTTTTTGCCCAATTCTTGTACACCACAGCAGCGTGATATAGAAAATTCAAAACAAATTAATTGCCAATAAAAGAAACTCTCTGAACCGACATTGGGAATGTGTTGCATCGAAGGTTGTGTGCGGCATGCCGTAGTATCTTCATAGCATACGATCGTCGGAAACTAATTTTATCTGTGGCCACTAGATACTAACTAGTAAGCTAGCTGAGCTCCAGAACTCGCTCACTATTTTGAACGAATTACCTACATTTAATATTGGGGTAATTTCAGTATAAGATAATTATACAATTATGGGAAAAACTGCAAAAATCCCTATTACTCTACTATTTCTTTAGTAATACAACAATTGTAGAGCACAATCGTACACTAAACACTAAACATTTTAAAGATTTGGATTTGGGTTAAAATTTCTTTTAGTCTGCCACCCTGGTAGATTTTCAGGAATTTTTCAAATTTGTAATCTTTTTTCTTGACCCTGGAGTCCAAAAATACCCAAAACCTAATACCACATTCAGATGTTAATTAAAACTCTCTTTAATTTGATACCCCACATGGGCTTTTGCTAATTTTTTACAATTTTTGACCCCCCACATTTTTGCCTCCCACCCCCATTTTTGGAGTGATCGATTTCAAAAACAATAGGGTTCTGTTGAGTAAACCCGTGGACACACGTTTACTAAGGTTTACGAAAATCGGTTGATGCCTTCAAACATTATCGTGAGGCATACCTCAAATAGACGGACAAATCCCAAACGGTCGAGTCAAAACTGAGAATTAGTTTCGCTCGTTCAACTACTGTACCTAACTATTACACTAACTACAGATTCAACATGGCCAAAGCCATACTAGCAGAAATAAAGCACATTAACAAAACTAAAATGTGGTTTTACTCATTTGTCCTATCATGGTAGAAATTTTTGTAATAAAACCCAATTAATAAAATTATTACATGTTAACAAAACTGAAAAAATTTGATCTAAGGAAAATTTAAAATAAAATTTCGAAGAGAAAGTAAATATGGGATGAGTTTTTCGCACTAGATTTTACAACAAAAGTGAAACGTCAATTCCGTTTGAATGTACGAGACAGGTGTATAGGCCTGGTATTTGATGTCGTTGAAGTCGATATGGCTATATATCTGCAGTGCCGACGTCTGGCCGCGCTGTGCACACAGTATCAAGGGGCTGCAGTATCAATCCACTGAGAGCTAGTACTAACCTCCTTTGGATTTCCAGTCCGTTGCGTCTACGTCGGATTCCATACCCCCTTGTGCGGTCTGCTGTTGTGGGAGGGGGTGAGTCAAAGGCGTAATAAGGACGAAAATGAAAGTCCCCTGTGGTTTGAGACAAAATAACACAAACTAACCAACAGTTTTCTTTTTGCCGTGCTGTCACATTTTTCAACACGGAAAATACCAGCTGCGATTACTGTAAAAATTATCTCTTTATCCGCTTAAACATCATACACAATATTTATTTTCTTATAACTAAGTTTGACAATAGCATTGTTTTTTAAACCATCGTGTTCTATGTGAAAGTAATGCATTTATCAATGTCCAAACATGCTTAGATAGTTAGAAGAGTTAAATAGTTAGGTAGATAGTTGAACAGTGTCTAATTTGTGTGAACCTAATTAAATAAAGAAAATAAATATTTTTTAAATATATTTAGCACTAAGCGTTCTGTGTTCTATGATCAGGTCAAAGATTATTCGTAAACGTGTTCATTACTTGGTAACAAAGATCTTCGTGTTCCATTTCGTTTTTCGGACTGTGAGCCCATGGAGAGCAGAAGGTAAAGCTTACATTCAGTGGGAAGTTGTACGGCATTATAGATGCTCGTAAAGAAATGGCAGTTTCATTGCTCGCAAACAAACTTAAAGGTTATCATTTAGTCGTTGACATTTATAGGTGCGCTAATAGTGATCTTGTGGTATAAGCTTATCATTAAATTACATTGTATGCCGGAAGAATCAATGACAGCACTTTGCCGGATGAGCAGATTTTCTAAATAATTGAACAACAACCATAAAAACGTTTTGTCTGCCAAAGAATTTTCAGAAATCATGAACGTGCAACACATACATTGAAAAGTCGTATTACATATTAACGTATCAAAAAATATGCAATTTACATAGGCGCATGTTGTAAAAAAAAAATCGCACGGGGTTTAATAAAAGTGTGGGGGGCTTCAGAAATTACTTTAATTGCGTTTTAATGTAGGTTTGGTTTAGATTGTTCAGTCGTCCTTAATAGAATTCCTGTACGTTTCTAAGTATGTGAGGAGGTTGGAGGAGTGAACAGAAGAATGAAAAATCATCTGTTTCGTGGAAGATAAAAAAAAAACTTCAGTAACTCTAGAAAACATTCAGACCTACTTAGGTACACATTTTGATGGAGTGTCTACCCAGAAAGAGTTTCTCCAGATTTCGTTAGCTATTTTTTGTAACCAAATCATGGGTCCTAGAATGGTTCTTCGAATGCGATCCTAACATACTTCGCCTCCCACAAAAACGTTACTTTTTTTAACTTCTCCGACAAATGTGCTGCATAATTGACTTTCCCAATTAATAAACGCTCAACTATAAATACTTTATGAAAGCCATTAGACTCGTTACGATCAGCAAACGAACACAATAATCGGGAAATACTTATACTTAGAAACGTTCGTTATGTGCGTTTAGCCTACACCACCTTATTCGTAATTTAAACTAGGTGAGACTACATGCAGTGCAATATTTGCATATCGTTGTTGTCATGACTCGGAACACAATGTCCTTGTCGTGTAGGCGATAGTGTGTGTGGTGGTAACCGTATGCTTTCCATTTTCAGTTATTTATAGTTTGTACGTTCTCAGCTTGTCGAATAAAATAATGCATCCACGTCCAGTATACTTCAGATTTTTATCAAAACTCTTGTCAACACGGATGATTTTGTTTGTTTTTTGATTGATCCCTTCTTTTTAAAAGTAGACGTGAGTCGTATGCAGCAGATTTCTCTAAGTGATAGGCCTATACGTATGTTCTTATAGCGCTTGCGACCTGTGACACGTGAGAACGTACATAGTCGCATGTAGTTAGCAAACATTGCAACTGTAATTATTAGGCTTTTACTGAACAGAACTCCTCCGAACGCCATACCAACTACCGTCCTTCGCTTCCCACGCTGAACAGTCATTTCATAAACATTGCATCGAATCGTACAAATAACGCGAGCCACATTGATAATCTCTCATCAGGAAGTCCAGTTCACATATGTTTTTCAAAACGCGACTGGAATGGTTTATTCTGTAAATCAGTTGTTCACTGCTGTTTAAACATTAACTAAATTTAGTAAAAGTGAAATTTGACAAAACCGATTTCTTTGTAAAAAAAAAAGAGGAAAGTTTGATAAACTTTATTACTATTCTCAGATTACTGTCTAACTACAAAATCGGATAAATGTCTCTTATAAGATTCAAAAGAGACATAAATAATCATATAAAATTCAAAAGAAATAATCCAAATATATTCTAAAAATGAATAAAAATTTAGGACGTTTTGAAATAAAATCAACTGAATTGGAGGACATTAAGAAATAAAGCGGAATTCCTTAAAACTGTTAATGTTAGAGACATAACTGACTCACATTATGACTACTACTTTATTCCAATTCATTTTCGAGTAGTTTCGGAAGTCGCCAAGAAAATTCGGTTATGTGTTTTCTCTGAATGGTAGGCCTATTTTAAAAGACCGTGCAGTTGAATCACTAATATAATGAGATCGTCAAACATTCTAGAATTGCTATAATTTTGGTTACAATCTGTATTTAATCATATCTCAAGTTAGCATTACGCGTAGATCGATTACAAACATACGATCACAAATATGTAGTTCTGAAAAGCAAAAGATTCTCGTATACAAGAGTTTAAAAACATTGCCCATTGTTCATGATGAACCAAAACCGAGGAATCGAAGATATATTGTAACTCAAAATGGATAAGCTGTCTTTCTTAGATACAACACTTGGTATTCTTGGTAACCATACTTACGAAGAACGGTGTGCGTAACTGGAAGGTCGCAATTATCTAATTATGGTAATATATTTAGTCAGCTTATTCAGACAACATAATCATACACTATCATATTCCTTCTTCAGTACATTCCTCTTATTCAGATAGGGCAACACATAGGTTACCCTTCAAAACAACATCGTCTTCAAAAGAGTCACCAAAAGTAAAATCCAACTGGTCTTCTTATTTCAGTTGGCGTAACGCCTTTTTTAACGAAGTACTTTATCACTACGCGACATATTCAGTTTTATTCATTTTTCGAAAAACACCAAGCCTCTTTACTTTATTTGATCACAACACAATCTAACAAGTCCAGCTGTTTTAAACGTTATGGTACGCTATCTGACGGATCGTACTTGCGATCAATCATAGCCGTTTGGTACTCCTGGCGCAATCTCTGTGTCAGGCCGAGGTCTTTTTGACCTACCCTAGTAGACTTGCGAAACAGAGTTCATACATATACTCTGTAACAGGAGATCGAGACATGATAAAAATCTTACGAATAGAAAACGTAAAATAGAACACAACGTCGAAGTGCTGTAACAAACGGCGTGTGCTTGAGAGAGAGAGAGAGAGAGAGAGAGAGAGAGAGAGAGAGAGAGAGAGAGAGAGATGACTACATTAACATCAGATGTGTACAACAAATCGGATTTGTTTAGCGTTCCTACAGTCAGATGATTGATACCAGCAGGTCAGAAACGGCGATACCTCCGACATTTATCATTTTTCTGTGACAGCTACTCGTTATACTGCACGTGTTATGTACTTTTAATGTACCAGTTTTAACACTATTGTCATACATGAGAATCGAAAGAATCATTTGTGAATTTCCGGAGAAGTGTAATTCAATGACTTCAATCGACCATTAATGTAAACTCGCATGAACACTTAATATTCCACAAATCTGGCGAATAAAACCACTGTGGGCAGTGTCCGTTAAACACTAATTAGACGTGTAGTATAGGAAAAATCTATTAATTACTGAAATTATTCCATTCTCCGCTAATTACCGTGTCCGTTTAATATTAGATACAGTTAGTGTATTTTATTTAAAATTTCGTTCCGTTTATCAGAGTTTCCCTTCGTTAAGTTGCAAAAAGCGAACTATTTCGTAATGTCTCAATTAAACGCAGGGCGAAGAAAATCTTTATGAATAATAATCGTTTTATTAGACCGATCCTTTTATTTATCTGTATTTCTTATGACCATCTTTTCGTTTAGTGTGCATAAAGTTTTTCGCAGCCGCGTTGTAGGTAAATTTCACTTTACGACTTTACGTACTTAGAATAATTATCCCACGTTACGCTGGAAAATAGTTGCTATTTTTGCGCCTGTAAACAAAAGGCAATATACTTTGTTTCTTGAAAATTCGAATTAACCCAAAACATAATAATTTTTACAGTCAATTATGTCCTTAATGTCTGATACTAAAACACACATAAACATAAAACACACAATACATACACATAAAACATACGTGTAATAGGCCTACGTAAAAAATGTAAAATACAAAACATCCTTTCTTCGGAAAATATGCATATTATTCATTGTATACTTGAACGTAATGTTGTTATAATGTATACCTAACATACAGTACGTTGATATAGGGCTATATATTTTAGATATTACTAACATAATATTTTAAATTATGTACGGTATATTATAAAAGCAATTTATATTTATTCGTAATTTGCATGATTTATACACTGAATCATTATTTGACATTTTTCCGTGTATGTGTCCTTTTTTATTTGTATAGTACAGTAAGATAAAAATTAATTGATATGTATGTTATAACAAAAATCGAGAATACACACGTTCGTCAGTTGTATCTTGCTGACAACTGATCTCTCTCAGAGACAGGCCGTTCTTAAGTGAACTGAAAAACAAAGAGATTCCAGGATAATCGAAACGCGTATCTGTTTGGTAAAGTTCGTTATTGTACAAGGGTCGAGTAATGAAGCGAAGTGAATCAGCTACTAAACAGGCTGTTACAACAGGCAGTGTCTTTTAGACACATGAGAAGAGCTTTGTTGATATACTGTACTGAAGTCTGTCGTGAGTTTATTTTTGCAAAATCAAGCGTCATTTTTACAAATCCCCCGGAAGGATGATCGTCCGTCGATCGTCGGGGTAAAACAGTCGCTATCTGGCTCCAGGAAGAGCTTGACGATTACGTTGAGTGGGGAGAGAAATGGAGGGTCGCTATTAACGCGGCCAAGAGTACATCTGTAGTCTTCTCCAGATGCAGAAGGCTTCCTCCGACAGACTCTACTTAGCCGATATTCCCCTGCCCAGGTTCCCCCGTATCAAATACCTCGGGATTCACCTGGCGGACACATTTCAAGCAAGTAGCCCGCGAAACAGCTAATCGGGTATACAAGCTTCGATCCCTAATTTGCAGCAAATCTTTGACCCTCCGCCTAGGGAAACTTATCGTCACCTCGTATGGGGCTACTTGGCTAAAACCTACAAGCGTAAGCTTGACTCTCTCCTTGACCGAGGACTGCACTGGGCATGTAAAGCTCATTATTTGACTCCAAATCAGACCATCCGAGAATCCCTTCGTGTCCGTTCCCTGAACGCCACTATACGAACACTTTCCAGAAAGTTATACCGCCGCTGTACTCGCTCCCAGCGCAGTCCCCTAATTCGCGCCCTCGGTCGCAACCCTTCTGTGCCAGGTGAATCTTGAACCTGGCCACGGCGAACCCTCACGCTCAGTTAGACTTGTCTAATTGAAATCCCACGGTCGGTAGCAGGCACATCACATCTAGTAATCCAGTCCATGATAGTCCCCACGGCGGAAGTTCGGGTCGCGGCACACAGGCAGGCGATGGGTATGCCCTTCGTCTCGCACAACCCCTGGTCATCACGGCCTCGTACAATCGTGATGTAACTTAGTTAGATGGTAAAGATTTGTCTCGATACAATTAGATGTCCGTATTTAGCTGGCCGTGCCGTATATTTTCTGTATTACGTACCGCTAACATAAATAAAGGATTTATATATATTGTAACGGTACATAACCCGGTCCCAATAAAGTAAATCATGAGAATAAAAGTCAGAAATGGGTAGAACTAAAGCTCGCTCAAAATTTAATTATATCACTCCACATAATAAACAATTCGAGTGGTATATAGTGCGAAGTGAGTGATAGTGTACCCATTGAGGTGAAAAACCAAAGTGAAACTAATGTATTACTAAACTGTGCTGTATGTTTTGGATAGGATAAAACTATGGAAGTAGTATGTAATAATACTAATCGATTTTTGTGATTTTATTTATTTATTGTAATTTATATTGTATGAACCACAATTTGTTATACCCCAGTTAATATTATATTGTTTCAAATAATTATGTTAGATTGTAAGAAAACCCAGGGTTAATTTTAAAAGACATAAAAATTTTAACTACCAAAGATAATATAAAATTATAATAATCCTAGGAAGGAAAGGACAACAGGAAGTAGTACCGGGTATGAACACTATTCGATACTAAATAAATAATATATAAATTTATTTAATGATAATAAAATGATAAAATATTTATATACAAGGTCATAAAAAAAAATTAACCAAAACATATTATGTGAATTAAATTAGTAAATAAACCGGAATGGAAGGGAATTATTTTTCCATAAATAAAAATATAAATTTATAATAATCACAAACTGCCTACATAATAAAAATACTATGTGTTACTAAGAGTGATGGAAAATAACAAGTATTGTTAATAAGAATAAAATTTTTGAACTGAACGAGAGTAGTTGAAGAATCGATGCGACAAAAATTATAAAAAAATAACATTTTTTGGACGTTGGAGGAGGCGAAATTCACGCAAGAGTAATAAACAAAGTGAATACTAACTCATCATACCTGAGGAATTCAAATTAAATGGTGATATACGTTAAAAACCAGTGGATGAAACCATTCTGAGGATCCAATATAGTTCGGCCTACTTTTAGTAGACCATCAGAAAATCATCTAAACGAAAAGGAAATAATAACGCAAGACGTACCTCATCACAGAATAAAACTTCAATCCAGTAAGGACAACACGGAGCGAGGTAATATAAACATTTTTCGTAATAAATCCAGAAGAAAACTCGGTTTTTAATAGTGAAATAGAACAAAAAAAATATTAATTGTATCATATGTTTATTTCAAAAGTAAACAAATACATACTGCTCTCTTACGGCAGTTCCGGAAACTACGTAATATCTGAAAATTAAACCAAATTATTTATTAATTTCTTATATTTGTAAAGCGTAGCATTTAGCCATTTCTGACAATCTCATAACACAAAGAATTCACCCTGAACCCTGGGGAATTAATAAGAATTATGTAATAACTGATGTATTTTATTATAGCGTAATATTGGTTAAATAACAACATATATGTTTTGTTCTTTAGACAGATCTATGTTTACTCGGTAAAGGCGAGAGGATGTTTTCTTTTTAAAAAGATTAATTGTGATACCTATACTTTGGTGGCTGGAGACAAAAGTCAATAATCAATAAAGCAATATTATTGAAAATTAATATTGAATTATAACGTGTTATAATTTATTGTAGTGGGTAGTTAATGAAAATTTCAGCACAACATACAGAAGGAATCGTCACAACAGAGGGGCAAATTTGATACTCTTCTGCATAAGGCTGAACAAATTATCTCCTTGACCCCAAATCACACACTCTCGATTTCTTTTAGATTGAGTAAAACAAGATAAACAAAATCCTTTATTTATACCGTTTAAAACGTCAGTTAGTATAATTCAAAAGTGACGCATACTGCGTGAGGCATATAATAACACTTCTATAACACATCACGAAAACAGCGGTACGTTACAGATTTGGCGAACCCAACATTTGGGGCTTGACTCAGACTGACGTTTCGCTAAATAACACCTCGTGAAAAAGTAGTACGTTACAGAATTGACGCGTACAACGTGGTGCAGGATTTAACTATACAGTGCCTCACATAAAGGCAGGACGTTACAATATTAGTAGTCTGTGTGTGTGTGTAACTATCCCAAGTGGAGACCTGGGACAAGAGGAAGAGGCCTATACTGCCATCACCGTGGCGCGGAGGTGACGTTAACCGGGCGGGCTAAAGAGTGTGCTTGCGAATCGGACGGGCTCCAGTAGCTGCACTCCTGCCGGGTGGACCCTCGTTAACATCAAAGCGCAGTGAACCCTAGTGGCATACCCTGTCCACGCTGCGTAGGTATGTCCGCATTCAGGTGGGACTGGCTGTGTGACTGGATGAACTCTGCCAGGCGGGCCTAGAGCTATGGATCTGGAAGGTGGGAATTGGTGCTATTCCGCTGATTACCGGTAGTTCCATCTTCCTCCTAAACACCCACCTTGGTGCACGCTGGCTTGCGGAACGGGGGTTAACAGAGTTTCGGCGGCATCAGGTCTGATAATCGGAAGAAAGCGTGCGAGGGTCCGGTGATGAAGAGAGGGGACTTTTCCTGCCTTTCCCTAGTAATCTCGTGTGGTATGCGGTGGTGGTGGTTAGTTAGGGGTTAAAAGTGGTCTTCGAAGCTGGCATGATCTATCTAAGATCGAGGTACAGGTATGACGCTAGATCATCCTAGATCATCCTCTACAATACGTGTGTGCGTGGGAGAGAGAGAGAGAGAGAGAGAGAGAGAGAGAGAGAGAGAGAGAGAGAGAGAGAGAGAGAGAGAGAGAGAGAGAGAGAGACTACGTTCGTATATTGCCGACTCGACAGGCAGGACGATTTCCGTTTAACTTGTAAATTAATACTCCATTGAATGCATATTACATTCAGTTATCGAGTACGGTAACATATGCAGGGATTTATTTTACACACTACGATATTACTGTATGTAGTACACACGATGAATGAGTGTACATATATTGTCCTTGCTTTCTGTATGCAGTGCGATTCAACAAGAGCGTTGTGCGAAATCCCTGCGCACGATGTATGAATAATGAGCACGGCAACGCTATGTTTCTGACATTTGTATTACTTATGTTAATTAATAATAATGATATTATTGACACGAGTTTAATACATGTAAATTGTTTATATGTTTATGTATATATGCAAATTCATAATACGTGTATTGATACATGATTCGACAACCCAGAATGCGAACTAACACTTAGGCCTAAGTCGAAACACTAAACAGAGGCGTAAGTGTCATTCCGCTGTTACTTGCGTGACAGTTTTTTGGGGGGCAAACACTTCATACCCTGTCTTATTCGTATCCGGTGGACAAGCTGAAAAATATACAGTGTTATTCTTAATGGTATGAGGTGGCTGTTGGTCCTTAATTTTGAAATCAAAGTCTGTTGTGTAAGACCAGGAAGAATGAAACGACTAAACGCTAGAGATTCGTTAACATTGTTATTAGCATTGAGCATTCTTAATGCGGATACACCTATTCCACTAATCTGTAAATTCGGAAATAACAGGATACATATTTTCTGTTTTTATGGGTGTTTGCAGCAATACAAACTTAATTTCGTTTACGACTAAGCACGTACAAAACCTTTAATACGTTCGTGTGTGACAAATTAGTTCGATTACGAGATTTCAAACTAGTTTCTCTATTATTGTTTTTTCAAACATAACAAAAATACAGTCTATAATTAAAACAAACCCACTTTCGTGTGTACTAGAATGTTTTTAGAATAGTGTAACATAAAGAAATAAGTTAATACGGCAATTATTTCCATACAGATAAGGCCAGTTGACGTGGGACGCATGAACCTCTACGCGAAAACGTCCAGGCCTCATTGTCCCCACACATCAACAGTTATGAAGGACCAAAAATTTAAACAAAAAATAAAGTGACTCCTGTGCGTATTTAAAAATATTTTGTGCCTTGTAATACTAAATTAACAGTTGATTACTACAAAAAAAAGTTTAAATAGTTTGAAACAAATTGCATTAAAATAAAACAGTTAGCATTTCTTGTCTTGATAACAGATTACTAAATCATTTGGTCAGATTATTTTAGTATGTATACAGATTGTCTGCTACAAATATTTTAGAGTTCTAATACATTTTCAAGCGTTAATCTGAAAATAAATACAGCCAATAAATAGAGCGAAAAAATTGTTGGAATAATAAGAAAACGCCACTTTATCAGACTCCAAATTTAACATATTACCGGAAGTCCGGTAGTTACACTAATGAGTTAAACATATGCGGTACGTTTCCTTATTAATAAACCTTATTATGATTAATATTAATCACGGTGTAGTAGACCAGCGGGTACCGCATACGGATATTAATCTTGGCTCGTTTGCCGAGCGCACCATAAAACCGACTACGGTTTTTCAGCCCCCAGGCCGGATCAGCCTGGGATGATTTCCTGGGATAATAGTAAGCGGCTGAAGCGTAGTGCTGGCCACACTACCTCCATGTATGCCGAACGACTCACGTAAGGCTCCTTATCCTCTTTAGCTCCTAGATTGCTTAGGCAGTAAAGAGGATCCATTTTAATTATTAAATATTGTTCACACCAGCTTACACAGCACTTCAGTGGTAGGCTTAAATGTTTTTTTATCATATTGTTAAATCTTGAGGGTAAGTTCAAGTTTTACCAGACGCTTATATGTCTGGCCAGACATTGAACTTTCTTCGAACTGATAGATTCACTAACGAAAACGGAGCTTAAATATCTCATATTTTGCAATTTCTATCGTTCCTGGAGTAATACTGGACACTGGCGAAGTCGAAAATTAGGCGTTGTTTGGACGAATTCCATCTGTACGCTCTTGTTATAATATATGTCGTTGGCCGGTTCAGTGCTGCGCGAAAAGCTGCCTTAGTGGGGAGACTCAATGAGATGTCTGATGGTACTGACAAAAACACGGCACTGCGCACGCTAGTCTTGCCGGCCAAGATAAAATAAGACGATTGTATATGACTGTAAAGGTATCTGTCTTATGTTTTTAAAAACTCATGACTTCTTAGTCTTTTTCTACTGAGATTTACGAGAAAGACTGAATAACGATGGCTGACTTCATAATACCTGTTAAGTGCCGTAATAAAATGGGTTCTTTACAGATATGACTTCCTTCCTCAGTTCGTTGTCACCGATCGTAATTTTAGCAGTTGAATTGGTATTGGTAATTGGGGCGGCTCAGTAGACCAGTGGGTATGGCACCTGGCTACTAATCTAGAGGTCCCGGGTTCCATTCCCGGGCCCGCACCATAAAAATCAAGGTGCGTTTTTCAGTCCCCAAGTCGACTCAGACTGTTGAAAATGAGTACCTGGGATAACATCCTGGGGATAATAATGGGCGGCTGAAGCGTAGTGCTGGCCACACTGCCTTCCTTTTATGCCGTACGGCTCACATAAGGCAGCCTACCCTGCCTTCTCCTAAACTACTTCGGTGGTACACATGGGAGCCATTATAATTATTGTTAATTGGCTAGTGATAGTAAGGAGTGTGCTAGTCTTTCTTCACTGGTTCATCCAGCCTTTTATTACTATCGCTAACTTAACTGCCAGCAAGTTTAAGCTAAAGCTAAAAGTGTCGTATCGCGCGCGCGGGTGTGTGTGTGTGTGTGTGTGTGTGTGTGTGTGTGTGTGTGTGTGTGTGTGTGTGTGTGTGTGTGTGTGTGTGTTTTCACACAATTCATTTCACACTTCTGAACAAGAAAGAAACTATTTTTATTTGGTTACACACATGTTAATATCCATATTGCCTTCGTGTGCAGCGCTAATCATAATTGGCAGTGACTGTTTGAAATTTTGAATTTTTAACAGTAGCATCAATGGTATTCTTTTTCTTGTTTTTTATTGTAATATGTGTAAATTTTCTTATTCATTTTAACTTTAATTTTGTTTTTCCTTCCGAATGTATTAGTTGTCTGTATCTTCTGCACCTAGAATTTTAAATACGTTTTAGTTTTTTATTACTCCTATTTTTTCTTTTCTAGTTCTTTACTTTATTTCTTATTTCTGTTTTTCTCAATTTAATATATTTTCGTGTGTTTGTGTTCTTCGACTAACACACTATAATGCGATTACAATGTCTGTATAAGTTTTCCTGACTGTTAAGTGTAGCACCTTTTTGTTGTATTTTTTATTAATTCCATACCGTTTAGTGTTCGGAAATGCATGGTTATTGTTTACGACATGCATTACAAAATGTGACTTACAGACTTATAAACGTCTTGAATTCTTTTATTTTGCTTACTGTAGTAATAGTTTTCACTTGAGTAAACGTAGGGCAATAGGATAGGCGGAACGTTTAGTGCCAATCAATCTAAAACGTTTGTCAAATGTGCCATCCTTCTGTGTGTGTGTGTGTGTGTGTGTGTGTGTGTGTGTGTGTGTGTGTGTGTGTGTGTGTGTGTGTGTGTGTGTGTGTGTGTGTCCATGTTGCTGACGTATAACTCGTACCTGTTCCAGAATTCTTGTAGCTACATCACAGTTATCTCAAAAATAATTATTTTTTTTTCAAATGTAAATTATTTTGTCTAGCGCATGTTTAGATATCACGTCTGCATCAAAGAGAGAATTATCAACGAGCAGTCAATTTTTACAACGAGAAAATCGGCCACCGGATAATTTTTTTTCTAGATGCACAGAAATCGAAACACCGATCGATTTTTCTTTGGGACATTCTGTCGCCGATGATGCAGACACAGTCTGTGAAAAAAGCGTATTATATGTTACATTATTCTTACACATATAAACGACGACGTGCACAGTTCATGTCGTGTATCTAATGTCGCCTTCATTCACAGTGAGCTGGTAACATGCGTAACGAGTCGATTTAACAAGTCACGCTTGGGTACCTGTCGAGGAATGACTTGTTGCGAAAGAATGTACACATAAACTAAATCCTCAATGAAGATTTCACATAGCAGCGGTCGCAAGCTGCTACTCGCGGTAGAGATCAGTGTGGGACAAAGCAGACTAGTACTGTTCTCGTTGGCGATGTTCAGACGCGGTTGCAGTGGTGGTAAAGGTAAAGGTCGAGGCAGGTTCCACGAAGACTGTTATGATTCCTCTTCGCCCGGGTCTTCGGGTTCCAGTTCGCCCACGCTGACGACGAGACGGACCTCTCGGACCACCGCTGGAGGTGCCACCCGTACGTCCGACGACAGAATAAGGTCGTATCGTATCACTTGCAGCCCAGTATAAGCTTGCTTTATTGTTTGTACTTATTTACAATAGTATAGAACAGGGGTCTCCAAACTTTTTCACTTGAGGCCCGAATTGAAAAGTCTTGGAAGTCAGGCGGTCCAACAACAAAACACACGCACAAAATAATCAAGTCAATAAAATAGTATTTAAATAAAAATTATGCAGACTTATCCAAAGAAAACATATTCATTTATTCAAAATAATGTAAATAAAAGTAAGGAAAAAATAACATTCAAAGATACTTCTGATGTACTATTTTTTGGCTTTCTTATTTACGTATGGGATGTATGGAGTTGCTTCTGACATATAATGTCTGTCCATTTTGGGTCAAATTTTTATGCTCATATCACTAGAATGGATTTCAAGTGTTCGTCTGACAAGTTAGCCCTGCACTTTGATTTTATACTTATTTCTTGTTTAGTTATTTAGTAAAATGTTATAATATCTGAAGTATTTTGAAGATCTATTTAAAAACTGCACGCAGCATCTGCCGGGTTGCCGCGGGCTAGACAATGGCCCTTCGCGGATCCGGCCCGTGGGCCGTAGTTTGGAGACCCCTGCTCTAGAGTATGAGTTAGTGTAGTCAGCTCAAAAAACATCAAGTGTATGCTATTTGAAGTATTAGATAATGGAATGTTAGTAGTGATATATATTAATATTAATATAGTATATTATATATTATAGTTAGTCACAGTAGTGTTAATATTATATATATTATTTACTTATTATTATCTGTTATATTAAACCGAAACGCAATATATTGGAAATTCGAACTCATCTGTACAGCATTAATCACAACTCATTGTGATCGTATACCGTACATAGTTATTTCCGTTAGAGTTCAATAACTGAATAAACAATATTTACTCTTTATACGATGGACCAGACCTTCAGAATGACAGATTATAATTTTACATCAGAGTGACGTGTTTTGACCTAGTCGGCCACAGAGTTGTGTAAAACCTTGAATGTGCCTTGTCTATCAGGATTCGAGGTTTCACAAATATCTACAAGCCACTGACAGTTGACAGTCTCTTCTATCTCTTTAAAGACCGCGTGTGTCACCACTGTAAATACGTATTCTTGCATTCGAGTATATCATAAACACGCGTAATACGTACAGTGAACATAATTTCATTCTTTATGTAGTAACTGGTCAGTTAATTGTCGAATGTGACAAGGACATTGAGACTTGAGGAGCAATGGGGAAAGCGCACCAAGTCTTTTTATGAACTCATCTGAAATAAAAGCACAGCCAAGAAAGGATAGCTGTTTCGCGGAATAACTGATGTAAGACTAAGAAAATTCCAGAGCAGAGAACCTTTCAACTTTCTGAAAACCAAACTCCGCTAGCACACTTGACTTGCTAAGCTACGGAGTTTAACATTAGTAGAAAAAAAAACTATTAAAAAATTTGGAATCTTGCATCAGCGAGAACAGAGAATTTCTCATGGGAACATATGTGCCAGGAAATTTGGTTTTACACGTGTGGAAATCTTAGAACCAAAACACCTATCCTTCTTACCTTCCTAACTACCAGTCAACAACTAAATTACAGATGGAAGGAAAAGCCAAAAAGTGGGGAAAAGGAGTTAATAAAGAAGAGTTACAGAAAAATGGGAGGAACGTTCCTGGAAATAGTTCAAGAAAAAAGAATGTGCGCGTTAAGTCTCGATGTGTTGGCAACATGGACCGCTACAACAACGAACTGTAAGAAAATAATTTACTAATTTAAAGTGTAAAAGGGGTGAGGGTTAGTGTCTTGAAAAATTAATTATAAATTATGTACAAGTAATCAAATCTTAAGTAAATAAAAATTTAATGGTAATAAAAAACGTTTAGTAAATAAAAAAAATAATGACAGCAATTAGGTTTAAGAAGTTTGTACTATTTTCAAAATTTCCTTATTTTACTATTATTCTTCAAATTCTGTTTCTCTTTCTAATAAAAAGAGATTATAATTATTATTAAGTTTTGAGCAAATTAATAATTTTAGAAATTCTCTCAAAAGGGTCTCAAAGGTCACCCCAAACCATCATAGTTTTACACTGAAACCGTAAAGCAATCTTAAGATAATTTGGGAGAGAAAAGGATGGTTAAATCCGAACTGTGGGACTAGATTACATAAGAAGATGCTGACAGATTACTTGTGATAATACAGTATGACCAAAAAGTCTCGTGGGGCTTGTGTATTGTCTAAATAACAGAAGAGAAGTGTTTAATTGGATAGACAGAGAACGTCTAACATAAGAAGATTAATCGGCGATCCAGTAAAATTGTTAAATTCTGTAAAAATTGACTGCGAAAACTGGATAAAACAAAACTATATTAAAGAATAAAAAAAAGTACGAAAAAATTTTTTAGCTCGTAGATTTTAAGATTTAATCGGTTTTACGAGAAGGTCGTTGTAAAAATAAATTCTTAGTTCTGCGGATTAGCGAATCGTGTGATAGGGGTGTTCGCCCAACCACATCAGACAGATGGGCTACACAAAATAACTTCAAACAGCGGTGAGGCGCGTAAATTTCTGACGATGAACCGCGGTAGAGACGAATCCTAGCTTGACCCTAGTATTAGCATAAAACGTATCATACGCGTCTAGACGACTTTACGTAAATCGCAGACGACCTCGGTAAAAATCGTATTCATTTAGTAAAAAGAAAGCGAAGAAAAAAAGTAAATAATTAACGAGAATTTCTCTTGTAGCAAGGTCGTTGGCTTTGTTATAATAATAAGGGTAAGAGCTGAATTCACCACTTGAAAGACTGACTGCTCTTCGTATTATGCATATTAAACAAAAAAATAACTACGAAAACAGAAGCGCTCAATGAGAACACGGCAGCGTTAATCTTGCGATCCGTTGTTTTTGCAGTGCTGCAAAAGCATAGTGAAGTAAAGTTTCATTGAATAGAGGTTCGCAATTTGAAGCAACTACTACTTCATTATTGCTCTCACTGCACGCTTCTATTTATCTTACAAATTAAATGCCTTGTCGCACTACTGAAGTGAGGACTATAACAAACGCAAGCGGCTTTGTAGTTCTCTTATTAATTAAAAACTTGCACGCAGGTTAGCGGCATCTGCACTCTGTTGGTCTGAATAAAATGCGTCCGTGTTAAACTAAATGCGGTATAGAAATTTATTGTAAATAAAACTCCGTGATTGGTGACACATAATAATTGGTATATACGTTGTCTCAGTTATGTGGCCCCTCGCACCAAGAATCGAATTAGGTAATATTAAAACTACGTTTCAGGGGTAAATTTGCCTTACGTCCTTTCATTTCTATGTGAGCGTTTTTTTGTTTTTGTTTTTTTTTTGCAAGTTCAACAGCGTCAAACGCTACACAGCAGTTATCGTGAATGGTATTACATGAACTGTTATTAGATATGTATGATATCAGCATTATGGAGATATTATTTTATGTTTTACATTTTGTGCACCTCATCATAGAATGCAGCTTTTTAAGTTTTGACAGTTGTAAAAACGATCAGATTAAAAATAATAGCTTTGAAACTAAATATACATTTATGCTTTAAAAATATTGTGTGTTTATTCATTTCTGCTTTTTCTTCATTCATCTCCTCCTCCTCCTCCCCTCGCCGATCCTCCTCTTTCATTTCTTTTCCCTCCCTTCCTTTTCTTCAGCCTTTTGTCTCCTTTTTACTTCTTCTTCTTCTGTCATTATAGCTTTATGATAAAGCGGTTGCACCATGAGACCACCTGGTACAGAGATTTCAGTGTAAAACCACGCCAAATGTGTTGCTGCTAAAGTCGTCTGTACTATTATATTACTGAGGTTTCCCACTGAGATCTTTGAATGAAAATTCAGAAAACATTTCTCTTATGGTGTAACATTACTGAAAAAGGGTTAGCATATTTTGTGACTTCAAAAAAACCATTCCTTCCTCGCCTGCCCCTTGTCTTATGGTAATAAATATTTTAGCGACAGTCTACTGGAAGCTTTCAGAACGTTCACGCTGTTATTTTGATACGGTCATACGTATATGTTTTATCTTAACGCTAAAACATTTCCACATGTTTTCTAATATTCTCACTTCTTGTTCTAGTACCATTGCATATCCGACCACATCTTCATTCGCATGTTTTAGATTAACGCCGTGTATCACGCCTTTGGCACGTGCGCACAAACGCGCTCTCTCTCCCCCACTCGCTGATTACTTTTCTATATGACTATCTCACGTATTGCCGTTTCACCTACACTATATGCAAATAAAAATTCAAAAACCTACAGCTTTTTGGAAGTTCGCTCAGCAAAAAGTATATTTTTGAGGTCACAAATCTGTAAATCTACGCACGCAAAAATTTTTAATCGAACAACTTCCAGACACATGAAATATTAAATTAATATAGAGTGTAGAAAAATGTCAAAACGAATATGTTGAAAAGTCTTATGCTTGCGCGCGCGCGTGTGTGTTACGAGACAAACGTGTATATAACAAAATGACAGTGAAGCACAAATGTAATTGTAACAACGAAGGACAAACGAAATGATAAACATACGAACGTGGCCGTTGTGAATAATGTAACAGTCTAACTAAAGGAAAAATAAAAACTAAATGCGATTCATTTTAATTTTTAAATATTACTATAAATAAATCAATAAGTAAAAGCAGGTACAACTCTGTTCTTAAATGTAGTTACTTAATTTCTGAAGTATGGAAGAATAGAACTTCATCGGCAAATAAATTAATTATTGAATAAGATCAAAGAAGGAGAACGAATACCAGACGATCGGAGAACAAACATCCTTGTCCCAGTATTTAAAAAAGAGGGCAGAAATGGAGCCCGAAAATTATACCGGCATCACTCTCCATTGTTAGACTTTCAAGACGAACAACAAGTTTTTTGACAGTGGAAGATCTTGCGTTGATGTAATCTTTATTGTTCGGCAGATATGTGAATAATAATACGAGAAAGCCCTGTTAAAAATTATTCAGTGAAATTGTGGAGCAGATAATCGAAGTCATCCAAGGTGGAAGAGAAGTGTGGGAAGACCTCGTAAGCGATGGTTAGATGACACCCATTGAGATTGGAACAGACTGCTAGACTAATCCGTAAAAGATGACGATGATGACGATAAACGAAGTCAGCTGTCTAGACGTAACGATAACAAACTATAGTTCAGTAGCGAAACAAGTAAGCTCGTAAACCACAAAAGCAAACAGGATATCGAGATGTATGACCGATGTTGACTGGAACAATACGTTTCAATTCTGAAACAGAAAACAAGATTATATAAAAGGACAGTGAGGAGTATACTGGCGTACGTAAAAGTAATAAAACCAGAAATCTCAACATCCAGAAGACAAACACAGGCTATTGAAATGAGGTCGTTGAGAAGAAAATAGGCAAAACACGACGAAACAAAGTAACGAATGTAAATATTCCATAACGTGCAAAATAACAGATTTAGTGGATTTGGCAAAGGAAAGCGACAACTCTTTAAGAATTAGACGACCAAGAACGAGATACAGAGATTGTATCGAGCAGGGGCGTATTTACGGGGGGGGGGTCGAACGGGACCGGACCCCCCTCCAGAGGGTCGAAAAAGTGGAAGAGTTTTGTTAATCTGTTAATTTATTATTTTTGTTTGTAATCTTTTGTTTTATTATTTTTTCAGCTGTGTACGTTAATATAGTAATAACTCTGTTTTAAATGTACAAACAGGTTTAATACAGAGGATTAGCGTATATGTTTGAAATATAAAATATAGGAAAATCAATTCAATCAATAAGTTATGTAAATAACGTTTCACTAACGCGTAATTTTATTGTGTTATTACCGTTTACTTTAATGGGACTGATTTCAGCCACTTTAAAGATAGTACTGTTGATTAGTCTTAACTTGTTTTTTCTTTTGTATGAACCCGACCCGATCCCGGACCCCCGCAAAAGCCAAATTCTAGATACGCCACTGGTATCGAGTGGTACAGTTGGATATAAACAGGAGAATCTCCCAAGTGAAGAGTAAAAGAAGAAGATATTACGGCAGTAGAAAGAATTTTAAATCGACATTGGTTAAAACAATTAGTCTCTAATATGCAGAAACATACGTCAGGTTATGTAAAAGAAATTATTTCTATTTGTTATTTGTAATATGTCTTAAACAAAATAATTATTTTAATAAAAATAAGAAAACAACAAGACAACAAACCTGAGAGTTTCCCTCTTTTCCAATGGGAATTCAGTTTATACTGAATGAAAGATGGGTTTTCAAGAAATATAGTGCTCGTAAAGAAGGCAAATAGCGAGATGATACTCGCTTTAAGAAAAAGCTGGGGTTCATCACTTGTACTTATTACTTTGTGACATTGGTTATGAAACCACACTGTATATATGTATAAGATGCACTTGGATACTTACCAACAATGACTCATAAATCTTGGTTTATATCAGCTCTTGTTGATAAGCGTGAATGACGGTTGCCGTTTGACCCATTGTTTCTAGCCAGTGAGTTAAAATATTTCCGACTAATTAGAACATGTTAACCAGGTCATGTTTAGCTGAAATTTATCAGATTAGACATAACGTGATTCATCGGTCGATTCCAGTCAGCTGCCTCAAAGTTTTCTATCGGTACCAAAATAATCAGCAAGTCTCGTTTGTTATGTGTTCTCGACATAGAAAAAAGTTTGAATGGTTTTTAAAGTTTATCAGTCACTACCATGTGATCAAAGCAGATGTAGTGTAGTGGTCAATGCAATGGACTGATGTACCGACGTCTTGGGTTCGTTTAGGCCCACGATAAAATTACGTAGTTTGAAAGCAGCATGACCGGTAAGTCTAAGTAGGTAGTAACCAGGCCTAGAAAATGAAATTCTCTGAAACTAATCATTGAGAATCTACAAGATTGATTTAGCCTCTGGGAAAATTTACATCCACCCCCCCACACACGCACAAATTGAGACACAATTTCGTAGTAAATTAGGAAATATTCGTTTTACCTTATGTCTCCAGCAATTAAAAATACAGAGTGTCCAAAAATCACTACTCATTTTGAAGTAATATTATTTTTCTTAACCTCAGTGTGTATTTCAAATTATCCGCCTTTTTTTATTATATTCCAATTAATTATTTGAACACTAGAATGCGCTGCCATATAAGCTAACAGCTGTTACTTTATGTTGTTTAACAGGTGTTTATTTTTGTTTTGTTTAAGTAGCTATTGTTGACTCAGACGCTAAAATGTTTTCAAAAGAAGAAAGTGTTTTTGATTTGAAATCTTGGTATAAAGGTGGTTATAGTTTATTAACTCAAGAAGGGAATGATCATTTTGACACTACTCCACCAACGCGGAAGACGGTCTTCAATTTACGCAAACGCTTTGAAGAAAGTTGATAAGTGTCGGGCTGCCATAAGTCAGGTAGGCCCTCATTATCTGAGGAAATTGCAAGCTGTTGTACAAAGTTGTGAAAAGTCTACTCGCAGGCTTGCTGTTGAACAGAATGTTTCCGGAACGTCGGTCCAAAGGATTTTACGTGAAGCGAAATTCAAGCATTACGTAGCCAATGCTACTAATGCTACCGTGTATACGATGTTTATACACGCCGTATTAGAAAACGGTTCAATTCCGTGAGATAATGTTAAATGAGCTTCGAGCAGGTGACATGAGTTTTATTTATTTTCTAAATAATGTGAAATGATGAAGCAACTTTTAAATCATCTGGTCACGTGAACAGACGCAACTGTACCTACTCGGATACAGAAAATCAACACGTCGTTCTTGAAAAGCAACGTCAACGTCATGTCACTGTTTGGGGTGGTGTCTCTTGTCATGGAGTCACGGGACCTTTGGTTTTTGGTTGGACAGTAAAGTATGTCGTTTCAGGGCATTTAAAAGTAACTACGATAATTTCAACATAACGGTGCTACACTACACTATGCAAGAGTTGTGCAAGACTATATTGATGAAGTGTTTGATGGAAAAGTAATCGGAAGGCGAGGGGCAACAGAAATGCCACCCAGATCATCATAACTCACACCAATCGATTTTTTTTCTTTTGGGGATTAGTAAAAGGTATGGTCTACGCAACAAAACAAAAAACAATTGAGGACGTAATATCACCTATCACCCACTGAAGATGCGTTTGCACACATTGATTCGGTTCTACGACTATGCAAGAAAGTATACAGATCGATTTCGGAGATGTATCAACGCTGAAGGAAAACAATTTGAGAAACAGCGTTATAAATAATTTTGTAGATTAAATGATGTACTAGTTTACTATTGCTGTTTTTTCATTAATAAGGCGACTTTTGGACCATTCTGTGTAAAAAATGTCATGAAACATAAGTACTATCTTAAGAAGCCTTCACTACTTTTATACTATTTGTGCGGGTGCGAGTGTGTGTCTGAGTGTGTGACTGAAACCGTGAGTTACAGTTATTTGAAAAAGTACTGTGAATTTTTGAAGACTAATAATAGTATTAGTATTGCTACATTTATTGCCTCAGCGTTCTGTCACATCCATACAGTGTTTGTAATTTGCTTCATATGTCATTTCTCTGGCAGATCATCTGATTACAGCTGACAGAATATAATAGCAATATCATAATCGTGTGAAGATTTGTCAATGAACGATTCGCACTTGACAACATTATCGCAATTTGTAGGTAAACAAACATTGTGTGAGCCTGTCTCCTAAAAATACCGTAACATGTATAAATTTTAAGAAGGTAGGTATAAATTTAAAGTCGTTATCAGGCAAACTTAAATAACTTCAGTCATATTCTAACCAAACAAAAATCAAAGTGTACTTATTTTTTTTTTTTAGTTTTCCAACATATATTGCCGTAGAATTTAAGTATGCCCGTTGCCAATCGTTTGTATAGTATTCACGTGCGCAGATGTTAACTTAATCTTTCTAGAGGCACTGATTGACTGATGAAAGCAAACTAATTGAAGTTATGTCAATAATTTGTATTTGTTTTGTTACAGACTGAGCAATGGGGTTCGAGCGACACGACTCTTGAGGACACGTGTTGGCAGCAGTGGGAGCGGAGGTGATTCTCCCAGATCTTTGGATACCCCTAGAATGCGATCTGGGCTGTCAAGTCCTTTAAGGCCCTCTCGACAGGTTAGTAGTTCCCCCACATTGAGCTGTGTGTGTTCAAATATATAAACCCAATAACTCACACGTGAATGTACACATAACGTGTTATCACCGACCAATAGAACTTTGATGATTGCAAGGGTGTAGCGTCTCATCAAAGGTGTCGGAAGATTACATTAGGCAGATTAGAATGGGAAAAGAGAAATTAAAATAGATGTCACGTGTCTTTCAGGTGTGAGATTTTCATGTGATGTATTGTTGTGTAGTGAAAATGCAACTTAAATGGAGAAATAATTAATTATCTCAACAAGGGTAATGTAAAGACTGGCCTGAGAACGTGTAGAAAAACAAACAAATATAATGTATCTACAGTGGCGTGGCGTGGGTACATAACACCTGTTGCCGGTTGTGATAGACCTAAAAATTAATTCGAAGTTTTTCTAGTACCAAATGTTCTTTTGTACATTAGGGCCAAAATATTCTTTTTAGAGCCAAAATATTTTTTTAGAGTATTTTTCTATTATATTCTATCATTCGCTGGCAGAAGAAGATGGTCCCGGTTCAACAGGACTCCCATTATACTTACACAGAATAAATCAGAACACAAATAATTGAATTAAAAATAATAAAGACAAACAGAGGAACACATAACTAAACGAACAAAACACCAATAGGTAGCAATGGCGTACGCAGGGGGGCTCAGGCGGCTCAAGCCCCCCCCAGCCGCAAAAATATAATATGCACTTCCTTAGTTTACTTAGGCTCTCATTTAAAATTACAAAATTGCATATTTCCGCCTATTTGGACGGCGATATAAATACTGTACTAACAAAATAAGTAGTTTATAATAACAATTGTTACTTCAGTTATAATTTATAGTTCATTTAGCGGTGTATTTACGCTGAGTGTAACGTTCGATAAACTACCTGCTCACGCGCCATGCACACACACACTCTCTCTCTCTCTCTCTCTCTCTCTCTCTCTCTCTCTCTCTCTCTCTCTCTCTCTCTCTCTCTCTCTCTCTCTCTCATTTGACGGCGCGGCCACACGCACGCAACACCGGCCACTACTACCAGTGAACCCTAAGTAATTTTACTTAAGTATTAAATAATATTTGTATGATACTTAAATAAGTAGGCCTACATAAACCTTTTTATAAAAATATTATTTAATACTTAAGTTAAATTCACCACATTTTTCAAATATCAGTCGATAAATAAAACGAAAATTTTAATAATGTTCCTAATTTCATATCTTGAAATAATGAAAAAAATTACTTTAAAAACACTTCATTTTTTACTTGAAAAGAAAAATTGTTTTTTAATTCTCTGACAATAAATCCTGGCTGTTCTGACACAAATGTTCTTTTACAAAACGAGTCTTCATTATTAGGTACAGTAACAGACATTAGTAATTTATTATTACAATATAAATCTAAAATTGATGATAACCTGAAGTATGCCGTCCTTTGTAAAAATTACACTGAAAGTATGGCTGACCACAAATTTCCTGTAAAAAAAGAAGGTGCAATTATGCGATCATTCCAGTATTCTTGGTTGGTGAAATATGATTGGTTGGTTTATTCTAAATGTGAAGATGCGCATATTGTAAATATTGCGTTCTCTTTGGAAAAACCACTTCTCACAATGCTAATATTGGCACTCTTGTTAATCTTCCACTTAAAAAGTGGAAAAAAGCCTTAGATAAATCATTGTTCATCTCAGTACCATGTAAACAGTTTACTGGATGCAGAATCGTTTAAACAAATAGACAAAAATATAACTTGCAACGTACAAGAACTTCCAAACAGTTCAGTGAAAAAGAAGGTGGCTGAAAATAGGAAGAAGTTGGTGAGTATTGTGAAAACAATTATTTTGCATAGTAGGGAAAATATTCCTCTTCGAGGGCACAGAGAAGGCAGTTGCTCCTCTCTTCTGGAAGAAGAAGGACAAAATCGATGAACCTTCAATGCTCTCCGTAGATTCAGAGTAGATGCTGGTGACAGTATATTAAAAGAGCATCTCGAAAAGGGTTCAAAAATGCACTGTATGTAAGTCCCCACATTCAGAATGAGTTAATTGCAATATGTGGAGACTGATCAATGAAAAAATAATAACTGATATTAAAAAGTCACCGTATTTCTCTGTTTTGTGTGACGAGACCACAGACATCGCCGGTACTGAACAAATGTCTGTGTCCGTTTTTTGAAAAAAGAAAAAATTATTGAAACATTTCTTACCTTTGTTGCATTGACCTCATTATCAGGAGAGGACTTGGCAGATGTCATATTAAAAGTTTTAAAAGACCATGATTTAGATATTAACAAGTTACGTGGTCAAGGGTAAGACGGGGCATAAAATATGTCAGGAAAATTGCAGGGTGTTCAAGCTAAAATTAAGGAAAAACAACCATACGCTGAATATACTCATTGCTGGAGCCATGTTTTAAACTTAAACTTATTTGTCTCAGCTACAAATAGTGAATCTGCCTCCCGACAGATAAAGAATATGTAGGTACTGTTAACAATACTACTAACTTTATCAGAGATAGCTATATAAGACGAGAAAAACTTAAGAAACATCTTTCTATGAAAGAAACCAACAAAACTGTTTTGACACGGCTGTGTGAGACAAGGTGGGTGGAGAGACACACAGCGTTTATCGATTTCTTGAAATTTTTTGGCACCAATGTCACAGTTCTTGAGGAAATAAACGAGTTAGGCTCAAAACATTCTATGGCCTTCTCTCTTTTGTAAGCTATTTTAAGCTATGAATTTTTAGCTAGCTTGGTAGTTTCTGCTGAAATCAGCGGTCTAATGCTGCCAGTAACACGATACTTGCAGAAACGAAATATTGATCTCTCCCAAGCCAAAAAGTCAGTAACTAATCCTGCAAAATGCTTTGAAAGAAAGGCGGACAAATGTGGATGAATCTTTCAACTCGCTGTTTGAACAAATCAAAGAAACTGCAGATGAACATGAGGTTCAGTCTAAGGTGCCTAGAAAATGTAATAGGCAATCACATAGATCAAATGCTGGCCAGGAATTGGACGTGAAACAACACTACAAGCTAAATTTATGTATTCCTTTTGTTGATCACTGCATTGTTGAGTTAGAAACCCGTTTCGGACCTGAGTGTGATAACATTTTCATCTTCAAGTATTTATGCTTCATTTCATCATTAAGGCTACTACTCAAGAGATCAAGCAGTCTGTTGCCTCTATCATGTACCCTGGCATTTCCAAGATGGAACTTAAACTTGAGGCAGAAATATGGAAGCAAAAGTGGGTGGATGAAGCAGATGTGAATGTTCCAGACACAGCTCTGTATTCTCTGCTAGCTTGCAATCCAGATGTATTTCCCAACGTACGGAAAATTTTAGAAGTACTGTGTGTACTCCCAGTGACGTCAGCTGAGCCAGAACGGTCCTCCTCTACTCTGAGGCGGTTGAAGACGTGGCTGAGGTCTACAACATCACAGACATGGCTTAATGGACTAGCTTCGCTCAATATTCACAGGGAAATCGAATGTCTCCTGAAGATGTTGTTGAGCGGTTTGCCAATCAAGGAAATAGGAGAATGGACTTGGCTTTTTAAATTAAAAATTGCTTGCTTGGACACAAATGCTTTACCTATTGTAAATTAATAGTTAATTTGATTCTTCTTTACTGTACGGTATATTGTTTGTTTATCACTTTTCAAATACTAATGTTAATTTTGTAAGAATTCAGCTAATATGCACTTGTGTAATTTTTCATTAATAAAGTATGAGTAAAATATTAGTACGTATAACAGTAAGAAGTATAATAGTTGAATGAAAAACTGTTTTCTGTATTGACACAATTAGTTATTAGCAAGATATTTTGAAATATATAATTGTTAAAATACCAATGTTGCAAAACTTTATTCCCAGTTCTACTGACATTAATGTATAAAATGTTATAGTCTAATTGAAGTAAAATGAGTCTATTGTTAAATATTACAATGAACATAAAAAATATTTAGTTTTTGAAAAAAGTAATGTTTTAAAATTACTGATTAAAAAATGGAATGAGACATAAGTCCCCCAATCACGAATAATACAGTTTTAATAAAGAAAACGTGAAACCTACTGAAAATAATACACCTATTAATAAATTTTAACCATTAACGGGCATATGTACTCTATCTTATACTATAAGTTGTAGAATTATAGAAGAGTAGGCTAATATGTGGATTGCTAAGGTTCAAGCCCCCCCCCCCCCAAGATTGATTTCTGCGTACGCCACTGATAGGTAGGTAGTAACTGCTGCACGTTGGTTCCGAAACTAACTTGAGCGTTTTGCCGGTTTATACAGCGCCAACATATTGGGTGGACAAATGTGTCCCCCTCTGCGCATTTTGTACAGTGACACCTACTAAGAGGTCAATGACCGCACGCTGTAAAACATTGCCGATGTCTGAGCCGGCAACACAAGACGGTGCAAGTGCCCATCAGTTCGAAAGCAGTGCTACGCTTTTCTTCAAGTTTCCCTACTAATATTGTTCGGATTTCAAATTATTCAATAACTAAAGTATTTATTCTGTGATATAATTAATATTGTTTTCTCTTACTTCCAGTACTGTTGCCGCTGGCAACAGCGGTTACATGGACGCCACGCTGCTGGTATCAAATATAAAAAAACATTATCGAACTTATGTTAGTGGAATGTGGATTCCGTCTAGAGATCAGTTTGTTACACTCCATTAGTCTATGACTCAAAATAAGTGCTTCCGAGCGATTTATCTCGTATCAGATTAGATTGAAAGTCATTTGTGCGCAGCTTTCAGACCGATCTGGTACGAACTTAATCGTTGGAAAGCGTTTATCGGTCATCGAACAAGTGAAAAGCAACTGATTTGTCACATAAAGTACTTGTTCCACTCCGATACTACCGACAAGCGCTTTATATCCTTTCAGTTTATCTTCCGACCTGAAGGTTTTCCATGTGAAAAAGAGGTGAAAGGTGGTAGGCCTTAAGCGGTAGTAATTGAGCGGATTGGAATATAGCAGCAAACAGTTTCTATATTTGTGAACACATAAATATAAGTTTGTTCGTTGTAAACTGATTTATATACCGTATATAAAATATAAAAACTGCACTATTAAGGAGTGAAAATTGGTGTCGCCCTAGGTGCGCAGAGCTTGATCTAACAGCTACCTGGCGTTTAAACTATAAAATAAAGCTGACATCTTTCCTATATTCCAGCTGCACAATTTGTGGAGAGGAGCTAAATGTAGAGTGTGGTGGGAATAAACGTTATTATACAACGAACACACACACACCATTCACTTAAAGGAATGTGGCTGTAATTGCTAATACTTTTGAAAATACATTTGAAATTTACTAAATTCACAGAGCAATCCGTTCTGTCGTAAATTACATAGTGGGTACCTATATAAGTTTTATTTAGTTTCACAGTAAATGATTAAGATAAACCCATTGCCAATACTTTTTTTTGTATTAATACAAAAAGAACTGTACTCCGTTAATATTGATAACGTATTTAAGTTATAAGTTAATATGCATACGTTGTAAAACTGACATTTGTTATACGTTAATTATACGAATTTATCTCGTGTTATCTCTCACGTGTATTTATTTATACGAAGAATAAAAGAGTAAATCTAAGTAAATATTGTTACGACGCTCTCACTGATCGTCGTGTGGTACAGTGGAAAAGAAAATACAAGACTCCCATGAAGTCACTGGAAACCAGCTTTAATTATCACAATTAACAGTTTGTAATCAAAACGTTATTCAACAAGATTAGTCTCGTACAACAGTTCAACTTAATCTGTCCACACAAATAATAATGTCAACTGTAAAGAATTACGCACTATTATCACTTTTCACTAATACACCACTTGAGACGCACTGTGTAAATCGCCCGACAATAACTCAACTGAGTAATCGCCGACGTCAGATTGACTCTAAGCGGCAGCTGTCGTTGTTTAAATAGATAGCACAAGTGTTCCAGAATAATCACCTCAACTCTTCAACACTACTCGAAAACACTAGAGCGTAATTGATTGCGGCGTTGAACACAGTGCGCCGACCAGCATGGTTTAGAATAGCCTCGTTGACGCACGTTAAAAGTCACGTACGCACACAACATTACAGCTGGTTCTGCTGGGATAGCCGAGAAACATGTACAGTAGAACGTTCTGTACTGGCGTAGCAATATTGTTGATGTTTGGGGAAAGAGATACGCAAGTTATGAGACGTTTTCAGCCGACAGATGCATTTACATGAAGAAGAATAGAAAATAATTTTTTTTATCGTCAAGTAACTTCGTTAATATTTACATAATTCGATTGAAAAAGTATCCTATTTAGTGTGTATGGGAGAGAGTGAGAGAAGAGAGTCGTGTATTATATATACAGATTCATAGAAACATGGGTGTCCGACATTTGCGCAGATGCAGAGCATACACATATGTACATACTGTAGTTGGAATTGTTATTTGCCGGGCTGACACGCTGTGGTCGGCTGCTTGTGTGCAACACGGACGTTTCGGCCCCACCATCGGAGGCCATCTTCAGTGTCAAACAATTGGCGCGGTGTCCGCCAATTACCCCAGTGCTGAGGTAGAGACTAGTCCGATGGCGGGACCAAAACCCCTGTCCTGTACACAAGCAATAGACCGGTAATAATAATTCCAACAATGTTGACACGGGCCGTGAAACGCTAAGAGACTTCATATGTACATTGTTACATCATTTACTTATAGTGTTATGCCAGTCAACGCATACAGTTTGAAATGAAGAACAGTAGTGTGCACTTCGGACTAACTTATGTAACACTGTATGTGTGTGTGTGTGTGTGTGGGGGGGGGGGGTCTTGCATTTTGTATAATGACCTAAGTGTAACATAATACAATATTTCCACGGGATAGCCATTTTTCATCGTGTTATTTGAATTAGCAGTCTCTGTAATTCCAACTTTGTCGTGTTTACTTGCTGAACTGCTACTTGTCATGTTCCGGACGAGGCCTTTTAGTGTTTCCACCATTTTCAAGTCCTAAACCACGACCTAGTTGGGGGCACACACACGTACGCTATAATGAATAATATGCAAATTACTTGCATAAATTAATTACTTTATGATTAATAAATTAATCATATGTTTATTACTCTAATTATCTATGTCCCGTGTTGGAACGAAATTAATATAGTGAATAAATGTACATGTAATTTACATTTGTGTCCATTAATTATTTTGTATAAACTGAATAATTACTCTAATTATTTATAGCTCAACAAATGATATCAGTTAATAATTAATATTGTAAATTCAATTTACATCACTGAGCAAAAGAAACTCTTAGAAAATTACTTTGTGTTCTTTAAAGATTAAGTTAACACCTGGGTTATCTGTAATAATAAACGCATGTGTAGAATCAACTTAAATAACTAATTTATTGTTCATTCATAGTAAATTATAATCATACATATAAAACGTCGTTGCACCTGTAAATACATACATATTTCCAATCAACAAGTTCTAGTTTAAATATTCGCTGAAATAAAGAAGACATACATACATAAATCATATAATATAACAATTCAAATACTAATTATTGATACGTTCATTAATCCCAGATAGTTTTTCGTTAACATATTCGTTATTTATTCTTTTAACCCTAATAATATTCATTACGTTTATTTATAACTTCCCAGGGTAGGAATTCTTTGAAAGAATCAGGTCAGTAGCAGCAACTTAAAGTAATAAATTAATAATGGTTACTTGAGTTTTATGGAATATCCGTTTAGTGTCCAGTGATGTCCGGTCCTTGCGGTGATGATGACAGAACGACACATCTCGTTGACTGCCGTCGATAGCACAACACTTGTATACACCCACGATCACTCGCGTCGTAGTAGAGTTGTGTAAATAAGTAATGGGTTTAGTGTTCGTTTGAATAATTCATTTTAAATAAGTGTTGTATGTTCATTTTGAACATTGATGTTTATGTCTGTTCGCCACTTATTTCACCTTCTATCAGTGTATGTGTGATTAGATTAGTTCGTTCAAATCTTTCATGTTCTATAATGTTTAATGTGATTTAGTAGCACTGACTAATTTTAAGTTCGTCTATTTTGTACAATACACAAGTAATGATATTTGTACGTGTCGAGATTGTATTGTTCACTTTAAATGATCACTACCTGAGTCCGTTAAATCGCACTTTGAAATTCACTATTAGAAGATCACTAAGTCTGACTATTATGACATGACGATTTCACTAAGTGTGTTAATTTACGATTTTGATATACTAATTTCCGAAACTTGAGATATACTCTCCGAAAATTAGAATAGACTGGCTTGAAAAATTAAAGTATACTCCCTCGTCCCTGTGTTAGACATATATTTTTTATCAATTCGTCCCTACTCAAATTTTGTCTTCCGCGCTGTCCACGCCTTTTCTTACTCGTGATAGGTCAGTTTTTAGTTTTCTCGGAATCCTTTATCCCACTACGTTAGGACTCTTCGTTATCTTTCTTCTGATACGTCTTTGCTTTTGGTTACTATGGAAACTGTCCTCTCCACCAGTGTTCTTCGCAAGTCTTGTCTTCTGATAGGTTGCCAGACATCCCCAGATTTTGTTCTGTCGAACGTTGACCTATTTCGTAGAATCTCTAGCTATTATACGCCTGTCGATCACTCTTTTGTGTGAGGTATACGCAGCGTTTTTCTAAGTTGCCCTCATCTGTTCTCGGGTCCTTCCGAAGTATTGTTCTCTCTTACACCCCTTTTTTGTAACTATTAATAATTCTGGACATCTGTTAGCTGGTGAAGTCACCCTAACTTTCTACTCGTAAATTGCGTCTGACACTTAGACGTTATCTCCAGCTGTGTAGCATGATTGGAGTCCTGTCCATTCTCCGCTTCACTCATTGTTTCTGAAAGTGCTGTACGTACGCTCCTTTGTAAACATCTTGTTTCCCCTTTTTGCAGTACCTCGTATTCTGACGTAACCTGACTAAACGTATGCCTTAATTCCCAGTACACGTGTGAGTGTCCTCGCCTGCTTTGTCTCGGCTGTTGTGGGGAATAATTTTTAGTTAAACTTCCCCTGTCATCTCGTACCTCCGATTTCTATAGTTGAGTAGAACTTAACGTCTTCCTATTGTCTTGTTAGCGACGCTGCTCTGACATCTTCACATTACGTTTTATTTATTGCGTCAACTAGAAGTCGTTGACACAACATCGTGTGAACGCACTCCGTCGAGGAGAAAATTTAAAATTTTTAAATTTTTGCTCGTTACAACGCCTATTCGCATGTTAGTACTTATGAAAGCATGTATCACACTTAAGTTTCGTTATCCAGGTTCAGCGACAACTGCTGTATACCTACAGTGTGATTACGTTTGCACTAAAATTAGCCCTTATGATGTGTAGAATTAATCAGTCGATAAATTGATTTCACATAGTGGTAATTATATACTGCAGTTTTAGATCACTTGTTCGCCCACTCTGAATTATAGATGACAATTACCGGTAAATGTTCAATATTCTGTATAAATATTATAACCTCTGTTCCCTTTAATATACTTGAACTTTATTTTTTTTTAACTAACAATGTAAGTTTTAATCAACAACTAGGCGACACAAAAGGTTAGTTTATATTCTTCTTCATCTGAATGCTTGTTTCCCCTTAAAGACATGTTCTATCGCTTTAATATTACTTGCATGCCTTTTTCTTATAAAATCAACTATATGTATACTTCAAGTAACGTTTTATTGTACCTGTAAATAAATACACGCTAGAGATAAAAAAATAATCGTAGTTCATATTACGTTTGTTATGCAGTTCCTTTCATGGTGTATTAATTAATTAGGCGTTATTTAAAAATGTAGTAAAGATTTTGTGCTCTCTCTCTCTCTCTCTCTCTCTATATATATATATATATATATATATATATATATATCCCTCCCTCCCTCCTTTTTTTAACAGAAGTATTTTTATAAAAGTAGGAGGCACTTTGATTTATTTAAGTATGATTTTTTGAAATTAAATGATCAATTTTTGTTAATAATACAAATGGAAGACAGTTCTTATTTAAATATTGGGCGCTTATTTTTAAGATTTTGGCATCCTTGAAAATTAATCTGCGCATGCGAATTTTGAACGTCTGCCATATTGCCCCCCAATTTACACTACCATGGTTCCACCCTTGTTTGTTATCATTGTTTATCTGCGTTGTTAATGAACGGTTTGCGATTTGAGGTTGTTTTTATTTTGTTTTGAATGTAAAGAAAATTTTTAGCTTTGTGTGGTGGGCAGCGTGTTGTTTTTGATATTTATTAGTGTGAAAACTTTATGAACTTAGAATTAAATCCGTACACTAAACGTATTCTTCATGAACATGAACATAAACTTTCACACGACTAGTGGAGCCTACAAACGTAAGATAAAAAAAATTAAAGAGGAAGCTCATTTGGAAACAATAAAAAAATCTCAAAAACTAGACCAGTTTTTTAAAACTACGCCAGTTTCTAATGATAGAACTGCAGTTAGATCAAGTTATATCAAATTACTTCTGCAGTACATATAACTTATTACTTTAAAGTCGCAACCGGGGGGGGGGGGCACTCAGAAAACTTTTGGCCTAGAGGCTCAAAAATCTTAAATCCGGCACTACTTATACGGAAGTAAGCTGTAAAGTGACACGGCCAGGGCTACGATCCACGGCCTGGCCCGCGTCTCTTCAGTTTGCATCCTCAGTGATCGTAGCATCCTGAGACGAGCTACAGGCACTGAGGAAACGCCTTGTACCACTCGGCACTGTCCCGCCTAAGTCGACAAGACTGTTGCCTCGTTCAGTATGTGCGCCAGTTCTGTGCTGGACGTACCGTACCAGACTACCACCAGCGATACCCGCCTTGTCGCTCAGGAGAGTAATCTCGTGTGGAAGCGATGATAGCGGACGCGTGAACCGATCGTCACGGCTGCGCTCAACATGCTGACGTTTTGTAAACGCTGCTGAAAGCTACCTATAACAAGGATAGACGTGCTAGGGCACTTACGAGTAAGCGGAGAAGCGCGCCGATCTCAGTGTTGGAAAGACACCGCTGTCAGACTCCCAGTCCATCAAGAAAGAACGCCTAGAGCGTTTAGTTAACAATTTTTTGGTTAACAGTTTCTGACTGTTCTCCGTTTTGGTTAACAGAAGATTCTTAACAGTTTTTGGTTAACTGTTTCGTCTAACAGTTTGATCTTAGCGCAGCAAATTAACGAAAACATTTCCACGGTCTGCACGGATCTACATTCCTCTTTCGAATTAAGTTAGTTAATGTTTTAATCTTTTTTCGTGTTTAAGGTTCTCTGTTTTAATCTCATTTTAGTTATTTTATTTGTTATGACCTTCGATACAGTATACGAGAGGCCTGAAATTTCCAATCCTATGATTGGTAGATTTACCACTATACAGTTATATATTGTTACGATGGTCTAACTGATCGTCGTATGGTACAGTAGAAAACAAAATACAAGACACCAATTAAGTCACTAATCACCAGCTTTAATTATCACAATTAAACAGTTTCTAATCAACAAGATAGTCTCTTACAACAAATCAGACATTGTTCACATGCAATAAAAATGTCAACTAATATAAAACACAATTGTTTTACAATTGTCCCCCACAATTAATTATAAAACACATAACACTTCCTCACAATACTACGAACCGCACCCCAATAAATCCCAACTCAAACTGACTGCTAAGCGCAGCTGTCGTCGTTTAAATAGATAGCAGAATTGTTTCAGAATAGTCGATACTACGCATCAGCAATAAAAGAAAACATTAGAGCGTAATTCATTGCGGCCTTGACACAGTGCGCGAATTCTGGCACACTAGCTAACGCTTTGAGAATCACGTACGCACACAACATTACAGCCGGATTCCACCATAATAGCCTAGAAACACGTAGAAGGCTCTGTACTGCCGTACACGTCTTCCGCGTTACGTAACAATATTAAGCATCATATATTTACGTATGTTGTCTATACGCATATTTTGTGTGGTTGTGTACATGCGTGTGGTAAGGAAATCATGAAAAACGTTATTATAGTGCTGATAAGTTCCTATTTGTTTCTAGGCAACGAGTTCACCTGGAGACGACTTGAGCGATGATTCCGGAATACGACTTGACAAAGGCATGTATCAAAACATGTTTCAAGATGTTATCAACATCAAAACGCTATTACTCAGGCTTAAACGAGTTCTACAAGAAGTGAGTATGAAGTTAATTGAAATACATCACAGTTATTTTAAAAACTCAAAAAAAAATTGTTTTAATAATCCAATACTGGCAAGTAAACACAAACACTATTGTAATTCTGTAGATTCAAACTATAACATTTTGTTGATTCTCCTATTCAGAGAAATAAATGAATGTTTTGGTGGTGGACAGTGTCATGGGGGATGAGATAGTACAGTATCGTGTTTGACAATACAGTGGCTGTCATAATGTGTAAGCCTAGTGAAATAAATACGGAAATTAGTATTCGAAAAATTTTAATCTGCTGTTGAATAATCTGAGAGCTCTTTAATAGAGGATAAGTCCATTCAAAATGTGAACCAATTGTTTTTGTGTAGGATTAAATGTAAAACACTAATTCGGCTCATATCTTCATACTTTGCATACAAGTAAAATTCCTCTAGTGCAAATAGCCAGAATGTACCAAGAGACTTCATTTTTCAGTTTTCATTTCCAGCAGTTGGGAATAAACAACTGATCCTTTCTGGGGGTACTGCAAGAAAACACAGAGTTTGCAAACACCACAGACATCACTAATTTTATTTTGATTCTAATTTCTTCTACTCACATCCACATGCACAACAGCACTTGTGTAGCTGTTTCTATGTTAGGAGCAACATCCATTTCCTATCTTCTGTTAGGAAAGTTGCAGAATCTTCCCCACTATTAGGTTTGTTCCTAAATTTTCAACACCACAACAGTATAAATAAAACGCTGTACAATACGGATAAACAAGACAGTACGAATACCCTCCAACTGTAAAGCTTTTAATATTAATATAATAAGTTAAATCCAACCGCTGTATCTTATTCATAGTTCTTTGTAACCAGCCCAAAATTTGTATAGCAATCTTTAAAAATGGTTATCTCACCCTATATTGAAGATTATTTTTCACTATTAATTTACCAGTTAAGTTACTATAACAATTTAAATTACCTGAGCTATTAATAAGTTGAAAGTAAAGAAAAAACAGTGGCATCATATTAATGTTAAAGTATCTCTCAAACTGTTCACAATTTTTAATTTCATTTTCTTCACTATTACATAAAACTATGCTTATTAATGGGAAAAAGTTATGAAACCTAAAATAAAGATCGCAAACCGGAAAAAAAGGCATTGTCCTTAAGGAAATGTGGCTGCACGTGTACACATATTAGGTTAGTAATAGTTGTTACTTAAAATCAGAAATATTGCCATACGTAAAGCAAGAAAAATTACCCATTTTAGCAACAGTCTTTCTAAATCAGAGAGAAATTATTGAGTTACAAGGAGAGAGTTTTAGCACTTCCATAAATACATCTATGGGAGGAGAGAGTTTTCACTATGCAGTGACCATGCCGTGCTTGTATGGCTCTTGAGATTTAAAAATCCAGAAGGGCATTTGGCAAGGTGGCTCGAACGTCTCCAACAGTACAACTTCAAGGTACAACATAGGCAGGGGCGCCTGTTGGTAATGCAGATGGGTTATCTAGAAGACCATACCTGGAAGACTGCAGACATTGGCACAGAAAGGAAGAACAGAACGCAAGTGAACAAAGAAAACATTTTCAAGCCCTCACTCCAAATTTCCTGGCAGATGGCTGGATAAAAAAAGATTTTTGACACGACCAGATGTCTGATGAAGACATTGAACAGATCTTGACAGCAAAAGAGGAAGGTTGCTGCCCGGATTGGGAAGATATCTGCCATGGTTTGGAAGTGGTAAAGGGCTACTGGGCACAATGGGATTCTCTTACCTTGGAGAACAGATTGCTGAAAAGGGGCTTGGGAAATTGCTGATGGATGTGACGTGGTCATGCAGCTGGTAGTTTCCCGAAGTACAGTGCAGTCTAAGGAGATGCATGATAGAACATCTGGAGGTCATCTTGGCATTCACAAAACCCTTGACAAAATACAGAAGTGATTCTATTGGCTTCATCTTTTCTATGACATAGAGGAATGGTGTCTAACATGTGAAATATGTGCTGCAAGCAAGGCCCCACAAACCGGAAGCAGAGGGAAAATGAAACAGTATAACATTGGACTGCCTTTCGAGAGAATTGCCATAGACATTGCTGGACCAATCCCAGTTACTGACGATGGAAACCGGTACATCATGGTTATAGGTGAGTACTTTACTAAGTGGGTGGAAGCTTATCCAATTCCAAATCAGGAGGTTACCACTGTGGCAAAGGAGTTAGTTCACAACTTCTGTTGCTGTTATGGAGTCCTTATGGAAATCCATACAGATAAAGGGAGGTATTTCAAGTCAGGAGTGTTTAAATAATTATGCCGTCTACTGGGAATTCGAAAGACCAGGACAACACCTCTCCATCCTCAGTCGGACGGAATGGTTGAGAGGTTCAATAGGACACTGGAGCAGCATCTTTTAAAAGTGTTGACAAGAACCAAATGGAGTGGGACCAACGTATACCACTAGTCCTTGTGGCGTATAGATCATCAGTACACATCAGATTCGTCTTCCTGGGGAGTTGATGTTCAGATCAGCTGAGACTCAATCCCAAGACCCACAGAACTATTCCTCGCAATTAGAAAACCAACTGTGAGAAATGAATCGTTTGATAAGAGGAGAGCTGAAGATAGTTAGTGATAAAATGAAATCTCAGTATGACATTCGCAGCAATAGTGTGGGTTTCCAAGAAGTAGATCAGGTTTGGTTGTTCAACCTAAAGTGCCATTCTGGTCACTCACCTAAACTTCAGACCATCTAGGAAGGACCTAACACTGTGAAAAAGAGAATCAACAATGTTGTCTTATCGGATTCAACAGGAAGGAAGCGAAAATTCAAGGTCGTCCACCTAGATCGCCTGGCCAAGTATTACTTCAGAGATGGTTTGGCAGTTCGGGACAAACAGGCTTAAGGAGGAGAATTGAAGGAATGGAACAGCCAAGAGCTTCCTCCTCCCATCTTGTTTTTATTTCTTCACTGCATTAGGTCATGTCAGCAGTTTATCTAAAATTAAATGCTGAATATGCCGTGTTGTTATTATACTTGTATTGAGTAATCTTTTCCTATATTTTAAACAACTTGGTAATGATTTTTTGACCCCCAAAAGCTATTATTTTTTAATTAATAGAAAAAATGAGGAAAAATGATAATCTGTTTTGATAAACTGTGTAACATCAAAAAGAAATTATACATAGCAGGACTTAATCTTGAAGTAAAAGTGAAGAAAATTTAAAGTAGAGAGTAAATGGTAGATAATTAAAGCTAATTCAAAAATAAGAAAAGTTATTTACTGAAGGCAGCTAGTTTAACTGAGAACTCAATTGGGAACTCAATAGGAAGGACATTAATGGTTATAACTAGAAAAAAATACAGAGGAAACATATGTGTTTCTGGATGAATCGGCGTGACTGCAACACAGCTGTGATCTAGAAAAATAAATCGGCCATTACGGGAGATGTGGAGTAGGTACAGGGATTAGTATAAACCAGTTCTTCTGTGAGAGAGAGAGAGAGAGAGAGAGAGAGAGAGAGAGAGAGAGAGAGAGAGAGAGAGAGAGAGAGAGAGAGAGAGTCTTTTAAGAGCAATGACAATTGTAAATTATTTTTAAATATTTGTTTATGAAATTTGTGTTCAATATCTGTTTTTAATGTACCTTTAGAAATAACCTATTGTTTTGAATTGTGTGTAATTAATGTTTGACCTATCTGTTTATTGCAGGGCGATACGAGTAGTCCATTTGAAAATACTTTAAAGGTGAGTGTAATTTTCAAATATTTAAAAGACGTATTAAAAGTTCAATGCTCTCCACTCATTATGTTCCATTTTGTATCACGCATTTGACTGTGGAAAAAACAGGAATTTAAAAGTAAGGGAGTTTTTTTTAAGAATTAAAAAAATAAAATATCACAATGACTAAGGAACTACAAAATAATATTGTATCTAATAAATTGTACTGTGTTGTTTTGGGTAGTTGTTTTGAATTTTTAACTGACATTTGTGTTTTTTAAAAGTCAGTTTATAACAACTTTTTTGTTGACTCTTTGCACCAAATCACTTCCATTTCTAGCATAATCACTAATCACTGTAAGCTGTTCATCCACTTTGAAATTTGATGTGTATTTCTTTCTTCTACTTGTGTTACAACCCAGTATTGGTTTTAGCCTCTTTAACGATTTTTCTCTATTCAGCCCTCTCATTACTTAGTCTTCTCCATCTTCTTATCCCCATATTCCTCAGATCCTCCTCAACATCCTCAGTCCATCTTTTTCATGGCCTTCCTCTTGATCTACTACCTACTTGTCTCTGTCCTAAAATTGTTCTGGAATTAAGTGTTGTCCCATCCTCCTTGTGTGTCCCAACCACTCTATCCTTTTATTCTATATAAACCTTACTTCCATAACTAAATACAACTATTTCATTAAAGACTCGGAACACAACATTTTTTATGAGTAAAAACATAAAGTTTTACAGTAGAGTCATGCTAATCCGGACTTGATGGGACCGGACCCTGTCCGGATCACCGAAAGTCCGGATTAAACGGAATCAGCTTTAAAATGTCTGTAAAACAAGTTTTAGATGGGTAAAACTATTAAAATCGGTGTTTTTATCATAAAAATGACTTTTTCAGTCTCAATACTACAACATAGGCCTACTTTTTTAACATACGAATTGATTTAGGATAAAAAACAAAACATCTTATTGATTGAAATTCAAAGTTTATTGATTGTACAGTACTAAAGAAAACTACAGTACATTACTGTTACGTAATTAAAAAGTGTAAAAACGAAATAAAGTTTAAATTCTGTACAGGACTGTAAGATAAAATGAAACTATATGTACATATGTATGTACTGTACAATTGAAAACAAGAATTAAGTCTTTGAACTCACTTGAAAAAGTCCGTAATGTTCTTTTGTTTTAATAAAGACTGACGTTGTTTTGCCATGCGATCTCGTAGGCGCCTCAAGGTCAGTAGCTCAGCAGACAATGTGTCGCTTTGTTTCTTGAAGTAGGTCATCAACCCCTCCAGCATTGTAGTCGCTTCACCATGAGTTGGGCTAGCTGATTCCTCCGTACTGTCATCGTCATCTTCCAAACTGTCAATTTCTGTTGCCGTGTTTGCAATGCATGCCTCCACGATTTCATCTTTGCTTAACATCTGATGACCAATATTGTTGTCACTGTTCATCTACTCTGAAATGTCACTTTCTTCCACGTCGGCACAACCCTCCAACTGTTGAAAAACTTGAACGAAATCAGCGTCATCATTTGCAATTCGTTGATTTTCATCTTGTCCCTGGTTTTCTTGTTGGATGCTAGGCCACAGTTTTTTCCAGCTTTTTTGAAGAGTTGACGGCTTAATCTCTTCCCACGCTTCTGTGGCTAAATAAATGACAGTCTTTATTGTCACTTTTTTAAGAAGATCCATGAAGTTAGCCGACGGGTCTGCTCTTGTTGCTCTAAAAGAGACAAGATCAACTTTTTCCTATATCGCCGTTTTGTTGCTTCAATCACACCTTGATCCATTGGTTGTATCAAAGCGGTCACGTTCGGTGGCAGAAATTTCACAAAAATTTAACCATCTCGTAATTCCTCTTCACTAGGGTGACACGGTGCACTGTCTATGAATAACACAGCTCTTTCTGGGAGTTTTCCTCTAAAGAACTTCTTTGTTGTAGGCACAAATTTGTCAAAAAACCAATCTTTAAAAATTTTTCCATTCATCCATGCAGATTTGTGTGAGATTTACTGGGCTTAAAGAGCATTTACATTAACATTTTTAAGGGCCCCAGGCTTAGCCAATTTCGCGATCACCAAAAGTGGAAGTTTTAAATCGCCAGAAGTGTTACTGCAAGGAAGCAAAGTCACTCGTTCTTTCTTTACCTTATGACCTTTGGCTACAGAATCCAGCTTTGAGGCTAATGTTTTTTTTTTTTTTGAAGCATTTTGTAATTTAACCCAGTTTCGTCAGCATTAAACACTTGACAAGGCTCTAAGTTTTCATCGCTAACAAACTTTTCAAATTTTATTTTAAAGTCTTCACTTGCTACATTGTCACCTGACAAAATTTCACCACTTACACCAAGTTCACGAACGCCATGTCAATCTTTCCACCAAGACAACCATCCCACACTGGCAGTAAAAGCAGGGTCACCTTCTAATTTTTCATTGAGTTTGAGCGCGATCGCTTGTAACGTTACGCCCGACAGCGGAACGCCGTGTTTACGTTGTTGGCAAAACCAAACGTACAAAGCCTTGTCTATAGTTTCGTTTTTCTTTTTTTTTTGTTTAATCCTTCTGTTACCCAAACTGTCCTTGCTCACCATTTTCGCACAAAAATTTTCAACTTCTTTCCGATTTTTTTTCCATTCAGAAACAGTTTGTTTTCCCACTCCTAACTCTTGTGTGATTTTAGTTAACGATTCACCAACATCAATACGAAACAAAGCTTGGAGTTTTTGTTCCATTGTTACAGTCACTTTCTTACATTTAGTTGCCATTCTACATTGCTCTTAATAAGCGCACACAATAAAACACAAGCACTGAATAACCGCACAGAATAAAAACACGGCCTTAAAACGGACTGCACGGTTACCAGTACGAGTATCAACTGAAGGAAACAAAACAAAACGACAATCAACTGTGCAGGTAGAGTGAGTCCCTTCCCGGAAAACAGGCTGCGCGCCGATATGAAGGCGTATTTACAGCTAATTTGGCTGACGCGCACAGCTGACGGCTGATGCCGATGGGGCAAGGAGTTCGTGGGTGCGCGGGGACTCCCATCAGTGAGTCACTTCCCGGAAAACAGGCTGCGCACCGACATACGCGCCACACGTTTCACAACGTTAATGTAGGCGTACTGTATACAGTAGTAGTAGCCCTAGTTTGTTTACGAGTTGTTAAAACGGAACATAAATACAGTTTAAAGTAAAGTAGGTTTTACAATTTGTGCACGCTTTTTGACAATTTTTTTTTTTTGAGGTCTGTCCGGATTAACCGGATGTCCGGACTAGTGGGGTCCGGATTAATGAGACTCTACTGTACCTTACGACCTGAACCGGTTTTCACTTTTAAAAAGCTTCTTCAGAGGTTTTTAAAATATTTCAGTTACACACAAAATATTGTGTCTAACTAAAAACCTCTGAAGAAGCTTTTTAGAAGTGAAAACCGGTTCAGGTTGTAAGGTAAAACTTTATGTTTTTACTCATAAAAAACTTTGTGTTCCGAGTCGTTAATGAAATACTTGTATTTAGTTAAGTAACTGACACGTCATGGACAACAAAATCCAAGAACTTTCTTCCATACATCCCGTATATTAGATTATCTATTTCATGATTCCGTTCTATTCTCCATGAGCTGTCATTATTTTGCACTTGTCTAAAAAAATTCTCAGTATTTTTTGTTAGAATATTATTTGTTTGTCTTTTTCCATTAATATTCGGGTTTCACAGGCACATGTTACAGTTGGTCTAATTATGCTTTTGTATATTTTTAATTTTACTGATTTGTTCAGAGATTTCAACTTCATTAATTTTGAGTAGGCATGGTAACATTGGTTACCACTAAGGATTCTCACCTGGATATTAGTGTAGTTTTAGTGGTATTAGTGTAGTTTATTTGTGAGCCTAGGTAAGAAAATTCACCTAACCAATGCATCACTTGTCATATTGTTACAACGGTCTACTGATCGTTGTATGGTACAGTGGAAAACAAAATACAAGACAACAATTAAGTCACTAATCACCAGCTTTAATTATCACAATTAAACAGTTTGTAATCAACAAGATGGTCTCTTACAACAAATCAAATAAAAATTGTTCAAACCCAATAAAAATGTCAACTAATATACAACACAATTGTATTACAATTGTCCCGCACAATTATAAAACACATAACACTTCGCCACAATACTTCGAACCACACTGTATAAATTGGCAACAATAACTGAACTAAGAGCCACTGAAGTCTTGTATTTATACCCTGCTGAGATATCTAGAAAAATCAATACTACGCATCAGTGCTACTAGAAAACACCAGAACGTAATTGATTGTGGCCTTGCACACAGCACGTATGGATCGGTGAGTCTGGAACAATCTCGGGCGCGTGACAAGTGTCACATAATTGTCCTTCATCTCAAAGTAGCAGCAATATGTACGCACACACATGTTACAGCCGGATTCCACTGGAACATCCGAGAAACACGTGGAAATGGTAAACACTTTTTCCGCATTATGTAACACTGCCCCCTCCTTAAGCCTGTTTGCCCCGAACTGGCAAACCATCCCTGAAGTAATACTTGGCCAGGCGATCTACATAGCTGGTCTACTTGCAAAAGATAATTCTCCGGTTCTTTGAATTCAGCCTCATGTGACCCGAATATCAAGTTCCCAGGAATATGAGTCTTCTGCTCAACCACTAGTTTTACGGGAATCACTCCCGTTGCATCATGTACTGATGCCCTATACGCCATTAGCTGGTCCAAGTCTGATTGGTTCTCATCGACAACCTCTTGCATGACTTCATCTTCAGCAACATTTTCCCCGGGTTCTTCCATTAACTCATGAACAAGCAAGAGTCTTGTCTCAACACGCATAGTTGGCTTTCCAATCACTTCTTTTGTCATTACACTTATTTGTACTTCCTCTGCTAGTTCTTCCTCCATTTCCGCTTGCAATAGGGAAAGTTCCTCTTGACCAGACCTGTTGACATTTTGTTCAGCCAATACCACTTGCTTAATCAAATGGTTGGTAGACCCTGTTCAGAAATTTGTTTTGGTTGTATCTTCATGAACTGCTCAACTTCACTTTTAATTTGTTCTCTTATGTTTGCCATTGAGTTTTCTACTTCAGACATTTTATTTGACACGGATTCTTCTATGACAGATATTTTTGTAGACATCGATTCTTGTATGACAGATATTTTTGTAGACATCAATTCTTCAGTCATCGAGACAGATTTTTCTACTTCAGCTATTTTTAATGTCATTGATTCTTGTACCTCCGATATTTTAGTAACTTGTTTGTTAAGCTCACCTCATAGGAGACCCAACCCTGCAGCGGTTGTTCTTGTGTCTCCTTTTGCTCCTGTATTAACTCTTTGATGTCTTCTGTTTCGCGCTTCCGTTCCTCTGCCTGTCGTCCTTCTGACTCGAGCATCAGTGCTTTTTGTCTTTCTTCTGTTTCCAGCATTAGTGCTTTCTGACATTCCTGTGCTTCTTCCGCCTGTTGTTGGCATCTTTTCTCTACTTCTTCTGCCTCTTCTCGCCGTCTTTTCTCTGCTTCTTCTGCCGTTCCTCTGGTGTTCTTCGTCATTCCTCTGTCTACAACAGCAGCGCCTGGAAATTTTCCATCATCTGACTGCATCCATTGTTTACAGATTAATTACAAATTACACTAGTCTTGTACAAAGCGTCCACTGTTAACGGTTCTATCCCACTTCTGACACCACTGTTACGATGGTCTACTCATCATCGTATGGCACAGTGTAAAACAAAATACAATACAACAATTAAGCACTAATCACCAGCTTTAATTATCACAATTAAACAGTTTGTAATCAACAAGATAGTCTCTTACAACAAATCAAATAAAAATTGCTCACACACAATAAAAATGTCCACTAATATATACAACACAGTTGTATTACAATTGTCCTGCACAATTATAAAACACAACACGTTGCCTCTATACTTCGAACCACACTGTGCAAATCGCCGACAATAATTTAACTAAGCACCGCTGTAGTCTTGTATTTATACCCTGTTGAGATGTCTAGAATAATCCATAATACGCATCAGCGCTACTAGAAAAACCAGAACGTAATTGATTGCGGCCTAGCACACGGCGAGCGCGGACCGGTGAGTCTGGAACAATCTCGGGCATGTGACAAGTGTCACTTAATTGTCCTTCATCTCAAAGTAGCAGCAATATGTATGTACACTCACATTACAGCCGGATTCCACTGGAACATTCGAGAAACACGTAGAATGTTTTGTAATAGTAAACAGTTTCTCTACATTATGTAACAATATTTTCACCATACAGAGCTTAAATCTGATAATGAAACATACGCCTCATATTCCTAGCATTCAGAAAACAAATGACAAGTTGCATTTCAAAGTTTTCATATGCTTGCTTCCCTTAAACATTTTGAATGCTAGGAATCAATAAACATTATGTTCATAGTTAAACCATGAAATGAACTTTTGCAGCATAACACCTGTAACTTGACTATGAATAACAAAAGACACAACATATGTTCAGACTTTATATAATAATGAAACTTTCTCTTGTGAAACTTACTTGTCTTTTTCGTAGAACGCGTTTCGGCATCGTGTTCGCCTTCTTCAGCTTAGAAACAGACTGCCAGTACTTTGTAACGGTTATTGCTTGGAAGGTATAGTGGGGGTGGTGTGTAAAGGAAGGGGATTGGCGCGGGGATCCAAATTATTGTTTGTTTGTTGTATAATTGTGTCGAAAAGTGTATGTGATTTATATTGTAATTGGTCATTTAGTATGTTGTTTTGTTGTGTTGTGTGGTGTTTGTATATTTCATACTGTTCAGCTGTGTTGAGTTTTCGACCTTTGGGTAAGTAGTGTAAAATTTCAAGGTTAGTATCTGTGTTGGTGTAGCTATGGTTATGTGTGTGTATGTGTGTGGCAAATGCAGAATGTATATTGTTGTTGGATAAGGCCTTTAAGTGTTCAGAGTAACGGGATGAAAAAGATCTTCCCGTCTGGCCTATGTAGAAATATACAAACACCACACAACACAACCAAACAACATACTAAACGACCAATTACAATATAAATCACATACACTTTTCGACACAATTATACAACAAACAAACAATAATTTGGATCCCCGCGCCAATCCCCTTCCTCTACACACCACCCTCACTATACCTTCCAAGCAATAACCGTTACAAAGTACTGGCAGTCTGTTTCTAAGCTGAAGAAGGCGAACATGACGCCGAAACGCGTTCTACAAAAAAGACAAGTAAGTTTCACAAGAGAAAGTTTCATTATTATATAAAGTGTAGTGCTGTGAAAAAAGATGATGAACAAACAAGACAACTATATGTTCAGAGTAGCAACTGGCAATCTACAACTTGGAAGCACAAATGAACTCACTTTCTAACACCTTTCATATTTTACACTTGTTTGCAGAATATTTTCTTATTAGAGTTTTTAAAATAATATTTCAGATTTTTGTCTTTTTGTGTGATATGTTTCACCTTCAATTTCAGAATGGCCTGTGCTACAGTGTAGCAAGCAATGACACCACATCTGCAGAAGATACACCTACTAAAACTAAAGATTCAGAACAAGTTTCTGACCTCAAAAGACAGGTATGTAATATTCAGTTGTATTAATTCATATATAAAGTGTTGAAAATATGAATAAATAAAAGAGGGTCTGAAAAATTGGCATGTGGTCCTTAGATGGCCAATACAAAAAAAAAAGTAAAAAAATAAGAAGGTCTGAGAGTTAATTTAGTGCAATTATCAAATTTTTGGGTGAACAGTGAAAGGTTCAGCACATACCTTACACTTACTGACATTGTTAATTACTGAATTGTCAGTTGCTTTGCATTGGATGCAAAATTATAGTAATCTGAAAAATCTCACGAAGCGCAAAGCACATAGCAGTTCAGTGGTCACAACAGTAGTGTGTGTGTGTGTGTGTGTGTGTGTGTGTGTGTGTGTGTGTGTGTGTGTGTGTGTGTGTGTGTGTGTGTGTGTGTGTGTGTGTGTGTGTGTGTGTGTGTGTGTGTGTGTGTGTGTGTGTGTGTGTGTTGTAAGGAATCATTTTTTATTTTGTGTAGAATAGGTTGTATTATTTCATCTGTTGTGATTAATTTTAAACTCGTTTATAAATTATATAATGTAAATGTAAATAAGCTCAATTAGTAAATATGAATATAAAAAGTTGTTTTTTCAGACAATACTGTAATTTTTGACTTGTGAGGATGACTTGTATGTAAATATACTTGTACGTGTCTTGAATATGTGAAGAGTAGCAGTTTGAAATCACTTTCTATCTGAAAGTGTATTTTTGTGCATTCAGATTTTCGATGGTAATTGGAATAGTCAATATCTCTTGCAGCTTATGTTGCAAGTCAATATCAACACATGCAGCTTATGTTGCATTGGAAATGGAAACTTTTCTTTAATGCTCTCTTTAGGACTATATTACCCATGTTTTCAGTCTCCTCAGAACTAGATTATCTACATCTAGTTAGATCATGTAATGGAAACTTTAGTATATTTAAACATTACCTGCAGAAGAGGACTACCTTCTTCAGACTATTGATTGTTATTGTTTTTCATGTTTTTCTCAGAATTTTCTGTATCTTATGACTGTGGATTTCTTTTAATTTCTACTTTTAACAGTTGTAATTTAATTTATAGGTTGTTTTTCTTCAGCATCAGTTAGATGAAAAGGAAAGACTGTATCAAGCTCTACAAGCACAGGTGGCAAAATATGAACAGGCTGAAACATGCACGCCAACACAGGTGGAAACTTGCAATGCAGCCACACAGACAGAAAGGGTAACAGCTGCCTCATGATTTAATGTTTACTTTCTATGTGTGTTAACAGTTTGTGTGTTTTGTTCAAGTCCTTAAAAGATTGGGCGATTTTATCAATGCTTAAGAAGTGGTTAGCAGTATTGTCTTTAAGAAGCATATTAGCTTGGATTGCTATAAGTATTTAGTTATTTTAAAAGAGTTTATAGTGTTTATTATATCATGATTTAGCATAATTAAAGTAGTGTGAGTTTAAGTGCTTGTTTAGTGATGCATTTGTTTATCGAATAAAATGTATCCTCTTTCAAAAAAGAAAGTTTAATTGGGAAGTTATAATTTAAGAAAGATCTTCTTAAGAGAGGGCATCCAAGAAAAGTATTGGCTATCACTAAAAAAATAGAAGAGAAATAGTATATTTTATTTCATTTTTTCATTTATTTTGTCTTATCAGTATTTAGTCCTTCATTTAAACTGAATGAATTAATTAAAATTCATTACTGTTAAGAAAATGATGCCATTTTATATTAACAAAATTAGTGAATTGTAGGTCTATGTTTATATATTTATTTGCTTATTATAAATGTGTGTTAAGTGTGTTTTATAAACTATATTTTTGTTTTCAATTGTAAAAGTCGTTTTCAAAATCTTTTTTTTTTTTTTAATGAAACAGTAATTTTATTATGAATGGAATGCTAAAGACAAATCGTGTGGTCAGATTATTTTTGAATGTACGGTTTTGTGTCTGGGATTGTCCTAATTGTTGAACCCAATTGTTCTACAAGTTCATTTTTTAGATGGCAGCCATACATAAATCCATTATATCGTCTATTAATCCATTAATAGTATCATATTAACTTTTATCGCACTGAACTTAAAATTGATCCCAATTTTTTTTTCTTATAAGAATATGAAAAGAAAGCATGTATATAAAGGCATTTAAGAAGTGGTATTCTTAACATATTTATAAGACAGTTATAACAGTTTTTACCACAATTTTCAGACAAAAAGTAGACAATATTTTAGTGATAAAACAAAAAAAAATTTTTTTGTTTTTGAGGCATACAGTGTGTCCTTATGCTGCAGCAAAAAAGCTTATTGTGTGTTGTAGTAGTAATTAACAAACAATACAATCTAACGTGGACTGAACACATCATTTTATTTATTGTTATGTGGCTAATTATATAAGAATGAACTAACTACATCAAAAATGGCTTACTATATTCACAGCTATACTAGTTTCTACTATTTATTTAAAATACCATAGGGTTAGTATTTTTAGTGAGGAGCCCTCGTTAAAAAATAAATAAGCACTACAGTGCTCATTGTAATCCACATATTATAGTTTTTTTGTTATCAATGATAGTGATAACTATTCAAAATACCGATAACAAATACTGAGTATTCCTCTTATCAAAACGCACTGTAAGTAGAAATTTTGACAGACTAATTTGAAAGTCTACATTTGATGTACTCTAAGATCTAAACAAAAATAAGTCATCAATGGTTATCAGTCATCTGTAATTCATCAGCTATGGCCAAATTAGTTCATTTAAAAATTTATATTTGACAAATTCTGTGTGTAGATCAAAGATAAATAATTTTGATTGGACAGACCACCTTTGTAATACTGCACCTTGTCTAATACTGCATCCACAGTTGTTACATTTTGTCTTATATATAAATAGTTTAGAAACAAATTTTTATACTTTTTTCTAATACAATTTCAACAGCCAAGAACTAACATGTTCTAAATAGTGTTAGTCATATTTTAAAATTGCATAGTTATTTCATAGTTATAGGCTACCGTCATCTGTTTTAGGCTAAAATCTATTTTGTTAGTTTAGACTTCTCTTTTAGTATCGATAACTTCTATGCACAGATCCCTATAGGGTAGTTTACTATTTACTATTTTTCTAGTTCTGCCCTGATAGATGAACCAACAATAAATTCAGTAACAGCTGCTTTGTAGTGTTAGTAGGGCCTGGTTCCTTCTGTAGAATACGTAAGTGCACAGACAACAAAGATGGGGTATTTTGCTGTCACAGAAGTTACAGCAGTTGGTTCCAGTCAACTTAGCTATGCATTGGTTTGTGTTATAACTGTGTAGATACACTGACCAAAGAACTTACATTTTTAAAAAAATAAGACAAAATGAAGGATGTGGAACGTATTCTTATGAGGGCACTCTACCATGATGTGTCGAGAATTGCACCGAGTATTTAACACCATACTTACAGGTATAATGCTATGCCTATCACACACATAGGTGCTGGATGCAAGCTCTCTTGGTCTTGGTACAGGTTTGGCAAGGGAACATTCAAGTATTATATTTTTGGGAACTCAGAAATCTTGCAGGACACAACTTCTACAGTAAATGAATCATGACAGTTGTGACTGCGAAAAAGGGATTTAATTCTGAGTTCAATCTAATCTATTGGACAGGACTGTTATATTTTTAGTGCTTTCTGTTTGTTTAACATGTTACTACTGTAACTATTCAATATTATTTTTACAATTTCAAACAGACAAATTAAGAAATTAATGTAAGGTGCCAAATTCTTATTTAAAATTTCAAGAGTAGCCTGATAAATATATTTTTATAATTAACTGTGTAGGAGTAAATATATCTGACTTGATTTTAAAAAACAAATTTAGTTTAGAAATGCAAAACTAATTTTTTTATAAGCAAATACTATTATATTGCAAATTGCAAACTAAGAAAACAATGTTACTTCATACAGCTGTAAAGTACTTTGAGTATAATTTAAATTAAGTTTGAATTTAACATGATTTTGCTGATGCTGATACACATACTCACTACTTCAGTACAACCTTAGAATATAAAATGAAACCGTTTTTTTTCTGTGGTGTATCATATGCAGTAACAAAGTATGAGTTCATAACTTTAACATCAGAGTGTGTTCACGAATATAGCTAAACAGACATTTCTTACTTTGTTACATACGTTAATATCTTCAAAAACGAACATTTATTATTGGAAGCTGAATAATATAGAAGATTTACTTCACTGATGTTCAGAAAATGGTACTGGTATCTAATAGAAGTTTTTAGAAATGCAGACATCGTGTTTCATAATTGCCATATTTCAAAATGAGAGAACAGTGAAAACAGATTATAATGGAGATCTATCTTCTTCCAAAATGTAAACTGTCTAAAAAATCAAAAACCTTTCCCAAGGGTTTTCCAAGCTTGACCTCTTCCAAAAATTCAGTTTTTCCGATTTTGAAAATAATTGTGTTTATTACCCACCAGTGTTAACCAGAATTACCAAACAAACATGTAAAAGGCAGAATTTAACAAGCACAACGCCAACTGCTGCTGCCAGTAGTATAATGCTGTGCCAAACAATTTTGTTCTAAAACAATTCCCCCCCCCCCCGCCTCAATGAGTGGTGTCTATAAATTATGAACAAAAATAGTAATAATCAATAAGACACATTCCAGTGTACAAAAAAAGAAGTAAAATGTAAAATTAGCTAATCCCTTGCAAAAAAAACAAACAAATCATATTCATTTTCATTTGTTAAGCACAAAATAAAAAATAGACACAACCAAAAATTCTAGGTAAAAACCAATTATTGAAATAGCAAGTTAAATACATAAAAACAAAATTATATGTTCAAAAAATATTTCTGTGTGTTTAGTAGAACATTGTATTAGTATATAATTAATAATTATAATCAAATTAATACTAGTAATAAAAAACATTTAACAGACAGACTTTAGTTTTTTAATTAAAAACTTATTAGTCCATTTTTTAAAGTGTAACTTAATTTATATGACTGTTGTTCACATTTCTGCATACAGATCTCCAATAAGTAGGTAAACTGGTTTCTAAACTGAGATCTTTATTCTCATGAGTGTCTTCCTGTGATTCAGAATGCTTGTGAAGTGCACAGTATGTTTTGTTACCTGGTAGTATTCTTTTATTTAGCATGTTATTTAAATTCTCAAATGTTAATTGTGCTTCCCTTGTACTTGTAGTATTCCATTAATTTGTTGTGTGTTTATTGCATAACAAAATACTGACTATTAATAAAACATTTTTTCAATGGCACTAACATTGTTTTAGTTTTTTCTTATATTCATCAAAAAGTTCTTCGTCACTAGTGCTTCTAAATTTGGTTCTTTTCAGAATTAGCAAATAACATTGTCATCTGCAAAGGCGGCACATGTACCAAGGTTTATCAGTTGTATCTATGAGCACTTTTTTTATGCTATTCAAAATGTTTAATTTATTTTAATATCATTGTCCATTGCAAATTAGAAACCATACAGTGTGATTCAACACTTGTATTACTCCTTGTGTGCTAGTAAATTTCTGTACTACTTGTTGTATGTTCTTATCCTTTTATGTATAGTTTAAATAATAATCTCTTCATAGCATACTGTTGTTTGTTTACCAGGTAAGGCCGCTGTCTACAGGGCCCTCACTGCTATCAGGGTTACCAAGTGATAGTCCTGGCGGATCACTTGTCAGGTAATCATTGGCATTTTAACGAGAATATAAATACAGTCAAATCGCTAATAAAAGTCATCGTAATATTTTAATCATAAAATCATTTCCAGATATCTGCAACCCTAGCAAACAGAATAATGACTGTAGACTTGATTGTTACTAAAGGCTTTCAAGTCAAAAGCGTCATTTCAGCAGCTCAAACCCGATAATCAGGCTGTAGAGTATTTACATAAAAATCATACATTATTAACAGCTGTAACAGACAGCTGGTTAGTTTAACTAGGGCTTAACATTCAACCAAATTTATAACTGTTCATAGATAATTATGAAATGTACAGTTTTTGTTGAAGAGAAGGGGAACATTAGATATTGTGGGTATGATAATTATTTATTAGAATTACATATGTCTACAGTTTATTCAGTAACTCTGTTAAATTAGTTAGTTGTGAAATTGTAGGGCGTCTTTTTTTGGTTTTTCACTGAAACACATAATTATTTATTTCACATTTAACTTTATGGCATAAGTATTATGAATTATAGTAAAGTGATAGTACTTGTTAACTAAACTTATGGTGTCTCTTTACACCAAGAATTGATTGCTTAGCGACAATTAGAACCATATTAAGTAACAAGTGGAGCCTTAAGTAACACGCTAACTTAAATACTCTGAAAGCACTCACTGTCATCCTGTACGTTCTTCATGTTGTAAGTTAACTTCTATTGAAACTTCCAGATAATAATGAAAGTTGGAAAGAAACAGTAATAAAAACTGTGAGCATAAAATATAAAGTTTAAAGATGAAATAATAGTATTATTTAAATTATGACTTTCTTAGAAGATTGATTTGCTTATTTCCTCTGCATATATTATCATCAAAATATGAGTCTATCCTGTATTCTTACATGTCTTATCATTAACTTTATTATTTTAAGCACATCTTTGTAAATATAAAATTAATGGGTATTATTATTTTGTTTACAATCTTTGCTTCTTGTGGCGGATCCAGTTTTCATCTAGGCAAGGTACGCTATCTTGACTTACTTCTTGGTTGTATTGTGTTACTTGGCATTGATGTACTGTGTGCATTAAATATGATTCCTGCCCAGCTTCCTTCTAGATAACATAGATAATATTCTTATAATTGTACATACAGTTTTAATAACATTGTGCTAGATGTAACTGACCAAACCAACATTTGATTAAACCCAACATCTTTATAAATATAGTTTTTTATTAATTGTTAATTCTAAAGTTGTTGCAGTAAATAGAAATGGAAGATATCAATTAATTATATTTATTCATCAAAAATGTGTACTTAATTTTCTTCTGTCAAGTTTTTCTTTTTTTTTATCCTCTGATGAAAGTTATCATTTTACTACTAATTCTGAAGTAGCAGTTAATGAATTTTTTGTCATAATTTATCTAAAAATATATGTATTTGTGCAAACACTTTCTGATATGTGGTTTTGATAATGCTAAAGTTATATATTTTAATGTAGACCAGAGATAATCCCCACAGTATCACTGCCTGAAAAATATTTTTACAAAATTTAGTAGGTGTGGATTGTAAAACTGTTTTGGATATGTTAAGAGCCATGGTTGTGAAAATACTGTTTAGAAATTTCAAGATATCCTGTACACGTATCATTATAGATGTTGTCCAGTAAATATAGTTTTAGAAAATGACACAGACTGTAGTTAAAAAATGGTAAAAAATTGTTTTTGACTGGCATTTTATTTACAATTATGTTGTGACTGTAAATCTATTACAAGTCTCAACCTGTAAATCACTAACAGATTGCTAAGAGACCTGTAAAAACATCCTGCCTGGCTCTTTTAGTACATGGCAGTCAGCTACAAATTCTAGATGTCCTAAGTTCAGTCCACTACTTTTTATTTTATTCAAGTACTGAAAGATTTATGCGCATATTAGGAAATGAGAAAAATGTTACAGAAAACATTTAGACCAGATGTATGTATCACTGTACATTTCAAAGAGAAGAATAAAATATATTTTATATTTTCCCTCAGGGATTTTTATATATCGTGCCTTCATACAGCATATTTCTACATGTTCAGCAGAACACTTTTTTTCAGTGGGAGTAAAGAATTGTGTGTCCCATGTGTATCCGCTTTTAGAAAATATGAATAACCACATTTATTAATGGCAGTTGTGGTTCACTTTGTCTCGGATTAGATCTGAAATGATCGTAGCTGTCTCAAAAATCTCGTAGATTACTTAATAACATACTGTATGCAGTGTTTATAAAATACGATTTCATGTACATCTGTTGAAAAATGTCTTGCAGATGTGTAATGTTCCTTATTTATTTCATTATTATTTAAACACTTGTATACATTTACAAGAAATCTTGAAAAGTCTTTTGAAATGCTTTGGTGTGTAAGTAATTAAAATCAGTATATAGTTTATACACATTGGTATGTTTTTAGTGACAGTACTAGTTAATCAACATTTAGTTGATTAGTAAAACACACAACAGTCTGTGCATTTAGTAGGACACATGAAGTGCCTGAAGTGTAGTAAACCTAGAGTTTAATATTTATATTATCGCATACTTCTGTCCAAAAATTTATATAATTTCTAGTTAGATTTAAATTTACTAGGCAAAAAGTGTGGATTAAGGTATAATGGCCCATAACAATTTATTTGATTTGGGTATCACTAGTTCAGAAACATGTAATATTTCTAAAACATACTAAACTATGATTTTTGCTGTTATATTAGAATTTTATGTTTGTTATTAATAAGTTTAAATCATGTAAGGTACATTGTGATACACTCAGTACAAAATGTATTTTTTTTTCATTTAAAAAAGGCACATAAAACATATATCCATTTATATAGCATTCTGCTTAGCATACTGTGAAATGCTGGAATTAAATATATGTCCTTTATAATACAGTCAAGCTTTTTGCCTTTTCTTAGCTTTAAAAAAATATTAGCTTTAGCTGTGATTATATATATATATAATATATATATATATATAATATATATGTATATATAGTTCTAATATTATGATAAAATTATTTCTAACCAGTCATAATAATATGAGTGCATTTATTTTGTAACACATAGTGATCATATGTGTAGGTATTTCTGTAGGTTAGCAGTATTTTAGTCAATTATAGTAAAGTAGTGAAAATTATTACTGGTAAAATTTATTATTTATTACAACTACTAGGATTTGGATTATAATATTTTTTGTAGTCAACTGTAGCTTAATGGTAATGTTTCTTATTATTATATATAATTTTTATTTGTATTCCAACTTGTGTAAGGAATAAGAAAAATTTGTTAAGGGAACCCATATTTTCAGTGGAATCAGTACTTTCACATTGTATTGACTTATTTAGAAAATTATATTAGAATGTTTTTCAATTAATTTACATTGTCTTACAAAGAAATGTTTTATGTACTTAGAAACTCATGGATCAAAACAACAGACATATTTAACGTTAATATTCGGTCATTTTAGCTTAGTTCAAGTAGCCAGTAATATGATTAATTTAAAGTAAAACAGTTCCAGTCACTTAAAACAAATTTCAGATTTTAAGTGACAGGAAATATCTGTGAATATTAAAAAATAAACAAACAATATAATATGGAAATCTCCACTACAAAAACAAAGGTAATGGTATTTCTCGGCAAAGAATCGATAAGAACAAAAATAATGATTAATTATCAAATTCTAGAACAGGGGAGCCATTTAAATTATTTGAGAATAGATATTGGATGTGATAGGAATTATGACATTAATGTTAAGTTAGGTAAGTTCCAGATGATGTGGTACAGTCAACAATATTTTTTTAGAAACAAGGTATGTCAAGATACAAACTTATAGTTTTACAAAGTTATGGCAGTCCCTGTACTATCCTATGGGTGTTAATTACAACCAACAACCAAGAAACATGGCGGTAAAATTCAGGCCTCAGAAATGGTGTTCTTAAGAGGAGTTAAAAGGTGTTCTAAACTTGACCATATAAAGAATGAGACTATAGGAGAAGAATTAAAAGTTTTTAACTGGAATGAAAAATTAAGATTACAAACAAGAGTGGAAAGAACACTTAGATGAATGTCAGATTCTAGACTGTCCAAACAAGTCTGGAAATAAAAATCTGTAGGACAGGTGTGTGGGTAGACCTTGTGCCTATGCTGTGTTGTGAAGATGATTATTAAAAAATATGTTATTAGTGAAATCAAATTCAACTTTAAAACACAGAAAGCAGTTCACTAAATTTCTTTTTTTTTCACTACTTTGTATGAATCATACTTTATGTACTTTACTATTCGCCCACTATTAGTCATCAGAAGTGGAAGAGAAACTAGCTAGTTTTTCATCCTCTCTCTCGTATTCCTTCCCATTGAGAAATATTCCTCAAAGTAATCGAAATTTTAATAAAAACTCATAATTCCAGGTACCAAAACTTTATTCATTCCAGTTATGCTCTTCAGTGTTTTATGACAATTTAAGATATGTTAGTAGAAGTAAAATGAAGTAGTTCTGAGTTTGTCCAAAGTATTCTTATAGAGTAAAAGTAATGACTCATTTGAGTTCCTTTGCAACACCATGACATAATTTCTGTATTCTTTGTATTAGGTCATCGGCATTTATTTTAAATTAAATAAACTGAATGTGATGGCGTACCCCAACTTTATAGGTCTTTTATTTGCTTGTTTAGTAACTCGAAATAATTCGTATTGTACTTTACAAACTTATAAAAAAACTGGTCTTTACATGCAACTAGACCTTTATAAAAAACGTTCTTTTCAACTTGTTTAATGTTATGTTTTAAGAATGTTCGGATAGTGGAGATTTTGTAAACTTTGTACTGAAATAATATTATCAGTAACTTGTGTTATGAAAAACTCATTATATCTATTATGACAAGAGTTAATAAATGTTTCATGCTGCTATATCAGACGTTTGGTGTAAGTAATGCAATATCATTAATAGCAATAGAACTATACTCGTGTGTGTGTGTGTGTATGGGGGGGGGAGAGAGAGAGAGAGAGAGAGTTCTTACAATGCGCTTCTCAGATTATATAGTACACAAAACATTGAAACAAACACATTTTTTTGCTGGTAGGATAGATGTAGTAGTAGTAGTAGTAGTATCACTAGTAGTAGAAATAGTAGTAGTATTGTTACTATAATTACTGTTAGTGTTGCTGTGTGATGATTGTTTTCTTACACTTGATAGTTTGGTTCAACTTTGGTTGTGTGTTGTATAAAGTGCAAGTGGGGGGGGGTACTACAACTCCTATAATTTTCTCAATGGAACAAAATGAAAACAAAGTAAAAAGATAGTACTGTTATAAAGAAATTAAAGAGTTCTTCTTCTTCTTCTTCTTCTTCTTCTTCTTCTTCAATGTCTTTCAACATGTTCTTTTAACCATTCTGCTCTGTTCTATGCTTCTTTATACATTCAGTCTTTATACTATGTACATTAAATAGTATTAAAATGTTTAGTTTTTACCTAACTCTTTAATTCCTTTATTCCATCGCTTTCAATTTAGTTAAAAATTCCATTTCCACTACTGCTTTCTTTTCGATAATCCATACACTAGAGTTGGAACGTCCATTACTTTATAGAATTTATTGCCTTGTGTGTCAAGTAATTTTGTTTACCATTTTTGTATACTAGAGAACCCCCCACCCTTGTTCAAAGTAACATTGTGAGTATTGTGTTATATATTAAGTAATATTGTGATTTGGTATTATTAAAACTGTTTATCATAAAATACGTAGGTTATGTTACTCACGTGTATTTATATTATCCACAATTTACGTATAAGTATATATAGGATATACTAGAATGTTCTGTATCAATGTACTTTACACTGATAGGTACACATAGTGTGATCTACAAGAGTCCATAAATATGCGCCGGGAATTCCATGACTATTCTCATAAGTAACGTATGCTGGTGAATGACTTTCATGTGTTTTGTTTCAATCTAGATCTAGAGGACAGACACAGTGGCCTCTGAATAGTATTAAATCTGTATTGAAATCTACAAAATTGATTGGTGTACACATCTCTGTACTAATGGTAACATATGACACCCAAAATTGTAGAAATACAACATCTCTTCTGGTACTCTATTTATAAGGAGCTTTTTCTATAAATGCTATATCTTTATTACGATTACTTTATATTTACTGGCTGATTTTTCAAAGGTCAGAATTATGGATTTTACAGAAGAACTTGTAAATGTCATTTTCGAGTCGTGGTAGTTACATTGACTAGTTGTAACTGCATTACTTGATATTACACCTTATGTTCATATCTTAACAATTATAAATAATTCATTACTATAAAGAATTAATTTACTCTGTGTGTGTGTGTGTGTGTGTGTGTGTGTGTGTGTGTGTGTGTGTGTGTGTGTGTGTGTGTGTGTGTGTGTGTGTGTGTGTGTGTGTGTGTGTGTGTGTGTGTGTGTGTGGACATCAGTTTACAAACATTTAAAAACTTTAATTTCTCCTTGAGTTTTCAGCTATGCTTAGATTGTATTTTGTTTTTTGTTCTCCAGCAATACGAGTGAAAGTTGGAGCCGATCACTACCTCGGCAGAATGACAATAAAACAAATACATTATCTAGTCGTGTTCCTGTAGGACCTTGGAGGCGAGCAGCAAACGCAAGTACAGAACAAACAGCAACGCGCAAATTCCTAAATACGCCAATTCCACAAAGAAGATCGAGCCATCCTAAGACTTCATGATAGTAAGCGAATTAGTTAACTGTTATGTGGCAATGCACAAAAGTATTTGGTTAATTAAGAAGAAGAAAAAAATACATAAATTAAATTACCTAGTCCTATGTACAGTAAAACAAAATTAATGTGTTTAATTGTTATTATGTTTGTTATGTAACAAGTGTTTCAGGTAAATATATTAAAAGTTGTTCAGTAAGCATATAAGCATAGTAAAAAAAAGTTGGATTACATAGTATCTCAAACATGGATTAAACCGTTACAGCATGCACGTGCGCACACACACTCACAGAGTCTGTTAACTACTTTGAAATTAATTACTTATATTAAAAAGAAAGAATTTTTACAGGAGAATTTTTTGCAGCATTCATTTATGTCAGAGCTTGGAATGAATTAAACAATATGTTAAAAACAAAAGAAAAAAATAAGTGTCTTTTTCACATTTACACAACACAGGTGCTCATATTCATTTTACTCTGTACTATTTTTATTTCAGTTAAATTTAATTCAGTAAAGACATACAAATTCTAGCAGAACTGTGAAGACAGAACTGTTCATTTAGTTGGGTGTCTGAAATTGTAGTGGTCACCGTATATTAAGTTTGTAGCTACAAAGGTAACAAAATGAACAATACTGACAATCTTTTAATATGTATACCTGAACAATTCACTGTCTGTCTAAAGTTTAGCCAAACTGTGTTAGTATATTGTGATTAAATAATTGAACATTGTATGTTTTTATTTTCTTTCTGTATAAAAACAAAATATTTTATAATGTATATTCGTGTGAAGAGTTTGTTTTCTTTTGTTCTGTACAGTAAAGTAATCCTGTGGTTTGTGGTAGCTTCTATTAGTATACTAAACAGGCTGTGCCAGAAAATTGATGTTGACAATTTTTGTTCCTTGTCTTTTTTCCTTTAATTGCTAATGTATCAAGTAGAATTATATATTTTAAGTATTTTGTATTTTTGAAGCTGTGTGAATATGTGTATATGTTTTAAATTATGTTAATTTTACTATTTTGTTGAACTTATGTACTGTAATAATTAAAAGAGTTCATATTTATTATTAATAAATGTTTAAAATCAAATGTATACACTCTGTAAACAATATAGGGACAAGTAAAATTATGTTCTTGAAGTCAGGAACAGAGAATTACAGTCAGTATTAATAAATTTCATCCTCATCCGTCACTGTTTTTTCCTTGAATTCATAAACTGTTGGTCATTGCTTATTTTAGTCTCAAGAGGGAAAAATTAATTTAAAAAACATCACATAAAAACCCTGTATGTTTTAGTACCTTGTGTGGCAGAAGTGGATAATTGTTGGTTTTACATGCTTAGAAACCTCAAAGGTAATCTTCACTCCTATGCAGATCATATGCATAATATTTATTTTACTTTCTTCTCTTCTTGAAGAGATTGTGTTATATCTTACACAATGATATTTTCAAAGTGCATACTAATACCAGCATAGTCACACACACACACACACTTTAATTTGGAAGTTTTCAAGTACAACTGTTTTATTTTATTTCTGTTCAATGTCGGAGATGTTTTTTTAAATTTTTATTTTGATTAAAATTTTTAATTTTAAATACAAATTTAAAAATCTCTTAAACCAATATATATTTTGTTGTGTGTGTGTGTGTGTGTGTGTGTGTGTGTGTGTGATTTATTTATGTATATAATATTAAATTAATTTAATATTATTACTAATAATAAATTAAATTTTTTAGATATTACTATTACAAATAACCATAATAAATTTGAATACAATATATTCAGAAAACCAACTCAAACTTCATTAATAATTCCAAATAAATTCAATTCATCCTCAATACAAATATGCTGCATTCAATTCAGTGATATATAGAATGAATAATATTCCTTTAAATAAATTTAAAATACAGAAAGAAAAGAAAATGATGTATGATATTGCTATAAAAAGTGGATATACCCCAAAATTATTCATAGCATAGTAAACAATACTAATCAAAAAATGCTAAATAATTCTTTCAATAACAAAACACAGAAAAACCAAAATATTAAATACATTAATTTCACCTACATAGGGAATATTAATCATAAAATTACAAAATTATTTAAAAACCAAAATATGAAAATTACCTATAACAGTAATAAAACAGATTTTGATATAATCAAACCTAAAACAGATAAATCTTAATTTAAATGGACTACATAAAATTGAATGCCCTGACAATAACAAATTTTATATTGGCGAAACTAAAATCGTTTAAAAGAAAGATATATAAAATGCTCAGCCAAACTTATAACATTCTCAAAAAGAAGCATGCATTGATGAAATGTGTGCACTGATAAATCAGGCATCTGTGTTGAAAATAATGTAATCGCTGTTTTCTGTTTTTGTTAAACTTTACTTTGTAGCTGCATTACATATAATTATTGACTTAGCCTTATGAGAAGTACATCCTAGGTGACTTTGCCTCAGGTACAACAAAAACATCTGTATGAGGTACAAAAACTAATTATGTCCTCATGGGGGGGGGGGGGGGGGAGTAGTTTTCTAAACCACATGCAGAAACCGTTCACATACATAACAACTAAAATGTTAATCTTCAAATGAGTTCTGAATAGTAGGAGATTATAAAGTACAAAATCATAAATGTTAGGCATTAAAAGGCTTGAAATTACCATCGTACCATATTGTTACTTTTATATTTATATTGATAATAAATTTATGAATACATACAATAAAATTATATTTTATTTGCATACCTCGTGTTTGATGTAACATACTTCCAGTAGCCACGTGTTCAGATCGTCAACATTAGTTATTTCATTCACACCTAAGGGTTCCAAAGTATCGTTGAACGAGAGGCGGAAACAGTCGGGGTTATTGAAATAATGATTCATACACATTGGTTTATGATAAAACACTAGTTTAATATTTCTATATATTCTCAATCACGTTACAAAAGCTCAGCTCATAATAGAGTCATATTTAACAAAAATGGTGGATCTGCAGTTCCGCTATTTATCATTAATTATCGTTATTGTTTTCTATGTTATGTAATTGAACATACTAAGACAAAAAGAACGTTTTTATATTGCAATTGCGATCTTATTTACTCATTTAGTTATATAACCCCTTTCACAACACATAAACCAATGTCTAGTTTAATGGTTGCCGGCATTCTCTTTCGCTCTCTCTCTCACATACTATCGTTACAGGTTTTATTTTTGATGAATTAAAATTTTTTTGTTCGTTAGAATTTAGAGCTCTAATTTTGATAATTTAATAGTAATATGAATTCGGACTTTCCTGAAATGTTGTTAAGCTGCGGCTCAGACGTTCTCCATGGTATAGTCGATGGTTGGTGTACTTAGTTGTTGGTCGTACTATCTGTCTTTCGTCTGTTCTCTGGACTGAATTTACATGATGATTATTAGTATTTGTTCACTATTGACTTTTGATTACATTTTGTGGATTTAAATAAAACACTTTAACTGGCTATTTTGGACCAGCGAAATTTTAACATGTTGTCACCATGACGAAGTTCTGCAGACTGGGCCGACATTTTGTCGTGTTGTCGACAGGTGGTGGGGATTAATTGTTATTAACCCTTTGTCCGAGGCAGATGACGACATTGTTTTCCGTCATCATTATGACGTGTGTCATATTTTGTTATAACAATTTGGCTTTGTCGATTCATGCAACCATCGAGTGCGTTTTATTTTGCACGACATTGTTTTCCGTCATCATTATGACGTGTGTCATATTTTGTTATAACAATTTGGCTTTGTTGATTCATGCAACCATCGAGTGCGTTTTATTTTGCACGTACGCTCTTGGCCTTGAGATGAATTGTATAGACGAAACTGCGTCGTTTATTTAGACATGGGGGAAGTTGACCTAACTCTCTTTTACACATGAAAATACAATAAAAAATACAATGCACCATGTTTTAGCACCATAATTCCTTACGACGGACGTTCGTACCGTCACAATATGAAAATCACTCCAGCGTGGAGAACTGTAACAGAAGTCAAATCATGAAAAGTAGAAACCTTTATTATATAAATGAATAACTTTTAGTAAAATACAGATCCAAATCAGATTCAAATATTGTTACAGTATAGAATTACTTTTACAACATGATTAAACAATAGAGACAACCAGTTCATAAAATATTATTAATTTATTTATATAATTATGTAATTTACATCATTTTGTAAAACATATAAGCCTTTGGAGAATTTGGCTGAGTATCTTGTAGAATCTGTCAGGTTTATAACATTTGTATAACTAAATTTAATAAAACTTTTCTTTTTTTGGAGGAGATACAACAACTTTCATTGAGAAGAGGGAGACAGAAAATCATAGACTTGACAACTATCAAAACAGTTTTCATTTTATATTCTGTTTTTGTATAGGTTTCAAAGTGGAAATTTTAATTTGCATTTAACACTGTAAATAAGAAATTAATACCAGATTGTTCATAGAATATCCAGCATCGTTGAACAGGTTTACTTCAAATATACTTAATGTTTGATTATGAAGTGTGTGTTTGTGTTTCAGGTTAGGTTAGGTTATGGTTGGTTTGGTTCACTGTCTCTGCCACTGGTAAATTTTTTGACATCTTTTCTGGTGTCATCTTTTACATGATGTCTATCTAAATGTGTCCTGACTTCATGTAGTTCATCCAGAAAATGAGAGCAGCGATGTTGTTCATACCAAGGACAGAACAGTAGATTAAACATAGTTCCACATGTAAAGATGACCCTGAATGTATACACTCTTATAAATTAGACAAATTCCACTCAGAGAATCACTTTATCGGATGCTAATTTGTTTAATTAAATATTAATTGTGTACCATGAAGTAAAATTGCAAATGTTTTCTCTTTTTTTTACATAATAAGCTCGGTTACGTGTTGTTGCTGTACAGACATTATTTTGGGTTAAGAAGTGTATGAACAGGTGAGACAGTAAATTTTAGAATGAACTATATGAAACAAAGAAAATATGAAATTCAAATGGTGTTGTATATTAATGTTCATCTGGAAGAAATGCATAGTTTTTACTATTGTAACTGATCTCTTATTTATTTTTAATGTGTATTGTGAATGATATACACTATGCTTGTATATAATATATAAACCTGTAAATCAAACTTGAGTGTAAACTGAACATACAAAATTTAATTTATAGAACTAAATGTCACAATTACTTGTGCATTTTGTTGATGTATTGTGTATATTTAACTACCTTATTGCGTGTATTTAATTTTATGTATTAAAAGATGCAATATGCAGATAATACTAAGTTCTGTGTTACTTATGATGTTCATTAAATAAATTGTGGTAACAGATTTTAAAGAATATACAGATTTAAAAATTTATAGTTATGGAAAGTATTTGTAGAAGTAGCAGCAAATGAGTTATGTCACATGTCATCATATTTTTGTTAACAACAAACTTTTTTTTATTCAGTGGTAAATCCTTTACTCGAGACCATATGCTTTCACTGACTTCCTTGCTTTTTTTTTTGTAAATTAATTGTATAAACCTAATTTAAAAAGAGGTTTTTCTCTAGTTTGAATAGTTTTTAAATAGTTAAGAACATGTCCTAATTGATGTAGTTTTTTCTGTGAATTGGTCAATAAAATAAGACATTTATGCTCTATGATGTTCTTACAGTAACTACACAATGTCTATCAGTAAAATTAATGAACTCAGTGAAATGTTACTTCCACCACCAACATTACTGTGAAATCACACTGGTTATTATCAAGTTACTTTTCTTGCAATGATTTATATTAGTACCATCATATCCATGCTTTCAATGTTTCATGAGTTGTCCATCATCCTTTCAAAATGTCCATCATGTTTCTACTACTATCACTAGTGTTGTCAATGTATATGCATCTCCAAACAGATAACAGAAGCAGAACAAACTAACCCAATTATATTGGGTGAAAACAGAAGCATTTAGATCCTATATTTCATCAACAATGTGAAAAATAATGATATGCAAGAAAATTCATTGTTTGTAATGCATAAGACATAAACTGCTGTAGAAACGTGCAAGCCATTCAGTCAAATTTTTTGTAGGTGATTGAACACTATATACAGTATTGAAAGATAAGGGCATATGTGCAGAAACCAGTTTCCACATGGAAGAGTCCACTCTGAAATTCTGAATGGCAGGAAGGGGGCTGAACAATCAGCTGCCATGCAAATGTCATCAAATGAAGGTGTTGTCAACATATGTGTTGCATTTCGTTTTTTTTTGTTATTTTAAGGTGCTATTGTTATTCCCATCTTGATTTTGCATTATTATTTCTATTTGTTACTAATTATACCATTATTTTAGAGTAATTCGTTTTTATCGTTATTTAATTTTGTAGTTATTTACTTGTACTGGTACTTTAATTCTATCATTACATATCTTCATAATTATTGTATTAGCATCCATTAACATGTCTTTTGTTGTTAAAATGGATACTTCTCATGCTAGTTCAACAAAAAAAATTACTCACAAATTATTAACAATCAAGCATGAGAATTAATTTGTAATTTTTTACAACTTATGAGAGAAGAATGGTTGAAGGAATAAACATCCCAATTAAAAATGTTTTCGAATGTTACTGCAGGCAGCTGAGTTATAAACTCATACATGAGGGGGAGTAAAATTATGAACATTTAAGAGCCCAAAAAAGACTTGGTTCTATGTTAGTCCAAGGACAAGCACGAACGATTTTGACATCCATATTATTTGTCAGTCTGTTTGTTACTCAGTTTTACATTACTCAAAAGAGGGATCCAGCATTAAGAAACTCATTGCTACCCATAATTGATAAAGTAAGCATAAGTGTCATTGTAAAACTAATTGAATTAGTATTAACTTAAAAAATAAAACAAACAAACAAGACAAACAAAAACAAACACGAATGCTAAAAGTTCATACATTCTTCAACATGTTTCAGAATGTTTAATAACGTCCCACACATGAGTATTACAAAGATTGTAACTCCATGTAAAAAACACTGCTCCAAAAGTAATGGTAGAATATTAGTTCCATTGTGATGTAAAACACACGTGCACACGTGCATACATGTGAACAACCACACATGTGAAGTAACAATAAAATGAACTACAAAGTTGAAATGAAAAATGTCAAAATAGTGAATGTTACAAGTTATATCTCTAGCTTTTTCACTTTGTTTAAAATGAAAGGAAATTTAGAGAACAAAACTGATATCTGTTGTGTAGTGTAAAACGATTTCTAGGAGTAAACTAATATGAACCAGTGTTGCAGTGATTTTACTATTAAACATCTTGCTCATATGTTGGCTCCACTGAACTTTCGGCAGACTTGCATCTCACAGCGACTCCCTCTGTATATACACACCTTGTGCTAGTGGATATTGATACCTTTAGCTTTTTAGCTTTCACTACTTTACCAAGCATCTTGTGACTTTACTAAACTTTTGTAGGGTTTTTTTTTGTGTGTAACCAATATGATTCTAATTTCTCTTCAGCAGAAAAATGTGTATTTATTAACTTCAGCCACAGTGTACATAACCCCCAAAATTTCTAGCTGAATACTCTAAAATTCTACTTCAGTTTTCCAGAGTTAAAAAAAAACAACTGTGATGTTCTTGTGTTACTTTTACTCACAGTCACAGATATTTTGTTGTGACTAAGTACCAAAATATATGTTAAGCAGATCAGCTGCTGCTCTAAAATTAAATACTGGAACACTATACACCTATCGTAATACAAGACTAAACATAATGACATTATCTGCATAATATGTCACTCATACACTGCTCACCATGAATACAAATCGTGAATTCACTACATCACTGACATAGTCAGCACACCCACTTCCATTGTGTTATCAGTTTATAGCCATCTTAGATGGATTGATCCTTGTGACAAAGTCATTCTCTTGATCCACATAACCATAATGGTGCTGTGCAGTGAAAGCAAGACTGTGTCCTATGATGAACTGTAAACCTTGTTAAGGGTGAGACCTGAAAGTTTTTACACATTAAAAATGTTGACATGAAAATAGACAGATTGTAATACAAAAAGTCAAAATATATTTTGAAGATTGAAATTTCTTTAATAATTTCAGTTTTATAGGCAAAATGAAAATACTCTTTTTCAAAGTTCTATACCTTGAGTTCTTACATGCTCAAAGTGTTTTTTTCAAATTGGTTTGTACAAACAAACAAAATTATTACTTTTGAATAGAAGCTTATACTTTACACAGACAATTGTAAACAAGGTTTTATCAACAGTGTTTGTGTAAATATTTGCTCACCTTTTTACTAAAAAATGTTTGTGCAAATTCTTTGAACATAAAAGGGTCATTAGGCAATATGAGGAAGCCGCCTTACCTTGTTATTGTCAAGTTAACCCATGAATACTATCAGTAAGACTACAATAGTTTAATTAATTAACAGATTAAGTACATGTACATGTACTTGAAATAATTAGAGTGAATTTTCCAGGTAAATTGAAAGTCATTTATTCTTTTAGATACTATCTAGATATAAAAATGCCAAACATTTCTTTCGTATAGTTAACAGCTTGACATTGAAATTATAAATAAACATGTGTATTTGGGATTTTTTTCTGAACTGCAGTTTGAGAACTACAAGTGTGACTCAAGTTCCTAGGGAAATCAACCATGTAATCTTTCTCCCAGCATACTTAGTAAGTTTCTGTATATGAATGATTAACTTCACAAACCTATGTATCTACAGTACACAAACATAACTTGTATTGCTTTTTTAATCTTGCCCTAAACCAGTTATTATTAAATGGTGCAACTTGTATTTGCCACTTTTGAATGTGCAATATTGTAATAAATGAATGTAATTTATTCTATAATTTAGTGTATGTATATGTAATGTGTAATTAAGAAAAAAATAATGTTGACTGATAAAGCTCTGAAGGACTGGCTCTTTTCATTGGTTGTCATGTGTATTTAGTTTTTACAACCAAGTTGTTAAACTTAAATGAACATTTGAAAGTATTATTATCTGAGGTTTTGGTGATAGACTGTAGAATAGATTTCCCAGAACCATGTTACTTTTTAAAAATGAATTTCTATTAAGCCTGCAGTGATTTATATTTTTTATAAAAGTATAGTGCAAATTGTAGTTATGTTGTAGTAGTACATTATGAACTTTTATTTAGAATGTTTTGTAAGATATGTGATATTTCTAATTATAGAATGGTAAACTCTTTTAAAAAAAATAAATGTTAAAATTAAATATAACTTTTTTTATATATTTATGAATTGAATTAAATTTGAAACTTATTTGGCAGAATATGCTATTCCCTTATACTTAAAAATTGTCTTTAGTTTGTATATTAACCACTAAATAATTTTTAATTAAAAGCTATTGTGGTATAAATTAAGTTGTACAAAATGTTAATTTATGAATGTTGTTTTTTGAAAAACAACATATGCCAAAGAAGTAAAAAAGCAAAGTGTTTTATAATATATATATATAATCTTTGTGTATTTGTAATATCAATTTTTATATTCCATCATTATAGAATATTTTATGTTTGTCTCAATTTTAACATTTCAAGGAATGGTTAAGAATTAAATTATTTGGAAGATAGTGTGTTAAATTTGTATATAAATATTTTATTCCTTATGTATTTGTTTGAAAGAGAATGTAAGGATCTGTATTAGTGGAAAAGTGGTAAATAAAACATTAGAGTAATGATGCCTCATGTGTTTTTCTGTTTAATTACACATAAAGACATTATCCCTTCTTGATTATTTTGTATTGATGGATATTCAGTATTTTCAGTTCACTAGAGAATGTTCAAGTGACAGTATAAGATTAACTAGCCACAATATATCCTGAATATACTTTATGTTTGAAAGCATATCCTACTTCAGTTTCATCTTGACTTACAATTCCTTAACAAGTTTAGTTCTGTACAAAGTAGATAATACAGAATATATGATAAAATTTCTACCATACTTAATAGGCATATTCCTCTCAACAACAAAATTATTTTCTTGGATTTCGTTGTCCACGACGTGTCCGTTACTTAACTAAATATAATTAAATCACTACCGACTTGGAACACAAAGGTTTTTATGAGTAAAAACCTAAAACTTTTACCTTGTAGCCTGAACCAGTTTTTGCTTTTAAAAAGCTTCTTCAGAGGCTGCCGGTGGGAGCACTCACCTGTCATTGTATGCTTTGTCATTTTTTCATTTTAATAATTACTGGAAATTTGCAGAGATAAAAGAACTCAATACAAGGGGAACTCAATCACTGAACAAAGGGGGGAACTGTTGGTTTGGCGAGCTCACACTGAACATATTTTGTGGTATTCAGTGGCGGATTAGACGCCCTTGGCCCCCTAGGCCCGATTTGCTCTGCCCCCCCTCCAACAACCTCATGTACAACAAGGTTTTTACATTGACCTTTAAAAATAGAAATTTGAAATGAAAACAAAAATAAAAAAATATGTAAAAAAATTATAACACCAGATTAAGTTTCAAGGAAATAGTTTTCGTGTTAATTGAATAAAATTTGATCAGTATTATGAAATTATGTAATAAAATCAATTATTTATTAATTTAAGCTATACAAATCGTGAAACTTTCCTTTGAAGCATAGTTTTTGGATTGGATATGTAAAGAATACCCTAATCATTGCTAAATAAAAGATATTTTTATTGAAATGTAAAGACAGTTAATTAATAATTCATTATAAGATCAATAAGGAAATCAAAAGTACATAGCAATAGCTGAAGTTAATGTGCTAAAAAACAGTTTTATTAAAAAATAATAATAAACTACAAATCAACTTTCCGTGCTTTCATTAAAGAAAAGTCCTTAATAATATCATCAAAGTTCATTTCTGACAATAATTGATAGAGATCCAAAAACTTCATTTTCAGAACCCCGAAAGGCTAGTCCACGAGCACCAAGAAATTTAATTACATGAACAACATGAGTTAAAACCTTGTGCCAATAGTTCACTTCTATTAAATACTTTTGATGAAGAGCAGAATCAATTTTTCCAAGTACATTGCTTCTCATAACGTAAGATTGCGTGTTAACTCTGTGTTCAGAACTTTTTTCATGTTGTAAAAGTCTAGAACTATTTTTCCAATCGTTAAAACCATGAATAAATGCGTTTTCAGTATCATTTTCATTTGTATGGAAAAGCTTCCATGGTACACAATAAAAACAGCCTTTAGAGTTCGAATACATTAACCACTCTCTTTTTTGTAATTGTCCATTTTGCAAACAAGTAAATAACATAGTTTTGTTGGCATATCTTGTCTTGTCTGGATAAACGCGTTTAGATTTCGAAAAATCACAGTCAGTTATTTTTGACAAGTCCTGTGGTAGGCTTTTAACAATTTTATCTTTTAGCTCATTTGTTAATGGTCCCCAAAAATTTGGGTCCGTTAAATCAGATTCAAGACTTTGTCCTTGCACATTACAGTTAGACTGTGCTTGTGCTTCTGAATCTAACGGAATATCGTTTAAAACAGTATTTTCAGGATCAGTACTTGTATTTTGCAAAACCGTTACAGAATCTGTAACTTCAGATTCGTTTCCGCTACAACTAGGCCTATCATTTAAAACAGTATTTTCAGGATCAGTACTTGTAATTTGCAAAACCGTTACAGAATCTGTAACTTCAGATTCATTAACGCTACAACTAGGCCTATGATTTAAAACAGTATTTTCAGAATCAATACTTTGCAAAATCGTTGAAGTTGTAAAAAACTTATCTAACTTAACTGTTTTTTGCAAAGATTTCAAATGAGCATCGTCCTTAGCTTTTTTTAACTTACGTTTGTAAGCTCCACTTGCGGTGTGTAAATTTGTACTCATGTTTGAGTTTGATTAAGATGCCTACTGTAAGCATTTAGCCTCACACAGAGTCACACTTCGCACACAAAAACATTCAACACTAGTTAATACAACGCACTTGTCACTTGTAGACTTGTAGAACTAAAACTTTCCCAACTTTCTAGGCTAACCAGTAACAATAACCTCAAAACAAACAGCTGCTTTGTTATTCAGGCACACGGTCGTACATGCAGGTCGGGACCATGGTTGGAGAATGATGCCATGCGTCGTACTCGATGACTTTTAGCAGCTAGTGGCACCTGGTGACGCAATAGAGAACGTTTAAATGATGGGAAGAATTTGAGACATTTAATTTAGTTTTATATAATTTATAAATTAACATAAGATCGAAATTGCGATTTGCAACTGTAAAACGCTTTTGTTAAACATTATGAAACATAAAGAATCTATAAAAATAATTTAAGCAAAAAAAAAGGCCTGCGGCCCCCAGGCCCGGGCCTAATGGATAATCCGCCGCTGGTGGTATTGATAACAGAATGTGGTTTAACAAAATAAGATCAACATCTTGTCCTTGGTGTTGTATGAGGTGTGTTCAAAAAAGGACCAAACTTTCACAATAGCATGGCAGTATACACAAAGAGCATGCTTTGACAAGTACCGCTGACTAGTGGTAATTTTCGGAAACATCATCCAATATTCTGGTTCTTTCTACCATTGTTGTGATTCTCACTGCAGCAGCTGAAGTGAATACAAGTTATAACCTCTTGGCAAATTTTTCCTGTAGTGAAAATGAAAGAGCTTGAAGAACAACATGTTTGCATAAAATTTAGCTTCAAACTCAGTTTTTTATAGAAATGTTCAAAATGCTTCCAGGAAGCATATGGGGATGATTGTATGAACCGAACGCCGTGCTATGACTGGTTTACTTGTTTCAAATGGGAAGAACATTGACCTGGTCAATGTTGAAAATCCAAGAACTGGTCACCCTTCAACACCAATAAGTGACGATAAAATCGATGATTTTCATTATGATACGTGAAGATCGTCATTTAACTGTACGTGAGATTCCCGAGGAATTAGGTATCAGCGTGGGTTCATGCCACGAAATTTTCACAGGAAAACTGAACGTGTATCACATCTCAGCAAAATTTGTACCATGTTTGTTGTTCGATGATCATAAAGCGAATCATGTTAACATCAGGCAGGAACTGCTTGACCATGCCAGTGCCGCTGAAAACTTCATCTAAAACATGGAACGAGACGTGGGTGTATGGATACGATGTCAAATCAAAGGCACAGTCTTTGCAGTGGGTAGGAAAAGGATCGCATCGACCAAAAAAAGCCTGGATGAGTTGGTCACACACGAAGGTGATGTTGGTGGTGTTTTTTGACTGGAAAGGGTTGGTTCTTTGTGAATTCGTTCCATGTGGTGTGACAGTAAATAAGGAGTATTATAGGGAGGTTTTAAGGCGTTTGAGGGAAGCAGTACGAAAAAAGAGGCCAGAACTGAGGAAAGAACAGACTTGGTTGTTACAAAATGATAATGCACCAGGTCATGCGTTACTCCTTGTCATCAATTACTGGCAAAAAACAATACAACTCTTCTGCCCCACCCACTCTACTCGCCAGACTTAAGCCCCAGCAGACTTTTTCTTATTCCTGAAACTGAAGGCGACCTTGAAAGAACGTTGTTTTGAAACAATAGAGGAGATCAAGAAAAATACAGCTGCACACCATTCCAAAAAGGTCGTTCCAGGAATCGTTCCAGAATTTGAAGAAACGTTGGGAGCGGTGCATTGCCAGCAGGAGGGAATACTTTGAAGGGGATAAGCATGGATAAAATTGTAAGTACATTAATAAAGTTTTTGTTGCAAAAGTTCAGTCAGTTTTTTTAACTCACTTCGTATTACACAACATCACTATACCAAAATGCAATAATGATACATGAACAGGAAGGCTAAACAAGATACATTAAGGCATTCTGAGATGTAGGCCTGATAGCGGTGGTTGACGTGGTTGTGGCCTACAACCACCAGCCTGTGCGCCACATTTGAATTGTACGGAAACTACCGCGTAAGGATCTAATATGCTCTCCGTTGAAATGTATGATACTTTTAGCTGTTTAATGTTTTCGTATATTATTTTTTAGTTTAGTTATTCTATATTGTTGGTTGTGCAACGCAACCATAACACCAGCCGCCACTGTAATAAATAATATAAATGCTGTACCAGATGCTGAAGGAAGAATCTCAGTTAGGGAACATGCCACTTATGATGACTTCTGCAGGTTAATTCAAAACATCTAGCATTTTTAACAATGAACCTCTGCTTGATAGCCTAGCAGTTTTATCAGTAAATGAATTTTCAATTTCTGATAGAGGCAGCTTGCAGTCAACATGTCCTTGTGACATGGCTATAATAACATTTTTTGACGCATGAAGAATTAATTAATTATTGTCTTTCCACAGTACTATATTCACCCCCTTCCACAATTTTAATGTACACGGTACAGTGTTCACAGTACACTATGTATGTAATAATATGAAAACAGATAGTATTTCAAAATAATGTAATCATAACAATATTAGGGAATTTGGAGAGGTAGTACCTTTGTACCAGGTTGACTGGGGACTGGTCCTAACAAATTCCCAGGATTGTATAAAGTGATGTTAGCTCCCAAAGGATCCCTCAGTTCCCTCCATCCAAGACTGTACTGCATGGTGAAGTGCCACATCCTATAAGAAGTTACCCTGTTGATGCAGAATAGTATGGATCTAGACCAGAAAGTCGATAAATATTTCTGGTGGAGGGCAGTAGTAGCAACCAGTACCAAGTTAAAGCATAAGGGAAATGATCCTGGACTGGCTTATCTTTGAAATATTACAAGCATAAATCTAGTTGGATTTAGTCAACTGTAATACTTTGTAAGGGAAAACTGGTCCCTGTAGTTCAGTAAGACAGCCAGTTTATGGGAAACAACACAGAGAAAAAATCGCGTTGAATGTTAAGCCCAAAGGTAGCAGCCCCCCCCCCCCCCCATCGTATCCTGTGATATGCTAGTAACATATTCAGGGACATATTAGTTACTAAACTATTGCAAGATGGATCAAATATTGCTGACTGTGAATAGAAGGAAAAAGAGACTTGGCATTGCAAACAATATAACATCCAGTGGCATGCGCTGCGTAAAACTTTTGGTGAAGCTGACTTATCCGATACCGTACTTCAGTTTTAAAAAAATACTGGAAGCCCAGTTTATCATTAAAATCAACGTAAGTATTATGATGGCTTACCTTCTAATCTCTCTTCCTGTCAGTGAGCAGCACACACGATTATGATTTAATTTTAGTTTAATAAAATTATCAAGTTTAATATCTTAATGTTTTGTAGCATGATAAAATATTATGTTCAACGCAAAATATATGGAACACATACCCCGCGGCTGTACACCTCTAACACCGAGTTACTAACGCTTTAAAACCACTGGCACAATACAAGCTTCAACTTGAGATGCAGAGTCTTTTTAAAACACGTGTCTAAGTATAAATACTGCAATAACATGTATGCAGTGGTAAAATGTAAAATTTTTTACGAATGAACACACTAATACATTATTAAAACATAATAACAACTATTCTGTATGTGAACATATTTTCTATAAATATACAAACATTTAACGAAATTTAAAGTCCATTCTTCTTTTGTGAGACGCAAATTTGTTCACTATTTCTTTAAATAAATGCTCCTCATTTCTTATTTTTTCTAGAAGTCTAGATTCAATAGACATTATACCTAAACTAGAAAGTCTCTTTTCCCCGGTAGAATTTCTAGCAGTCTAGAAGTCTAGAAATTCTACCGGGGAAAAGAGACTTTCTAGCATAGGTTTTTATTCATTTCAGTGCCGAAAAAGATCTTTCTACAGGGGCTATGCTCACAGGAAATGTATACATTAATGACGCCAACAAAGTTATTTGTGGAAAACTAGATTGCATCATCGTATTAGAGTTTAAAATCTTTAAAAGTTCGGACACACTTTTTCCTTCAAACTCTTCACTACTGTACACCACAAGAAGTTTGTTTTCTAAACGCACACTGTCAAAGAATTTGCTATATGTTTCCAAGAGGCTTTGAAAAGGACATTCAGGAAAATCTATGCCCATAATTTTCAATTGAAAGCAAGTATAAAAATTGGAGTTTCGAGTAATCTTGAAACCATGTATCCAAATGATTGTCAATGTTATTAAACACTTCACAATAAATTTGCTTGAAGTTCAAATTCCTTCTCTTTGATGGGTCCCCTACTACAGATAGGGTTTGCTGAAAAACGACTTCAAAGTCATCACAGAGAGTTGCTATACTTTGTCGAGTTTCTGCAATTTTCTTTCGGTAGTACAAAATGTCGCTGGCTTGATTCTGAAGAATATTAAATAGTACGTCAGTATGTGAAAATATTTTATCAAAAGTAATGAGGAAAACAGAAACTTAAAGTCCTCTAACACTGACAAAAATCCACTAACGGGAGCTAAAATTTCAGACTCGATTTGTTCAGGGTGATCTAACATAGCGCTGAATACATCACACAATTGACTTCTGTTCCTGTACACGGTATTTTCAAGTCTAGAGGAATAATTCCACCACGTTGGGCACACATTGGGAAGTCGTCGCTATACAAACTCGTCTAAAAATTTTGTGCGTTTCGGAAATCTTGAAAAAATGCTGCAATACCACTAAGTGTGCTAAAAAATACTTTGAACTCAGGTATTTGGCTGACACTTTGAGACAAAACAAGGTTTAAAACATGAGCATAGCAATGGACGAAGAGAGCTTGCGGATTAGTACTTTCAATTGTGGACTGTACTCGATTTAAATTTTCTGCCATTGCTGCTGCCCCATCGTACGCTTGAGCAACTAGTTTTTCACTGCATTCAAATTCAGTTAGAAACTGGTGAATGAGCTCTGCAATAGCTTGGGTATGTTGATCAAAACTTCCGTCAGTGAATCATCAAAATTGCTCGTTGACTTCTCCATTGTACTCATAACGCAGAGCTATAGAGAGCTGTGCTTTATTTGAAACATCTGTGGGGTTTCGTCGACTAATACAGCTACAAAGTGTGCCTCCTTTATTTCACTTTTTATATAGCCTCTAAAAGAGCTGAGCTAACCGCTTCAATGAGATCATTTTGTATGCTATTAGACAGTCCCTTAAATACAGTAGATGTTTCCATATGTTCCACAAGAAGAGGATCATATTCGGCTGTGTAGTTTAGAAGTTCTACGTAGTTGCCTCGATTAACTGTATTTCTGTTTCGTCGTGTCCCCGAAATGCTAATTCTTGTCTACCTAGAAAACACAGCATTAATTAATCTCCTAAGAATGTCTCTATTGCGTTGAACCTTCTGGTTGTGAGCCGATATCTCTAATTTAAGTTGGTCATCTAACGCAGTTTCTATTCTACTCTGACCAAAAGCAGCAATACACAATTATGAACAAAGATGATTTACAGTAATTTCATGGCCGGCAATAGATTTGACTAGGTTTCCTAAATGTCTGAATCCAGTCTTGGCCCAGTGTTCCTATCCTTTCCAAACAACAAACAGTACCAGCAAAATGGAGCATTTAGTTCAGCACTACCAGCCAACCACTCACATTTACTGTACATACTAGATTGTAAATGCCTAGTAAACTTTCCAGACTGTTGGGTAAAGTTTAAAAGATCCGGGGTCGGCCTACCAGTTTTTATAATTTCAGTTTTTTCGTTAAATGACTGGAAAGAAAAAGGTTTTGCCAAAAGGTCTTTTAAAACAAACTGACATCGTAGAAAGCATTTAAACCAACAATGAAACTATTTCAAAATATATAACTATAACTTCAAATATAATGCATATTGTTTAAATATAAACAGAACGTAAGACGCACTACTTAAAAAGGTATAACTTAAACTTCAAATGTTAAAAATTAATAACGCACATGGTTTAAATGAAACGTAACACGCACAGCAATACCCGCAAACTCAACACATGCAGTCCAACTCAACTGAAGCTAGCAGGGGTTACCAACCACTGGCAGCGGCGATATTCTATCTCGGTCTACGTGCGCGCTCACCTCTCTACACTAAGCTAACTCAAGCTGCAACAAATGTGCTTCACCTACACTAGAAGTGCCAAGATGTATCGTCAGTCCACTTACTTAGTCACGTTTGAGAATGCCAGTGAATTTTTATTATGGTTACTTAAAATTAGATTCAATTAAATAATAACATCAACACTAAATAATTACAGTCAGTGTGTCATAAAGCAGTGCTTCACTTGCATCCCTTGACCGCACGCCACTGATAAAATCAGCATGTGGAATGTAAGAGAGCTCACACATAAAAAAATAGAACTTCAAAAAGAACTAAAACTAATGAGTGTGGATATTTCCTAAAGCAAAATGAAGCTGAAAGCCTCAACAGTGCTAGAGGACTATACTATATGAATATAGAGTGGTGTAGCTTGTGTAAGACACTCAGCTGCAGGAGTAGCAGTATTGATAAAGAAGGTACTGAAAAACAAGATACACAGCTACCAGTTTGTAAATGAATGAATGTTAACAGTATTGTTATGAAGGTCTCCTTGATCCTCATATGGTACAGTGGAAAACAAAATACAAGACACCAATTAAGTCACTAAAAACCAGCTTTAATTATCACAATTAACAGTTTGCAATCAACAAGTTATTCAACAAGATTATACTCGTACAATAATTCAAGTTCATCTGTCCACACAAATAATAATGTCAACTATAAAGAATTCCATACTATAATCACTAATACACCACTTGAGATGCAATGTGTAAATCGCCCGACATAAACTCAGCTGAGTAATCGCGGACATAAGACTGTGACTCTAAACGGTATCTGTCATTGTTTAAATAGATAGCACAAGTGTTCCAGAATAATCCATAATACATGTCAACACTGCTCAAAAACACTAAAGCATCATTGAGTGCGGCCTTAAACACAGTGTGCCGACCAGTATGGTCTGGAATAGCCTCGTTGACGCATGTTAAGTGTTACATACGCACCAAACATTACAGCTGGTTCTGCTGGGATAGCCGAGAAACATGTAGAATGTTCTGTAATGGTGTAACAGTATGTTACATAACAGTTAGGGGGTACACAACAATGGTAGCTTTATATAATCCGGGTGATGGTTGTAAAGTATGCTCAACAAAATTTTATGTGATACTACAGGAAGTTGTCAACAACATAAACAGAATCAATCATATAGTAGTAGCAGGGGATTGCACATGCACTTGTTGCAATGTGCACATGTTGTGACGGTACAATTCTGGTACCATAAGAATTTTGTAAACCTATGGTCCCAAAAACCATAATTATTGTATTTTTATTCTCTAACCATTTATTTTTTAATAATAATAATTTTATTTCATAATCCCTATAAAGTTTTGGTGAATATTTCAAACAACGCACATTTGAGTTAACAGGATTTCTGTCAAATTCGTTGGAAAATTACAAAAGCCGCAAAAAACTGTTTGTCACAAATAACTGGTAAACAAGGCCAACCCATGTTTACGTCAGACGCAAGGAATGCAAGTCGCTTTGTATTCGACTGGGCTGGGCTGCTGAACAAAGAACCAGTGACATAGTTTTGCCCCACCTCGGCAATGTTGACTGATGAAACTGTGTCATTTTCATCCAGACAGTGAATCGAGCCAGCCGGCATATTCACTAAGCATATTTATTTAAATTTTATACCACCAAAAGTGGGTTAATAACTGTTAATAACATAATAACTGTGGTACCGTAACAAATTTTGAGTTGATGTCATCGACAGAGTGAAATCACGATAAAGATTCTGGCAGAAGTGTGATCCGAGGGGGGATGCTACATCGAGAGTATGCGCCCTAAGACGATGTGACGGTCCAGACTTTCTTACGTGCAGCCAAAAATCTGGCAAAAGTGTGATCCGAGGGGGGATGCTACATCGAGAGTGTGTGCCCTAAGAGGTCAGATTATTGCACGTGTAATCGCAGGATTCGAGGTGTTCGATGTCGTCAACCCAAATTTGCAGCTAAGTATCAGCTACAACCATTTTTATATTTCAAAAAATGTTAAAATGACCAAAATTCAGTAAATTCATTAACAAAATCGGTATACCGTAAATTGACATGAGCTCATAATAATAATAATTGTACCAGAGAGAGAGAGAGAGAGAGAGAGAGAGAGAGAGAGAGAGAGAGAGAGAGAGAGAGAGAGAGAGTGAATAATAAAAGATTATTAAAAAGTGCTGGGTTGTGCAAAATAAATGCCTATGTATTTTGGAGGGCTTGTTAAGGGGAAAATTTAATTTAATATTGAATGTCGCCACCTGGCGGATAATAGCTTATTTGTTTCACGTAGTAATGTCTTATGTAAGTAAATTCCATATTATATAAATAAAAAGGGTAATGTCATATGGTAAACAATTTAACAAAGTGTCATTATTTCGAATAACACTTTCCGCTACTCTAGTTCGCTTAACCGAATCTCTGCCCTTAAAGGTAAGTAAAATTTTACGTTTTAATATATCACAAGATGGCGCCCAACATTTGAAATTAAATACAATTATTGGCTAAGTGTAAAGTTATATTTTATTAGCAGTAATAAAAATAAGATAACATTGGCGCCCGAACAGGGACTCTACATAAAAAATTGTATGTGGAGTAAGTCTACTGGAGAGAGCGGGGAAGGTTATCTGAAATAATAGACATAATTTTAAATATGTAAACATAACCTATCTTCCACGAGGTTATGTTATAAGGTTGTATGCATGCGTGTATTATAAATAAGCAAAATGAATACCGATAAAGGTGATATGGTAGACGAAACAGTTACGAGTGAGATGGACGTTAAATTGAACCCAATTAGTCAGACCAGTGAAATCAGTGTCACTGAATCCGGTTCCATTAACCCCCATCTCAACTCAAGACGTAAATAAACCAGATGAGACAGCTGCAATGATGCAGTTACTATTAAATAAATTTTATGAAAAGTTTACTAACTTGAATGACAAACTTGATGAACAGAGTGTAAAGTTTGATGAAATAAAAAACGAAATTAAAAGCCAAAATTATTACTTTGATGAAAGAATTAACACAATAGAAACACATTGTGATAATATCCAGAAACACACAGTAGAGATAGTTAACGAGAAATTTAATACTAAAATAAGTAATTTGGATACTAAAATTGATCAACTGTATGAGACAGTTAATGACACAGTTAAAATCCAGATAGAGTCACAAAATACAGAAATAGAAAAGAAATGTTTAACTTATGTAGAAAGTCAAATAGAAATTAAAACAAATGTTTTGCAAAGTCAATTAGAGAAAGTTGAATCAAATGTAGTAGACATTACAAAAAATATTGAAACTATAGATAATACCATATCAGAACATGAAAGAAATACCAAGAGTAGAATAAGTCTGTTACAAAATAAGATCAAAGAAATCGATGATTTAGCTATACAAAATAATACTGATGTGCATGATAAATATGATTTATTATTTTGCCAAACATTACTGACTATGGTGGTATGTATATAATAATAAATATGATTTAATTGCTAATAGTTTAACCAGTGTGAAAAATGAGTTACGGGGTGAACTTCATAAAAATATTTCAAGTATTAATGATCAAGTGGTAGTGACTAGGGATTTATATAATGAAATAGAACTAGAAAATTTTAGCCATGAAAACAGGGTGATACATCCCATGCGTTTTTTGAATCAGACACGGGATTATAATTATTTTAGTAGCAGTAGTTGGGAAGTAAAATTAACCAAAATAGTCAAGTGTTTTAAAGGTAATTCAGTAATATGGGCTGAGGCTCATAGGTTAGAATGGGATTGTTATGACACTTTTGAGAAAGCGTTTAAGGGCGAATATTGGACGGAAGAAGAGCAGGAAACTTTAAGAAGCCGCATTATGGGAGCGGGTAATTTCATGGGACGTAACCCTAATAACAACAATATCACAATATATGTAACTAAACTTTATAACGAGGCAAAATACTTAGAGCCGCCCATACTGTTTAAGTCATTCGTTAGATACGTGAGTAAGCACTTAGCAAGAGAGGTGCAGGTTACATTAATAACCAAAGAAATAGAAACTCTAAATGAGTTAGAAAAAGTGTTAGATATACTACAAAGTATTAATGACCATGAAATGGGGAGACGACCCATACAACAGACTATAAATAATAATAATAACACCGAGTTTAATCAACCAAGGAATTATTATAATAATGGAAATAATAATCATAATAAACATATGTATCGTACTGATTTACAGCAACCAGGCGAGTGGAGTTGTTCTAGGTGTAGAACGGGGAACCGTGCCCACATGCAACATTGTTACAAATGCAAAACACCAAGAAACGAACCAAGGAGTGGTAACAACCCCAAACAGTTCGTACCTACAACCAGAGGAGCACCGAGTACCCGAGGAACACCAAACCATAACCAGGGACCAACAAGGGGACACCAGGTACCCACCACCAGTAACAGCAGGCCACAGCCGGAAAACTGAAGTCAACAGTGGTAACTAGGACCCGACCACTGTTCAGGGAAGCTCATGAGGTCTGACCATTAGAAGATGTCCAATCTAACGTTATAACAACTGATATTATAGCTGACTTGTTGGAGGAGGAAAGTAACACAACATTGGAGGTGAGAGCTGGACTCACGGAAATCCAGGTAACAATAGAAAATAGGAAATTTAAAACACTTGTTGACACGGGAAGTGAGATTTCAGTAATAGCTGAAAACATTTTAAGTGAGTTAAAAGAATTTAAAAAGAATATTCCAGTTCTACCCGTAGCAGGGGTTACAGTAATAGGAGTCACGGGAGTACGTAGCAAACGTGTGACTAAACAAATACATTTAAGTTTCTCAATTGGAGATATGAATTTTGATAATACATTTTTGGTAGTCAAGAGGTTAAGTTTAGACATCATTTTAGGAAATGGTTTTTTACAAAGAAATAAAGCTGTAATAAATTTTAAAGAGAAGGTGTTAGAGCTAGATGGGGGTGATCGGTCTGTTAAAGTTAATTTTGAAAATGTGATAAATAAAGTTAAAAAACTGGTGTGAAATTGTCATAGAAGCGAGTAGTTGAGAATAACATAGATACTAAAATAAATTTTTGTAGAGAGGGTGAGTATTTTGAAGATGTTGATAATGAAAAGAGCAATATTAATAATGCAGTATGGGAGATAAGGGCGGATGAATTCTGTAGTGGGGGTGAGGTGATAAGGAGTGGCCAACGTATAGCATTATGGCAGGTAATAGAGCAGTTTAAGAGAGTGTTTGCCGATATTCCAGGAAGGGCAAAAAATTATGAATGTATGTTACAGATTAGGGAACACACACCATTCATGCAGCGGAGCTATCCAGTGCCTTACTCTAAACGATGAGCGGTGCAAGACGAGTTGGATAAGATGATGGAAGGTGGAATCATAGAGAGGTCAGTATCTCACTACTCAAATCCATTGGTGGTGGTAATTAAAAAGGATGGAGGAGTAAGATTGTGTTTAGATGCAAGGAAGATAAATCAGATCATCATACCAGACCGTGAATCACCGGAATCAATTAATGAAATATTTCTAAAGTTTAGTGGAGTGAGGTTCATGACATCATTAGATCTGACGGCCGGATATTGGCAAGTACCATTAGCAGAGGTAAGTAGGCCTTACACAGCATTTTTATTTAATGGGAAAAATTATCAGTTTAAGCGACTACCATTTGGGCTAAATACCAGCGTAGCTAGTTTTATTAAATGTTTGGATAGAATTTTGAGACCAAAAGATTTAGATTTCCTCACAGTATACGTGGACGACATTTTGATAGCATCACGGACTTTTGAAGACCATTTAGAACATTTAAAGTATGTGTTAGAAAAATTAGAAGCGGGAGGATTAACCGTAAATTGGGACAAGTCCAAATTTTTACAAACAAAGATTAATTTTCTAGGATTCACAATTACTTTGGAAGGAATTTCCGCCAACCCGGACAAGGTCGAATCTATTATGCGCTTCCCTGAACCACGAAACATCAAGCAACTTCAGAGTTTTCTTGGGCTGTGCAACATTTATAGAAAATTTCAAAGGAACTACGCACACATCACAGCAAAGTTAAGTGCTGTATTGCAGAAGAACAGGCAATGGAAGTGGGGAGACGTGGAGTGTGGAGCTTTTGAAGAAATAAAAAGAAAATTTAGTAATATGATTATGATGAACCATCCGGATTTTGATAAAGTGTTTTATTTGCAGACGGACGCCAGCAATGTAGCAGTATGCGCGGAACTGTATCAGGAGGATGATGAAAGGGAACACCTAACCATTGCATTTGCCAGCCGATCATTGTTGCCAGCCGAAAAGAATTATACCACAACGGAGAAAGAATTGCTCAGTATTGTGTTCGCAGTCGGCAAATTCAGAACGTACATCTTAGGCAACAAAACAATTATTCAAACAGATCATAAAGCTTTGTCATTCCTCAACACTTGTAAACTTGCTCACAGTCGTTTAACCAGGTGGGTACTTGTTTTGCAGGAGTACAACTTCGAGTGGGAGTATATTAAAGGAACAGAGAATAAGGTACCTGACACTCTTTCCAGAGTAGATTGCGAGAATAATAAAACAGGTAGGGATTTAAAAGAAATTGAAATTTTTCAGATTAGCAGAGAAGACAGGATCTTTGGAGAAGAGTTGAAGGATATCAAAACCATGCAGAGAGCAGATGGTAAGTCTGGGAAAATAATACACAGTTTGGAGACGGAGTTGGATGAATCAGAGTACAATCAATATTTTCAAATTTACAAAGGGTTGTTGTTTAAGAAGGTAGTAGGGGGTGAGCATGACTGGAGATTAGTAGTGCCAGAAGTGTTGGAAACGAAGATTATATGGGATTGTCATATAAGATATGGCCATTTTGGGGCTAAAAAGTGTGTGAATGTTTTAAAAGAATCATGTATTTTCAGGAATATGGAGAGACGAGTGAGACAGCTGCTGAGGAGTTGTGATTTGTGTCAAAAGTCGAAGGTGGTAAACTACAGAGTGGAAGGTCAGTTAAATTATATTAAGGTAGAGACCTTTCGATTTAGTTGCTGTGGATTTGTTTGGACCATTGCCGAAGGGTAGGGGCGGAGTAGTTATATATTTGTATTGCTTGACACTTTCTCAAAATATGTAAAATTGTATAGCGTGAAAATAGCTACCAGTAAGGTATTGAGTGAAAAGGTGACGAAAGATTATATGATTAACGTGGGTAAGCCAAAGGTAATTTTATCCGACCATGGGCCGCAGTTCATCAGTGGAAGATGGCGCCAGACCTTAGGATGGGAAGGCATCCTCACGAAGCATACGGCTGTGTATCATCCCCAGTCCAACCAGGCTGAGCGTGTAATGAGAGAAATAGGCAGGATCTTCAGAGCCTATTGTCACGCTAAACACAGCGAGTGGCCATTGTATGTAAGAAAGGTAGAAACTTGGCTAAACAGTACCACCCACGAGTCCACCGGCTATACACCCCATGAGTTGGTAAGAGGAACACGCCCCCCAAGAATTTTGGAACAACTGTTCGAATATCCACCTGAGAGCAGGACAACTGATGTAAACATTAAAATCCGGTTGGCTAACGAAAATTTAATCAGCAAAGGCGAACAGAGAAAACGTAGACACGACGCAAGAGGTAAGTGGGTTAAATATAATATAGGACAAATGGTATTGGTAAAAACGCATGACTTATCGAGTGCGCAAGACAAAGAAATCAAGAAGTTCTTTCTACTATACGAAGGACCGTATGAGGTAGTAGAGATTAAAATGCAAAATACATATGTGTTGCAGAACAACGCGACTGGAGAGATAGTAGGAACACACAATGCTACAAATTTAAAATTGTACTGGTCATCTTAGGTATTATAAATATTGTTGTTTTTGTTTTTGATATTAGCGAGTGTATGAGTATTAATTTGGTATATATTATTTTTCAGAAGGGACTCTCCCCCATTTTCGGGCGATCACAGACTCACCACCTCTGATCGTGGATTTTGGCATATTGGAGGCGGACCATGGTTGGCGGAACTGCCATCTGGGGGTGAAAGCAACGATGGTCTTACTCCACAAATTGGTGCAAGTAGAAATTTAATTTTATTGTTGAACGGGGAGGGGGACCCCTTGTTTCGTGGGATATAAAAAAAAAATATATATAATTGGCATTTTTCCACGAACATTAGTTTATTCTAAAAAATTATAGAATAGAACATATAAAATTTTGTAACTTAAAATTTTAACTCATTACAGAGTTATTTTCTGTATAACCTAGAAATATAAGATGATCCATTGTTGTACTTGTTATCTGGTAGTGAGAAGGTATTGGTTTTGAAAAGTGAAAGTTGGAACTTGAAAAGTGTCTATACTCAAATTTAATTATGTAAACTAAAGAAAGAAATCAACTGGTTTTTGGAGATGATATTTCAATTTTGAAATCATGTTTAAATTTTATATTGAAGTAACAACCTTACGGGGTTAAAAGGACATAGTGATACTATGGTGATGTATTGAGACTGCTTTATGAACAGTGATAATATGATTATTATGTTTATAATGTGTGTTAGTCTTGTAAGGATTTATATATATATTATAATGTAATATTATAGATATACAAGAGTATATTATGTAGTATTGATGTTTGGTGTGTTCGTATGGGTGTAGACACGCACCGGTATCTACTATAATGTTGTGTATCTAAAGGTGTAATCGTAATCGTAGAGGTTATTGGTGTTAACGTATTGTTTTCTTGTGGGTACGCAGTAATAGTTCACTCCTTTTTATATTAATATGATCCGCGCACTTTGTTGTGTATCTCACTTACTTACCACACTTGAATGCTTCAATTCTGTTCTGTGATGTTCCTTCTGAAATACATGCACTTCAAATACAACAACAAAATATTCAGATTGAATAGTTAATATATCATCACACACAATAGTAAATGAAGCAATATCTGACGAATATTCTGAATTATGCTAAAACTTTTCAAATTCTTCCGCCACCTGTGTCAGAACTGATTAAAAATAAATGAATTTACTTTTACTAGAAATGATACTCCTTTTGTGGTAATAAAATTGGAGGTTTATTAACAATTTGATAAGTGATAAAATCTTTGACAATTAAAAACAATAATTAACAACCTTTTGATTACTGATTACAATAAAATTCAACAAGACTCTGTCTAATTCCTCAAGGCTGGTAGACCTGTTGTTAGTACAATAATTTAACTACATAGGTTATGTTACTTTGATTCAGAGAATTACCATATTTCGTTAGGTTCTTTGAGGTAACATGATACCAGTTACAAGATGTAATACAAATAACTATATTGAATTAACAATAGTGAATAATAATTGAACAAATATAAAAAATCAAAATTTGGTACCATATGTCTGGTGTTTATGAAATTATCGTACGCGGGTATGCGCACGCATCTCTAATACTAGTGTGTTATTGTCAAGCGATATGACTTATACAGTATTTAAAATGTATTACGTTCGTTTAATAATTAGTTATAAAAATCATTTATTCACAAGAGAAAAATTTCTCAAAAAACTCTTGTTAGCAATTCTATTTGATTTGAATGTTACTTGAGAACAGATCGGTAATGTTGAAATTATCAAGTTACCGCAACAATTTCTGAGGTTAGAATTAACTGGTGTGGTTATAAAGGATAAGTATTCCTTATTAGCTAATATTTCTTATACTATACATGTAAGCATATTATTCATAATAGTTTTTAATATATGATTATCAGAATTACATTTATTCCGATTGTATGAAAATTAATAAAGTAGATTTTAAAACATAGATAAATTTGAGAAAAATACGTTTAGTCAAACGAGTGACTAAATACTCTCGTATTTATTAACAATTATTTTCAAACATTTTATTTTAAATTACTATAATTAATTAAAATATTTTTCTAATATTTTAATAATGTCGATTTAAATCTTTTCTCAATTCTGATAATTTAATTACTGTTTTTTCGATACTCAGCATTGTATGACTTGCGTAGTATCGAAGTCAAATATTCATAAAATTATTAATTTCGTTTAAATATTGTTTAAATAAAACTGTACTCCCTGTTTCCTATTTAAAACTTCACTCGCAAGTATGGTCGTTATTATACACTGACCTACTTGTTCAATTAACACAATTCCGCACTTTTTCACTCGTATGTATGAATGTTGTATTTAGGTTAACTGTATGTTGTGTACTGACGTAACATGGCGCGCACAGTTTTAAAATATAAATTATTTCTTCCTTGACTAGAGCGGCGTGACCTGTACGTTTGGTGGTTAATCGTAGACTGTTCTGTACCTCTGAGACGTCTCTCGGTCGTCTGCTGAAAGTCATTCATTCCATTGGCTGGATTCGTTATACTCTCTAACCCGAAAGCCTTCGTTTTATTAAAATATTTAATTTTTTGCCAAAATTGATTTTGGGCTGGAGACATTTTTACGTCATCATTGGTACAAAAATTTAACTGGAAAGTTTAAAACTACCATAACTTTCTTATCTTACGTCCTATCGTTAATTAGTTGATATCAATGAATTCAGGGCGTTTTGCTTGTTAAAATAAGTCCAAAAACGCTTATTTTTCGTTCATTATTACTATTACAATAACGATTTTATTATTTATTTCTGGTGCATCTTATTTTTATAAGTTCGTTACACCAGATTTTAGTTAAATATAATAAAACACTTCTTATCTAAACACTTTGAGTCTGTATCTCAGTCGGTTTACTTTACAATTTGGGAAAAACTGTTTCCTACACAAATCTCGCTATGGCGTCATTAAGCGTCCATGTTAGATTTTTTATAAATCTGCTTGTAACTAATTTTTCTCATTTCAAATGATTATATTACTATCTAATATTACTAGTAATGTTTATTTACACAATTTTCCACTATAATATTTATGTATGACTGTGGTTAATTTAATATTTACATAAGTTCAAACCTCTCGTATGGTTCTTATACAATTTTTCATCTTATTTTTTAGTCTCTTCATATAAATCATATCATTTAATGATTGTAATTTGTGTACATACATAGTACCTAATCTATTATATATAATGGTTACCTTTTAATGAGCTCAGAACTTTCTAATCATTCAGTAATGGCTCTGTTCAGGTTGTGTCTGTCATAATAGTCATTTATTTTTTCTAATACAACAACTAAATTGTTATTGTCCTATTTGGTTTGGATTCCCAAAGTAGCATTAGATACTGTTCTAACTTTTGGTAATGTTTCCAATTACTTTTACATAAATTCATATGCTATATTTTTCATAAATAACTGGTTGGTCATTGTTTGTTTACATTTGGTTTTCCTCATAAGGGTCATTTGTTTTTCAAATGTTTGTATATAATATGACTGCTTTTATGGTCATTATCTGTTCTCAAAGTAGCTTTGGGACTTCCTCTTGCTACTGGTAATAATTGTAACAATCTGTGCTCAATATTTGATACAGTATTTATCTTAATTAACTAGCTATACAATGGTTTAGCTTACATCTGGTCATATGTACATGGTTAATTGGTTTACAATAATTTAGTTATAATACTGTTCTTATCATGTTCAAAATCTGTTCTCAATGTATTATCAGATATTTATCTCACTACTGGTAATACTCTTATAAACATTTACATTGGTTTTGATACTGTATTTTTCTTAACTAAACTGGTATACTTTTCTCATTTCTGTTATTCCCTGTGTCATTATGTTTGACTTGTTTTATTTACATTGTTTTGCATTATATTACATTGTTTCTTAATATTTATTATTATTACTTATAATAAATTCTCATTTGATAACATATTTGATGATCAGATATTTATACTAATATGTATCATTTTTTGTTGTAATAGGTCTCTTCCTTGTGGGTTGTGTAACAATGTACCATCTGTTTTAGTGCAGTATTTTTCTACTACTAAACTGACTTCACTGCGGTATATTAACATAATACCTTAACTAATTTGTTACATATGTTTATACAATTCCTTCTTAAACACTAACACACATCTTTCTTGTACTATTTACAATGTTTTTCTGGTCAATGGTGGAATTTAATTCCTGTTATGTTTGATACTCAACAAATGTCTTTTATTTGTTTTCAGTTCTTTATGAACAATAACATCATTGTTCTAATTTGTTCTAATCTGGTGGTCTTATGATTATGTGTGTTGGTTACAACTTTATTAAATCAGTCACACTCATTGTTTGTGTTTATTCGACTATTTTTAATTTTTGTTGCTTCATCATGAAATTAACATATTTTTCACACTGTAAACTTCATCACTGTAATTGTTTGTGTGGTTTATTCAGTTGAAATAGTTAGTTATTCACAGGTTTCACATTTGTATTAAGTACACACTGTAGTTGTTTGTGTTTCCTTAAATGTTTCACACTGGTTTTCTTGTCACACTTATAATCATTTCTTTTGTCACTTACACTGTTTTTAGTACATGTGGTTTATATTGAGTCCTTATATCTTCTGTCCATCTTCTTTCTTCTTCTTGGTGCTCTTCTTGGTCCTTCTTCTTTCTTCTTTATTCCATATTTTCATCGTAGTTGCTGTTTTTATTTTTCTCCATTGTTGTTGGAGCTTGTTGATCCTTGTTTCGTTGATTCCCCTCACTGTTGGATCCTATTGGGTCTATTTACTGATATTTTTGTTTTGGGCTTGTGGCATTTTCTTTCTTCATTTTATAACTAATGTTGATATATTCGTATTCTCTTCTTCATTGTTGTATTTTTTATTAATATTTTTGTAGATACACACTTATATACACTTAGCTTTATTTATCTAGATATATTCCCATGTTTTTTCTCATACTTGACGTTACATTCGGTTATATTATGTAACTACCATATTTTTGGTACTGTTACATATGCCTTCCTATAAGAATTGATTAATTCTGAATTATTATAATATATTTTTCATTGAAGAATTCATCAATTGTTGTACATTCCATGTTGATTCACATGTTTTTTCCATATATCCCTTCACTTTCTTCTATTTGAATCGTATTTATCTTCTCTATGTAATTATCTCCCTTGTCTATTTAGTTCCCTAATTCCCTAACATAAGTTTAGCTGGGGCAGTTTAGAGCGGCTCACTTTGGCTATTCAACTCTACTGGCCATACTAATTTCAATAAATATGGAGGCAAATCATCTCCTTCAATAATAATAAATGATTGCTGGCATTACTCTTCAGTCAATTCATTTTAAATCATCAAAATAATAATAGTGGTCGTTCTTCCGACAAATAATAAATATCCTTGGGATTAATTCACGCATCTGCGGTTTATACATTGTTATTCTCTCTTTTCTTGATTCAACTTAAACTATATTCTTCACATATTATAGGGATAGTTTGTTTTACACTTCCTCACTGGTATACTCTCATGATTGTCTTCGTTATTATATTATCTTTTCATTCTTTATATTCTTGATCAATCTCTTCATTTTGTTTTCACTTTGAATGTCGTCTCATCATATTCTTCATCTCAGGTTTCATTCTTCTAGATATAATTAATAAGTACATTTGTTTTTCTTCTTCTTCATGGTTTGTATTTGGTATTTATATTCCATGTGGTATTGGTTTCTTCGCTAGTAACATACATCATAAACAATGTGGTTGAGTGTGGTGGTTTGTCTACATTAATACCTTATTTTGGTTTCATTTTTCCAACTTTTCATTTGTTCCTTCTTTTTTCTTTAATAGTACGGGTGAGATGTTACAATTACTTGTTGACGTGGCTCTTGGAATTGTAGTAGTGCCAGAGATCTTGTGTCTTTCTCGTATATTCATACTCTTCTTCTTCATTAGTACGGGTAAGATGTTACAATTACTGGTTGACGTGGCTCTTGGAATTCATATGTATCATACATATGTGCCGTGGATCTAGGGTGTCGATCTCGTATTTTTATACTCTTCTATAGTAGTACGGGTAAGATGTTATAATTACTGGTTGACTAGGCTCTTGGAAATGGTTATGCCTTGGATCTTATTTGTCTGTCTCGTATTTTTATACTCTTCTATGATTAGTACGGGTAAGATGTTGAAATTACTTGTTGACGTGGCTCTTGGAAATATTTTATATGCCATGGTTGTTATGTGTCTTTCTCGTATATTCATACTCTTCTTCTATAGTTAGTACGGGTAAGATGTTTTAATTACTGGTTGACTAGGCTCTTGGAAATGGTTATGCCTTGGATCTTATTTGTCTGTCTCGTATTTTTATACTCTTCTATGATTAGTACGGGTAAGATGTTGAAATTACTGGTTGACTAGGCTCTTGGAAATTTATTGTGCCTAGGATGTAATGCGTCAGTCTCGTATTTTTATACGCTTCTTCTAATAGTACGGGTGAGATGTTATAATTACTGGTTGACTAGGCTCTTGGAAATTTATTTGTGCCAAAGATGTTACTTGTCGTTCTCGTATATCTTTTTTATATTAGTACGGGTAAGATATTATAATTACTTGTTGACTAGGCTCTTGGAAATTTATTTGTGCCTAGGATGTAATGCGTCAGTCTCGTATTTTTATAATCTTTTTCTTTAGTAGTATTTTCATATTTATAGTACGGGTAAGGTGTTATAATTACTGGTTGACGTGGCTCTTGGAATTCATATGTATCATGCGTACATTCGTGCCATGGTTGGTATGTGTCTTTCTCGTATATTCATACTCTTCTTCTATAGTTAGTACGGGTGGGATGTTACAATTTACTGGTTATCATCATAGTCAGTCCCATAATTCAGTGTATATCTTATGTTTTAGCCGTAATCGTCGTTCTCCTCTCTTCTTGTCGATCGGACTTCTTTAGTATCCATCCTTCCGTCCGTTCTTGTCATGTATCGGGCTATCATCTGGTTCTTCCATTTGAAAGCTATTAGGGCTGAGTCTGCCTTCCATTCTTCTTCTTCATGGCCTCTTTTTCTTCTCTTCTGGTCTCCTTTTCCTTTTCGGTCGCCCTATTCCTTGACGTTGATCGTGATTTTGATCTTGATTTTAACCTGTCGGTGTACATCTTGTTGTCCTGGTAATGTACCTGCTGTCTTTTTCACGAATTGGGATTATTGGGTAACTAGTTATGGTGTAATTTCCCTTTAACTCGTGCTCAGACGTTGGGCGCCAATTTATAATGTAATATTATAGATATACAAGAGTATATTATGTAGTATTGATGTTTGGTGTGTTCGTATGGGTGTAGACACGCACCGGTATCTACTATAATGTTGTGTATCTAAAGGTGTAATCGTAATCGTAGAGGTTGATAGTGTTAACGTATTGTTTTCTTGTGGGTACGCAGTAATAGTTCACTCCTTTTTATATTAATATGATCCGCGCACTTTGTTGTGTATCTCACTTACTTACCACACTTGAATGCTTCAATTCTGTTCTGTGATGTTCCTTCTGAAATACATGCACTTCAAATACAACAACAAAATATTCAGATTGAATAGTTAATATATCATCACACACAATAGTAAATGAAGCAATACCTGACGAATATTCTGAATTATGCTAAAACTTTTCAAATTCTTCCGCCACCTGTGTCAGAACTGATTAAAAATAAATGAATTTACTTTTACTAGAAATGATACTCCTTTTGTGGTAATAAAATTGGAGGTTTATTAACAATTTGATAAGTGATAAAATCTTTGACAATTAAAAACAATAATTAACAACCTTTTGATTACTGATTACAATAAAATTCAACAAGACTCTGTCTAATTCCTCAAGGCTGGTAGACCTGTTGTTAGTACAATAATTTAACTACATAGGTTATGTTACTTTGATTCAGAGAATTACCATATTTCGTTAGGTTCTTTGAGGTAACATGATACCAGTTACAAGATGTAATACAAATAACTATATTGAATTAACAATAGTGAATAATAATTGAACAAATATAAAAAATCAAAATTTGGTACCATATGTCTGGTGTTTATGAAATTATCGTACGCGGGTATGCGCACGCATCTCTAATACTAGTGTGTTATTGTCAAGCGATATGACTTATACAGTATTTAAAATGTATTACGTTCGTTTAATAATTAGTTATAAAAATCATTTATTCACAAGAGAAAAATTTCTCAAAAAACTCTTGTTAGCAATTCTATTTGATTTGAATGTTACTTGAGAACAGATCGGTAATGTTGAAATTATCAAGTTACCGCAACAATTTCTGAGGTTAGAATTAACTGGTGTGGTTATAAAGGATAAGTATTCCTTATTAGCTAATATTTCTTATACTATACATGTAAGCATATTATTCATAATAGTTTTTAATATATGATTATCAGAATTACATTTATTCCGATTGTATGAAAATTAATAAAGTAGATTTTAAAACATAGATAAATTTGAGAAAAATACGTTTAGTCAAACGAGTGACTAAATACTCTCGTATTTATTAACAATTATTTTCAAACATTTTATTTTAAATTACTATAATTAATTAAAATATTTTTCTAATATTTTAATAATGTCGATTTAAATCTTTTCTCAATTCTGATAATTTAATTACTGTTTTTTCGATACTCAGCATTGTATGACTTGCGTAGTATCGAAGTCAAATATTCATAAAATTATTAATTTCGTTTAAATATTGTTTAAATAAAACTGTACTCCCTGTTTCCTATTTAAAACTTCACTCGCAAGTATGGTCGTTATTATATACTGACCTACTTGTTCAATTAACACAATTCCGCACTTTTTCACTCGTATGTATGAATGTTGTATTTAGGTTAACTGTATGTTGTGTACTGACGTAACATGGCGCGCACAGTTTTAAAATATAAATTATTTCTTCCTTGACTAGAGCGGCGTGACCTGTACGTTTGGTGGTTAATCGTAGACTGTTCTGTACCTCTGAGACGTCTCTCGGTCGTCTGCTGAAAGTCATTCATTCCATTGGCTGGATTCGTTATACTCTCTAACCCGAAAGCCTTCGTTTTATTAAAATATTTAATTTTTTGCCAAAATTGATTTTGGGCTGGAGACATTTTTACGTCATCATTGGTACAAAAATTTAACTGGAAAGTTTAAAACTACCATAACTTTCTTATCTTACGTCCTATCGTTAATTAGTTGATATCAATGAATTCAGGGCGTTTTGCTTGTTAAAATAAGTCCAAAAACGCTTATTTTTCGTTCATTATTACTATTACAATAACGATTTTATTATTTATTTCTGGTGCATCTTATTTTTATAAGTTCGTTACACCAGATTTTAGTTAAATATAATAAAACACTTCTTATCTAAACACTTTGAGTCTGTATCTCAGTCGGTTTACTTTACAATTTGGGAAAAACTGTTTCCTACACAAATCTCGCTATGGCGTCATTAAGCGTCCATGTTAGATTTTTTATAAATCTGCTTGTAACTAATTTTTCTCATTTCAAATGATTATATTACTATCTAATATTACTAGTAATGTTTATTTACACAATTTTCCACTATAATATTTATGTATGACTGTGGTTAATTTAATATTTACATAAGTTCAAACCTCTCGTATGGTTCTTATACAATTTTTCATCTTATTTTTTAGTCTCTTCATATAAATCATATCATTTAATGATTGTAATTTGTGTACATACATAGTACCTAATCTATTATATATAATGGTTACCTTTTAATGAGCTCAGAACTTTCTAATCATTCAGTAATGGCTCTGTTCAGGTTGTGTCATGTCATAATAGTCATTTATTTTTTCTAATACAACAACTAAATTGTTATTGTCCTATTTGGTTTGGATTCCCAAAGTAGCATTAGATACTGTTCTAACTTTTGGTAATGTTTCCAATTACTTTTACATAAGTTCATATGCTATATTTTTCATAAATAACTGGTTGGTCATTGTTTGTTTACATTTGGTTTTCCTCATAAGGGTCATTTGGTTTTCAAATGTTTGTATATAATATGACTGCTTTTATGGTCATTATCTGTTCTCAAAGTAGCTTTGGGATTTCCTCTTGCTACTGGTAATAATTGTAACAATCTGTGCTCAATATTTGATACAGTGTTTATCTTAATTAACTAGCTATACAATGGTTTAGCTTACATCTGGTCATATGTACATGGTTAATTGGTTTACAATAATTTAGTTATAATACTGTTCTTATCATGTTCAAAATCTGTTCTCAATGTATTATCAGATATTTATCTCACTACTGGTAATACTCTTATAAACATTTACATTGGTTTTGATACTGTATTTTTCTTAACTAAACTGGTATACTTTTCTCATTTCTGTTATTCCCTGTGTCATTATGTTTGACTTGTTTTATTTACATTGTTTTGCATTATATTACATTGTTTCTTAATATTTATTATTATTACTTATAATAAATTCTCATTTGATAACATATTTGATGATCAGATATTTATACTAATATGTATCATTTTTTGTTGTAATAGGTCTCTTCCTTGTGGGTTGTGTAACAATGTACCATCTGTTTTAGTGCAGTATTTTTCTACTACTAAACTGACTTCACTGCGGTATATTAACATAATACCTTAACTAATTTGTTACATATGTTTATACAATTCCTTCTTAAACACTAACACAAATCTTTCTTGTACTATTTACAATGTTTTTCTGGTCAATGGTGGAATTTAATTCCTGTTATGTTTGATACTCAACAAATGTATATTATTTGTTTTCAGTTCTTTATGAACAATAACATCATTGTTCTAATTTGTTCTAATCTGGTGGTCTTATGATTATGTGTGTTGGTTACAAATTTATTAAATCAGTCACACTCATTGTTTGTGTTTATTCGACTATTTTTAATTTTTGTTGCTTCATCATGAAATTAACATATTTTTCACACTGTAAACTTCATCACTGTAATTGTTTGTGTGGTTTATTCAGTTGAAATAGTTATTCACAGGTTTCACATTTGTATTAAGTACACACTGTAGTTGTTTGTGTTTCCTTAAATGTTTCACACTGGTTTTCTTGTCACACTTATAATCATTTCTTTTGTCACTTACACTGTTTTTAGTACATGTGGTTTATATTGAGTCCTTATATCTTCTGTCCATCTTCTTTCTTCTTCTTGGTGCTCTTCTTGGTCCTTCTTCTTTCTTCTTTATTCCATATTTTCATCGTAGTTGCTGTTTTTATTTTTCTCCATTGTTGTTGGAGCTTGTTGATCCTTGTTTCGTTGATTCCCCTCACTGTAGGATCCTATTGGGTCTATTTACTGATATTTTTGTTTTGGGCTTGTGGCATTTTCTTTCTTCATTTTATAACTAATGTTGATATATTCGTATTCTCTTCTTCATTGTTGGATTTTTTATTAATATTTTTGTAGATACACACTTATATACACTTAGCTTTATTTATCTAGATATATTCCCATGTTTTTTCTCATACTTGACGTTACATTCGGTTATATTATGTAACTACCATATTTTTGGTACTGTTACAATATATATAATATGTATAAATTGTTAGTTTTAGGGTAGTTCCAAATGGAACTACATAAGACACAATGTGTCATACTATTGCGATTCCCCATATTTCGGGCGATTACTGTCTTACCAGCACTAATCGTGGTTTTGGATGACAACCAGCTGTGGCCAGCAATTGTTAAACCTGACCATAGTTGGTTGCCTATGAAATTGGTTCAATTTGGAAATTTAATGGGAGATTCAGGGGAATCTAAGATTATTTGTTTGCATAGGCTACTTCACCTCAGTAAGGGTGGTAGACCTTAGGGGCATATTATAAGAATGAGAGTAGGGGTACATACCCTGAAGGTTTTGTAAAGCTGAAGCAAGGATGGGAGAGAGAGAAAAGAAAAAAGTGCTCACTCCTTCTGCCTCAGTCCTTGTGGAGGCAACTGAACGCAACAGTTCAGGGGGGGGAATAGAGTGTGTGGAGGAGAAAGAGGGGTAAATATTATTAACAGCGCCAGATTATTAACTGTTATAATAGTAATATTAATAATAATAATAATAATAATAATAATAATAGTAAAATATTTTTTTTATATAAATGCTTTTCTCCCTCTTACTCAAACAGGGAAATTTTGGTAATTATATCCATAAATTTGGGAGTTATATATATTTATTTTATCCATATGTTTCATTTATATAAAAACTTGTGTTTCTTCTATAATTATATTAATTATGAAAACAGAAAAGAGTTAATTATTATCGATGGGAATTGAAAAGATTTTATAATGTTAAGGGTAGTCGATGAAGAGAATGGCACTTCTATATAATTCTTGTTGATTTGAAGCAAACCCAGTGCTTCTTAACACAAACCAGCACATAGCTAAGGGGAAACAGATCAGTTAGGGATATAGCATATACCAAGCCACTATGTTGATATTTTGATTTATTGTTTCAGTTTTTGGTGATGTTGTGACGGCGGTCCTGAGCTGGCCAGCGCGTCAGAGCAGGAGCGTTATGCGCCTGACTGGCCTTATGGTGTTGGGATCTCGAAGGAGAAGTCCAGTAAGGTCATGCAGGTACTGTCATCATCATCGGACCACGGGTGAGTTATTGTATTTCTTTTCATATAAATTGTAAGCGGGTTGTGGCGACATATCCTGGCTGATCCCTTTAGGAAGTACGAATGTGTCAATGAAAGTCTTTATGCTTCGGCATAAAATCTTTCATTGAGGGGGTTTTGTGACGGTACAATTCTGGTACCATAATAATTTTGTAAACCTATGGTCCCAAAAACCATAATTATTGTATTTTTATTCTCTAACCATTTATTTTTTAATAATAATAATTTTATTTCATAATCCCTATAAAGTTTTGGTGAATATTTCAAACAACGCACATTTGAGTTAACAGGATTTCTGTCAAATTCGTTGGAAAATTACAAAAGCCGCAAAAAACTGTTTGTCACAAATAACTGGTAAACAAGGCCAACCCATGTTTACGTCAGACGCAAGTAATGCAAGTCGCTTTGTATTCGACTGGGCTGGGCTGCTGAACAAAGAACCAGTGACGTAGTTTTGCCCCACCTCGGCAATGTTGACTGATGAATCTGTGTCATTTTCATCCAGACAGTGAATCGAGCCGGCCGGCATATTCACTAAGCAACTGTGGTACCGTAACAAAGGTTGAGTTGATGTCATCGACAGAGTGAAATCACGATAAAGATTCTGGCAGAAGTGTGATCCAAGGGGGGATGCTACATCGAGAGTGTGTGCCCTAAGACGATGTGACAGTCCAGACTTTCTTACGTGCAGCCAAAAATCTGGCAAAAGTGTGATACGAGGGGGGATGCTACATCGAGAGTGTATGCCCTAAGAGGTCAGATTATTGCACATGTAATCACAGGATTCGAGGTGTTCGATGTCGTCAACCCAAATTTGCAGCTAAGTATCAGCTACAACCATTTTTATATTTCAAAAAATGTTAAAATGACCAAAATTCAGTAAATTCATTAACAAAATCGGTATACTGTAAATTGACATGAGCTCATAATAATAATAATTGTACCAGACAGTGAGAGAGAGAGAGAGAGAGAGAGAGAGAGAGAGAGAGAGAGAGAGAGAGAGAGAGAGAGAGAGAGAGAGAGGGGGGGGACAGAGAGAGAATAATAAAAGATTATTAAAAAGTGCTGGGTTGTGCAAAATAAATGCCTATGTATTTTGGAGGGCTTGTTAAGGGGAAAATTTAATTTAATATTGAATGTCGCCACCTGGCGGATAATAGCTTGTTTGGTTCACGTAGTAATGTCTTATGTAAGTAAATTCCATATTATATAAATAAAAAGGGTAATGTCATATGGTAAACAATTTAACAAAGTGTCATTATTTCGAATAACACTTTCCGCTACTCTAGTTCGCTTAACCGAATCTCTGCCCTTAAAGGTAAGTAAAATTTTACGTTTTAATATATCACATGATGGCGCCCGACATTTGAAATTAAATACAATTATTGGCTAAGTGTAAAGTTATATTTTATTAGCAGTAATAAAAAATAAGATAACAATGTTGGAAATTCCCCTATTAGACCTACAACAGAAAATCTTTGTGAAAGAATGGAAAATGGAAATTGATTTTGCTGCATTCAACCATTTTAGGATAACCAACATGTTCTTTCCATATAAAGAGATACACAAATATACTTCGTGCAGTAGGGGATCTCAGTCAATATTGATTATGTTTTAGTAAATGAAAAATTGTGGAAGAGGATTCAAGGCTTTTTAGAGGATGTGACATTTAGTCTGACCATATCATTTCAAATGTCTGACATTTTCTCCTCATATCATAAATGAGTATTCCTGGTAGGTGGAGGAAGGTGCAACTCATAGAGTGCCAGTGCCCCCCAAAAATTTTTAAAGTACAATTACTCCAAGATGATAGTATATGGCACCCAGACGAGACATAACTTTCATTGACTTTGGAAAAGCATTTGATAGAGTTAATAGGGGCAGGCTGTGGGCAATAATGGCAAAAAAGGGATCCCTCACCACCTCATTAGAGCCATACAAAGTCTTTATATGGAAAACAAAATCTTAATTGAGACAGGAAGATGGAACACAACTCCTAGTATGGGCCTGATCAATTGTGGATTACGACAAGGATGACCATTGTCCCCTTCTCTTTTTAATTTATTATATCAAATATCATACACAATTGGCAGATGAACCTTCCATAACATTTTATGATTGGTAACTCTGTAGTTCACATGTTTTTATTTTCTGATGACCAGACTACCCTGTCCAACTTGGAAAGCAGCTTGCAGATGGCCGTACTCATTCAGTCAAGTCTACAAGGATTCGGTTCTCCACATTGAAGACCAAGGTGATGACTTTTCATGAAGCTGACCCCACATGAGCAAAAACTGTAGTTGGTACTGTTCTAGAGCAGGTCAGTAATTTTGAATATCTGAGCTGTAATGTGTCTTACATTATGTGGTGTCTTACATACAATGATGTGGTGAAGAAGCTGCAAAGTTCAACCATATGTGTGAAGCTATCAGGGGAACTCTAAAATCACACATAAAGAAACACGCCTCAAGTTCTACAAAGTGATGGCCTTCCCCACACTTTTCTATGGGTCTGAGAATTGGATTTAACAAAATTGCAAGTTAGTCATATTCAAGCAGCCATAATGAGATATCTCAAGCACATGGCAGGATGTACTCTTTAAGGTTGCTAAAAAAATGTCAATGTATAGCAGGAAATGCTGAATATTATGAGTATACTTGATAGGATTGACCAACGTCACCTAAATTGGGTACAATATCTTAACTGAATGGATGACTGCTGCATCCCCAAACAACCATGGAATTATAAGCCGAAAGAACAGAGAGGTGTGGGGCATCTGAAGTAGTGTTGGAGTGACCAGCTCTAGTCTATCTGCTTGAGACCAGAACAAAGCATTTTTTGTTTAATTCTTGCTGAAGATGATGATAATATTATTATTTTTCTTATGGCTATGTAGTATTAATGTTAATACAATTAACTTGTTACTTGTAACTACAAAAAAACTTGTTAATTACAACTGCATATATAGATACTAATTTTATTTGTTATCTTCTTCTTCCTCCTTCTCTTTTTCTTCTTCCTCTTCTTTTCTCCTCCTCCTCCTCAACCCAGAAGTGACTTACGTCTGAGTGAGCTACTTGTAAGAATGTAAGAATTTATTGCATGGGTACAAGTTCATAAATAAAATTGAAAGCTACATTATGTGTTTCTGCAACAACTATGGCTACATTATATTTATCCTTACTTTTTTTATAAATATACTTAATTTTTTGTAAACTACAGGTTTTTAAGAAAATCGGTCTAAAATTCTGAACAATTAGCTCTAAATTTTATAACTACAGTAAAACCCTGTTAATGTTTCCGCTTCTTATGGTAACCCATAAAATGTGCACTTTTTGTCCAGTCCTGTCCATCTCACATGTGGAATCTTTATAAAATACAGATTTATTGCATTCAAATCCTGCGTAATAGGTTTTTCCATTAGAATTTTCAATTCATTTTTAATATTGTTTGAAACAAGTAGGCTTGTTTGGGGATCATTACTTACATCAGGAGCACTGACATTTAAGCTTATGCCAGACAAACCATACATTTTGTAAAGTGAAAATTAACTGATACATCATGGTAGAAAATTAACTGATGAAAGTGTAACAGTGTTTGTTGCTACAGATTTTGATAGTACTGAAAAGTTGTTTCAGTTATGGCAGAGAAAAAAATCCGTTAATACCATGATAGTATAATGTCTCGCCTGTTAAGACATTATAACATAGGGAACCAGTTTAATTGTTTGCTGTTAATTAAACTAGCTGCCGCAGTTAGTAAAAATTACTTACCAACAAATTATGACAATGTATATATCAGGAATTTGTCCAAGGTTAGATAAATTTATTCACTCTCTGGATATTAGCGAACACATCTCTTTATTATTGTATCTTAACTACGGATATAAACATAATAGCTTTAATGGTCATCTTTTTGTTTTTACTTTACTTTTAAAGGAGAATTCTTATTGATTCTGCATCAAATACTCTTTAAATTGTTACTCTTAGTATTTCAAAATCATACAGCTGTGTATTACTTTGATTACCACGGATCCGGATTCTAACTTTATAATATTCTAACATACTTCAACATCATCCAAACTATTTGAAGAATAGTCTGATGTAATTTCATATTAACTTTACCTTTAAGCATCATCAGGTTATTACTATAGCATTACAGAAACTACAAACATTAATGTGCTAATATTTATGTGATCTAAAAAGTCTTTACAAGAAACTTTACTGTTCTTTTTGTTGAGGTTGTTAAAAACAATGTATGCACAGAAGTTATGGTTTATGTCACCTGAGTATAACGTGAGTCTGCGGCTGGTGGTCTAGATGAATCTCTTCAGTAGGTCTTCTTGGATGTAGTTCGTTGTCCAACTGGATCCTCCATTTAGTTGGTTGTTTCTGTATTGTAGTCTAGGTCATGACGCTGGGATTCTGCTACTTGGAGTTTGTACAGTTGTTGTCGTAACTTCTCTCCTGGCGGTGGTGTTCACTTTTCACATTCAATTTTTTTTTAAAACAGCACTGATGTTACCTTTTACATGGTATGGAACATATCTTACCACTTACTTTTCATAAAGAGATGTGTCGGCTAAGTTTTTTATTTATTAATAATATTTTTTCAACATCTGAACTACATTACTAGTTTTAAGCTTCATTTCGCTTTCGCTACATGTGGATTAATTAAATGTGGAGCGCTAACTTCTTGTTACATCGGTTTTAGCGACATAAACGTAAGTTTAACTTCACGACACATTTTCGAGCTGCTTACAAGTCAGAGATTCTTGGTCGACTGGCGTTAGTTTAGCGGCAGGGAGTATGGAAGGGGGTGCAGTTTACACGCCGAGAGAAAAGTAGTTCGTACTTTATTATTATTAATTGTCCATTAATTAACTACTATAAATTATCCTACCTTTTCTTAGTTAGGAGTTAGGTATTTCATTTATTATTATTACGTCTTTTATTTAAATAGAAGGATTATTAATTTTCACTTAATAACAGTGTACTTTGCATGTTCGTACTAGCCTATTTACAAGTTGATACAGGTATCTGGGTACAGAGGGAGGGTGGATTATACTCTCACTTGTTACAAGAACAAAAAAATTAATTTGTGCTATTTAAATTGTCTTTAAATTGTCACATCCTCCTCCACTTAAAGGAGTCAAGGGGGCGGCGTTAGCGAGTATTAAAGGATACCTATGAAGTACAATTATATTTGGCACGGAACTTCGTGTTGAAATTTCTCTCCACCAGGTTATTTCGATCCATCAATCGATTATCTTACATACTATACAAAATACTTAAAATCTAATACATATACGACACATAAAATACACAAATACATAAATCTACCTTATTTCTATTTCTTAAATCTACTACCGGTTTTTTTTTTTTAGTTTCTTCACTCATTTTAAGAAGTTACACTCATTAGTAGGTTTCGTCATATTTCAGGTATTCCCGTGTGTATCGGTTTACTTTTATACAGATATACAGTATTGCTGTAAGGTTAAAGTTTCTCTAACTTTCTTACAGAAGGGTTTTCGCATATTATAAAGGTGTGAAATATTTATAATATTCAACGCGTCGAATCGCTGATTATTTTAACCTTTTGTTGTTCTCGACTACTCCTCTTATTTCCTCGTTTTGCCTTTCTCTTAGTCGCAAACGTGAACTACAATTTAGTGTATTATTACTATCGTGTTCATCTTAAAGACTAACATGTTATAGGTTATTAATAATAATAACGTATTGTAATAACAATAGAATTACCTTTAGTTTACTGCGGTAGAGGTTTGTTGTTCGTCAGCTGACTTCTCATTATTTATATTATTCTCGCAGGACATTAGCTAAGGTTGATCAGGCCTCGCCAGTATTCGTACGAGGTGTTTGAGATTATACTCAATTACGATATAGGATGTTGCCTATATTTTAATCTTAATACTTAGGTAGTATTCTTGGTATACTATCTTTCTCGTAGTCGTGCTTCTTTATTTTCACACGAAAAAAATTTTTTATTTGAGACACATGACTTCTGCGAACGTAATTGTCTGTATTGGGTTCGTACAGCGCTACTGTCACGGGGGTGATGAACTTGTGAATCTTGTAGGGGCCACACCATCGGTATGATAGTTTGGAAGTGGTCCTATCAACGGCTTTACTCGTAGGGTGAGTTTTATACATGACTAAATCACCTACTTTGTACTTTATTTTCCTATTATTCTGCTCATGATATTTCTGCGATTTTTGTAGATTCGCTCTCAAATTTGCGCGAGCTTCGTTCCATATTTTCCTTATATTATTCCCATTTATTTCACGGGGCAATAACTCATGAATTTTCCACTTTGTGGTTAACGGGTGGTTCGGTTTATACTTGTACAGTAAATCAAATGGTGTTGATTTATGTCCTTCATGATACGCCGAGTTGAAGGCAAATTGTATCCATGATAGATTTTGATCCCACGCTGTCTGATCTTTAGCGTGATAAGATATTAAGGCTGATTTTAGGTTTCGCAAGTATCTCTCAGCTAGATTTCCTTGCGGTCGGTACTCTGTGACTGTAATATGATTTATTCCTAATTTAAAACACATGTCATTAAATTCTTTTGATTTAAACTGAGGTCCATTGTCAGATACTAGGTGTACTGGTGTACCATAATCTTTAAATAGTCTCTCTTGTAGAATCTTTATTGTCGTAGATGCTAAGGCACGTCTCATAGGGTACATCCACACGAATTTAGTGAAGGAGTCCACGCAAATTAATAGCATAGTATTTCCTGACTTAGAATGGGGATAAGGTCCAGAAAAGTCTACGTGTATCTTTGAAAAGGGTGTTGTGGGGATTTCTGAGATTAATTTTCCGACTTGACTGATTCTTGCTGGCTTGCTTAGGGCACAGATTTCGCATTGTTTCACGAACTTAGTTATTTTACTGTTCATGTTTTCCCAATGATATTCCTTGCGAATACGATGTATTGTTTTCCTAATTCCCATATGAGCTCCAATGGTTGATGAGTGGTAGTATTCCATTAGCATGGGTTTAATAATTTCTGGGGCGATTATTCTCAGTGACTTTCCGTTAGCCTTTTTAAAACAAAGTACTCGTTTACTCAAGGTATATTTGCCAGAATAATTTCCTTTATCTATTTGTTCTATTATTTTATACAATTTCGGATCTTGTTGTTGGTGATGTGCTATATCCTTAAATGCAAGGGGGAATTCTGTTATTAACGTATTGACAGTAGTGGTTTCAACATTGTCTTTGCCAGGTCTGGTATTGGGTAGTTGGAACATGCGGGATAGTGTATCGGCGACTACATTTTGGGTACCACAAATATGTTGTACTTTGAACTTGTAGCAATTTAATCTTAACACCCATCTTCCGATACGACCTAACTGTTTTGGATGGTTCAATAACCATGACAAAGCTTGGTTGTCGGTTTCTAGTAGAAATTCCTTGTGTTCCAAAAATGGTTTGAATTTTTCGAAGGCGAATACTACAGCTAAACATTCGAGTTCATAGGCTGAGAACTTCCTTTCTTGGTCCGTCAAAGTACGTGATGCATAGCTGATCGGGAGTCTTGTATTATTGATTTCTTGGTATATTACGGCTCCTAATGCTACACTAGAACTGTCGGTCTGTACGACAAATGGTTTACTGAAATCTGCTAACTGCAATACCGGTAGTGATATTATGCTTTCTTTGAGTGTTTCAAAAGCGGCTTGATGTCGAGTAGTCCACTCGAATTTCGCTCCTTTTTTCCTTAATGCATTTAATGGGGCTGCTATATCCGCTAGGTGGGGTATGTACTTATGAAAATAATTGATCATACCTAAAAATCGAGCTATACCTTTGGTGTCTCTAGGTGGTAAAAATTCTCGGATTGCGCGCGTACGTTCGGGGTCGATGCTAACCTTACCTTCGGCCGATACTATATGACCTAAGAAAGAAAATTGTTTCACTGCGAAATTAACTTTACTGGGGTTTACCGTTAGTCCATCATTCTTTAACCTTGATAATACTTCACGCAAGTGATCAATATGCTGATCCATTGATTCACTATATACTACTATGTCGTCAAGATAGTGATATACGAATTTAAATTTAACGTCATGGAATATTTTTTCTAACAGTCTGCTACATACTGAACTTCCTTGTGATATTCCGAATGGTACTCTAGTAAATTGATATAGATTAAATGGGACAGCAAACGCAGTTAAATGTTTTGATTCCTCAGCTAGTGGGATTTGGTGGAAGGCCTGGTTGAGATCCATTATGGTGAAAATTTTTGCTTTGGTAAAATAGTGGAACGCGCTGTAAATGTCGGGCAAGGGAATCGATTCAAATTCTATATTCTTATTCAGCTGTCTATAATCCACGACTAGTCTATGTTTGTCAGTTCCTTTCGGTACTAGGAATGCAGGTGATGAGTATGGAGAAGTTGATGGTTCTATGACGTGTTGTTCTAGGAGTTTGTTGATTTGGTTTCTCATTATTTCCATCTTGGGCGGAGATAATTTGTATGGGTGAAGACGTATTACTTTGTTGTCACTTAGATTTATTTTGTATTTGACTAGGTTGGTCAATCCTAACTTGGGTGTGAGTACAGTAGAAAATTCCCTTATTAACTTTTGAATTCTTTGTCGCTCATTTCCTTTTAAATTACTCAAACTAGATTCATGATGCTCTAACTGAATAGTTGATGTTTCGCAATTCTTGCTGTTATTTAGCTCGGAGTCGAACTGATATTTTCGAGTACGATCAAACCTGAAGAAATATTGTTTAGCGTATATGTCAAGGATTAAGCCAGTTTTGCTTATAAAGTCGGCGCCTAGTATTAAGTTTTGTCCTAATACTTCAGCTACGACTAGTGGAACATACCAAGTAAAATTCTTTATGGTTAATTTGACAGTAATACTGCGTGAAATATTTAGGTTTTGCTTATTTGCGGTGGCACACTTCATGTTCACGTTTTGGCTACGTCGAATAAGATTATGATTAGCTAATACGGTGGCTAGCTGTTGACTGATTATACTACGTGTAGATCCTGAATCGATTAAACCAAGGATATTCGTTGCTCCAAGGTCTATCTGTATGTAGGGTAATTGGCATATACTTGTTTTGCATGTACCAATAGAGTTGCACTTGTCAATAAATCTTGTTATGTAAGGGTCTATACGTTTGTTTATATTTATTTTTACTTTAGGGTGATTAGTGTTTATACCTTTCCTTCTGATGCTACGGAAGACGTAGGATTTTTGTTCTTCCCGCTTCACATGTTTTTTGACTGGTCGGTTTTCTGTTGGTACCGCTTTTGTTTACAATTCTTGCTAATGTGTCCGGACTTTCCACAGTTATAACATCTTCTTTCCTCATTGGCATCGTTCGCATGCTGTCGGGGTTTTTGTAGAGAGTTTGATGTATTGGGGTAGCTTTGGGTTTTATAAGTTCTTACGAATCGCTTATCGCGGTAGGTTCGAGTATCAGTCCCAATGGGTAGAGGTAGGAATGAATCCCTGCGTTGAGTCTGGGACATAAAAACGCATCTGTTTTGGTCTGAATACCAGATGTTGGATGAATGTATACAACACAGTTCTAGTTCTGTGAAGGTGGTTGGTCTCTTCATCAGTGCTAGGCGAGATCGCTCCTCGGGAGATAGTCCTACTAAGATAGTGTCTACTAGCTGTTGTTCACTCCAGTAAACTTGTAGTAATAAGGCCGATTCCCTTATTTCAGATATATAATGAGCTAATCTCTCGTATGCTCCTTGTACACGAAGTACTGAGTTCCGCTTTAATTCTTCGTAGATACCGGTGGGGATGAAGTGTCTTATCAGGGTGGTATGTAGTTCTTCTACAGGGTGATTATACCTTAGTGATTCTAACACACGATCTTTTAAAGGAGATCTACATTTAGGTAGAATTACTTGCAAAATTTGGTCATCTCTTAGTTGTCGCAGATCCTTTATTTTTAATAGGTACTTGATAAAATCTAGGAGTTTCGTAATATTCAGCCCATCAGTGGTAGGTATCTCAGATAAAATACGTTCTACGGGGTGAGTTATTTTTCCATAAAGCTCGGTAGTTAGATTTAATTGAGTCGTCATTCTAGGTTTTTCCGCAGATTGATTCGTCTGTAAGTGAGGAGGTAAATCGTAGGTACAGGTCATATTCTCTTGTTCATTTGGAAGTAACGTGATGTTTACGGGTAGGATATTTACTTGTCTATCGGTTAACCATTCCTTAACGGGTTCTATATTAGATTCCTGCAGAAACCGAAATTTTACAGCACTGGGTTGCTGTTCTTGGGTAGGAGATAGGGTGGGGGAAATATTTAGTTTCGTCATTGCTTCTTCGATCTCTTCTATTCTAAACGATTCGGACCTTCTACGTAATTTGCGCATTATCTCGGGTAATTGCTGTAATGCTTCTTCCACGAATTTTTGCGCGTCCGGTGGAGTAACTTTGTCACCGGGCCAATTCAACAAATTGTTGATGTGGTGGGTCAGATGTTCTATTCTTTGAGTGGTTCTTAAAATTACTGCGGGGATTTTTCATCTCGCAGGGTTTGTGCGATGGAGGTAAGTTCCGTATATTTATGATAGAATGTTTCCTTTTCACTTTCGAAGTCTAACACACTTAAACGATTCAACAGTGAGGGTTTCTCTGGTCTATTTTTGTGTAATGTTTTGCGCAGCTCCGCGACAGTTACGTTTGTGTATGGAAGACCGCGTAACAAAGCTTCATAGCTTAGTTCGTCCTTCAACAACAAGTCGGGGTTATATTGAGCCATTGTAGTGGTAGTAATCACTTTTAAATAATTTAAGTATTACGTACGACAAATCTTATATCATCTATTTTAAACACTTATAATATTTGAATTCATTTAAACACACACACATATATAGATAATAAGAATCTTATACTAATTAATCAAATTAAAATTATCTCAAATCAATTCAACTTTATGTACTTCTAGCAATTATCAGTCGAGACAAAGTGATAAAATCTTTTTATAGTAAAAAGAAATTTCACATGAAGAGTACACTGTGTTTACAATAACACAATAGATCAGCTGTTTGGGGAGTCTTATTGTTTGCGTTGGGGTGTGTTGTTAACAAAGGAGGGTGAATTCGGACCATCTGAAACACGATTATTTCCTGTTCAGGACTGTCTATGTTGTCCACTTGGTAGTGCCATTCAAACAACTTATTTGTTTACGGGGCAGAGCATACATTCCTCGGCACGTATCTAACATGAAATAGCCTGTAAATACCGACAGGTTTAAAATGGAATATTTTTACCAGTAGGGACTTGTTTATTACGGCAATATCCTAATACTAATATTATTATTTTATAACTAAAACTCTATTTATTTATTTGTTCACAAATTCAGAGTGAATAAATTTATGTATTCTATCAAGTTACTGTTAATTAATTAGCAGAGTGGCGCATTTTATAACGTCTCGCCTGTTAAGACATTATAACATAGGGAACCAGTTTAATTGTTTGCTGTTGATTAAACTAGCTGCCGAAGTTAGTAAAAATTACTTACCAACAAATTATGACAATGTATATATCAGGAATTTGTCCAAGGTTACAAAAATGTATTCACTCTCTGGATATTAGCGAAAACATCTCTTTATTATTGTATCTTAACTACGGATATAAACATAATAGCTTTAATGGTCATCTTTTTGTTTTTACTTTACTTTTAAAGGAGAATTCTTATTGATTCTGCATCAAATACTCTTTAAATTGTTACTCTTAGTATTTCAAAATCATACAGCTGTGTATTACTTTGATTACCACGGATCCGGGTTCTAACTTTATAATATTCTAACATACTTCAACATCATCCAAACTATTTGAAGAATAGTCTGATGTAATTTCATATTAACTTTACCTTTAAGCATCATCAGGTTATTACTATAGCATTACAGAAACTACAAACATTAATATGCTAATATTTATGTGATCTAAAAAGTCTTTACAAGAAACTTTACTGTTCTTTTTGTTGAGGTTGTTAAAAACAATGTATGCACAGAAGTTATGGTTTAGTGTCACCTGAGTATAACGTGAGTCTGCGGCTGGCGGTCTAGATGAATCTCTTCAGTAGGTCTTCTTGGATGTAGTTCGTTGTCCATCTGGATCCTCCATTTAGTTGGTTGTTTCTGTATTGTAGTCTAGGTCATGACGCTGGGATTCTGCTACTTGGAGTTTGTACAGTTGTTGTCGTAACTTCTCTCCTGGCGGTGGTGTTCACTTTTCACATTTAATTTTTTTTTAAAACAGCACTGATGTTACCTTTTACATGGTATGGAACATATCTTACCACTTACTTTTCATAAAGAGATGTGTCGGCTAAGTTTTTTATTTATTAATAATATTTTTTCAACATCTGAACTACATTACTAGTTTTAAGCTTCATTTCGCTTTCGCTACATGTGGATTAATTAAATGTGGAGCGCTAACTTCTTGTTACATCGGTTTTAGCGACATAAACGTAAGTTTAACATCACGACACATTTTCGAGCTGCTTACATGTCAGAGATTCTTGGTCGACTGGTGTTAGTTTAGCGGCAGGGAGTATGAAAGGGGGCGCAGTTTACACGCCGAGAGAAAAGTAGTTCGTACTTTATTATTATTAATTGTCCATTAATTAACTACTATAAATTATCCTACCTTTTCTTAGTTAGGAGTTAGGTATTTCATTTATTATTATTACGTCTTTTATTTAAATAGAAGGATTATTAATTTTCGCTTAATAACAGCGTACTTTGCATGTTCGTACTAGCCTATTTACAAGTTGATACAGGTATCTGGGTACAGAGAGAGGGTGGATTATACTCTCACTTGTTACAAGAACAAAAAAATTAATTTGTGCTATTTAAATTGTCTTTAAATCGTCACAATAGGCCTACTTTGCCTAATAGATCAAGGGGTCATTCCAAATCAAATCATCCAGCCAGAAAGAAATTTTACACCCCACCCTCTCAGATTTTCATGAATTTTTTTTACAGCATCTATGGATAAATATAACAACCCGTATTTTTCATTTTTGCCAAATTCGCTTTAGTTTTTTTAATGATTTTTTGAAAAAGATAGTCCATTTTTAGCCGATTTGTTAGTCGCAGCGCGAGATCTAAAGGGCACTTTTCAATAAAAACTCTACTTGTATGGTTATTATATAATATTAAGTTATGAAACTCACAACACTTACTTTAAATTTCACAAGGATTCCAAATATAAAGTCAAAAATAACATTTAGACTCATATAAAACTTGTTTTTCCACTTCAAAGTTGGCAATTCTGAATTTTTTCTCTGTGCAGGCTTTTATGTAAATATTTATAACTTTTTTCTGTCTGGTCCTATGAGGCTGAAAAAAGTCTCATTTGAAAGAGAATGAAATGTAATATAATACCATAAAATAAAAGTCATGTGTATTTATATTTAATGACATCATTTTATAATTTAAATACAAAGTTTATATTTGATATTTCATTGAAATATTTTGCATAGTACCCTATCTTGTGTGGCCAATGAGGATTTTTTTTTTACTTAAGGTATTACTTATATTTTTCTGTACTAAAACCTTCAGTTAAAATTAGGCTTACTAGTGTAACAAGGCCTAACTACCTGTCAAAACTAAAACAATATAGATTTTAAAGATTTGTCCGTATTTTAAAAATAATAACTTGCTTAGGTATTTACTTGTTGAGTTACCTTACATTTTCAGCAATTAATATTTAATGCACTTTCACTTGTGAAAAAAATTACTTTTTGTTATTTCCTCAAACATACGTTCTGGAGTGGTTTACTCCTTCCTCAGTGAGGTATAAATGCGGAATGCGTCAAGGCGTTGGTAATCTGTAACGGTTTTTTTGGTGACTGGTTGTGTGTGGGAGTGTGTGACACACATAACATAGAATAGATGTGCAGAGAATTGATGTAAGCATCTTGGTTGTCATCATCTAGCTCCAAAATTAGTTCAATATAACACTTTTCTTTATAGGCATAGGATGAAATGTACTATAATAGCATACAATAAAAGTCGTAGGTATTGAGTGTCATCATTTTATAATTTAAATACAAAGTTTACATTTGATATTTCATTGAAATATTTTGCATGGCTGACTTATAACAGGGGAGGACTACAAGTTACAACATGAATACTACATGTCTGTACAGGAAGCCAGTCAGAGGTACTTTGAGCCTCAGTTTGCTCTGTGACACTGTTGTGGCATTTGGAGTGCATAATTAGTTCATTGTAAAAAAGTGTATACATTGTTTGAAGTGGTTTTGTATAAAATAGTTTTTTTATAATCTATAAATTTATACAGTGTAATAGGGGACAGTAGTGTTTGGAACAAACATACAAACTACAGTGAGTAATCTGATTCATCTGATTCTGGTTCAACAATCATTTTGTCTGATTTAGTACTATTAAGTTTCATTGATAACCATTAATGTGCAGTTTAAAACAAAGATAGATTTCTTTATTACTGTACTATCTATTTATAATCATGAGTTCAGATGAAGAGTTGTTAGTACCTAAAGAACAGTGGAATGTGGTGCTGATCACTCATTCTGTTTGTCACAATGCAAATTTTACAGATAAGAAAGAAATACTGTTGGTTTCAAATTTACCAGAGAAGTTAAAGCAATTCTTATGGAGGTTAGGAAAAACATTGACACCTAGTTACAATTTATGTTTACATCATTATCTCTACTATACTGAATATTATGAAAATAACAAAAAAAGCGTTTGCGACTGAAGAATGTCCACAAAAAGATCATCAAAGCAGGTTTAAGACCAATATCTCTTAAATATGCTAAAGAAGTAAAAAGAAAAAAAGGAATAATATTAATTCTTGGAAAAAAGATTTGTGACAACTGTAGAAAAAAATTGCCGTATAAAGATCAAATTTGTACACCAGAAGAAATGTTCAAGATTTGTGACCAGCATTTTTCAAAAATAACATTTCAATTCATCAATACAGATAATGTAAAACCTATGTTAACTTTGCATTTTAGTGATCATAAAACTGTTACTGGCACAAGGTCCTTCCATTATTTCCAGCCACTATCCAAAACCGAAATAGCAGCAAAACGTATCAGCAGTGACACAGATTTTTCCTTAAGATATAGCTTTTCGCAAGAACTGCAACTTCCAAATCTCCAACCAAATACCTATGTAGGTTGTGTCTATGAAGAAAATGTTATATTGAACTAATTTTGGAGCTAGATGATGACATCCAAGATGCTTACATCAATTTTATCCATCCTCACTGGCCACCAAAAACATTTTTTTGGCCAGAACACAGAAATGTTGGGAGAGAGGATAAGTGCTGGGTCCCTTTTACAAACATAATTTGCTGCATAGATGTACCTGAATTAAGTGCTTAGGTGGGCCGAACGCTTTTCAGACTATCCAAAGAAAGTATTCAAAATATTAATGCTGCCTGGGCAAGGAAAAATTAAGTTTCATATCAATCAAGAAGCACCTGTATATATTATAAATATCCTGTAATACCATTTAAGACTGAAAAGGTAAGTTAACTCAACAAGTAAATACCTAAGCAAGTTATTATTTTTAAAATACGGACAAATCTTCTTTAAAATCTATATTGTTTTAGTTTTGACAGGTAGTTAGGCCTTGTTACACTGGTAAGCCTAATTTTAACTGAAGGTTTTAGTACAGAAAAATATAAGTATACCTTAACTAAAAAAAATCCTCATTGGCCACACAAGATAGGTACTATGCAAAATATTTCAATGAAATATCAAATATAAACTTTGTACTTAAATTATTAAAATGATGTCGTTAAATACCCATGACTTTTATTTTATGGTATTATACTACATTTCATTCTCTTTCAAATGAGACCTTTTTCAGCCTCATAGGACCAGACAGAAAAAGGTTATAAATATTTACATAAATGCCTGCACAAAGAAAAAAAATTCAGAATTGCCAACTTTGAAGTGGAAAAACAAGTTTTATATGAGTCTAAATGTTATTTTTGACTTTATATTTGGAATCCTTGTGAAATTTAAAGTAAGTATTGTGAGTTTCATAACTTAATATTAAATAATAACCATACAAGTAGTTTTTATTGAAAAGTGCCCTTTAGATCTCGTGCTGCGACTAACAAATCGGCTAAAAATGGACTTTATTTTTCAAAAAATTATTTAAAAAAAACTAAAGCGAATTTGTCAAAAATGAAAAATACGGGTTGTTATATTTATCCATAGATGCTGTAAAAAAATTTCATGAAAATCTGATAGGGTGGGGTGTACACCCCTGGATGATTTGACTTGGAATGACCCCAAGGGGTTATTCCTCAAACATTTATATGGCAAATAAATTTGTTTGGTGGGAAGTTAGCAAAAAGAAAAAAATGAATGAAATAAATGTTACTACTGAATAATAATTCAGTTCCTTTGCTTACAATATAATGCTTTCTATGTCAGTAATGTTAATCTGTATTTGAAAAATATGAATATACTTTAATAACACTGTATGTCTTTGTATGACTTAGTCATCTCCCATCTGAACAACATGTTCCCCTCTATAAGCGATTTTCACTTTTAAGAAATAGTGGAGATTTTTTAAATAACTAAATAGCCACAATAACTATATCGAATATTTTTTGTTTTTATGCATTTTGTTCACCAACCCTAGCAAAAAATTTTGTTACTTTAAAAATTAATATGTAACATCGGTGTACCTCGAATTGGTTTAATTTTATATACTTTTAAGCATATAAGGCAGTTTCAGTATACTTTATTGTTGTATCCCTTTATCTGACAACAACAATTTTTCTCACAATAGGTCTAACAGTATGCAAACAAGCAGTTATTCCACAAATTTTGTGATTTCCAGTCAATAATTTCCCTTTCCAATATTTAAATTAAATTTTAATTTTTAAAATGCAGCAATTTACAATAAATACCGGTACTTGTTAATGTAACTTCATCTTTCAGAAATAAGCATACTATAGCTTGCCAATTAGCTACATTGCTTTGATTCAGTACTAATTTAATTCGTTTTTGTGTCTAATTTCAAATTCATAAAACTGTTTAACATCATTTTAGGTAACATGTTTTTCGTAATAACTTTAAATTCCTAATGGTGTTATATTCTTTACTGAATTATATTTAATGAATTACCAAATATTATTTAACTTCCACCTACCGTCTCGATCTCTTCCGTCGGGTTCCAAGGTTCGATCACATGTACGCTAGATACAAACATGGTTTACAGGTTTCGTAAATAATTTACATAACACATGGTTGAGAAGAGAATTACCTTTCACTTTAATTTTGACTCATTCAAATTTTCTTTACATTCTACGGCATCTGAAATAATTCTGTGAGAGAAAAAAAAAATCTATTGCTTGGTTACATACTCATCGTTCTTACTCTAACTTATATTCTAGCTTACCTTATGCCTATACGGACATACATACAGAGCCCAGCCTGCATATTTTTTACACACTCACTCAATCACTCCCCTTAACATGTTAAAATAAAATACCCCAGCCCTTACACTTCAACCGCCGGCCACGTGTTCGCGCGCGCACTCATCGTTTATTTTAATTCCTGGTGGGTTACTGTCCGAAAATTTCAAATTATCTATTCTGCTCTGGTAACTCGACCGCGGTCACATAAAAAGTTACGGTAGTTACACCTTTCTTTACGGTTAAATTAAAATCTTCATGACGAGACTACTTTGGCCGTCCCGGTGCCGGGGAGTTCAGTTAGTAGACTGGGGACGAAAGCGTAGCAGGTATTACTGTTGTGATCTCATACTTGGTACGGAAATCACTGCCTTGATCTTCGTCGCCGTAGCTTAGTCCTATGCTAAGCATGTAGTCTTGTAAATTAAGGTAGCGAACGATTTCAGCTAGGCACTGGCTAACGTCACAAAAGGGGCCGGACTTAAGACATTATTTCCGGCTGTTCCACGACCATGTGCTCGTAGAGTTGCTTGCTTTTAGCCATTTTGATTTTCACCAACGCGTGGGTCAGCGCCCATGCTTGGTGGACGCATAGGTGCGCACTGCCACACTCTCGCATAGTTCTTGGAAAAACTAGGGTGGTAAATTCTTTGCATACTGTTTACCCAGCACTACTACGTCTTGCCTGTGTCCCAAACTGTTCAGCTTACCATGAGTTCTCTTGTAATGAAATAACGTTGCACAATAATTTCCTAAATCCCACACAAAAACGAAATAAACAAAAATGTAAATACCCCATACGGTAAAAAATAAAATGACCCAAAATTGACCCGTTACAATGGTACAATTTTTATGCCTGTAAAACATTTCCTTATGTCTACATTGAGATTTAACATTACATACTATAGCCGTTACAATCAGGGGGGGGAGCAGAAAATAGGCCACGAAACTTTTGGGGGCATGGGCCCCTCTATGGCGCCACCCATTAATAACACTTCTAGTAAGTTTTCAGTTATACTGCTAGGTTGAGTACTGAGCGAGCAGTCATCATTAATATTAAACAATACCAAAAAAACATTCAGTAGTAATACCTTAACATCCAGCAAATCTAACAATAACAGAATACTTTGAATGTTGCATGATAAATCAGTAGTGGCATCAACCCATACTGAAAAACTATAGTTGAGTCGATTTCCTGAGAAATTAAATTTTTTATGACTTCATAAAAACGTATTTCAATTATCTCATTTTATATCATCTTGGAGTTTCTCACAAACATAATTATTATTTTCATGTTCATATGTTCAAATAGTACATGTGATTTAAATTGTGTCTCTTCATTTAGGATGTAATTCTGTAGATCTCCAAAAACATACAGGACAGTGCACCTTAGTGGCACCCTCTGATGAAGCTCACAGTGAGCTCAGGCAATGAGGTAAACATTTTTTTTTTAAATTTTTATCATTAATACTTGTGCTCCACATTGGAGTAGGGTTTATTAATTCTTCAAATGAAACATGTTTTGGGCCACAAAATGGTATTGTTTTAATAACAAAAACCATGTAAATTTGCAAATAAGATAATTTTGTGTTGATTTACATTTTACTGTAATACAAAAATCACATATTTAAAGTTACTCAAGTTACTCTTGATAATTTATATTCACATAATATATAACTTATAAAAATATATTTTAAAGTGTTGGACTGAGTGCTGTTACCTTGTAGATTCTATATAAGAAAAATAAAAATATTTCTTGATCTATACAGCTTGAAAGAAAATTATTAGTCTCATTAATTGAAAAAAAATCCCCATGATATTTCTTATAAGACTTACACAAGGAATGTTCTTTCATACCAGGGTAGGAGAGATTTATATAGGGAAGCCTTTTTTTATATATTAGAAATATACACTGTATTCAGCTTAGCTTATAGAACACAGAATTGACTTATGAATGTTGTTAATATCTCTTCATGTCAACATGTTTCCATGTTAAGATCTTCTTGTAAGGGACAAAATAGGTTACATTAGATACTGTAGAGACTTACATATTAAAACTTTGCAGTCTAAACTTTTGTAAGTTATAAAAAGTTTTTTGTGTTCATTGTAGTATTCTTTTACATAGAATTTGGAAAGTTCAGTTGCAGTGAGTGTTGTGAAACATACTAGCTATGAAATATTTACATGAAGGTCTGTGGGTCTGTGATTTGATTTTAAATTATCCATAATGTCACAAAGTAAGGAAGTGATATGTCCATTTTTTAGTAGGACAGACATGTCAACAGAAACGGTACTTTTTTTCTTCAAAGTGTCTATAAATTTCTTAGTGGGCAGACTGTCCTTGTCAACAAATATTATTGTTCAAAGAAGTGGAAAAGTCAGTATAAAACTCACAAGTCTATTCCTTTTAATTTTGTATATGGAAATAATTACATGTTTGCTTTCACGTATTGAAAGTCTTCTAATAAGTAAAACTTTTTACAAGTAAATGAAAATAATTGTTTTTAATTTTCTTGAATGTCATGTTGACTTGATTGTCAGTTCTCTCACATACAACAATTCATACTATTTTATAAAAACTTTTTATTAAACGCCAAATGGTGTTTTCTTGCTAGACCACAAGAAGACTATATTGAATGCAGTAAATCAGATCAAAGTCACTGCTAATTTTTCAAAAGCAGACACTTTTTTATTCAATTAGATAGATGTGAAGTAATATCTTGTCATCTAATGTATACTGAAACTGACTTCATGATTATGTAAAAAGTTTTGAAATTTTGTCTTCTTGTCCACAAGATAGTTTGTAATTAATGCACATTTTGAATCCTTCTTCTTCTCTTTGGAACATTCCCGAAACACTTCAAATAATATGTGAAAGTTGCATTCACTCATCCTCTTCTTCTTCCAGTAAAATAAGCAATTTTAATTACATAATGGACATTTTTGATGATGTCTTTTAAATTAATAATTTATACCACCTCTCTACCAATCAAAATCACAAATTATTAATTAGAATGAATTATACTGATGTTAGTTTGCAAGACAAAATGATAATTGGCTCCTGATACTTTTGTAGACAAAATTTGTGGTCCATATGAGATTATTTAGATGTCTTTGAATGCCAATGCATTTGACTATCTTAAAATAAAATGTGTAAAGGATGTACAGATTATACAGATTAATTCCCAAGTAGATATATCTCACTAATAGAGGATGTACATACAAACAATTATACGAGAATGGAATTAAATAAAGGAAGAATTAACAGAGAAAACAGGATCAGTAAAGAAAATAGACACGGTGATCTGCTCAGCCAATGACTTCTTGATTGAATTGTGAACGAAATTATTAATGTAACTGTGGTACAGTGTAAAGCAGGATATAAAATGGTACACAATGAATTTTTTTGCATTTTCAGAAGCTTGTAAGAAATTAGATATGAATTTATCAACATTTCAGACAAAAGAACTGACCGTACATTACGAGCCCCTGCAATGCAATTGAACACTATGGTAAAGGTATTGAGCAAGTAATGAGCTTTAATTATATTGGCATCCAACTGACCAGTAATGGAATTAACAGGTTACAAAACAAGTTAAAGTCAACTTCTTAATATTATGTTAACTACACAGAAATAAAAGTGTACAAGGTGAGCTATTAAAAAATAATACTGATGTTATACACGCTATTTATTTAAAAATTTCATAATTTATTTACAATTATAATTATCTTGTTGGTACATCCTCTTCGTTCACTTTTTTAAATATTATATATATAAACTTTCACTATGAACTTACGTTATGGTTTTATTTCCCAAACGTTTCAACGTGGTGTACGTCTTCTTCAGTGGGAGTAAATACTGAATGTCTTTACAGAGTAACGGTTATGGACTATAGGTGTGTGTGGTGGGGGTTGATGGTGGTTCATTAAATGAACAATTACATTATAGATCACACATACTTTTCGATACACTGATCCAAACACACGATTTGAACCCCAGCGCCAATTCCCTCCCACCATCAACCCCCACCACACACACCTATAGTCCATAACCGTTACTCTGTAAAGACATTCAGTATTTACTCCCACTGAAGAAGACGTAAACCACGTTGAAACGTTTGGGAAATAAAACCATAACGTAAGTTCATAGTGAAAGTTTATTTATATATATATATATATATATAATAATTTATTTACAACTATGGTACCGCAATATGCTCTCCATCCCTATCTACACACCAGAATATATATTTTCCACTGCATTCTTATAAAATGTCTTCTTTGAATGAGTGAAATGAGTTCTCAGTTTTAAGTTAACCATTTGACATTTATCTGACTATCAGAGGGATAGAATTGTTAGAAGCTTCACTGTCATCACTTCTGTTAATAATATTAAGTTTGTTTACTTCAATCCAGTACTAAAGGATGTCCTGAAAATTGTCAGTTGATCCCTTGATTCTCTATTATAATTGTCAATTACTAGGATGAATTTTATATCATCCAAAAATGTGTCCTATATAATCTTCATAAATCTCTTGTCAATCTCATATTACTACCCATAGTACCGTACTTTAAAATGAGGCATACGCTGTTATTCCTAAAGTTTCCTGGGTAAACTACATGGATTTTATTTGTTCACTTATGGACAAATCTGTGTGTAATATAATTGAACATTTCCAAATTAATAATTCAGAAGTTATGTATGAACCAAAATAAGGCTTTATGAAGCCTTCAATTTACTTTCACAAATGTCATCTTTAATTCCACAGGATATTTTTCTACCTATTTATCTTCAGCCTCTTCCTTGACTTATTCACTTCCTTTTTAACACCTAAAATATTTTTGGAGAGGAAATGCTATTCATTGAGCTTGATTTATTTAGTTGTGTTCTTTGAAAAAGAATGGATTTAGAGTTTCAAGGTGAAAAATGTAGGTCCTCCTGTACTTAAAGGCTTTAAGTTGAAAAGTGAAAGTAATATTATGTTGTTTCTGAATGATCAATAAATACTGTTATACTTGCTTTCCAATATTTTTCTTATGGGTAAAATTCAACACTACCAGTAATCATTATTTAGCTTTTTGGGGGGTATTTTCTTAAACCAACAAACCTATTATTTTATTTGTAACTCCACTGTATACCACTAAATATTTTATATATTTGTCGCTAGATATATTTTTTTGTTTTTCATTACTATCAGAGACACAATTCATACAAAGCAAAGGTACAGATGACAGAAGATACTGGTAAGACTTATTTGGTAGGTATGGTGCAGGTGTACACGTAAGTATAGAAATTTTAGTCTAAGCTATATGAACATAATAACATGGAAAAAATAAATAAGCAGTTAAAATTTTATTAATACATATTTTGAACTGCGATTATTTCAATGACCATTTATATTATAAACTTCAACCTTCAATACTTATAAAAATCAACGAACTCCAATCGGCTTTAGAGATAACTACGTTAGTCGAATGACTACGTTAAACAATGTATTGATTTAATTGAGACGTAAGGTTTAAAGTTTGAGCCAAGAATATTTATAATTAAAGACGTGTTTAGCTAAAACTTTTAACTTGTGTTAAAAGTATCTACATATTTTTCACTTTTGAGTCTTTTATTTTTCCACTTCTGCTGGTGCCAACAAGCGCAAGAAAATAGTACTGTTAAAGAAGCCACGTGATTACTATTTTTAATCGTATGTTAAGATTTTTTGTACTTCCACAAGCTCCGTCGTTTTTAACTCACTTTTTGTGAAAAAAGTGTACAGTTCTCGTTTAAATAAACGTTAATATTGATCGCTTGAGTCGTTTTGTAGGTAACTTCCGCTTTTAAATGGCACTTGCAAGTTTCGCTCTCTGCCGCCAATTCCGTTCTCTCTCTTCAATCGCAGCGAGAAGCAAGAAGCAGTTGGGTTTTGTGGAAGCATTAAATAGCTTTAAATTTTCAACCGAAATGAGTTTACCACGGGTTTTCTTTGATATGGCCGCTGACGGCCAGCCTGTAGGAAGAATTGTAATGGAGGTAAGTTAATTATATTTAATTTATTTTAGTATTTAAGTGGAAAATGAAAACAAAGACCGGCCAACAAACCGGAGTGGAAGCAAGTGTTTTGGAATGGCGTGAAACGGGTGATTGTCGTGAAGTGGGTTAGCCTGTTATAAATTTTGTGTTTGTTGAGAAATAGAAAAAAATACATGTACTTGAACGTTAAATATTGTGTACTGTGTGGGACATGGCCACGCGGCTGCCCTCCATGCATACAATAGTTGCAAGCATTCCTGTTAGTTTTCCTTGTCATCTGCTATTTATACGCCACTCCTAAATCGTCGCCTACATGTAATTGTTTCATAATTTGCAATTATTTCAATTGATATCGTATACCTTGCCAATTTTTAATTCTTAGAGGTTTCATAGAGAAGTTTGTATGCGTTATATGTATTGGAACATGCACAAACAATATTTTGAAAAAAATTGTCGCTGTTTATAAGTTGCTATGGTTTATAGTGTCATAAGCGCGTTATGGTATTCTACTTATAAGCGAAAGAAAGCGTGTAAGCTTACAGTAGAATTTTATGATAGTATTACATTTAATAGTAAAAATAGAACAATAGGTAGATGTTTGAATATTTATCCAGAACTGCTGTAGGATTCCATAAACCATTAATGAATCCAGAGTTGGTCAGACCATAAATTGATTATGAGAACAGTGTAGTAGTAAGTCTAATATTATAGTAAATTGCTGTTTGAAAACAAGTGTAGATAGAATATTGTGCATATCAGTAACCTTCAAACAAGATAGTTGTGCATGTTAAAGAGTTGTTAATTGGTTACAGGGTACTTTTAATAACAGAAATTCTCTCTCCCCTCCCACCTGTCTCGGTTTGCTGTCACAGTTGACACACAGTGCTGAATAATATGTGATGACTCAAGTATGCCAAGAGAGAAAAAACTACTCCAACTATATTGACAAAGTCGGTTTGCTGTCAGTTGACACACAGTGCTGAATAATATGTGATGACTCAAGTATGCCAAGAGAGAAAAAACGACTCCTACAACTATATTGTACAAAGTCGTATTGTTTTTATCTTTTCAAAATTGTATAAGTGTTTTGATAAAGAGAAGCTGAAAAATTGTAAAATTAAATTAGGCCTACTTTTTTAAACCTATCACTTAAAATCAAACTCCGTTTTCCCAGTATATTATCAGGGTAATGTATAATATTGTTAAAAAAGTCATGAGCAATTATTTTTTAATTGTTTAATACATTTATTGAATGGAGACTTGACCTGAAATATTCGAAATTCATTGTGATTTGTGATGTCATGAATCGCTAAATGAATGTGATATTCGTAGGACATGAAATCTACATTAGTCTTGCAAGGAATAAGATTATTTTATGGATGCTAGTTAGTTTATAATTTAAAAAACTAGTTTTGAAATGAGTAAAAAAAAATCGTGTACATGTATATATTTGTATAAAGATAATTGGTTTGAATAGTAAACTATATTTTGTGATTGCTAGTAGAGAAATGATGTAGTGAGTTTTCTGTGGATTTATAAGATGCGTCAAATGGCTAAGGCAAGTGAATGACCTTGATGTTTCCTGCTAGAGTTGTGTTCACTTATAATAATACACATACAGCAGAGACAAGCATATTTATCCCCACCTCTGCAAATGTCTTACATAATGCTCTGTCATGTTGGAACAGTGATATGGTGTCTTGTCAGGTATTGTGCAAGATTTTTTTTTCTTTTTAATCATGTATATTGTAAATGAAACAATTGGTAGGCCTAATTAATATTTTTGATGGTTTTTTGTTTATATCATGAAATTGAATCATGGGACCTTTCGTAAAACCATTCCCAGACAATTCTCTCTTTGAAGTGCACAAACATTGTGTTTATGAATAATTATGAGATATAATTGGATTTTAAAAAATTCAGTAGTTATACATTTTTCAAGTGTGGGCGTAGATTTCTCCAGCCTTCCAGTTATTTGTTGTGGAGGGTTAAATTTTTGTTGTAATCATCTACTGATAGTTGAATTCAAAAGGTATCAATCTCTATAAGAATTGTTAAAAATATTTTTAGTAAAGTGACTTGGAGTTGTAAAAGTGATTTTAATTTTTACTAGTTCACAGTACTGTGTACCTTATGGATATAATTCAGGAATATTCTTGTGTTTATAAAATACAGAACCAGTTGGGCAAAATTATAAATTAAACAAGAATACATTTTTGAGATAAACTGTAGTCAGTTTCTCTGTGAAATGTAAAAACGTTTTGGCCTCTTAATCATGTATTATAAACTTTTTTAATTTTTTCAAGCAATTAAATTTATGCACCTATATGTGAACCTGTTTGTTTACGTGTGCCAAGTTGTATTTTCCAACATGTATAAGACTAGGTTTATGTGAAGCAAGTCAAATTAAATTCACAGAGGTTTTGTAGTGGTGACAATGATTGATTAATGGTTAGGAGGGGCAAAAATAGAAGAAATAGAATCTTGAATCTGTATTTAAAAAATTGCTTTTTCTTTTTACTGAAAATAGAATGTAGGATTGAAATTTACTTTGTCATTGTTGAAATATTAAAAACAGATTATTTCGGAAATATTAATATAAAAGAAGCACAGCATATTGGCCAGTACCAAAAGTAAACAACAGCTGTCCTGAAAAACTTTACATTTTAAGATCACGCTAAGATTATTTTCAGAATATTTTTAATTGTGAAATTTAAGGATCAGGTTTGATTGCTCGTACAGAAGCTTCAAATTCACTAATCGCTTATGATGAGTACCTGAAAAGTTATATAAGACCACATAAAAAAATATTTGTAATTGCAGTACATCAGTTTTTGCTTTGTATCTATGTAGAACAAATTTCACTCCAGTCTGCAAGCCCAAGTTTTATTCAAATAAAATGATTATATAGGCCTATACTAGTAAATAAAGAAAGTTTTGCACATAAGTAATTTGTGGAAACTGCATTTTTGGCGTTTTTATTTATGTGTTTGTGCATGCAAATTAAAAGATCAATTGCAACATGTTTCAAGTTTTTAATAACCTAAAACCAAGTTTACTGCGTCATGTCGTGTAGTACTGAAATCAGTTTGTCTTTTACACACCATAGTGTGTTTGATATGTGTTTTGTGGACAAAGCACCATTAAAAAATGTAGGAATGTAATTAATATTATCGTGGAAAATGTAGATCATATTTAGTAGAGAAAGTTAGTGCCCTTTTCAGAAAATCGATAACACAAACTTCATAAAAACTGTATACTCCAATGTGTGGCTTTTTTTAATAATAAACACTGGTAATTTGAGGGAGAACAAGGTGCGATGTTTAAATTATTGAAACCAATCAGTATGACAAAATGAGGATAGAAACAATGAAGTACACTTATTGTATAATGTGTTGAATACAGTTATATAATACATGTGCTGATTCCAGTCATGGCAGAATTACCATTTGAGAAATGTAGGGGATGCAGAAAATTGTAATACAAAAGCAGTGTATATATTTTTTTTTAATCTACTCATGACTATGCTCTCTCTGTGAAGTAGTGATAATCATCCTTCCAAGATAATGTGTATATATTGATATAGACGTGTGTGGCCAAGGCTTTTTTTTTTTCAAAATGTGATAATAGCCAATTCAATCAATATTTGGATTGTTTTCTTGAAATCAGTTTCATCAGATACAATAAGTCAGTAAGGAATTTTTCATTCACACATCAAGCCGTCAGTCTACTATTACTGCTGCATAATGGCCTTCTGAGTAAGCCTTACTGCTGCCCCCATCTACCAAGGTCTCCTGCATGTAGGCGATACTTATTTAACCTTAGTTGTTTGAGATAACACCCACCATGCTATCTCTCCATAAAGTTATTCAAAAGTCTGTTGTGTAGTAAATATGCTTGATAAGCCTTTAACCTGTGATAACCTGGCCAGTTTTGTACCTACTAACTTTGGAGGTGACTTGTGTCATAATTCCCAACATGCCTGAGAATAAAATGATTATAAACCTGTAAGGCTTAAACAGCTTAAAAGTTATATTTTTACTGTTATTGTTATATGTATATAACATTTAATATTGTTGTTATTAATATTATAATCTTATTTTTTTGCGAGTGTTAATGGTTGTTATTAGTTTATGAGAGAATATTATAAGAGTTTTGAGGATAAAGAACTGAATAGCTTGTGTGCTCAGCGCTTTACATGCAGAGCGCTTTAATGTGGTAATGTTGTTCTTAGAACAGTGTTACTGTCTGTGTCTACCAGCCAGATTGTCCCCTTAGTAAATGGCAGGAAGATGTCTTGGCTGTATGGAATTTGATGTTGCTGCAATTACCATTTGGCAATTGCAGCTTCTCACCTTTAATGAAGTGGGCCCATCATGTCATTGTAATTACGCCATCAGTGTAGGCTTTTGTTTAAGTGGTACAGGAGTGTGCCAGCCACATGACTATATCAATGCAATTAAAAAATTAATTTTAATCAATAAGAGTTGCTTTGATTGCTGATAATTAATTGTTTTGATGAGAATATTATAATCTCAGTACCATAAAGACAACTTGATATAAAGTAGAGTGTACCGTCTCCTCAAGGAGCCTGACTGAATGTTCATATTCACATGCTTTTAATATTTCATATAGAAAAACTAAGAAGACATAGGTAACTAAATGTATTTGGAAGATTTAAAAATAAGAATAGGAATTTGAAAGTTTTTCAAACAAAGTTAGTAGAACGAAGAAACGAGTGACAGCAGGAACAAGGTGTAATCTGCAGCTGATGGTATTAACAAAAAGACTTGAGCAAATAAATTTGTCCAAGAATTGGTAGACACCACCTAAGTTATATAAATAATACTGTAAGTATGCTAATAACTACTCAGTAGTAGAAAACACACAGGCCTTCACATATAAAAGAGTGTCATGCACGTCTTTGTAATAAACCATCACAGTCTGTTTAAAGTCTGTTCACCGTTTTGGATTGGAATATAGGGTGTATTAGATGAAATGCAGTATTTTATAAAAACAAGAGTAGATTAATTTGGTTTGATATACTGGTGACTGATGGAAGTGCTATTGAACTTGATTCCATTCAGAGTGCCATATACCAAAATACAGCAACTGAGCAACACTGTCAAGTTGCCAACCACATGTTTTTGGATGATATACAAATGTTTGATGTGTGTTGGTTGATATGATAGAAATGCATTTTTACTGTGTAGGAGTGTATAGAGGAAAAAATTGTTTTTTAATTTTATGATAACATGTATTTTCTTAACCAAGTAATCTGTTACAAGCATACTTAATTGTTTGTCACACATTCTGTCTAGGTCTAGTTTGATAGCAACAGTGTTAGGTTAATATATGCCCAAATTTGGTTATATAAGTCGGCCTAATTGAGCTTTTAACGCTGACATAAGATAGAAAATTCTGTTTCACAGCTGTTCACATATTGTAGAATGATCTGAGGTATGTAGGAGAAAATATTTAATAGTTGTGTAAGTGAATTGAGAGCATTCTGCTTATGGTTTGTTTTATTTTATAATATATCTATCACAGTATGCATTTAGTGTTAACTGACTGAATAATGATTTGCTGATTATATGAATTTGAACTGTGGCTATTTCAGTATTTATGCCTGTTAAAACATAGAAAGTTTTATTTTTCAGAATTAGATGTCAAAACCATTTAACAAGTAATAATAAAATTTTCCATGACAGGATAAGTGAGTTATGTATTTATACTCTTGTTGTGTTCACTTGCACAATAACTGTTAAAATTAATTATGATAACACCTAATAAAGATAAAATATGATCATGCAATTTTTACACATGGATTCAACACACCAGATAAAACACATATATGTACTTCTCTAACTCTACACATGCGTATGAAAAAAATTGATTTTAGAAAAGTATTTAAAACATTGACACTTGTTAATTATAAAACATTGTTTATATATAATTAATGTTCAATGAAATATTAAATTTAAACTACTATTTTCTTTATCATATTTTATGTATTTCAGAATTTTATTAGACTTTATTACTACCAGAAATTTACTTATATAATAACTATATTATACTATAATAATAATAATAGATATGTAACCAAAAGTAGATACAATATGCATCTGTATGTAGGTCTGGGCTAAAACTAATTTACATATAAAATTAACAATAGATGTAGTAGTTGTTGTAGTAGAAATTTAATAAGTAAATGATTAGTGACATTTTACAACAGACCAAAATGTACTCCAAGGGTTATTTACATGGATGTTACGTAAAATAGTAAAAGACTTCATAATGAAAAAAGGGTGTTTAAGTGTATGTTGGTTTTTTTTTAGTGTGTACAGGGAATGAATACAGTATATGACTTTGATGGGTCTGCCACTTAATTGCGTAGAACTTTTACATAGTTTAGAAAAAATGTAATTAAACAGTAGGAAACACTGAGAGGGTTTTATTATATTATATGTCAAACGCATACATGGTTACAGAATCTTGAGGTTATTTGTCGATACGCACAGGTCAAGCACACTTGAAAATGGAACTGTTTATATTTTAATATGCAGTGTACAGCAGTGAAAGTGTTAATTAACAGAACACGTGAATATGTTCAGAAAGTGAAGAAATGCAACACGCGAATATTCAGAAGGTGTGTTGAAGCCATGAAATGCTCCTGTACAAGAAAAACGTACTGAAAACAATCCTGTATATAAATATCGGTATGGAGAACCATACATGACTTTCATGTTCTAAGATTTATATTTAAAATCATATTCGAAATGAAATATTTCCATAGAAACTACTTATTTCTATTGCTTCAGCCTTCACTAACATTAGCTTCGTACGTTAGCTTCAGTACTGTGGTCACTAACGTAAACCACCACGTTTTTGCACTGGATTTTCACTGATGATGGCAGTCGATGGCACTGCCGAAACGTCTGGTTTTGCAGAAAACATTGGACTACGGCTAAACAGCCCAGGAAGGAATTTTAACAAAAAACTACTTTGTTGCCGATAACGTAGTACACATAAAAAATTCTCCCCTCCCTCTTCAACTATAATTTTCATTAATAGAAAATTACCCCCACCCCGTTCAACTAGCCTCTTCATTTATAGATATTTCATCTACATTTATACAATGGATTATTATGAGCTTCTTATCAGGATACTTTGTTTATCAAAATTAAGTAGGCCTACTTTACTCTTGTTAAAACATAAAGCGTTGCAGGTAAACTACCCCTTTCTCTTAACCGATCTTCACCAAAATCAACAGGCCTTCAGTTCCCTACAATTCAGGGATGCATGCAAAAAAATATTTCATTCTGTTTGAATGTGCATCAGTTATCGTTCGTCATGAAAACATTCCTCTTGTTACAACATAAAATGTTGCAGGTAAACTACCCCTTTCTCTTAACCGATCTTCACCAAAATCAACAGTACTTCAGTCCCTTACAATTCAGGGTTGCATGCAAAAAAATATTGCATTCTGTTTGAATGTGCGTCAGTTATTGTTCGTCATGAAAACATTTCTCTTGTTACAACATAAAATGTTCCAGGTAAACTACCCCTTTCCCTTAATCGATATTCATCAAAATCAACAGGCCTTCACTTCTTTACAATTCAGGACTGTATGCAAAAAATTATTTGATTCTCTTTGAATTTACGGCAGTTATCGTTCGTCACAAAAAACTTGCCCTTCTTAAAACATAAAATGTTGCAGGTAAACTACCCATTTCCCTTTACCGATCTTCACCAACACCAATAGGACTTGAGAACTCTACAATCAGGGCTGTATGCAAAACATTATTTGATTCTGTTTGAATTTGTGGCTGTTATCGTTTGCCATAGAAAATACCCTTGTTAAAACATAAAACGTTGCTGGTAAACTACCCCTTTCCCTTAACCGATCTTCACCAAAACCAACAGGTCTTCAGAACTCCACAATTCAGGGCTGTATGCAAAACATTATTTGATTCTGTTTGAATTTGCGGCTGTTATCGTTTGCCATAGAAACAAATTACCCTTGATAAAAAAAAAGTTGCAGGTAAACTACCCCTTTCCCTTAACCGATCTTCACCTAAACCAACAGGTCTTGAGAACTCTACTATTCCGGGCTGTATGCAAAACATTATGATTCTGTTTGAATTTGCGGCTGTTATCGTTTGCCATAGAAAAAAAAGTAAAAATTACCCCTGATAAAAAAACGTTGCAGGTAAACTACCCCTTTCCCTTAACCGATCTTCACCAAAAACAATAGGTCTTGAGTACTCTACAATTCAGGGCTGTATGCAAAAAATTATTTGATTCTGTTTGAATTTGCGGCTCTTATCGTTTGCCTTAGACAATACCCTTGTTAAAATATAAAACATTGCAGGCAAACTACCCCTTTCTCTTAACCGATCTTCAACAAAATCAACAGACCTTGAGTTCTGTATAATTCAAAAGGGTATGCAAAAGAGTAGTTGATTCTGTTTTAATGTACGGCAGTTATCGTTCGCCATAGACAAAATTACCCTTGTTAAAACATAAAATGTTGCAGGTAAACTACCTTATTCCCTTAACCGATCTTCACCAAAACCAACCGGTCTTGAGAACTACAATTCAGGGCTGTATGCAAAACATTATTTGATTCTGTTTGAATTTGCGGCTGTTATCATTTGCCATAGAAAATAATTACCCTTGCTTAAAAATAATGTTGCAGGTAAACTACCCCTTTCCCTTAACCGATCTTCACCAAAAACAATAGGTCGTGAGTACTCTACAAATCAGTGCTGTATGCTAAACATTATTTGATTCTGTTTGAATTTGCGGCTGTTATCGTTTACCATAGAAAAATATCGGTATGGAGAACCATACATGACTTCCATATTCTAAGATTTATATTTAAAATCATTTTCGAAATGAAATATTACCATAGAAACTACTTCTTTCTACTTACTGCTTCAGCCTTAACCACAGTACTGTGGTCACTAACGTATACCAGCTCACGTTATCACACTCAATTTTCACTGATGATGGAAGTCGATGGCATTGCCGAAACGTCTGGTTTTGTAGAAAACATTGGACTACGGCCAAATATCCCGGGAAGGAATTTTAACAAAAACTACTTCTTTGTTGCCGATAATGTTGTACACATATATATAAAAAATATGCATAAAATTAATGGCTTGTATAAGTTAATGATTGATCTCCATTAAGTAGTGCTCAAGTTTCCAAAGTTTTAATATTATGATGTCCGTAATTAAAACATCAGAGCAGGTTTAGTGTGTATGAGGGTACACCGTGGACAAAAATTTTCAACATTTCCTATTGAGCGTTAGAAATTTTCTATATTTCCTTTACTCCTTAGAGTAAAGCTGCGAATCTACAGTGTATTTCACAGAACAAACACGCGGAAAAGAAGGAGTGCTCCGAAGTCACTCATGGACCCTCAGCATCTTGCAGAGGGTTCATTCCCTAAAGACGAAAAGTCTGTCTATGAATCGTTCCTCTGTAAACACGTGCAGTTACACTGCCCAGCGATCCACAGGAAGCAAATCGCTATCCACGCTGGACAATTTTTCGGCTTGCACGCGTTGTGTTGGTATGGGTTTCGGCACTTTCCATTTAAAAAGCGTGCAAATGTAAGAAAATAAACATGAATGAGGCCAGAAATAACGCAAATTGTGTGTGTGTGTGTGTCTTCCCTGCCTTTTTATTGCGGTAGTCATAATAATAAAATGGAAACGTAAAGATTACAACTGAGATATGCTTGCCTGCCACGAACGATATATTTTCTCTCATACATGATTTACATTAAAAAAAAAATTGTAATTTTATTGCTTGGCAACAAAATTATTTTATTTTTAACAATTACCATTGTTTGAAAAAGTTTAAATGAAATTTCAAGTACTTTACTGTTGTTAAAACGTAAAACGTTGCAGGTAAACTACCCCTTCCCCTTAACCGATCTTCACTAAAATCAAAAGGCCGTGAGTTCTCTACAATTCAAGGACGTATGCAAAAAATTATTTGATTCTGTTTGAATATGCGGCAGTTATCGTTCGTCATAGAAAAAATTACCCTTGTTTAAACATAAAATGTTGCAGGTAAACTACCCCTTTCCCTTAACCGATCTTCACCAAAAACAATAGGTCTTGAGAACTCTACAATTCAGGGCTGTATGCGAAACATTATTTGATTCTGTTTGAATTTGCGGCTGTTATCGTTTGCCAAAAAAAAATATCGGTATGGAGAACCATACATGACTTCCATGTTCTAAGATTTATATTTAAAATCATATTCGAAATGAAATATTTCCATAGAAACTACGTCTTTCTACTTATTGCTTCAGCATTAACCACAGTACTGTGGTCACAAACGTATACCACCTCACATTTTCGCTCTCGATTTTCACCGATGATGGCAGTCGATGCCGAAAAGTCTGGTTTTGTAGAAAACATTGGACTATGGCTAAAGAGCCCGGAAAGAAATTTTAACAAAAAACTACTTCTTTGTTGCCGATAACGTAGTACACATATAAAAAATTCTCCCCTCCACCTTCAACTATAATTTTTAATAGAAAATTACCCCCACCCCGTTCACCTAACCTTTTCATTTATAGATAATTCATCTACGTTTCTACAGTGGATTACTATGAGCTTCTTATCAGGATACTTTATTTATAAAAATTAAGTACTTTACTCTTGTTAAATCATAAAATGTTTCAGGTAAACTACCCCTTTCTCTCAACCGATCTTCTCCAAAATCAATAGACCTTCCGCCCTCTACAATTCAGGGAAGCATGCAAAAAATATTTGATTCTGTTTGAATGTGCGGCAGTTATCGTTCGTCATGGAAACATTTCTCTTGTTACAACATAAAATGTAGCAGGTAAACTACTCCTTTCCCTTAACCGATCTTCACCAAAATCAATAGACCTTGAGCTCTCTGCAACTCAGGAAAGGTTGCAAAAAATTATTTGATTCATATTGCATTTTCGGCAGTTATCATTCGTCATAAAAAAAATTACCCTTTTTAAAACATAAAACGTTGCTGATAAACTACCCCTTCCCTTAACCGATCTTCAACAAAATCAACAGACCTAGAGTTCTCTTTAGTTCAAAAAGGTATGCAAAAACCTAGTTGATTCTGTTTGAATTTACGGCAGTTATCGTTCGTCATATAAAAAATTACCCTTGTTAAAACATAAAATGTTGCTGGTAAACTACCCCTTTCCCTTAACCGATCTTCACCAACACCAATAGGTATTGAGAACTCTACAATACAGGGCTGTATGCAAAACATCATTTGATTCTGTTTGAATTTGCGGCTGTTATCGTTTGCCATAGAAAACACCCTTGATAAAACATAAAACGTTGCTGGTAAACTACCCTATTCCATTAACCAATCTTCACCAAAAACAATAGGTCTTGAGAACCTTACAATTCAGGGCTGTATACAAAACATTAGTTGATTCTCTTTGAATTTACGGCAGTCATCGTTTGTCATAGAAAAAATACCCTTGTTAAAACATAAAACGTTGCAGGTAAACTACCCCTTTCCTTTAACCGATCTTCAACAAAATCAACAGACCTTGAGTTCTGTATAATTCAAAAAGGTATGCAGAAGGGTAGTTGATTCTGTTTTAATGTATGGCAGTTATCGTTCGTCAAAAAAAAATTACCCTTGATAAAACATAAAATGTTGCTGGTAAACAACCCTATTCCCTTAACCGATCTTCACCAAAACCAACAGGTCTTGAGAACTCTACATTTCAGGGCTGTATGCAAAATATTATATGATTCTGTTTGAATTTGCGGCTGTTATCGTTTGCCATATAAAATACCCTTGATAAGACAAAAAACGTGTCCGGTAAACTACCCCTTTCCCTTAACCGATCTTCACCAAAAACAGTAGGTCTTTAATACTCAACAAAACAGGGCTGTATGCAAAAATGTATTTGATTCGGTTTGAATTTGCGGCTCTTATCGTTTGCCATAGAAAATACCGTTTTAAAACATAAAACGTTGCTAGTAAACTACCCCTTTCCCTTAACCGACCTTCACCAACACCAATAGGTATTGAGACCTCTACAATACAGGGCTGTATGCAAAACATCATTTGATTCTGTTTGAATTTGCGGCTGTTATCATTTACCATAGAAAAAATTACCCTTGATAAAAAACCGTTGCAGGTAAACTACCCCTTTCCCTTAACCTATCTTCACCAAAAACGATAGGTCTTGAGAACTCTACAATTCAGGGCTGTATGCAAAATATTATATGATTTTGTTTGAATTTGTGGCTGTTATCGTTTGCCATACAAAATACCCTTGATAAAACAAAAAATGTGTCAGGTAAACTACCCCTTTCCCTTAAACGATCTTCACCAAAACCAATAGGTCTTTAGTACTCAAGAAATCAGGGCTGTATGCAAAAACGTATTTGATTCTGTTTGAATTTGCGGCTCTTATCGTTTGCCATAGAAAATACCCTTTTAAAACATAAAACGTTGCAGGTAAACTACCCCTTTCCCTCAACCGATCTTCACCAAAAACAAAAGGCCTTGAGAACTCTACAATTCAGGGCAGTATGCAAAACATTATTTGATTATGTTTGAATTTGCGGCTGTTATCGTTTGCCATAAAAAATACCCTTGTTAAAACATAAAACGTTGCAGGTAAACTACCCCTTCCCCTTAACCGATCTTTACCGAAATCAACAAATCTTGAGAACTCTACAATTCAGGGCTGTTTGCGAAACATTATTTGATTCTGTTTGAATTTGCGGCTGTTATCGTTTGCCAAACAAACAAAATTACCCTTGATAAAAAAAAACCGTTGCAGGTAAACTACCCCCTTCCCTCAACCGATCTTCACCAAAAACAATAGGTCGCGAGTACTCTACAAATCAGGGCTGTATGCAAAAAATTATTTGATTCTGTTTGAATTTGCGGCTGTTATCGTTTGCCATAGAAAAATATCGGTATGGAGAACCATACATGACTTCCATATTCTAAGATTTATATTTAAAATCATTTTCAGCCAAACAGCCAGGCTGTGTCTTACCTGCCTTTTTATTGCTGTATTAAATGAAAAATATTATATTACATTAAAATGAAAAAATTGTAATTTTATTGCCTGGCAACAAAATTATTTTATTTTTAACAATTACCATTGTTTCAAAAAGTTTAAATAAATTTTCAAGTACTTTACTCTTGTTAAAACGTAAAAGGTTGCAGGTAAACTACCCCTTTCCCTTAACCGATCTTCACCAAAATCGAAAGTCATTGAGACCTCTACAATTCAGGGACGTATGCAAAAAATTATTTGATTCTGTGTGAATTTGCGGCTGTTATCGTTTGCCATAGAAAATACGCTTGATAAAAAAACGTTGCAGGTAAACTACCCCTTCCCCTTAACCGATCTTCACCAAAAACAATAGGTCTTGAGTACTCTACAAATCAGGGCTGTATGCAAAACATTATTTGATTCTGTTTGAATTTGCGGCTGTTATCGTTTGCCATAGAAAATACCCTTGTTAAAAAAACGTTGCAGGTAAACTACCCCTTTCCCTCGACCAATCTTCACCAAAAACAATAGGTCTTGAGACCTCTACAATTCAGGGACGTATGCAAAAAATTATTTGATTCTGTGTGAATTTGCGGCTGTTATCGTTTGCCATAGAAAATACGCTTGATAAAAAAACGTTGCAGGTAAACTACCCCTTCCCCTTAACCGATCTTCACCAAAAACAATAGGTCTTGAGTACTCTACAAATCAGGGCTGTATGCAAAACATTATTTGATTCTGTTTGAATTTGCGGCTGTTATCGTTTGCCATAGAAAATACCCTTGTTAAAAAAACGTTGCAGGTAAACTACCCCTTTCCCTCGACCAATCTTCACCAAAAACAATAGGTCTTGAGAACTCTACAATTTAGGGCTGTATGCAAATAATCTTTTGATTCTGTTTGAATTTGCGGCTGTTATCGTTTGCCATAGGAAATACCCTTGTTAAAACATAAAACGTTACAGGTAAACTACCCCTTTCCCTTAACCGATCTTCACCAAAATCAACAGATCTTGAGAACTCTACAATTCAGGGCTGTATGCGAAACATTATTTGATTCTGTTTGAATTTGCGGCTGTTATCGTTTGCCAAACAAACAAAATTACCCTTGCTAAAAAAAAACCGTTGCAGGTAAACTACCCCTTTCCCTCAACAGATCTTCACCAAAAACAATAGGTCGCGAGTACTCTGCAAATCAGGGCTGTATGCAAAAAATTATTTGATTCTGTTTGAATTTGCAGCAGTTATCGTTTGCCATAGAAAAAAAATCTACAGACAGACACACACACACACACACACTTTTCGAAAAACGACTTTTTTCATGTTTTGAGTGTAGTACAATCAGAATCTGCAATAATCTCGAACACGATTTTTTTGCCATCACCATACTTCCATTTCCTTAAGGAATATGGAAGTAAAAATCTACAGACAGACACACACACACACACACACACACACACAGACCCTTTTCGAAAAATGACTTTTTCATGTTTTGAGAGTAGTACAATCAGAATCTGCAATAATCTCGAACACGATTTTTTTTGCCATCACCATACTTCAATTTCCTTAAGGAACATTGAAGTAAAAAAATAATAATACAGTAAAGTAAACGCAAATTAAAAGCGAAATGTTTATGATAAATAAATTTGTGTAATGTTGAAGTGCTGTGAATGGATGATCAAGGAATGCTTAAGAAGTTGTCAGTTGTAGGACTAGAAGTAAGGTTGCCATATGGCATAAAGTTCATGAACAGCCCGCAATTTTCTTTCCCAGTTGTGTGTAAGTTTTCAGAAGTCAACTTGGACTAATTCAAAATTACCATCAAACATGTATGTCACAGTGTGACAGTGGCCAGCAATATGTAGTTATAGTAGATAGTTCTGTCATTTTTGTTTCATCGAATTCATTGTTAATTTGTATGCTAACATAACTTGTTCTGTTTCTGTGTAGTGTGTATACATATTCTTTAGTACACTGATGATTAATTGTTTAATTTATTTAGTTTGTAGTATTCTCTAAATCTATAGCATTGTTGAATATTGTAGTAGAAATTGGCAGTTTGAAAACATGGGCTATGCTTTGATTCCCAGATCCTAAATAATAAACTTATAAACTTATTCAGTGTCCTAAGTTATAAATGAAAATTCAAACCCACAGTAGTGTTTAGAATATGCCATGATCAGATTATGCCATGCTCTATTAAGCTTATAAAACCGACAGTGCTATATTATCGGAAAGATACTGAAGAAAATGTCTGGTCTATAAAGGTTTGAATTGAATTTTGGGATGATGTACGACTTATGAGTAGTAGCAGGTGTGTCCCTAGTGGCTCACATTTTGAACTATTATTTAATACACATTTACATTAATTACGGTTTATACAAACAATTGTTGCTTGATGACAAATGTAACACTCATAATACTAGGTAAATTATGTCCTGGATGTTTACTCCTTGATTTGGCAATCCTACTTTGAAGAGCAAAGAAAAGATTGATGAGAAAGTGTTGAGACTTGTGAGGATGGAGATAAAGAAGCTAGAGAAGTATATGTAAAGAGTGGGTGGGTTGGAAAATTAATCTGTTTTGGATTATAATATCAGTACAGAAGTGTTTATACTACAGCCTTTTACAAACTACAGTATGGTCACTGTAAAGTCATTTCATGTCAAACGAAAACTAAAAATCACTAATAATAGTTTTAATTTAAAAAAATTGTCCTGTTGGGTCAGTTGGATTTGAATGGTTGGAGAAAACCTATGAGTAAGAAAATTAAAAGTTTTGTAAGGGAAATACAATACCTTTATTTTTTTAAGTAATGTACAAAACAAGACATCAGTAGTTACAAACAATAGAAGAAACATAACAAGAGCAATCATGTTTCAGAGAAGGATAGGAAGGTAACAAAAATCGTCCATCAGGCATCAGGCTAACATGTTTGTGATAAATCACTATCTGTATATTTAATACTATTAATAGTGACCATTGTGAAATGAAAAACATTTTATTAGAAGAGTTTGTATCATAAAATGATCAGGTACAAAGAGCTCCATAGCAGCATTTTATTAAGGACTAATGTCCTCAAATGAAAGTGTTTGCATTAAGGAACAATAGGTTCACAAATCAGCTCTCAAGATTATATTCAACTACAGAATAATTTTGTGGGTTGTTAACATTTTAAGTTCCACAACGTGCTGTTGTATTGACTTATTTTTGATTCGTTGATTTCCTGTTCATTTAACCATGGAGCATTGTATATGTAATGTGAATACTTTCCTTTATAACCACCCATTCTTTGTATTCCCATAACCATTGTAATAATGAGTACGTTTTAAGAATAAAAAGCCTGGTATCTGATAATAAAAACAAAGGTAGAGGTTGAAATATGGTTCCATATATATTGTGTAATTACTGTTATCTTCATTTAGACCTATTATCTCAGGTTTATCGTAATTGTTATGCAGTGTTTGCTAATGTAGTCAGTAATGTAGATAATTTTAGCAGAGAAGTGGCATTGCTAGTTAGGGAGCAATTATACAGTTGCACGCAGTTCTCTAAAGCTGACTGGTGCGTGAACCAGAATGTAGGCTGCAGTTGTATGTCTTCTAATTTTTTTTTTAACAGAGATGTTTTTTTATTTCTGCTATGTGTACTCAGTAATAAGAAATTTCTATCTTTGCTTCTTTCTTGTAATTGAGTATAGTTGGAAAATAACAGTGTAATAGAAATTCTAATGAATTAGTGATTGGCTTTTTCACTGTTATTGATTCATCTGTGTTTACTTCCAGAAAGTTTGGTAAATAATTCCAAGGTTTTGTTGTTGTTTTCTAGCCTTGTGTATTGTACCATTTAGAAAATTGTTCCACTGCTGGTTTGGCCAGCCATTATTTTGTCAGCTGTCACTTAAGTTTTATTTAATACCAATTGTAACTGATGAACAGTTTGAGGAAGAACAAATTGGTTACAAAACTTCATTAATAACAATAGCATTTTTGCCATGTGTTTCCCAGTCATTGGACATTTTTGTGTGTTTGAAGTTGCAACAAAACTGTGAAAATGGAAATAAAACATTCAGATGTACTAACTAAACAGTGCATGGAACCACAAGTACATTTGGTTCATCATGTGATTGCCTTTTCCTGGTATAGGTACTGTGTTTTAAAGAGGTACTGTTTTTTCCCCTGTAGCATTTGATTATGTTAGAATCACATTTATTACTCATTAGCTAAGACCACATAAGATATTAGCAATTGGAAAACATATATTCCTTATGACCCAGATACTTATGTTTGCAGAATGAGATATGAGGTTGCTGCATTCTGCAAACTTGTGCCTACACCACACCTTCCCCTTTTCTACATACAATTTTTTCTTGATTTGTTGTATTGTGTACTCCGAAATTCAATGTTGACCACTGAATTCAGTCAGAGCTGCATGGTCAAGCATAGTTTCACACATTTTTTCACACTGCCAAGCAGGTACTTTGTACAGTTCTAATTGATGAACTGGACTTATTGTTCAGCTGTGTGTAGATGTTGATGTGACTTGTGGGGTTATTATCAATCGGAAAGCATAGTTTTGTATTCTGTTATATATTTTTTTTTATTTTTCTGCTTTTTTTATTGTCAATTGTTTAAGCCAATTTATATGATTCTGTAAGGAAGTTGTGCAGCACATGGTTGCAAGTTTCATGGTTGTGAGGAATTTTCGGTTTGTAAAAAACAAAAGAAAATTGTTAACAAGAACAAAATATGTTTTACCAGAGAATGGGGTGTATGTGGAAGCTATTGAAGCATATTGGATTTAAGGTTTAAAATTTTTAATGATGGCAGATAGTAATTTAATGTTCAGCAAAATAACATTGTTCCAACAAGCTTATATTATACTGATATAAAATGTGTAGTTTGAGGCAAGGAGCCCTTTCAGCGGCCAGTACTTTGCCTAGATCAAACTTGTATCGACGAGACATAAGTGATGATTTAACACTGAAGAAGTCCATAATTTAAAACTTATTAGTGAATAAATAAATAAATAATTATGATGTTTACGGGTAGGTGTCCTAAACTAGTATTCGAAAATAACAGGTACGTTCCAAAAAAGTAACATGTACAAATACCTATTATTATATAGTTATTATGCATATACCTGTATTATATAATTTGTTATAAGAAATAAATTGAAACTAAAAGTATTAACAGTGTTACTTTACACTGTGACTTTATTAAGCTGTTACTGTTTAAAAGAAACAAGAGAATTTATAGCCATCTCCCTTTGAGAATACTAATTTAAGTTTTCACTAGGAGTAAACAAACTGTCATAGATTAATATTCAATTATTGATTCCATTTTGGTTAGAAAAATCAGTTGTGAAACTCAGGCAATGAAATTTAGAGTACATGTAATAGGACAACAACGAATGGCAAAAAAATTTACGTGAGATGTTCAGTGAAGTTAAAATCATCACCGAAATCACATTAACAAAAAGTTCTACATGCCCTATCAGCCACTCTGTAGGTTATAACACAATATAATTCGCCTTTTCAAAATTTACCAAGTTTGTGACTAGTATAATATGTAATTTGTTAGTATAATCTATTATATATCTACATAACACACAAGGATAATAAATGTAACATCAGTATGAATTTTTTTCATTTATTAAAAACAACTTCGTCTCTTTGGCATAGAGATATTCTGAACCTCGCTGTTTTGGTTAGTTTCGTAATTGTATGGCAATCGACACATGCGCAGAAACGAAATTCAGCACCAAAAACTGGCTTCGTACTCGTTAGTTGTGTAGGGGGGTTGAATTGGAAGAGGTATTTCAACTTTTCAGTCACTGTTATATCTGTTCCACAAAAATATCGTTCCAAAATACCTGTTATAAGTATATTGGCCCACCTCTAGTTTTCATCAACTAAATGTTAGTAAATTATTTGTTTTTAATAACAATTATTATTATTATGTTGTTTATATATATATATTTTTTTTTTAAATTTTATGTTTTTTTTCAGACAGCAGTAAGTACTGAAATTAACAATATCCCAGATCTTTGTGTATACAGTGGGTACACTGTAAACTGTCAGACTTTTAATTTAATTGTGTCTGCACATCAATTGAATTGTTTGAGTGGACTTTCAATAACAATTTCTACATCATTATCTGCGTTGTGTTTTTCTTTCCATTTTATAAGTATTTTCTATATACCAATCTCAGATTTACGAATTTACCATATACAATTATGTACAGTCTTTTGTTTTACATTTATGACCCAAATATTGGCTTGTTTTACATTTATGACCCAAGTATTGCCAAGTCATGAATCGTGTCATTGAAGGTGTGGTGGTGCATGAGATACTCCTTGACTGTGGACACTAAAGTGTTTTCAGAAACACTATGTAGTGTATATAATTATCAGCCTTTGTTGACCCCCCTTCATTTTCTTGTATAACTTCCAGCCACATGAAGATGGGACAAAGGAGTAGCCTGCTTAAACTTAGAGGTGCTACGTATTGTATGTATAGTCATGAATATACACCATGTTGTAGATTAAAATTTTAATAATTTGCAGTTAATACAATACAGCTTGTAAGCACAATAGTAGCATATGGCTGCTTTTCTCATAAGGGATAAAGTGATTATTGCGTCTGTTTTATAAGGGTAAGATATTTTGTGTAACATTTGTTTCCTATTGATTTTATATTGTTATCTATATTTTTCAGCCTTTTGCATTATTCATGTGACATTCACTACCTCTAGAGAGAAAGCATGTATACAGAGGCCATGAGTTATTAACAATATTCAAGGTTCTTGTGTCAGCTTACCTACATATATATATTCCAGTTGAATGAGTAATTTAATTGTTAGTATATTGTAGATTTACTTAAGTAGTTGTATTAGAAACCCTTTTTTATTACACGATATGTTTCCAGTGTTAGGCCTATTTACGTCCCAGTTTTATTTGTATTACCAGGATTAAGTCTTCTTTAGCTAAAAGTGTCTTTGTTTTTAATGTCAAGTTCTCTGTGTGTGATAGATATATATAGCAGATCAGTTTTGTAGCATTATGTGATATTTTTATATTTTAAGTGATATTACAAACTCTGTGGTTTCATTTGTAATCAACTCTGTTCTCTATTTGTACTGTTTTGAACTATCTTCTGCTGGCGTTGCAACCCAATGTAGGTTTTAGCCTCTCCATTCAGGCCCTCACATTACATTGTCTCCTCCATCTTCTTATCCTCATATTCCTCTTCGTGTCATACCTTCTGGTCTCAATTATAGAATTTTTCTGGGAATTCTGTGTTGTTCCATACTCATCGTGTGTCCCAGCCAGGCTATCATATTCTTTATTAGCCTTAACTTCAATTTCAGTACTGAAAAGTAACAACCATTGATACTATCGCCTGTTTTACTATCTACTTGCTGTGCATAACCTGTAGTTCAGTTTCTGGTTTTGTTGTGACGGTTCTAGTTCTTCTTATTTTTGTTAGTTCAAATTATTTTTGTACCCAAGTTTTAGCTGATTGTAGGTTCACCGTGGATAAAACAAATTCCCAGTGTGCATGCACTGGGTCAACAGAGGAGGCTGTACTCCTACTATGTTCATCACAAAACCTTGGAGGCCTGTTAAAGACCTGATTATAGATTTTGAACGGTGGCTTAGGGATGCACAGTGGACAAACATCTTGTTGCAAGCTAACAAAATTTGCAATTTGTAGTATAGTCTATTATTGATTTACAGATTTTTTAGTAGTTAGAACTTTATGTAAGTTATGGAAGGTAATAGTCTGATATTGTTCACATACCATCAAAAGGTAGATTTAAAGAGTCTATTGTTGGCATTGCTTGTGTAAATATAAGCCTGGCAGGACTTCTTGAATGTTTCCAGAAAATTTCTAGTAATTTACTGCATTTCACTTTTTATAGAATTATTCTAATTTCTTCCTGTTTTTGTCTGACTGGTCAGTTTTTAGAATAATGTGTGTTTTGGTTAGCTCTAATGTGCAGGATAGGTAGTTGAAGAGAATTCTTTATTTATATCATGTAGACTGTTAATTATCAGCACCATTCGTGACTCTGCTAACAAAATCCTTTGTATAAATGTGTGTATTTACAGTGCCCCTCTCTTTGTGTTTTGCTATAAGAGATTAACAGTCGGCTAAAACTATTCGTCTCTTCACACACATGCACACACAAAACCCGTTTACAAATAAAATCATATTCTCATACAGATAAGAACGTTTGCATAAAAATTGTGGATAGTGAATTCTTTTGTGAAGAAAAACACTCTGTGTTTTTATGTTTGTTAAATGTGGGATTTAGGACAAAAAATCCCAATAATTTAGGCCTAAGCTTGAAATAAACTGTAGTATTTCATTACTGGATGTTACCATGCTATGCTGGAATGGTTCCAGTGCTGATGCTTATACAATTCCTGCCACTGTAATGCACCTTCCATTTACTAGGGTTTGCCCCACGTTGTTTCACAGACTTTTATCGTAGCACAATTTCATTTTGCATTGCTTGTTTGAGGTATAATCAAGGATTTACTGAAATGATATATAAAACTTTGATTGTATCCTGTAACAGAATTTATTGCTTCTTTGTTATAGTAGTATATACAGATTTTAAAGTGATGCCATAGTGGTGACAAACTTTATGCAATTTGTTTGTGCTTTTTTGTATATAATAAAGTCTGGTTGATCATCTGCTTCCAATCGTGCATTTGTCTGCTGTAGTTATTCTATATTCCTTTACCAATAAATTAAAATATTTTTGATGGTGTATACAAGTTATACCTCCAAATTCACTGAGTTAATAATAAATATACTTAACTTCACTGTTGTCCTGTCTATTGAATTGTTGGTGAATAGTAGAATTTTAATGTTAAATAATTTTGCATGTAAGTTGTCTGGTGTCAGAGGTCACCATGATTAAAGTGGCTAATTGGTATTGATAAAAGTTTTGAAGAGACAAATTGTGTGTTGAGATTTATTTCTAGTATGCTACAAATATTTATATAAACATAGTTAAGACAGTTGGCCACATAACCAATTCCTCGCTTTGTTATTAAAAATATCTATTTTAAAGATATGAATTGATATCGGTGTGCAAGTTTTATTACTATATGCACTGTTTAAGGTACACTCGTCATTTAGTATTTCGTGTATATTTTGATTTACAGCTCTGTGGATGATTATTACTGCTGTACTATATAATGGTTGTTATTAGTATTGCATGCGACATAATGCAGCTGTTAAAAGTGTTGCTTGCAAATTAAATTGTATTAGCAAGCAGAGTAAACAGTTCATGCGGTTGCATATTTCATACGTACATAAATTCCTGTTCAAGTTGGCATCATAATTTTTTATATAATTTTTTTATTTTAAAAAAGCAATTGTTCCTCTTGTATAAATTTGAAATTGTATCGGAATTAAATATATGAAAATCTTAATTTTCAAAAAATATGATTTTGTTTTATGTAATTATTAAATATGTAGGGCCAAGGTCTTCCTACTGTCTACAGTTGCTGCTTTCCCATTTAGTTCAGATAAATTACTGCTAGCAAAAGGGCATCATTTCTGGTTGCCTGGTGAAGATGAGATTCTTTTAGATACACGTGTCCCTAATATGTTTTTACTTGCTCGTTTATCTTGTGTTTGTTGGAATATATACACATTATACTATATTCAAAGTGTGCGCAAGTTGATACACTGTCACATTGAGAACATTTTTCAATAAAATAAATTGCAACTGCAGATATTTAATATGTAAATTAATTGTTCTGTTACAGCTGCGGAATGATGTAGTACCAAAGACAGCTGAAAACTTCCGAGCACTATGTACGGGTGAAAAGGGCTTCGGTTACAAAGGCTGCACCTTCCATCGTGTAATCCCCAACTTTATGTGCCAAGGTGGAGACTTCACTAAACACAATGGTACTGGTGGAAAGTCTATCTATGGTGAGAAGTTTGATGATGAAAACTTCCAACTGAAGCACACTGGACCTGGTTAGTGTTATTTGTGTGCATAGACCTCTTCAGTATGCATATATATGTATATGTTCATGTACTTAAAAGCTATTTTCTGAATAGGTGTCATGTCGATGGCCAATGCAGGACCTAACTCAAACGGTAGTCAATTCTTCATCACAACTGTGAAGACCAGCTGGTTGGACAACAGGCATGTTGTATTCGGTTGTGTAGTCGAGGGAATGGACGTTGTCAAAAAGCTGGAGTCCATGGGATCTCAGAGTGGAAAGACTTCAAAGAAAATCATTATTGACAACTGCGGCCAACTGAGTTAAATCTGCAGAATGGATTAAAACAAACATCTGGCTATGTTTTGAAGTATTTTTACTTCTGTAATGATTTTATAAGAAATAATTAACAACAATCTGCTAATAACGATTTTTTGAAAAGGTCGATCCCATTATGAAATAATAACATCAATACTTAAGAATTTAATAACTGTACCTCTCTTTGTTCCATTCCATTGTTTGTGGATGTAGAGCGTTAAGTCCAATAGGATGTAGCTATGCTCTCTCAGTGTATTTCTCCAGCATAAAGAATAATTTTATAGAACATGTAATGTAACTTGCAATTATTAAAACTGTCAATTTATATAATTATATGTAATTATAATAAAAAGAGCAAGGCACAACAGTAATGATTGATTAATTTTTATATGTTTGTAGTTCTTAAAGTATGAGTAGACTTAGTTTGAATAATTGCAACATGCGGAGTGAGTGGTATTTTTCTGTATGTTTTTCTGTTTGTCCATTTTTTAACAGTTAGAAAATTTTTGTCAAAATTGTACTTCTAGAACAGTAAACTTTGTTTAAGTCTCTTTGTCATATCTTTTCTTTAACCTATAGAAACTGATGTTCCTGTATGCAGTGGCATACCAACGCTTTTGGGGGCCCGGGGCGGGAGTTTCTGACCATGCCCCCCCCCCATTATTAAGCACTCCCCATATTATGCCTCTACTGTCGGCACCACAAAACTGAGTCATAATCTTATATCCATAAAAACCATTGGAAAAAAATATGTGAAAAGAACTAACTATGTAAGTATTAATAGTATTAAAGGAAAATAAAATAAAAACAGATTTTGCGTTTTTTTATTACTTTTTCAAATATGTAGTATTTATTTCAATTAAAATTAATGACAACATGTAGAAAAATGCTTAATTTTTCAACTTAAATCCTTACTACGTACATGTTCTGATGTATTATAAAACTAGGCAAAATATTTAATTAACTTCAGTACTGAATCTGTATATTGTGAGCACAATTTGCTGAAAAACATTTTCAACCATTGTTAGTTGTAAATGAAAGTGTTGTACTGATAATTATGTGCTACAAAATATGTATTATAAGACAGCAAAAAATTACACAAAATAAAATACTCTCAATGATTTATAGAAACTGCTTTTTACGAGCTTTTGCTTCTGCAAATATTTTGATACATTCGTCAAAATTTATTGTTTTAGCCACTTTACTTTCTATAGAAAGTATGGCTAAACTATTCAGTCTTGATTCACTCATTGTTGAGCGAAGATAACGTTTTATTAGATTTAACTTTGAAAAACTTCTTTCACAAGAAGCAATGGATACACATATCGTTAAAAATATCCTAAGTGCTACACAAAGGTTGGGAACTGATTCCTGATAAGTCCATTTCGATAATAAAATCCAACATTTTCAATGATGACCATTGTTTTGCCACTTCTTTTTTGATATAGCCGCTGTATTTCGGGTAACATTTCTTCCTTTTGGAGTTCATCAAATGTCTGGGTTAGGTTTGAAATGAGCTGAGGGAGTTCTTCAATATCTGTCTCCATAAGATGAGCAGACTGTACAGCAGCGAATCGTTCATTCATAGTTTCCATTGAAGCCGATCTCATTGTCAGTTCTTGATAAAATTTATCTACACATTCAAACATGCATCTTCTTAAATCTTGTTGTAGAGAGAGGCCTTCGTCTCTTGCTTTTTCTCCTGGCACCATTTTCTTGAATCTTCTATGTCCACTTTATTCAACTGGTATGTCCAAGTCTTTACAAGTGTTTGTTGCAAAATCAAGCGCACTTCCAAACATCTCTTGTCGGTTTTCTTGTAAAAAAAGTTTCAAAGTTTTCAACTTTTGTCAAGTGTTATCCCCTTTATCTGAAGATATTTTTGAGCATGGTTGACTTCTTCAAGAACGTGACACCACAAATGAAGGTAGGCAAGAAACGTGAAGTTGCAGATGTTCGTCCATAAAATTTCTGCTGAACCTCTTGTGTCAACATTTTCAGTTGGTCCGTACAACTTTTCTACAGTCTTTACCAACTTTTCATAGTATTTCATCACAGGTTTTACTGCCTCATGATGTGCACCCCATCTAGTTTGTGACAACTCTTACTGTTACTCCTAAGGTTTCAACTAGTACATCCCATCTGTGAGTTGAACACGAAAAGAAGTTGTAAATGCTTTCTAGTGTACCAACAAATGTAATACAAGAAGGGACACTTCCAAAAGCGTGAACTCCGCACAAATTGAGCAAATGATTGGCACATGGGACAAACATTGCTTTTGAATTCAACTGGCGAACCCTTGTTTGAACACTGGAGTGGACACCTGCCATAGTGGAAGCGTTATCGTAGCCTTGACTTCGGCATAGATTAAAGTCCAGTCCGTCACTGTTAAGTGCATTCAATATTTCTTCTGTAACATCAAGAGCCTTCTTACCAGCAAGAGGGAAAAATCCTAAGAACGACATTCTCACCTCAACTTTTCCGCCTTCAATATGCACATACCTGATTACTTCGCTCATCTGATCTTTGTGAGATACATCAGTATTCCATAGTACATCGCCTTATTTACATCTTCAATGATTTTCTCTGACAATATTCCCAAAAAGTGAAATAAACTCATTTTGAATTTTAGGGGACAAATATGACGTTAAAACTTCCCCTTTTGGCACAGTCTGTTGCTGGATTCTCACCAAATGTTCTTTTAGTTGTACTAGGACAACTAATGACGAGTAGGATTAGGGTTTTAATTGTAAATGGGTATATCCTGTAAAAATGTTAAATAAATAAATAAATAAAATAATAATATTCCTTATAGTTAGAAACGTAAACTAGGTTATATGATTTATTTCTTATGTCATAAAAATATATATGTTACAGTGAATGTTGAAGTTTCAGTTAAGGTTGACCGTGACTAGTTACGGTCGACATTCACTGAACGGTTTAGTGAAAGTTGAATACTCATATTACAATATCATTCATAATCAACTTCCACTAGTGAATGTCGACTTTTACTAGGGAATGTCAACCTACCCTACTGCACCTTAGGGAAAGTTTACCAACACTAAACATACTAAAGGAATAAATTAGCAATTACTGTTGGAATAAACAAGAACATAGGTTATTTAAGGTTGACTTATACGAGTACAACTATGTACTACAACAATTTAACATTTAAAATCTTCATTTAAAATTTAATTTTATTTATTAGAGCATGGTGATGCATTATGGCACTTAGAATTACAAAGTAAATTATTTTTCTTGCAGACACATTTTTTTGTTTGGCAAGTGCACTTAAAGAATCCTTGGCCACTTCCAGTTGATTGCGCTGTTGCAATTGTCCGTAAAGAAAGTGTCTTGTCTAGTGGTACTTCACTTTCTTTTATTATGTTTGTAGTACAAGCACTAAATTGTGATCTGCAAAATTGAAATTATCTGTAGATTATATATTGATTAATTAAGGGCAATATTTGTATGAGCGTGCATGTGGTGTGACTGTGCTGTATTTTTAACCCCTTTCCATCCCCTGTCTACTTCCCTAACAATCTAGTTATTTTAAAAGGCCTTACCTAGCATAAAAACTAGTTTTTACCTAAGATAAAAACTTACCTAGCGTATAGCTGCTTCAGCACACCATCTCTGGTTCCAAGTCGGTAAAATGTATCATCCACTATGTCCAAGAAGATACCAAGAACTGATGTGGAATCTCCTCTTCCACGGTCTACATAAGGAACTGGAATTCGTACAGTACAACCTTTATCCACCTGTGGTGGATACTGGTCTGATGTACGTTTCATCCATTTTGCTTGGTTTGTTAAGCAGTTGAATGCCTCCTCTCTTTGTCTTTTTATTTCTAGTGTCGATCGGTCGAGGTCGGTTAAGCTGTTTGAAGTATCTTCTAGCCTACTTTCCTGTTCTAAAAGCAAGCTATCATCTTGTGTTCTATCACATCGGGGCTCTCATCTTGTTCCAACATGTCAGGGCTCTCTTCTTCTCCTACCTGAATCTCTTCTGTTTTGTGTTCACCACCAACATTAATTTGCCTAATTACAGCTTCAAGGTCCCCTTCAGATTCCACTTTAGATAAGGATTCAATAGGTATGTTCGAAGAAGCTAATCCATGCCTAGGTGGACAACCAAACATCGCTTCGTATGGTGATCTTTTTATACCACTGTGTAATGCACTATTTTTCATGAGTTGAATGAATTTCAAACCATGGCTCCAGTGGGATGTTTTGTGATCTTACATCCACGTAGTAAGCATGTTTTCCATGTCTTGATTAGCTCTTTCGACACTTCCTTGACTTTGACTGTGCCTAGGTTTGCCATGGACAATTTTGAAATTAGGCCACAAATCAACTAATTTATTCATAATTTTGTTTACAAACTCCCGGCCATTATCAGACTGTAATATGAAGGTGCCACAAGCAATGTAAAAATGTCTATTATATTTTCACAAACCTCATCAGCCGTCTAAGTAAAACAAATTTTGTTAGGTGCTCTTGGTATACTAGTATAAATTTATAATCACAATCTGGTTGCGATTGAAAATCAATTAAATCTACTTGGCATATATGATTCAAATTCTTAAATAGCATTGGCTTTACTACAGTTCCCTTTTTCTGGCTCTCTTGCTTCTGCAAGCAAGGCTCACAAATATTTAAATAAATCAATATATCTTTGTAGGTAATATTTTTGTATTTAGCTTTTTAATGTTTTACCATACTGTCGCGACCACCATGACCAGTAAGTAATATGAGCGTCATTCAATACTTCGAAAAGTTCATCGTATACAAAATACTTAATACTATTTTCTCCTGTAATTAGTGATATTAATTTCGTGATTCCATTTACTTCAATAATATCGTACCTTTTCAAAAATCTACAATCGTTCCCTTCCTTATTAGGTTTTGATTTTACGCTTTTAACCTTATTAATTAGAAATTCGTACTTAAACTTATCCACGGACACAGAATTCATTTTGGACAAGTTACGTTTACTTTTAAGTTGTTCATAAAATTGCACGGATTTAGACATAGTTACAAAATTACACACTTAACAATACACATTTTGAACAATAAAAAACAAGCTCAACAACTCAACGAACAATAAACTCACAGCAACTGCATCAAAACAATAAATGGGCGGGAAACAATCTTCAGTCGTCAGATGGTGGGGATGGAGACCGATGACACACTCAACCAATCTACTTTTAACATTCCCTGCAAACAGCTGGTGAAGGTCGACACTTACTAGTGAAAGTTAACCGCGCAATTTTACCATCAACTTCCACTGACCAGTTTAGTGAATGTTGACAATCGCTAGTCATTGTTAACCTTTACTAGTTTTCAACATTGACTGTAACGTATATATTCGAAGGCCTCTTAGAATTTAGAATTACTTGCAATAATCTATGAATAGAATGGGTTGTAAAAATGTGATTTAAGTTTTTTATGAGATACATTTTAAATACAAATTTGTCTCGTCGTGGGGCCCCTCCCAGGCGGGGGCCTGGGGCGGTACGCTACTGCCTGTATGTTACTATTTCCTTCACAGTATCTGACTACTATGCTTCACAGTACCTCATCCAGGTATGTAATTATATGTTGTCTTCAACAGGATGTAGTTGAACAGCTCGTAGCATAATTAAATTAAGGATTAGCCATTGTAGAATAATCTTGAGTTACATTAACATCATTGCAGAACTAAACTTCAGTAACCTTTTACTATAAGGACAGGAAAAGCATCCCCCTGTGACTAGCATTTTTCCAAAAACTCGCTGTATGCACACACTCATAAATATTGACTACAATTACTAAAAAAACGCCAGATGTTTTACCAGATTCCTTTTATGAATATAATCTTTATATTTTTATTGTATTTTTTATTTGTTAGAAGTGAATGTGAATAAAAATAATATGTTCTGTTTAATTTTTAGAGGAAAAATTATGTGAAACTTTGATGTAGTTTGAAGCACAGATTCCCATGATAGAGCAGTATTATTTATTCATTCATAAAAACATTTATTTTTAGAATGTCAGTGTTAACAGTTGTCTGTAATTAATGTACATGAGAACAAAATATTCCAAACAAATATCTGAAATGACTCGAGAAAAATTGAAACAGCATGTACAGTACACTACATAGCATCATGACCATATCACCAGATTGAGAGGTTATCATTGAATTGAGAGTATAATTATTTATAATATATCAGTTTTGCAGTAAATAATGTGCTAAATAACTTCACAAATATACAATAACACTTAAAAGAATCACAAAATAACTTTAAAATACTCTTAAACAAAAATCATAACTCATATATTGAACGTGCAAAATGTAAAACAACTCTTGCCAACTGGTTACATTATCTACATTAATAAACCAGGGGGGGGGGCTTGCTAATCTCAAAAATCGGTATGGAGAACCATCTATGACTTCCATGTTACAAGATTTATGTTTAAAATAATTTACTTGAATTTGGTTCGGTAATTTCTAAAAAAATATCGCCCACCCTCAAACTAATTTCACTATTTATAGATATTTTTGTTATTATGGGGTAGTCGTTTAATATAATTTATTTTCAGTCACTTTATCCATAAAAATTAGGTAGGCTTACTTTATTCTTGTAAAGAAACCGAACTACGCAGATAATCATCCCTCCTCCGAAGTCACTCATGGACCCTGAGCATCTTGCAGAGGGTTCATTCCCTAAAGACGAAAAGTCTGTCTATGAAACGTTCCTCTGTAAACACGTGCAGTTACACTGCCCAGCAATCCACAGGAAGCAAATCGCTATCCATGCTGGACACGTGTTGGTGTCGGTTTTGGCACTTTCCATTTAAAAAGCATGCAAATGTAAGAAAATAAACATGAGTGAGGCCAGAAATAACGCGAATTGTGTGTGTGCGCGCGCTCGCGCCTTTTTATTGCGGCAATCATAATAATAAAATGGAAACGTAAACATTACATAATTGAGATATGGTTGCCTGTGCCACGAAGTATATTATATCGTACATGATTTAAATTAAAATGAAAAAATATAGAATTTTGTTAAAGTTAAAAGAAATGTTTCCATAGAAACTTCTTTGTTGTCAATAACATAGTACACATATAAAACAATCGGTATGGAGAACCATACATGACTTCCATGTTCTCAGATTATATATAAAATCATTTGGTACTGCCTTTATGCATACCCGCAGTTATTTCGATAATGCGATTTTTGGGCTTAGATATGTAGTGAATATCTCACATTTCACAATTTTATGTAGTGAAAGAATTATACAAATTTTAATTTTGTATGTTGTAGTACTCGGATAAATAATTTAATTACTTCCTTTACATCACACCCGGTGTCAAGACCGGACGGTCGTGTGTGTGTGTGTAAGTCATCGAAGTAATTCGGACCAAATTATAAAGAAAATGTGTGGAAACTAAACAAAAAACTAAATGTGTAATTCGGTGTGACCAAGAACTAATCGTAATGAGCGGCGGAAGGTTGAATTTATAAAATGAACAGACTATAGTGAAACAGTGCGTGACACGTGTCGCATAACAACGTGGAATCCAAGCCAGGATAAGTACACAGCATTACTGCCTACTATAATTATCACTAAAGAAAATAACTTGCAAAACTAAATTCATTGTTTAACAAAATCTAAAAAATGGGGTAATTGGAATGGGTGGGTGTGTGCGATAACAAATAGTTGGTTCGTCTTAAATTATAGAATATATAATTTAGTAATTAAGATTTTGTAAAAGTATTGTCTGTATTAGTGGGAGTTGCGTGGCGCAGAAGCTGTTATTATGCAACGATACAGCCATACGCTGTATTAGGCATTAATTTGAATAAATATAAAATTTGTATAAGTTACGGGTAAATGGACAGGTCTGAGATTGTAAAAATATTTCATTGTTAGATTAGGGGAGAAATTAACCTGTTCCGACAGGCAGTGAACACCTGCTCAATTGTATGTGTGTTTACACGTGTATCTTGTGTGTGTTAGTGATACATGCAAAGACAGGAATCTCAGCAACCCGCCCCAAGTAATTAATAAAATAATTATTTTAATTCACTGTGCGAAAACGAATTGGTGTACGAACAAACCAAAGGCGCCAAAGTGTGTAAAATTTTAGTTATCCCCAGTGAAAAGATGACGTTAATAGAACACGCTATGCGAAGACAGTGCAAAATAAACGTGCCAAAAAATACGCAAATTACCCTAAGACGCTGAAATTAATATAGTGAGTGCTTAATCGAATTAGCTGTGATTTGTGCTATCTCGATTCCGTGCAAAACATTGCTATTTGCTAATAATTGCAAATAGTTGAAAAGGTTCGGGAGTGGGGGCTATCACGCGATATGCAGGTATCGACAGGACGATTTTGGAGCCAACGCGCTGAATCTCGAGAGGGTATAAATTGAGGGTTCGACCAAAAACCCTTCTCTTCATTTCAAGACACAGTTGCAGTCGGACATGCTGTCCGTCGGCAGAACAGTTTTATTTTTATTTCTATTACAAGTCGCAGTAATGAAAGAATAAAACGTTCGTTAAATTCGTGACAATATTCCGGAAAAAGTAAATACCGAAATCTTAAGTCTACCAAGAGTATATACGGAAAAGCTACCAGAGCGACGAGGGATACTGAACGTTAGAAGATGTTTAAGATCTACCTTGCAGCAGATAACAACTCTCTGATGAGGACCACACTGCTGTAGAACGACACTGGACTCTAGACGTATCCAGGAACACACGCTGCTGGAGAGCGACACTGGACTCTAGACGTGTCCAGGAACACACACGCTGCTGTAGAACGACGCTGGACTCTAGACGTATCCACGCCACGCCAGGACAGGAGGAATGGAAAACTAATGCTGGACCCCCGACAACAAGTCGTAAGATCATCAGAACTCGAGGTGACATGCGTAATGCATTTTAAATGATTTTTAAAAAAGAGCTCATAAAGACTATATCAAAAGACAATAAATTAAAACAAAGAAAAATTTATACTTGGTAATAATATTTTAGAAATGTAGATAAATGTTTAGTCGTAAGAATGAGCGATCGCATATAAAGAAATAATAAATAAAAAGAGAATTTAAAGTAGAGAGAGTAGAGTTTGTTATCAAAATAAATAGTTAAATTGATTTGATAATTGAATTATAGAAAAGAATAATTTACATTTGAATATTAAAACAAATGCCAGTCTAAAAGTAATTAATATAAATTTAAATTTAATTTTAAACATTGGTATAGACTGAGCGAATTGAGGTCAGATCTGAATTAAGAGAATTCAATTCCAATTACATTTTAATTTTATATTTTATTAGTAAATCAATTTATTAACATGTCTAGATTAAGATTATTAACATGTCTAGATATAAGAGGTTTTTAAATATGTGTAACACTGCATATTATAAGATATAAACATTTAATAATGAGCAATATCGTGACCGACGATTATTAAGGATGTTTATGATTATTTATAAGATTGAGTAAACAATAAATATGAATTTTAAATACTCATAAATACAATACTCTTATTATAATTACACCTGGACCCCAATTACACATACAACCTACATTTATGTATATGTATTGTTGTAGTATCAAGTAATTTGATGACAAGAATGGGGTTATAACAGTAGATTAAGAATAAGAAAATGTCATGCTGAAGAAAATAAAGTAATATTTTATTTTAACTTGATAAATACGCATTTTGTTATTTGTGTTTGCCTATTATTCTCTGCCAAAGTACACTTTATATCTTTCAAAAAAGCTCCTGCCAGTCTGACCAATGTAATGCATGTTGCAGTCATCGCACATCATTTTGTATACACCCGTTCTTTTTTCAATTGATGTACGTGTGGCATTATTTAGCATTTTATGGATACTGTTGTTTGTTCTAAATGTGATGTGGATGTTATGTTTTTTAAAAGTATTTCTAATGAGCATTGAAAAGTTGTTAGTATAATCAACCGCCATATATATTGCGTTCGTTGTGACACGGTGAGGATTGTTAGTTCTGCGTTTGTGTCCAAGTATCAAGTGTTCAACTAATGAACTGTGGTAACCGTTCATAATTGCAATGTGTTTAATTATATCTATTTCTTCTTTGTGGTTTGCGGGATCTAAAGTTACGCTGTATAGTCTGGGTATCATACTATTGAATGCGGCCATTTTTTGTGAGTGCGGGTGGAAAGAATCAGCATATATAACACCATCAGTTGTGGTGGGTTTTCTGTATATTCTGTATTGAACTTTATTATTATGTTTCATAAAGGTTAAGTCCAGAAAATTTATGGCGTTGTCTGACTCTATTTCAAGTGTGAATTGTATGTTTTTGTTGATGTTATTCATGTAATGTAACAACATGTTTGCCTGTCTCGTTGTCCCGTCGAAGATTACAAACGTGTCATCCACATATCTTTTATAAAATGAGATGTTACGTTGCCATTTATTGTGTGGTGATAGCAAATATGTATTTTTAAAGTTGTTCAGGAAAATGTACTGTACTCACGTCAGTACGACACCCACAGGGAAATCTTGCAGAAAGAGTAAACAAAGAGTTAGGTAAATATCAATGAATCTACTGTCACGATCAACACAACAAATGGGCAGAGTACTTACCTTTCTTTGAGAAACCAATAAATGAAAATTATAGCGAAGCAACAAGTTATACGCCAATCGAGCTAGATGAAGAAAAAAAACCTGTTAGATTCTGGACCAAATATGTAAGCAAGCCAGAGAATCAAAACGTACCTATTCTATTAAGTGTAAAGGTGGAGTATGCTAAACAACACATCATAGAACAAGGTAACAAGAGGATAGAGAAGTACAATAAAACACATGAATTACAACGATTTGACGTTGGAGAACAAATTCTGTTGAAACCTAATCCTGTAGGAAAACGCGGTGACAACACAGCGAAGAAATTCTTCCGGCTGTACAACGGACCTTATACGTTGAAACAACGCGTGGGAAGACGCACGTTCATCGTATACAATGAGAGAAAGGAAAAGGACATTGGCAAATATCATGTGACGTCATTCAAGAAATTCTACGTATGAATAATGAGAAGAGAGAGTGAGAGTGGGACAATGCCACTGAACCGGTACAACGTCAACGCACCGATCAGCTGTTATAATGGGGGGTGAATCTTGCATTCCACCAACAGCAAGCGTTATACGGACTACTCATTGTTATGTGTTGTTTAACTGGTATAAACATAAGTTAAGCGAATATAATATGATTGTATTTGTCTAGAACAAATAGACAAAAATTTAATAAATAAATATTTATTAAATTTTTTTTCTCAGGCAGAGGAATAATGCAACGATACAGCCATACGCTGTATTAGGCATTAATTTGAATAAATATAAAATTTGTATAAGTTACGGGTAAATGGACAGGTCTGAGATTGTAAAAATATTTCATTGTTAGATTAGGGGAGAAATTAACCTGTTCCGACAGGCAGTGAACACCTGCTCAATTGTATGTGTGTTACACGTGTATCTTGTGTGTGTTAGTGATACATGCAAAGACTGGAATCTCAGCAACCCACCCCAAGTAATTAATAAAATAATTATTTTAATTCACTGTGCGAAAACGAATTAGTGTACGAACAAACCAAAGTGTGTGTAAAATTTATTTATCCCCAGTGAAAAGATGACGTTAATAGAACATGCTATGCGAAGACGGTGCAAAATAAATGTGCCAAAAAATACGCAAATTACCCTAAGACGCTCAAATTAATATAGTGAGTGCTTAATCGAATTAGCTATGATTTGTGCTATCTCGATTCCGTGCAAAACATTGCTGTTTGCTAATAATTGCAAATAGTTGAAAAGGTTCGGGAGTGGGGGCTATCACGCGATATGCAGGTATCGACAGGACGATTTTGGAGCCAACTGGCGCGGAATCTCGAGAGGGTATAAATTAAGGGTTCGACCAAAAACCCTTCTCTTCATTTCAAGACACAGTTGCAGTCGGACATGCTGTCCGTTGGCAGAAGTTTTATTTTTATTTCTATTACAAGTCGCAGTAATGAAAGAATAAAACGTTCATTAAATTCATGACAATATTCCGGAAAAAGTAAATACCGAAATCGTAAGTCTACCAAGAGTATATACGGAAAAGCTACCAGAGCGACGAGGGATGCTGGACGTTAGAAGATGTTTAAGATCTACCTTGCAGCAGATAACAACTCTCTGATGAGGACCACACTGCTGTAGAATGACACTGGACTCTAGACGTATCCAGGAACACACGCTGCTGGAGAGCGACGCTGGACTCTAGACGTGTCCAGGAACACACACGCTGCTGTAGAACAACGCTGGACTCTAGACGTATCCAGGACCACGCCAGGACAGGAGGAATGGAAAACTAACTCTGGACAACGCTGGACCCCCGACAACAAGTCGTAAGATCATCAGAACTCGAGGTGACATGCGTAATGCATTTTAAATGATTTTTAAAAAAGAGCTCATAAAGACTATATCAAAAGACAATAAATTAAAACAAAGAAAAATTTATACTTAGTAATAATATTTTAGAAATGTAGATAAATGTTTAGTCGTAAGAATGAGCGATCGCATATAAAGAAATAATAAATAAAAAGAGAATTTAAAGTAGAGAGAGTAGAGTTTGTTATCAAAATAAATAGTTAAATTGATTTGATAATTGAATTATAGAAAAGAATAATTTACATTTGAATATTAAAACAAATGCCAGTCTAAAAGTAATTAATATAAATTTAAATTTAATTTTAAACATTGGTATAGACTGAGCGAGTTGAGGTCAGATCTGAATTAAGAGAATTCAATTCCAATTACATTTTAATTTTATATTTTATTAGTAAATCAATTTATTAACATGTCTAGATTAAGATTATTAACATGTCTAGATATAAGAGGTTTTTAAATATGTGTAACACTGCATATTATAAGATATAAACATTTAATAATGAGCAATATCGTGACCGATGATTATTAAGGATGTTTATGATTATTTATAAGATTGAGTAAACAATAAATATGAATTTTAAATACTCATAAATACAATACTCTTATTATAATTACACCTGGTCCCCAATTACACATACAACCTACATTTATGTATATGTATTGTTGTAGTATCAAGTAATTTGATGACAAGAATGGGGTTATAACAGTAGATTCAGAATAAGAAAATGTCATGCTGAAGAAAATAAAGTAATATTTTATTTTAACTTGATAAATACGCATTTTGTTATTTGTGTTTGCCTATTATTCTCTGCCAAAGTACACTAGACGAAATCCTGGTTAAACTTTGCATTACGTAAAATCTATTATGACGTAATAAATACGATACAGTTTTAGTTGGAGTCCGAACTAAAGGAAGTAATTAAATTATTTATCTGAGTACTACTACAGTGTTACAAAATAGTTGGCTGGTGATTGCAATTGATTTCGTTTGTCATGTTTTAATGGTAAATGACTAGTAGTAATTTATCACCGGGTCGTGGCTGTTACACCAAAAATTGATTATGTTAGGTTAACATGAAAACTGAAATTATACATGGAAACCAATACGTGTGTAATGTAAAACTTTTTTTTTTCTAAAACCACGAAAAACCCAACTCGAAGTAAGGCGGGAGTGGCCCAAGGGTCAACCCCTTGCCTATTATTATATGCCTACATGTCACATTTTTGTGGCAGAACTCGTTTTTTTGTAAAATTCGTTTTCCGACAAGCACTCGTTTTGTGACTAACAAAAAACAAACATCCATTATGTACAATTTGTAGAGCATATGTTGTCATTCCTTAATATAGTGTTTTTTGTTTTTTCATTAACCATAAATATTTGTATTTTTCATTTTGTATTTGCTGTTGTTTTTTCCTATTTGTAAACTTAAAAACGTTAGGTTCTTTATTTTAAGTGTTACTCTGTTATACGCATTATATTACACGTTTAATGTTATGTTTTCTCAACCACAGCTTTTATTTATTTTAGCAGTAAACTAAAAACCCTAAACCATTATTACCTAACTACCAAATGAAAAGAACACGTATTTTTGCTTTACATTAAGAAATAGGGCAATTTACAATTAGTACACTTCTTCTTTTCCACACCGTAATATATCGATACAATCGCATATTAAAAACATCAAAATGTATTGCGGGTACTCGTACAGTTCCAATCATTTACTTGAATTCGGTTCGATAATTCCTAAAAAAATATAGAATTTTGTCAAAGTGAAATAAAATGTTTCCATAGAAACTACTTCTTTGTTGTCAATAACGTAGTACACATATAAAACTTATAAAAAATTATCTCCTCCCTCATCAACTACCATTTTAATTTATAGAAAATTACCCCCTTCCCCTTCAACTACCCTTTTCATTTATAGATAGTTCATCTACCTTTGTACAGTGGATTATTATGACCTTCTTTTAAGGATACTTTATTTATCAAAATTAAGCACTTTACTCTTGTTAAAACGTAAAAGGTTGCAGGTAAACTACTCCTTCCCCTTAACCGATCTTCACCAAAATCAATAGGCCTCGAGTCCTCTACAATTCAGAACTGTATGCAAAAAATTATTTGATTCTGTTTGAATTTGCGGGAGTTAACGTTTGCCATAGAAACAATTTACACACAGACACTTTTCGAAAAATGACTTTCATGTTTTGAGGGTAGTACAATCAGAATCTGCCATTATCTCGAACACGATTTTTTTTGCCATGACCATACTTCTATTTCCTTATGGAACATGGAAGTAATATAAAAATTTACCTCCATCAACTACCATTTTAATTTACAAAAAAAAATTACCCCCTCCGCCCTCAACTACCCTTTTCATTCATAGATATTTCATCTACCTTTCTACAGTGGATTATTGTGACTTTCTTTTCAGGATACGTTATTTATCAAAATTAAGCACTTTACTCTTGTTAAAACATAAAACGTTGCAGGTAAACTACCCTTTTCCCTTAACCGATCTTCACCAAAAACAATAAGCCTTAAGTCCTCTACAATTCATGGCTGTATGCAAAAAATTATTTGATTCTGTTTGAATTTGCGGCTGTTATCGTTTGCCATAGAAGAAATTCTACACACAGACACTTTTTGAAAAATGACTCGTGCTTTGATGGTAGTACAATCAGAATCTGCCGTTATCTCGAACATGATTTTTTTCGGCATGACCATACATACTTCCATTTCCTTATGGAACATGGAAGTAAAAACAATTGGGATGATCTTAATGAAACTTTGTAGGTCTGTAATGGCTACTTTAAGAAGGTTTTAACTTTGTTTCATTTTGATATCTCAAATATCGGTATGGAGAACCATACATGACTTCCATATTCTAAGATTTATATTTAAAATCATTTTCGAAATGTAATATTACCATAGAAACTACTTCTTTCTACTTACTGCTTCAGCCTTAACCACAGTACTGTGGTCACTAACATATACCACCTCACGTTATCGCACTCGATTTTCACTGATGATGGAAGTCAATGGCATTGCCGAAACGTCTGGTTTTGTAGAAAACATTGGACTACGGCCAAATATCCCGGGAAGGAATTTTAACAAAAACTACTTCTTTGTTGCCGATAACGTTGTACACATATATATAAAATATATGCATAAAATTAATGGCTTGTATAAGTTAATGATTGATCTCCATTAAGTAGTGCTCAAGTTTCCAAAGTTTTAATATTATGATGTCCGTAATTAAAACATCAGAGCAGGTTTAGTGTGAATGAGGGTACACTGTGGACAAAAATTTTCAACATTTCCTATTGAGCGTTGCTTAGAGTAAAGCTGCGAATCTACAGTGTATGTTTCACAGAACAAACACGTGAAAAAGAAGGAGCGCTCCGAAGTCACTCATGGACCCTCAGCATCTTGCAGAGGGTTCATTCCCTAAAGACGAAAAGTCTGTCTATGAATCGTTCCTCTGTAAACACGTGCAGTTACATTGCCCAGCGATCCACAGGAAGCAAATTGATGTCCATTTTTTCGGCTTGCACGCGTTATGTTGGTATGGGTTTCGGCACTTTCCATTTAAAAAGCGTGCAAATGTAAGAAAATAAACATGAGTGAGGCCAGAAATAACGTGAATTGTGTGTGTGTGTGTGTCTTACCTGCCTTTTTATTGCTGTAGGCATAATAATAAAATGGAAACGTAAATATTACATAACTGAGATATGCTTACCTGCCACGAACGATATATTATTTTATACATGGAGGAATTCAGTGACATACACACGTACAGAAGTCATCTTCAAAAATACTAGAAGTCGTCCACGCTTTTATGTTGACAGTGTAACTTACAGGAAGTTTTTTGATGTTTTTAAAGCATCTAGGATGCAAACTTTTCCCGATAACTAAAAGTTTCCTTTTTTCGGTTCCCGTCATGTTAGCACAAACAAAAACTGTAACTCTGTGTGTAGAGAGCTTCCCACCAACGCACTTTTCATTTGTAAATTTGAAAGTCTTATCTGGAGTTAATTTATAAAAAATTCCGGCTTCATGTCCATTAAAGATGTCTTCATCTTTATATGATCGTCTAATTTCTGGCCAAGTGTTATGCACCCAATCGCCTGTAACGTTCAGATCTACGCATTTTGCCTCACCACAAATTTTTGCAAAGGAAATCGAGTGTCGGGCCTTAAATCGATCTAGCCATCCGTAGGAGCACGCAAAATGGCTGGCGCCGGCAGTCCTTTACAGTGCTTATCGCTTGCATACAATGTATGTCTGTAGCCATGGGCTAGCGCGCGCGTGCACATATATAGGCCTACGTTTATATGAAATTTAGAGTAAAATATCTGAGAAACATTTGACGCTATAACAGAGTAGTACAATATTTAGTGACGTTAAAACCGGGAATTTTTATAATGTTAAAGATATCAGTTTGACTGGACTTATGACAAAATAACGCTACACCAGAGTTGACGTAACAGCCGAGGCCGTAATAACCAAGTTCCACTGTATATATAAAGATATTAACTCAAACATAATTTACATTAAAATGAAAATATCGGTATGGAGAACCATACATGACTTCCATATTCTAAGATTTATATTTAAAATCATTTTCGAAATGAAATATTACCATAGAAACTACTTCTTTCTACTTACTGCTTCAGCCTTAACCACAGTACTGTGGTCACTAACGCATACCACCTCACGTTATCGCACTCGATTTTCACTGATGATGGAAGTCGATGGCATTGCCGAAATGTCTGGTTTTGTAGAAAACATTGGACTACGGCCAAATATCCCGGGAAGGAATTTTAACAAAAACTACTTCTTTGTTGCCGATAACGTTGTACACATATATATCAGTGGCGAAGTTACATGGAGGCAATTGAGGCAATGCCTACCCTAAAAAATTCTGTAGAATAAAAATTATAAATACGTATGAACTACATAACGTAAAGATTATACGTTGTTACTGCGACTGTCAAATTTATTAAACCGAAACGTGCTTTATTGAGCGACCGCTAGATGGTGACAGGTGAGATTCGGCATAGTTCGTTTAAAGCGAATGAGGCAACCTGAACTTGCCTCAGCATTTTTTGTATACATCGTATGTAAGCAATGTAGTAGTGTGATTGGGAAGTGTAGGGAGGGGGGATTGTCCCGCGCTGTACACATAGAACGTTGAGGCATGCCTCACTTCTGTGGTCCAAACAGTTAAGTTAAAGCGCCTGTGTTGTTTCTAAGTGTTTATTTTATGCGGTTATTAAAAGTGTCACTGTTATTCCGCTGAACTAACAGATGATCAAGATTGTTATTTGAATTATTTGTAACATTAAACATATATATAGAAACTAATCAAGTTTAAAAATTTGAAGTTCAATCAGTTGTATTATTGTGTATGACTAATACAAGGATTGTTCAATAGACACACGTATAGAGCTGTAAAGCATTTTTTATTCAACGATTTTAAAAGAAGTCTCCAATAACATTAAGACATGAGTTCCACTGTTGCGCTAACCTGTAGATTCCCTTCTAGTAAAATTCTTACGGCTGTTTGTGGAACCATTCGGTTACAGCAAACTCTACCTCAGCGTCAGATTTGACCCACCGTCCTTTTAGTGATTCCTTAAAAAAAATGTAAGATAAGATTTTTGCCTACCCATTCATTAACTACTAGCTTCGCCAGTAAGCAAATTGATGTCCATTTTTTCGGCTTGCACGCGTTATGTTGGTGTGGGTTTCGGCACTTTCCATTTAAAAAGCGTGCAAACGTAAGAAAATAAACATGAGTGATGCCAGAAATAACGTGAATTGTGTGTGTGTGTGTGTGTTTGTGTTTGTGTCTTACCTGCCTTTTTATTGCCGTATTAAATGAAAAATATTATATTACATTAAAATGAAAAATTTTTAATTTTATTGCCTGGCAACAAAATTATTTTATTTTTAACAATTACCATTGTTTCAAAAAGTTTAAATAAATTTTCAAGTACTTTACTCTTGTTAAAACGTAAAAGGTTGCAGGTAAACTACCCCTTCCCCTTAACCGATCTTCACCAAAATCGAAAGTCCTTGAGACCTCTACAATTCAGGGATGTATGCAAAAAATTATTTGATTTTGTTTGAATTTGCGGCTGTTATCGTTTGCCATAGAAAATACGCTTGCCAAAAAACGTTGCAGGTAAACTACCCCTTCCCCTCAACCGATCTTCCTCACAAACAATAGGTCTTGAGTACTCTACAAATCAGGGCTGTATGCAGAAAATTATTTGATTCTGTTTGAATTTGCGGCTGTTATCGTTTGCCATAGAAAATACCCTTGTTAAAAAAACGTTGTAGGTAAACTACCCCTTTCCCTTAACCGATCTTCACCAAAAACAATAGGCCTTGAGAACTCTACAAATCAGGGCTGTATGCGAAACATTATTTGATTCTGTTTGAATTTGCGGCTGTTATCGTTTGCCAAAAAAAAAAAATTTCTCTTGATAAAAAAAAACTGTTGCAGGTAAACTACCCCTTTCCCTCAACCGATCTTCACCAAAAACAATAGGTCGTGAGTACTCTACAAATCAGGGCTGTATGCAAAAAATTATTTGATTCTGTTTGAATTTGCGGCAGTTATCGTTTGCCATAGAAAAAAAAATCTATAGACACACAGACAGACAGACACACACACAGACACTTTTCGGAAAACGACTTTTTTTCATGTCTTGAGTGTAGTAGAATCAGAATCTGCAATAATCTCGAACACGATTTTTTTTGCCATCACCATACTTCCATTCCTTAAGGAATATGGAAGTAAAATATCGGTACGGAGAACCATACATGACTTCCATATTCTAAGATTTATATTTAAAATCATTTTCGAAATGAAATATTACCATAGAAACTACTTCTTTCTACTTAACTGCTTCAGCCTTAACCACAGTACTGTGGTCACTAACGTATACCACCTCACGTTATCGCACTCGATTTTCACTGATGATGGAAGTCGATGGCATTGCCGAAATGTCTGGTTTTGTAGAAAACATTGGACTACGGCCAAATATCCCGGAAGGAATTTTAACAAAAACTACTTCTTTGTTGCCGATAACGTTGTACACATATATATCAGTGGCGAAGTTACATGGAGGCAATTGAGGCAATGCCTACCCTAATAAATTCTGTAGAATAAAAAATATAAATACGTATGAACTACATAACGTAAAGATTATACGTTGTTACTGCGACTGTCAAATTTATTAAACCGAAACGTGCTTTATTGAGCGACCGCTAGATGGTGACAGGTGAGATTCGGCATAGTTCGTTTAAAGCGAATGAGGCAACCTGAACTTGCCTCAGCATTTTTTGTATACATCGTATGTAAGCAATGTAGTAGTGTGATAGGGAAGTGTAGGGAGGGGGGATTGTCCCGCGCTGTACACATAGAACGTTGAGGCATGCCTCACTTCTGTGGTCCAAACAGTTAAGTTAAAGCGCCTGTGTTGTTTCTAAGTGTTTATTTTATGCGGTTATTAAAAGTGTCACTGTTATTCCGCTGAACTAACAGATGATCAAGATTGTTATTTGAATTATTTGTAACATTAAACATATATATAGAAACTAATCAAGTTTAAAAATTTGAAGTTCAATCAGTTGTATTATTGTGTATGACTAATACAAGGATTGTTCAATAGACACACGTATAGAGGTGTAAAGCATTTTTTATTCAACGATTTTAAAAGAAGTCTCCAATAACATTAAGACATGAGTTCCACTGTTGCGCTAACCTGTAGATTCCCTGCTAGTAAAATTCTTATGGCTGTTTGTGGAACCATTCGGTTACAGCAAACTCAACCTCAGCGTCCGATTTGACCCACCGTCCTTTTAGTGATTCCTTAAAAAAAATTTAAGATAAGATTTTTGCCTACCCATTCATTAACTACTAGCTTCGCCAGTAAGCAAATTGATGTCCATTTTTTCGGCTTGCAAGCGTTATGTTGGTGTGGGTTTCGGCACTTTCCATTTAAAAAGCGTGCAAACGTAAGAAAATAAACATGAGTGAGGTCAGAAATAACGTGAATTGTGTGTGTGTGTGTGTGTGTGTGTGTGTGTGTGTGTGTGTGTGTGTGTTTGTGTCTTACCTGCCTTTTTATTGCCGTATTAAATGAAAAATATTATATTACATTAAAATGAAAAAATTTTAATTTTATTGCCTGGCAACAAAATTATTTTATTTTTAACAATTACCATTGTTTCAAAAAGTTTAAATAAATTTTCGAGTACTTTACTCTTGTTAAAACGTAAAAGGTTGCTGGTAAACTACCCCTTCCCCTTATCCGATCTTCACCAAAATCGAAAGTCCTTGAGACCTCTACAATTCAGGGAAGTATGCAAAAAATTATTTGATTCTGTTTGAATTTGCGGCTGTTATCGTTTGCCATAGAAAATACGCTTGATAAAAAAACGTTGCAGGTAAACTACCCCTTCCCTTTAACCGATCTTCACCAAAAACAATAGGTCTTGAGTACTCTACAAATCAGGGCTGTATGCAAAACATTATTTGATTCTGTTTGAATTTGCGGCTGTTATCGTTTGCCATAGAAAATACCCTTGTTAAAAAAACGTTGCAGGTAAACTACCCCTTTCCCTCAACCGATCTTCACCAAAAACAATAGGTCTTGAGAACTCTACAATTTAGGGCTGTATGCAAATAATCGTTTGATTCTGTTTGAATTTGCGGCTGTTATCGTTTACCATAGGAAATACCCTTGTTAAAACATAAAACGTTACAGGTAAACTACCGCTTTCCCTTAACCGATCTTCACCTCTTCACCAAAAACAATAGGTCTTGAAAACTCTACAATTCAGGGCTGTATACGAAACATTATTTAATTCTGTTTGAATTTGCGGCTGTTATCGTTTGCCAAAAAAAAATTTCGCTTGATAAAAACAAACCGTTGCAGGTAAACTACCCCTTTCCCTCAACCGATCTTCACCAAAAACAATAGGTCGTGAGTACTCTACAAATCAGGGCTGTATGCATAAATTATTTGATTCTGTTTGAATTTGCGGCAGTTATCGTTTGCCATAGAAAAAAAATCTACAGATAGACACACACACACAGACACTTTTCGGAAAACGACTTTTTTTCATGTTTTGAGTGTAGTAGAATCAGAAGCTGCAATAATCTCGAACACGATTTTTTTTGCCATCACCATACTTCCATACTTTAAGGAATATGGAAGTAAAAATTATAATTTTATTGCCTGGCAACAAAATTATTTTATTTTTAACAATTACCATTGTTTCAAAAAGTTTAAATAAATTTTCAAGTACTTTACTCTTGTTAAAACTTAAAAGGTTGCCGGTAAATTACCCCTTCCCCTTAACCGATCTTCACCAAAATCGAAAGTCCTTGAGACCTCCACAATTCAGGGATGTATGCAAAAAATTATTTGATTCTGTTTGAATTTGCGGCTGTTATCGTTTGCCATAAAAAATACGCTTGCCAAAAAACGTTGCAGGTAAACTACCCCTTCCCCTCAACCGATCTTCGCCACAAACAACAGGTCTTGAGTACTCTACAAATCAGGGCTGTATGCAGAAAATTATTTGATTCTGTTTGAATTTGCGGCTGTTATCGTTTGCCATAGAAAATACCCTTTTTAAAAAAACGTTGTAGGTAAACTACCCCTTTCCCTTAACCGATCTTCACCAAAAACAATAGGTCTTGAGAACTCTACAATTCAGGGCTGTATGCGAAACATTATTTGATTCTGTTTGAATTTGCGGCTGTTATCGTTTGCAAAAAAAAAAAAATTTCCCTTGATAAAAAAAAACTGTTGCTGTTAAACTACCCCTTTCCCTCAACCGATCTTCACCAAAAACAATAGGTCGTGAGTACTCTACGAATCAGGGCTGTATGCAAAAAATTATTTGATTCTGTTTGAATTTGCGGCAGTTATCGTTTACCATAGAAAAAAAATCTACAGATAGACACACACACAGACACTTTTCGGAAAACGACTTTTTTTCATGTTTTGAGTTAGTAGAATCAGAAGCTGCAATAATCTCGAACACGATTTTTTTTGCCATCACCATACTTCCATTCCTTAAGGAATATGGAAGTAAAAATTATAATTTTATTGCCTGGCAACAAAATTATTTTATTTTTAACAATTACCATTGTTTCAAAAAGTTTAAATAAATTTTCAAGTACTTTACTCTTGTTAAAACGTAAAAGGTTGCAAGTAAACTACCCCTTCCCCTCAACCGATCTTCACCACAAACAATAGGTCTTGAGTACTCTACAAATCAGGGCTGTATGCATAAATTATTTGATTCTGTTTGAATTTGCGGCAGTTATCGTTTGCCATAGAAAAAAAATCTACAGATAGACACACACACAGACACTTTTCGGAAAACGACTTTTTTTCATGTTTTGAGTTAGTAGAATCAGAAGCTGCAATAATCTCGAACACGATTTTTTTTGCCATCACCATACTTCCATTCCTTAAGGAATATGGAAGTAAAAATTATAATTTTATTGCCTGGCAACAAAATTATTTTATTTTTAACAATTACCATTGTTTCAAAAAGTTTAAATAAATTTTCAAGTACTTTACTCTTGTTAAAACGTAAAAGGTTGCAAGTAAACTACCCCTTCCCCTCAACCGATCTTCACCACAAACAATAGGTCTTGAGTACTCTACAAATCAGGGCTGTATGCAGAAAATTATTTGATTCTGTTTGAATTTGCGGCTGCTATCGTTTGCCATAGAAAATACCCTTGTTAAAAAAACGTTGTAGGTAAACTACCCCTTTCCCTTAACCGATCTTCACCAAAAACAATAGGTCTTGAGAACTCTACAATTCAGGGCTGTATGCGAAACATAATTTGATTCTGTTTGAATTTGCGGCTGTTATCGTTTGCCAAAAAAAAAATTTCCCTTGATAAAAAAAAACTGTTGCCGGTAAACTACCCCTTTCCCTCAACCGATCTTCACCAAAAACAATAGGTCGTGAGTACTCTACAAATCTGGGCTGTATGCAAAAAAATATTTGATTCTGTTTGAATTTGCGGCAGTTATCGTTTGCCATAGAAAATATCGGTATGGAGAACCATACATGACTTCCATATTCTAAGATTTATATTTAAAATCATTTTCAGCCAAACAGCCAGGCTGTGTCTTACCTGCCTTTTTATTGCTGTATTAAATGAAAAATATTATATTACATTAAAATGAAAAAATTATAATTTTATTGCCTGGCAACAAAATTATTTTATTTTTAACAATTACCATTGTTTCAAAAAGTTTAAATAAATTTTCAAGTACTTTACTCTTGTTAAAACGTATAAGGTTGCCGGTAAACTACCCCTTCCCCTTAACCGATCTTCACCAAAATCGAAAGTCATTGAGACCTCTACAATTCAGGGACGTATGCAAAAAATTATTTGATTCTGTTTGAATTTGCGGCTGTTATCGTTTGCCATAGAAAATACGCTTGATAAAAAAACGTTGCAGGTAAACTACCCCTTCCCCTTAACCGATCTTCACCAAAAACAATAGGTCTTGAGTACTCTACAAATCAGGACTGTGTGCAAAACATTTTTTGATTCTGTTTGAATTTGCGGCTGTTATCGTTTGCCATAGAAAATACCCTTGTTAAAAACGTTGCAGGTAAACTACCCCTTTCCCTCAACCGATCTTCACCAAAAACAATAGGTCTTGAGAAATCTACAATTCAGGGCTGTATGCGAAACATTATTTGAATCTGTTTGAATTTGCGGCTGTTATCGTTTGCAAAAAAAAAAAATTTCCCTTGATAAAAAAAACCGTTGCTGGTAAACTACCCCTTCCCCTTATCCGATCTTCACCAAAAACAATAGGTCGCGAGTACTCTACAAATCAGGGCTGTATGCAAAAAATTATTTGATTCTGTTTGAATTTGCGGCAGTTGTCGTTTGCCATAGAAAATACGCATGATAAAAAACGTTGCTGGTAAACTACCCCTTCCCCTCAACCGATCTTCACCAAAAACAATAGGTCTTGAGTACTCTACAAATCAGGGCTGTATGCAGAAAAATATTTGATCTGTTTGAATTTGCGGCTGTTATCGTTTGCCATAGAAAATACCCTTGTTAAAAAAACGTTGTAGGTAAACTACCCCTTTCCCTTAACCGATCTTCACCAAAACAAAAGGTCTTGAGAACTCTACTATTTAGGGCTGTATGCAAATAATCTTTTCATTCTGTTTGAATTTGCGGCTGTTATCGTTTGCCATAGGAAATACCCTTGTTAAAACATAAAACGTTACAGGTAAACTACCCCTTTCCCTTAACCGATCTTCACCAAAAACTTATTTATAAGTTTTACAAATACTTATCTATACCAAAAATATGCGAAACATTATTTGATTCTGTTTGAATTTGCGGCTGTTATCGTTTGCCAAACAAACAAAATTACCCTTGCTAAAAAAAAAACCGTTGCAGGTAAACTACCCCTTTCCCTCAACCGATCTTCACCAAAAACAATAGGTCGCGAGAACTCTGCAAAACCGGGCTGTATGCAAAAAATTGTTTGATTCTGTTTGAATTTGCGGCAGTTATCGTTTGCCATAGAAAAAAAATCTACAGACAGACAGACAGACAGACACACAGACAGACAGACAGACAGACAGACAGACACACACACAGACACTTTTCGGAAAACGACTTTTTTTCATGTTTTGATTGTAGTAGAATCAGAATCTGCAATAATCTCGAACACGATTTTTTTTGCCATCACCATACTTCCATTCCTTAAGGAATATGGAAGTAAAAAAAACTATAGACAACCAGACAGACAGACACACACACAGACACTTTTCGGAAAACTACTTTTTTTCATGTCTTGAGTGTAGTAGAATCAGAATCTGCAATAATCTCGAACACGATTTTTTTTGCCATCACCATACTTCCATTCCTTAGGGAATATGGAAGTAAAATATCGGTACGGAGAACCATACATGACTTCCATATTCTAAGATTTATATTTAAAATCATTTTCGAAATGAAATATTACCATAGAAACTACTTCTTTCTACTTAACTGCTTCAGCCTTAACCACAGTACTGTGGTCACTAACGTATACCACCTCACGTTATCGCACTCGATTTTCACTGATGATGGAAGTCGATGGCATTGCCGAAATGTCTGGTTTTGTAGAAAACATTGGACTACGGCCAAATATCCCGGGAAGGAATTTTAACAAAAACTACTTCTTTGTTGCCGATAACGTTGTACACATATATATCAGTGGCGAAGTTACATGGAGGCAATTGAGGCAATGCCTACCCTAAAAAATTCTGTAGAATAAAAAATATAAATACGTATGAACTACATAACGTAAAGATTATACATTGTTACTGCGACTGTCAAATTTATTAAACCGAAACGTGCTTTATTGAGCGACCGCTAGATGGTGATAGGTGAGATTCGGCATAGTTCGTTTAAAGCGAATGAGGCAACCTGAACTTGCCTCAGCATTTTTTGTATACATCGTATGTAAGCAATGTAGTAGTTGGATAGGGAAGTGTAGGGAGGGGGGATTGTCCCGCGCTGTACACATAGAACGTTGAGGCATGCCTCACTTCTGTGGTCCAAACAGTTAAGTTAAAGCGCCTGTGTTGTTTCTAAGTGTTTATTTTATGCGGTTATTAAAAGTGTCACTGTTATTCCGCTGAACTAACAGATGATCAAGATTGTTATTTGAATTATTTGTAACATTAAACATATATATAGAAACTAATCAAGTTTAAAAATTTGAAGTTCAATCAGTTGTATTATTGTGTATGACTAATACAAGGATTGTTCAATAGACACACGTATAGAGCTGTAAAGCATTTTTTATTCAACGATTTTAAAAGAAGTCTCCAATAACATTAAGACATGAGTTCCACTGTTGCGCTTACCTGTAGATTCCCTGCTAGTAAAATTCTTACGGCTGTTTGTGGAACCATTCGGTTACAGCAAACTCAACCTCAGCGTCCGATTTGACCCACCGTCCTTTTAGTGATTCCTTAAAAATAATTTAAGATAAGATTTTTGCCTACCCATTCATTAACTACTAGCTTCGGCAGAAAGCAAATTGATGTCAATTTTTTCGGCTTGCAAGCGTTATGTTGGTGTGGGTTTCGGCACTTTCCATTTAAAAAGCGTGCAAACGTAAGAAAATAAACATGAGTGAGGCCAGAAATAACGTGAATTGTGTGTGTGTGTGTGTGTGTGTGTGTGTGTTTGTGTCTTACCTGCCTTTTTATTGCCGTATTAAATGAAAAATATTATATTACATTAAAATGAAAAAATTTTAATTTTATTGCCTGGCAACAAAATTATTTTATTTTTAACAATTACCTTTGTTTCAAAAAGTTTAAATAAATTTTCAAGTACTTTACTCTTGTTAAAACGTAAAAGGTTGCAGGTAAAGTACCCCTTCCCCTTATCCGATCTTCACCAAAATCGAAAGTCCTTGAGACCTCTACAATTCAGGGAAGTATGCAAAAAATTATTTGATTCTGCTTGAATTTGCGGCTGTTATCGTTTGCCATAGAAAATACGCTTGATAAAAAAATGTTGCTGGTAAACTACACCTTCCCCTTAACCGATCTTCACCAAAAACAATAGGTCTTGAGTACTCTACAAATCAGGGCTGTATGCAAAACATTATTTGATTCTGTTTGAATTTGCGGCTGTTATCGTTTACCATAGGAAATACCCTTGTTAAAACATAAAACGTTACAGGTAAACTACCGCTTTCCCTTAACCGATCTTCACCTCTTCACCAAAAACAATAGGTCTTGAAAACTCTACAATTCAGGGCTGTATACGAAACATTATTTAATTCTGTTTGAATTTGCGGCTGTTATCGTTTGCCAAAAAAAAAAATTTCCCTTGATAAAAAAAAACTGTTGCAGGTAAACTACCCCTTTCCCTCAACCGATCTTCACCAAAAACAATAGGTCGTGAGTACTCTACAAATCAGGGCTGTATGCATAAATTATTTGATTCTGTTTGAATTTGCGGCAGTTATCGTTTGCCATAGAAAAAAAATCTACAGATAGACACACACACATACACTTTTCGGAAAACGACTTTTTTTCATGTTTTGAGTGTAGTAGAATCAGAAGCTGCAATAATCTCGAACACGATTTTTTTTGCCATCACCATACTTCCATTCCTTAAGGAATATGGAAGTAAAATATCGGTATGGAGAACCATACATGACTTCCATATTCTAAGATTTATATTTAAAATCATTTTCGAAATGAAATATTACCATAGAAACTACTTCTTTCTACTTAACTGCTTCAGCCTTAACCACAGTACTGTGGTCACTAACGTATACCACCTCACGTTATCGCACTCGATTTTCACTGATGATGGAAGTCGATGGCATTGCCGAAATGTCTGGTTTTGTAGAAAACATTGGACTACGGCCAAATATCCCGGGAAGGAATTTTAACAAAAACTACTTCTTTGTTGCCGATAACGTTGTACACATATATATCAGTGGCGAAGTTACATGGAGGCAATTGAGGCAATGCCTACCCTAAAAAATTCTGTAGAATAAAAAATATAAATACGTATGAACTACATAACGTAAAGATTATACATTGTTACTGCGACTGTCAAATTTATTAAACCGAAACGTGCTTTATTGAGCGACCGCTAGATGGTGACAGGTGAGATTCGGCATAGTTCGTTTAAAGCGAATGAGGCAACCTGAACTTACCTCAGCATTTTTTGTATACATCGTATGTAAGCAATGTAGTAGTGTGATAGGGAAGTGTAGGGAGGGGGGATTGTCCCGCGCTGTACACATAGAACGATGAGGCATGCCTCACTTCTGTGGTCCAAACAGTTAAGTTAAAGCGCCTGTGTTGTTTCTAAGTGTTTATTTTATGCGGTTATTAAAAGTGTCACTGTTATTGCGCTGAACTAACAGATGATCAAGATTGTTATTTGAATTATTTGTAACATTAAACATATATATAGAAACTAATCAAGTTTAAAAATTTGAAGTTCAATCAGTTGTATTATTGTGAATGACTAATACAAGGATTGTTCAATAGAAACACGTATAGAGCCGTAAAGCATTTTTTATTCAACGATTTTAAAAGAAGTCTCCAATAACATTAAGACATGAGTTCCACTGTTGCGCTAACCTGTAGATTCCCTGCTAGTAAAATTCTTACGGCTGTTTGTGGAACCATTCGGTTACAGCAAACTCTACCTCAGCGTCCGATTTGAACCACCGTCCTTTTAGTGATTCCTTAAAAAAAATTTAAGTTAAGATTTTTGCCTACCCATTCATTAACTACTAGCTTCGGCAGAAAGCAAATTGATGTCCATTTTTTCGGCTTGCACGCGTTATGTTGGTGTGGGTTTCGGCACTTTCCATTTAAAAAGCGTGCAAATGTAAGAAAATAAACATGAGTGAGGTCAGAAATAACGTGAATTGTGTGTGTGTGTTTGTGTCTTACCTGCCTTTTTATTGCCGTATTAAATGAAAAATATTATATTACATTAAAATGAAAAAATTTTAATTTTATTGCCTGGCAACAAAATTATTTTATTTTTAACAATTACCATTGTTTCAAAAAGTTTAAATAAATTTTCAAGTACTTTACTCTTGTTAAAACGTAAAAGGTTGCTGGTAAACTACCCCTTCCCCTTAACCGATCTTCACCAAAATCGAAAGTCCTTGAGACCTCTACAATTCAGGGACGTATGCAAAAAAGTATTGGATTGTGTGTGAATTTGCGGCAGTTATCGTTTGCCATAAAAAATACGCTTGATAAAAAACGTTGCTGGTAAACTACCGCTTCCCCTTACCCGATCTTCACCAAAAACAATAGGTCTTGAGTACTCTACAAATCAGGGCTGTATGCTGAAAATTATTTGATTCTGTTTGAATTTACGCCTGTTATCGTTTGCCATAGAAAATACCCTTGTTAAAAAAACGTTGTAGGTAAACTACCCCTTCCCCTTAACCGATCTTCACCAAAAACAATAGGTCTTGAGAACTCTACAATTTAGGGCTGTATGCAAATAATCTTTTAATTCTGTTTGAATTTGCGGCTGTTATCGTTTGCCATAGGAAATACCCTTGTTAAAACATAAAACGTTACAGGTAAACTACCGCTTTCCCTTAACCGATCTTCACCTCTTCACCAAAAACAATAGGTCTTGAAAACTCTACAATTCAGGGCTGTATGCGAAACATTATTTGATTCTGTTTGAATTTGCGGCTGTTATCGTTTGCCAAAAAAAAAAAATTCCCTTGATAAAAAAAATATCGGTATGGAGAACCATACATGACTTCCATATTCTAAGATTTATATTTAAAATCATTTTCGAAATGAAATATTACCATAGAAACTACTTCTTTCTACTTACTGCTTCAGCCTTAACCACAGTACTGTGGTCACTAACGTATACCACCTCACGTTATCGCACTCGATTTTCACTGATGATGGAAGTCGATGGCATTGCCGAAATGTCTGGTTTTGTAGAAAACATTGGACTACGGCCAAATATCCCGGGAAGGAATTTTAACAAAAACTACTTCTTTGTTGCCGATAACGTTGTACACATATATATCAGTGGCGAAGTTACATGGAGGCAATTGAGGCAATGCCTACCATAACAAATTCTGTAGAATAAAAATTATAAATACGTATGAACTACATAACGTAAAGATTATACATTGTTACTGTGACTGTCAAATTTATTAAGCCGAAACGTGCTTTATTGAGCGACCGCTAGATGGTGACAGGTGAGATTCGGCATAGTTCGTTTAAAGCGAATGTGGCAACCTGAACTTACCTCAGCGTTTTTTGTATACATCGTATGTAAGCAATGTAGTGGTGTGATAGGGAAGTGTAGGGAGGGGGGATTGTCCCGCGCTGTACACATAGAGCGTTGAGGCATGCCTCACTTCTGTGGTCCAAACAGTTAAGTTAAAGCGCCTGTGTTGTTTCTAAGTGTTTATTTTATGCGGTTATTAAAAGTGTCACTGTTATTCCGCTGAACTAACAGATGATCAAGATTGTTATTTGAATTATTTGTAACATTAAACATATATATAGAAACTAATCAAGTTTAAAAATTTGAAGTTTAATCAGTTGTATTATCGTGTATGACTAATACAAGGATTGTTCAATAGACACACGTATAGAGCTGTAAAGCAATTTTTATTCAACGATTTTAAAAGAAGTCTCCAATAACATTAAGACATGAGTTCCACTGTTGCGCTAACCTGTAGATTCCCTGCTAGTAAAATTCTTACGGCTGTTTGTGGAACCATTCGGTTACAGCAAACTCTACCTCAGCGTCCGATTTGACCCACCGTCCTTTTAGTGATTCCTTAAAAAAAATTTAAGATAAGATTTTTGCCTACCCATTCATTAACTACTAGCTTCGCCAGTTAGCAAATTGATGTCCCTTTTTTCGGCTTGCACGCGTTATGTTGGTGTGGGTTTCGGCACTTTCCATTTAAAAAGCGTGCAACCGTAAGAAAATAAACATGAGTGAGGCCAGAAATAACGTGAATTGTGTGTTTGTGTCTTACCTGCCTTTTTATTGCCGTATTAAATGAAAAATGTTATATTACATTAAAATTAAAAAATTTTAATTTTATTGCGTGGCAAAAAAATTATTTTATTTTTAACAATTACCATTGTTTCAAAAAGTTTAAATAAATTTGCAAGTACTTTACTCTTGTTAAAACGTAAAAGGTTGCTGGTAAACTACCCCTTCCCCTTAACCGATCTTCACCAAAATCCAAAGTCCTTGAGACCTCTACAATTCAGGGATGTATGCAAAAAATTATTTGATTCTGTTCGAATTTGCGGCTTTTATCGTTTGCCATAGAAAATACGCTTGATAAAAAAACGGTGCTGGTAAACTACCCCTTCCCCTTAACCGATCTTCACCAAAAACAATAGGTCTTGAGTACTCTACAAATCAGGGCTGTATGCAAAACATTATTTGATTCTGTTTGAATTTTGCGGCTGTAATCGTTTGCCATAAAAAATACCCTTGTTAAAAAAACGTTGCAAGTAAACTACCCCTTTCCCTCAACCGATCTTCACCAAAAACAATAGGTCTTGAGAACTCTACAATATAGGGCTGTATACGAAACATTATTTAAGTCTGTTTGAATTTGCGGCTGTTATCGTTAGCCAAAAAAAAAAAAAATTTCCCTTGATAAAAAACCGTGCTGGTAAACTACCCCTTCCCCTCAACCGATCTTCACCAAAAACATTAGGTCGCGAGTACTCTACAAATCAGGGCTGTATGCAAAAAATTATTTGATTCTGTTTGAATTTGCGGCAGTTATCGTTTGCCATAGAAAATACGCTTGATAAAAAACGTTGCAGGTAAACTACCCCTTCCCCTCAACTGATCTTCACCACAAACAACACGTCTTGAGTACTCTACAAATCAGGGCTGTATGCAGACAATTATTTGATTCTGTTTGAATTTGCGGCTGTTATCGTTTGCCATAGAAAATACCCTTGTTAAAAAAACGTTGTAGGTAAACTACCCCTTTCCCTTAACCGATCTTCACCAAAAACAATAGGTCTTGAGAACTCTACAATTTAGGGCTGTATGCAAATAATCTTTTGATTCTGTTTGAATTTGCGGCTGTTATCGTTTGCCATAGGAAATACCCTTGTTAAAACATAAAACGTTACAAGTAAACTACCCCTTTCCCTTGACCGATCTTCACCAAAAACAAAAGGTCTTGAGAACTCTACAATTCAGGGCTGTATACGAAACATTATTTAAGTCTGTTTGAATTTGCGGCTGTTATCGTTTGCCAAAAAAAAAATTTCCCTTGATAAAAAAAACCGTGCGGGTAAACTACCCCTTCCCCTCAACCGATCTTTACCAAAAACAATAGGTCGCGAGTCCCCTACAAATCAGGGCTGTATGCAAAAAAGTATTTGATTCTGTTTGAATTTGCGGCAGTTATCGTTTGCCATAAAAAACACGCTTGATAAAAAACGTTGCCGGTAAACTACCACTTCCCCTCAACTGATCTTCACCAAAAAGAATAGGTCTTGAGTACTCTACAAATTAGGGCTGTATGCAAATAATCTTTTGATTCTGTTTGAATTTGCGGCTGTTATCGTTTGCCATATAAAATACCCTTGTTAAAACATAAAACGTTGCAGGTAAACTACCCCTTTCCCTTAACCGATCTTCGCCAAAAACAAAAGGTCTTGAGAACTCTACAATTCAGGGCTGTATACGAAACATTATTTGATTCTGTTTGAATTTGCGGCTGTTATCGTTTGCCAAAAAAAAAAAATTTCCCTTGATAAAAAAAAACTGTTGCTGGTAAACTACCCCTTTCCTTCAACCGATCTTCACCAAAAACAATAGGTCGTGAGTACTCTACAAATCAGGGCTGTATGCAAAAAATTATTTGATTCTGTTTGAAATTGCGGCAGTTATCGTTTGCCATAGAAAAAAAATCTATAGACACACAGACAGACAGACACACACACAGACACTTTTCGGAAAACGACTTTTTTTCATGTTTTGAGTGTAGTAGAATCAGAATCTGCAATAATCTCGAACACGATTTTTTTTGCCATCACCATACTTCCATTCCTTAAGGAATATGGAAGTAAAATATCGGTATGGAGAACCATACATGACTTCCATATTCTAAGATTTATATTTAAAATCATTTTCGAAATGAAATATTACCATAGAAACTACTTCTTTCTACTTAACTGCTTCAGCCTTAACCACAGTACTGTGGTCACTAACGTATACCACCTCACGTTATCGCACTCGATTTTCACTGATGATGGAAGTCGATGGCATTGCCGAAATGTCTGGTTTTGTAGAAAACATTGGACTACGGCCAAATATCCCGGGAAGGAATTTTAACAAAAACTACTTCTTTGTTGCCGATAACGTTGTACACATATATATCAGTGGCGAAGTTACATGGAGGCAATTGAGGCAATGCCTACCCTAAAAAATTCTGTAGAATAAAAAATATAAATACGTATGAACTACATAACGTAAAGATTATACATTGTTACTGCGACTGTCAAATTTATTAAACCGAAACGTGCTTTATTGAGCGACCGCTAAATGGTGACAGGTGAGATTCGGCATAGTTCGTTTAAAGCGAATGAGGCAACCTGAACTTGCCTCAGCATTTTTTGTATACATCGTATGTAAGCAATGTAGTAGTGTGATAGGGAAGTGTAGGGAGGGGGGATTGTCCCACGCTGTACACATAGAACGTTGAGGCATGCCTCACTTCTGTGGTCCAAACAGTTAAGTTAAAGCGCCTGTGTTGTTTCTAAGTGTTTATTTTATGCGGTTATTAAAAGTGTCACTGTTATTCCGCTGAACTAACAGATGATCAAGATTGTTATTTGAATTATTTGTAACATTAAACATATATATAGAAACTAATCAAGTTTAAAAATTTGAAGTTCAATCAGTTGTATTATTGTGTATGACTAATACAAGGATTGTTCAATAGAAACACGTATAGAGCCGTAAAGCATTTTTTATTCAACGATTTTAAAAGAAGTCTCCAATAACATTAAGACATGAGTTCCACTGTTGCGCTAACCTGTAGATTCCCTGCTAGTAAAATTCTTACGGCTGTTTGTGGAACCATTCGGTTACAGCAAACTCTACCTCAGCGTCCGATTTGAACCACCGTCCTTTTAGTGATTCCTTAAAAAAAATTTAAGTTAAGATTTTTGCCTACCCATTCATTAACTACTAGCTTCGGCAGAAAGCAAATTGATGTCCATTTTTTCGGCTTGCACGCGTTATGTTGGTGTGGGTTTCGGCACTTTCCATTTAAAAAGCGTGCAAATGTAAGAAAATAAACATGAGTGAGGTCAGAAATAACGTGAATTGTGTGTGTGTGTTTGGTCTTACCTGCCTTTTTATTGCCGTATTAAATGAAAAATATTATATTACATTAAAATGAAAAAATTTTAATTTTATTGCCTGGCAACAAAATTATTTTATTTTTAACAATTACCATTGTTTCAAAAAGTTTAAATAAATTTTCAAGTACTTTACTCTTGTTAAAACGTAAAAGGTTGCTGGTAAACTACCCCTTCCCCTTAACCGATCTTCACCAAAATCGAAAGTCCTTGAGACCTCTACAATTCAGGGACGTATGCAAAAAAGTATTGGATTGTGTGTGAATTTGCGGCAGTTATCGTTTGCCATAAAAAATACGCTTGATAAAAAACGTTGCTGGTAAACTACCGCTTCCCCTTACCCGATCTTCACCAAAAACAATAGGTCTTGAGTACTCTACAAATCAGGGCTGTATGCTGAAAATTATTTGATTCTGTTTGAATTTACGCCTGTTATCGTTTGCCATAGAAAATACCCTTGTTAAAAAAACGTTGTAGGTAAACTACCCCTTCCCCTTAACCGATCTTCACCAAAAACAATAGGTCTTGAGAACTCTACAATTTAGGGCTGTATGCAAATAATCTTTTGATTCTGTTTGAATTTGCGGCTGTTATCGTTTGCCATAGGAAATACCCTTGTTAAAACATAAACGTTACAGGTAAACTACCGCTTTCCCTTAACCGATCTTCACCTCTTCACCAAAAACAATAGGTCTTGAAAACTCTACAATTCAGGGCTGTATGCGAAACATTATTTGATTCTGTTTGAATTTGCGGCTGTTATCGTTTGCCAAAAAAAAAAAATTCCCTTGATAAAAAAAATATCGGTATGGAGAACCATACATGACTTCCATATTCTAAGATTTATATTTAAAATCATTTTCGAAATGAAATATTACCATAGAAACTACTTCTTTCTACTTACTGCTTCAGCCTTAACCACAGTACTGTGGTCACTAACGTATACCACCTCACGTTATCGCACTCGATTTTCACTGATGATGGAAGTCGATGGCATTGCCGAAATGTCTGGTTTTGTAGAAAACATTGGACTACGGCCAAATATCCCGGGAAGGAATTTTAACAAAAACTACTTCTTTGTTGCCGATAACGTTGTACACATATATATCAGTGGCGAAGTTACATGGAGGCAATTGAGGCAATGCCTACCATAACAAATTCTGTAGAATAAAAATTATAAATACGTATGAACTACATAACGTAAAGATTATACATTGTTACTGTGACTGTCAAATTTATTAAGCCGAAACGTGCTTTATTGAGCGACCGCTAGATGGTGACAGGTGAGATTCGGCATAGTTCGTTTAAAGCGAATGTGGCAACCTGAACTTACCTCAGCGTTTTTTGTATACATCGTATGTAAGCAATGTAGTGGTGTGATAGGGAAGTGTAGGGAGGGGGGATTGTCCCGCGCTGTACACATAGAGCGTTGAGGCATGCCTCACTTCTGTGGTCCAAACAGTTAAGTTAAAGCGCCTGTGTTGTTTCTAAGTGTTTATTTTATGCGGTTATTAAAAGTGTCACTGTTATTCCGCTGAACTAACAGATGATCAAGATTGTTATTTGAATTATTTGTAACATTAAACATATATATAGAAACTAACCAAGTTTAAAAATTTGAAGTTTAATCAGTTGTATTATCGTGTATGACTAATACAAGGATTGTTCAATAGACACACGTATAGAGCTGTAAAGCAATTTTTATTCAACGATTTTAAAAGAAGTCTCCAATAACATTAAGACATGAGTTCCACTGTTGCGCTAACCTGTAGATTCCCTGCTAGTAAAATTCTTACGGCTGTTTGTGGAACCATTCGGTTACAGCAAACTCTACCTCAGCGTCCGATTTGACCCACCGTCCTTTTAGTGATTCCTTAAAAAAAATTTAAGATAAGATTTTTGCCTACCCATTCATTAACTACTAGCTTCGCCAGTTAGCAAATTGATGTCCCTTTTTTCGGCTTGCACGCGTTATGTTGGTGTGGGTTTCGGCACTTTCCATTTAAAAAGCGTGCAACCGTAAGAAAATAAACATGAGTGAGGCCAGAAATAACGTGAATTGTGTGTTTGTGTCTTACCTGCCTTTTTATTGCCGTATTAAATGAAAAATGTTATATTACATTAAAATTAAAAAATTTTAATTTTATTGCGTGGCAACAAAATTATTTTATTTTTAACAATTACCATTGTTTCAAAAAGTTTAAATAAATTTGCAAGTACTTTACTCTTGTTAAAACGTAAAAGGTTGCTGGTAAACTACCCCTTCCCCTTAACCGATCTTCACCAAAATCCAAAGTCCTTGAGACCTCTACAATTCAGGGATGTATGCAAAAAATTATTTGATTCTGTTCGAATTTGCGGCTTTTATCGTTTGCCATAGAAAATACGCTTGATAAAAAAACGGTGCTGGTAAACTACCCCTTCCCCTTAACCGATCTTCACCAAAAACAATAGGTCTTGAGTACTCTACAAATCAGGGCTGTATGCAAAACATTATTTGATTCTGTTTGAATTTTGCGGCTGTAATCGTTTGCCATAAAAAATACCCTTGTTAAAAAAACGTTGCAAGTAAACTACCCCTTTCCCTCAACCGATCTTCACCAAAAACAATAGGTCTTGAGAACTCTACAATATAGGGCTGTATACGAAACATTATTTAAGTCTGTTTGAATTTGCGGCTGTTATCGTTAGCCAAAAAAAAAAAAAATTTCCCTTGATAAAAAACCGTGCTGGTAAACTACCCCTTCCCCTCAACCGATCTTCACCAAAAACATTAGGTCGCGAGTACTCTACAAATCAGGGCTGTATGCAAAAAATTATTTGATTCTGTTTGAATTTGCGGCAGTTATCGTTTGCCATAGAAAATACGCTTGATAAAAAACGTTGCAGGTAAACTACCCCTTCCCCTCAACTGATCTTCACCACAAACAACACGTCTTGAGTACTCTACAAATCAGGGCTGTATGCAGACAATTATTTGATTCTGTTTGAATTTGCGGCTGTTATCGTTTGCCATAGAAAATACCCTTGTTAAAAAAACGTTGTAGGTAAACTACCCCTTTCCCTTAACCGATCTTCACCAAAAACAATAGGTCTTGAGAACTCTACAATTTAGGGCTGTATGCAAATAATCTTTTGATTCTGTTTGAATTTGCGGCTGTTATCGTTTGCCATAGGAAATACCCTTGTTAAAACATAAAACGTTACAAGTAAACTACCCCTTTCCCTTGACCGATCTTCACCAAAAACAAAAGGTCTTGAGAACTCTACAATTCAGGGCTGTATACGAAACATTATTTAAGTCTGTTTGAATTTGCGGCTGTTATCGTTTGCCAAAAAAAAAATTTCCCTTGATAAAAAAAACCGTGCGGGTAAACTACCCCTTCCCCTCAACCGATCTTTACCAAAAACAATAGGTCGCGAGTCCCCTACAAATCAGGGCTGTATGCAAAAAAGTATTTGATTCTGTTTGAATTTGCGGCAGTTATCGTTTGCCATAAAAAACACGCTTGATAAAAAACGTTGCCGGTAAACTACCACTTCCCCTCAACTGATCTTCACCAAAAAGAATAGGTCTTGAGTACTCTACAAATTAGGGCTGTATGCAAATAATCTTTTGATTCTGTTTGAATTTGCGGCTGTTATCGTTTGCCATATAAAATACCCTTGTTAAAACATAAAACGTTGCAGGTAAACTACCCCTTTCCCTTAACCGATCTTCGCCAAAAACAAAAGGTCTTGAGAACTCTACAATTCAGGGCTGTATACGAAACATTATTTGATTCTGTTTGAATTTGCGGCTGTTATCGTTTGCCAAAAAAAAAAAATTTCCCTTGATAAAAAAAAACTGTTGCTGGTAAACTACCCCTTTCCCTCAACCGATCTTCACCAAAAACAATAGGTCGTGAGTACTCTACAAATCAGGGCTGTATGCAAAAAATTATTTGATTCTGTTTGAAATTGCGGCAGTTATCGTTTGCCATAGAAAAAAAATCTATAGACACACAGACAGACAGACACACACACAGACACTTTTCGGAAAACGACTTTTTTTCATGTTTTGAGTGTAGTAGAATCAGAATCTGCAATAATCTCGAACACGATTTTTTTTGCCATCACCATACTTCCATTCCTTAAGGAATATGGAAGTAAAATATCGGTATGGAGAACCATACATGACTTCCATATTCTAAGATTTATATTTAAAATCATTTTCGAAATGAAATATTACCATAGAAACTACTTCTTTCTACTTAACTGCTTCAGCCTTAACCACAGTACTGTGGTCACTAACGTATACCACCTCACGTTATCGCACTCGATTTTCACTGATGATGGAAGTCGATGGCATTGCCGAAATGTCTGGTTTTGTAGAAAACATTGGACTACGGCCAAATATCCCGGGAAGGAATTTTAACAAAAACTACTTCTTTGTTGCCGATAACGTTGTACACATATATATCAGTGGCGAAGTTACATGGAGGCAATTGAGGCAATGCCTACCCTAAAAAATTCTGTAGAATAAAAAATATAAATACGTATGAACTACATAACGTAAAGATTATACATTGTTACTGCGACTGTCAAATTTATTAAACCGAAACGTGCTTTATTGAGCGACCGCTAAATGGTGACAGGTGAGATTCGGCATAGTTCGTTTAAAGCGAATGAGGCAACCTGAACTTGCCTCAGCATTTTTTGTATACATCGTATGTAAGCAATGTAGTAGTGTGATAGGGAAGTGTAGGGAGGGGGGATTGTCCCACGCTGTACACATAGAACGTTGAGGCATGCCTCACTTCTGTGGTCCAAACAGTTAAGTTAAAGCGCCTGTGTTGTTTCTAAGTGTTTATTTTATGCGGTTATTAAAAGTGTCACTGTTATTCCGCTGAACTAACAGATGATCAAGATTGTTATTTGAATTATTTGTAACATTAAACATATATATAGAAACTAATCAAGTTTAAAAATTTGAAGTTCAATCAGTTGTATTATTGTGTATGACTAATACAAGGATTGTTCAATAGAAACACGTATAGAGCCGTAAAGCATTTTTTATTCAACGATTTTAAAAGAAGTCTCCAATAACATTAAGACATGAGTTCCACTGTTGCGCTAACCTGTAGATTCCCTGCTAGTAAAATTCTTACGGCTGTTTGTGGAACCATTCGGTTACAGCAAACTCTACCTCAGCGTCCGATTTGAACCACCGTCCTTTTAGTGATTCCTTAAAAAAAATTTAAGTTAAGATTTTTGCCTACCCATTCATTAACTACTAGCTTCGGCAGAAAGCAAATTGATGTCCATTTTTTCGGCTTGCACGCGTTATGTTGGTGTGGGTTTCGGCACTTTCCATTTAAAAAGCGTGCAAATGTAAGAAAATAAACATGAGTGAGGTCAGAAATAACGTGAATTGTGTGTGTGTGTCTTACCTGCCTTTTTATTGCCGTATTAAATGAAAAATGTTATATTACATTAAAATTAAAAAATTTTAATTTTATTGCGTGGCAACAAAATTATTTTATTTTTAACAATTACCATTGTTTCAAAAAGTTTAAATAAATTTGCAAGTACTTTACTCTTGTTAAAACGTAAAAGGTTGCTGGTAAACTACCCCTTCCCCTTAACCGATCTTCACCAAAATCCAAAGTCCTTGAGACCTCTACAATTCAGGGATGTATGCAAAAAATTATTTGATTCTGTTCGAATTTGCGGCTTTTATCGTTTGCCATAGAAAATACGCTTGATAAAAAAACGGTGCTGGTAAACTACCCCTTCCCCTTAACCGATCTTCACCAAAAACAATAGGTCTTGAGTACTCTACAAATCAGGGCTGTATGCAAAACATTATTTGATTCTGTTTGAATTTTGCGGCTGTAATCGTTTGCCATAAAAAATACCCTTGTTAAAAAAACGTTGCAAGTAAACTACCCCTTTCCCTCAACCGATCTTCACCAAAAACAATAGGTCTTGAGAACTCTACAATATAGGGCTGTATACGAAACATTATTTAAGTCTGTTTGAATTTGCGGCTGTTATCGTTAGCCAAAAAAAAAAAAAATTTCCCTTGATAAAAAACCGTGCTGGTAAACTACCCCTTCCCCTCAACCGATCTTCACCAAAAACATTAGGTCGCGAGTACTCTACAAATCAGGGCTGTATGCAAAAAATTATTTGATTCTGTTTGAATTTGCGGCAGTTATCGTTTGCCATAGAAAATACGCTTGATAAAAAACGTTGCAGGTAAACTACCCCTTCCCCTCAACTGATCTTCACCACAAACAACACGTCTTGAGTACTCTACAAATCAGGGCTGTATGCAGACAATTATTTGATTCTGTTTGAATTTGCGGCTGTTATCGTTTGCCATAGAAAATACCCTTGTTAAAAAAACGTTGTAGGTAAACTACCCCTTTCCCTTAACCGATCTTCACCAAAAACAATAGGTCTTGAGAACTCTACAATTTAGGGCTGTATGCAAATAATCTTTTGATTCTGTTTGAATTTGCGGCTGTTATCGTTTGCCATAGGAAATACCCTTGTTAAAACATAAAACGTTACAAGTAAACTACCCCTTTCCCTTGACCGATCTTCACCAAAAACAAAAGGTCTTGAGAACTCTACAATTCAGGGCTGTATACGAAACATTATTTAAGTCTGTTTGAATTTGCGGCTGTTATCGTTTGCCAAAAAAAAAATTTCCCTTGATAAAAAAAACCGTGCGGGTAAACTACCCCTTCCCCTCAACCGATCTTTACCAAAAACAATAGGTCGCGAGTCCCCTACAAATCAGGGCTGTATGCAAAAAAGTATTTGATTCTGTTTGAATTTGCGGCAGTTATCGTTTGCCATAAAAAACACGCTTGATAAAAAACGTTGCCGGTAAACTACCACTTCCCCTCAACTGATCTTCACCAAAAAGAATAGGTCTTGAGTACTCTACAAATTAGGGCTGTATGCAAATAATCTTTTGATTCTGTTTGAATTTGCGGCTGTTATCGTTTGCCATATAAAATACCCTTGTTAAAACATAAAACGTTGCAGGTAAACTACCCCTTTCCCTTAACCGATCTTCGCCAAAAACAAAAGGTCTTGAGAACTCTACAATTCAGGGCTGTATACGAAACATTATTTGATTCTGTTTGAATTTGCGGCTGTTATCGTTTGCCAAAAAAAAAAAATTTCCCTTGATAAAAAAAAACTGTTGCTGGTAAACTACCCCTTTCCCTCAACCGATCTTCACCAAAAACAATAGGTCGTGAGTACTCTACAAATCAGGGCTGTATGCAAAAAATTATTTGATTCTGTTTGAAATTGCGGCAGTTATCGTTTGCCATAGAAAAAAAATCTATAGACACACAGACAGACAGACACACACACAGACACTTTTCGGAAAACGACTTTTTTTCATGTTTTGAGTGTAGTAGAATCAGAATCTGCAATAATCTCGAACACGATTTTTTTTGCCATCACCATACTTCCATTCCTTAAGGAATATGGAAGTAAAATATCGGTATGGAGAACCATACATGACTTCCATATTCTAAGATTTATATTTAAAATCATTTTCGAAATGAAATATTACCATAGAAACTACTTCTTTCTACTTAACTGCTTCAGCCTTAACCACAGTACTGTGGTCACTAACGTATACCACCTCACGTTATCGCACTCGATTTTCACTGATGATGGAAGTCGATGGCATTGCCGAAATGTCTGGTTTTGTAGAAAACATTGGACTACGGCCAAATATCCCGGGAAGGAATTTTAACAAAAACTACTTCTTTGTTGCCGATAACGTTGTACACATATATATCAGTGGCGAAGTTACATGGAGGCAATTGAGGCAATGCCTACCCTAAAAAATTCTGTAGAATAAAAAATATAAATACGTATGAACTACATAACGTAAAGATTATACATTGTTACTGCGACTGTCAAATTTATTAAACCGAAACGTGCTTTATTGAGCGACCGCTAAATGGTGACAGGTGAGATTCGGCATAGTTCGTTTAAAGCGAATGAGGCAACCTGAACTTGCCTCAGCATTTTTTGTATACATCGTATGTAAGCAATGTAGTAGTGTGATAGGGAAGTGTAGGGAGGGGGGATTGTCCCACGCTGTACACATAGAACGTTGAGGCATGCCTCACTTCTGTGGTCCAAACAGTTAAGTTAAAGCGCCTGTGTTGTTTCTAAGTGTTTATTTTATGCGGTTATTAAAAGTGTCACTGTTATTCCGCTGAACTAACAGATGATCAAGATTGTTATTTGAATTATTTGTAACATTAAACATATATATAGAAACTAATCAAGTTTAAAAATTTGAAGTTCAATCAGTTGTATTATTGTGTATGACTAATACAAGGATTGTTCAATAAAAACACGTATAGAGCCGTAAAGCATTTTTTATTCAACGATTTTAAAAGAAGTCTCCAATAACATTAAGACATGAGTTCCACTGTTGCGCTAACCTGTAGATTCCCTGCTAGTAAAATTCTTACGGCTGTTTGTGGAACCATTCGGTTACAGCAAACTCTACCTCAGCGTCCGATTTGAACCACCGTCCTTTTAGTGATTCCTTAAAAAAAATTTAAGTTAAGATTTTTGCCTACCCATTCATTAACTACTAGCTTCGGCAGAAAGCAAATTGATGTCCATTTTTTCGGCTTGCACGCGTTATGTTGGTGTGGGTTTCGGCACTTTCCATTTAAAAAGCGTGCAAATGTAAGAAAATAAACATGAGTGAGGTCAGAAATAACGTGAATTGTGTGTGTGTGTTTGGTCTTACCTGCCTTTTTATTGCCGTATTAAATGAAAAATATTATATTACATTAAAATGAAAAAATTTTAATTTTATTGCCTGGCAACAAAATTATTTTATTTTTAACAATTACCATTGTTTCAAAAAGTTTAAATAAATTTTCAAGTACTTTACTCTTGTTAAAACGTAAAAGGTTGCTGGTAAACTACCCCTTCCCCTTAACCGATCTTCACCAAAATCGAAAGTCCTTGAGACCTCTACAATTCAGGGACGTATGCAAAAAAGTATTGGATTGTGTGTGAATTTGCGGCAGTTATCGTTTGCCATAAAAAATACGCTTGATAAAAAACGTTGCTGGTAAACTACCGCTTCCCCTTACCCGATCTTCACCAAAAACAATAGGTCTTGAGTACTCTACAAATCAGGGCTGTATGCTGAAAATTATTTGATTCTGTTTGAATTTACGCCTGTTATCGTTTGCCATAGAAAATACCCTTGTTAAAAAAACGTTGTAGGTAAACTACCCCTTCCCCTTAACCGATCTTCACCAAAAACAATAGGTCTTGAGAACTCTACAATTTAGGGCTGTATGCAAATAATCTTTTGATTCTGTTTGAATTTGCGGCTGTTATCGTTTGCCATAGGAAATACCCTTGTTAAAACATAAAACGTTACAGGTAAACTACCGCTTTCCCTTAACCGATCTTCACCTCTTCACCAAAAACAATAGGTCTTGAAAACTCTACAATTCAGGGCTGTATGCGAAACATTATTTGATTCTGTTTGAATTTGCGGCTGTTATCGTTTGCCAAAAAAAAAAAATTCCCTTGATAAAAAAAATATCGGTATGGAGAACCATACATGACTTCCATATTCTAAGATTTATATTTAAAATCATTTTCGAAATGAAATATTACCATAGAAACTACTTCTTTCTACTTACTGCTTCAGCCTTAACCACAGTACTGTGGTCACTAACGTATACCACCTCACGTTATCGCACTCGATTTTCACTGATGATGGAAGTCGATGGCATTGCCGAAATGTCTGGTTTTGTAGAAAACATTGGACTACGGCCAAATATCCCGGGAAGGAATTTTAACAAAAACTACTTCTTTGTTGCCGATAACGTTGTACACATATATATCAGTGGCGAAGTTACATGGAGGCAATTGAGGCAATGCCTACCATAACAAATTCTGTAGAATAAAAATTATAAATACGTATGAACTACATAACGTAAAGATTATACATTGTTACTGTGACTGTCAAATTTATTAAGCCGAAACGTGCTTTATTGAGCGACCGCTAGATGGTGACAGGTGAGATTCGGCATAGTTCGTTTAAAGCGAATGAGGCAACCTGAACTTACCTCAGCGTTTTTTGTATACATCGTATGTAAGCAATGTAGTGGTGTGATAGGGAAGTGTAGGGAGGGGGGATTGTCCCGCGCTGTACACATAGAGCGTTGAGGCATGCCTCACTTCTGTGGTCCAAACAGTTAAGTTAAAGCGCCTGTGTTGTTTCTAAGTGTTTATTTTATGCGGTTATTAAAAGTGTCACTGTTATTCCGCTGAACTAACAGATGATCAAGATTGTTATTTGAATTATTTGTAACATTAAACATATATATAGAAACTAACCAAGTTTAAAAATTTGAAGTTTAATCAGTTGTATTATCGTGTATGACTAATACAAGGATTGTTCAATAGACACACGTATAGAGCTGTAAAGCAATTTTTATTCAACGATTTTAAAAGAAGTCTCCAATAACATTAAGACATGAGTTCCACTGTTGCGCTAACCTGTAGATTCCCTGCTAGTAAAATTCTTACGGCTGTTTGTGGAACCATTCGGTTACAGCAAACTCTACCTCAGCGTCCGATTTGACCCACCGTCCTTTTAGTGATTCCTTAAAAAAAATTTAAGATAAGATTTTTGCCTACCCATTCATTAACTACTAGCTTCGCCAGTTAGCAAATTGATGTCCCTTTTTTCGGCTTGCACGCGTTATGTTGGTGTGGGTTTCGGCACTTTCCATTTAAAAAGCGTGCAACCGTAAGAAAATAAACATGAGTGAGGCCAGAAATAACGTGAATTGTGTGTTTGTGTCTTACCTGCCTTTTTATTGCCGTATTAAATGAAAAATGTTATATTACATTAAAATTAAAAAATTTTAATTTTATTGCGTGGCAAAAAAATTATTTTATTTTTAACAATTACCATTGTTTCAAAAAGTTTAAATAAATTTGCAAGTACTTTACTCTTGTTAAAACGTAAAAGGTTGCTGGTAAACTACCCCTTCCCCTTAACCGATCTTCACCAAAATCCAAAGTCCTTGAGACCTCTACAATTCAGGGATGTATGCAAAAAATTATTTGATTCTGTTCGAATTTGCGGCTTTTATCGTTTGCCATAGAAAATACGCTTGATAAAAAAACGGTGCTGGTAAACTACCCCTTCCCCTTAACCGATCTTCACCAAAAACAATAGGTCTTGAGTACTCTACAAATCAGGGCTGTATGCAAAACATTATTTGATTCTGTTTGAATTTTGCGGCTGTAATCGTTTGCCATAAAAAATACCCTTGTTAAAAAAACGTTGCAAGTAAACTACCCCTTTCCCTCAACCGATCTTCACCAAAAACAATAGGTCTTGAGAACTCTACAATATAGGGCTGTATACGAAACATTATTTAAGTCTGTTTGAATTTGCGGCTGTTATCGTTAGCCAAAAAAAAAAAAAATTTCCCTTGATAAACAAACCGTGCTGGTAAACTACCCCTTCCCCTCAACCGATCTTCACCAAAAACATTAGGTCGCGAGTACTCTACAAATCAGGGCTGTATGCAAAAAATTATTTGATTCTGTTTGAATTTGCGGCAGTTATCGTTTGCCATAGAAAATACGCTTGATAAAAAACGTTGCAGGTAAACTACCCCTTCCCCTCAACTGATCTTCACCACAAACAACACGTCTTGAGTACTCTACAAATCAGGGCTGTATGCAGACAATTATTTGATTCTGTTTGAATTTGCGGCTGTTATCGTTTGCCATAGAAAATACCCTTGTTAAAAAAACGTTGTAGGTAAACTACCCCTTTCCCTTAACCGATCTTCACCAAAAACAATAGGTCTTGAGAACTCTACAATTTAGGGCTGTATGCAAATAATCTTTTGATTCTGTTTGAATTTGCGGCTGTTATCGTTTGCCATAGGAAATACCCTTGTTAAAACATAAAACGTTACAAGTAAACTACCCCTTTCCCTTGACCGATCTTCACCAAAAACAAAAGGTCTTGAGAACTCTACAATTCAGGGCTGTATACGAAACATTATTTAAGTCTGTTTGAATTTGCGGCTGTTATCGTTTGCCAAAAAAAAAATTTCCCTTGATAAAAAAAACCGTGCGGGTAAACTACCCCTTCCCCTCAACCGATCTTTACCAAAAACAATAGGTCGCGAGTCCCCTACAAATCAGGGCTGTATGCAAAAAAGTATTTGATTCTGTTTGAATTTGCGGCAGTTATCGTTTGCCATAAAAAATACGCTTGATAAAAAACGTTGCCGGTAAACTACCCCTTCCCCTCAACTGATCTTCACCAAAAAGAATAGGTCTTGAGTACTCTACAAATTAGGGCTGTATGCAAATAATCTTTTGATTCTGTTTGAATTTGCGGCTGTTATCGTTTGCCATATAAAATACCCTTGTTAAAACATAAAACGTTGCAGGTAAACTACCCCTTTCCCTTAACCGATCTTCGCCAAAAACAAAAGGTCTTGAGAACTCTACAATTCAGGGCTGTATACGAAACATTATTTGATTCTGTTTGAATTTGCGGCTGTTATCGTTTGCCAAAAAAAAAAAATTTCCCTTGATAAAAAAAAAATGTTGCTGGTAAACTACCCCTTTCCCTCAACCGATCTTCACCAAAAACAATAGGTCGTGAGTACTCTACAAATCAGGGCTGTATGCAAAAAATTATTTGATTCTGTTTGAAATTGCGGCAGTTATCGTTTGCCATAGAAAAAAAATCTATAGACACACAGACAGACAGACACACACACAGACACTTTTCGGAAAACGACTTTTTTTCATGTTTTGAGTGTAGTAGAATCAGAATCTGCAATAATCTCGAACACGATTTTTTTTGCCATCACCATACTTCCATTCCTTAAGGAATATGGAAGTAAAATATCGGTATGGAGAACCATACATGACTTCCATATTCTAAGATTTATATTTAAAATCATTTTCGAAATGAAATATTACCATAGAAACTACTTCTTTCTACTTAACTGCTTCAGCCTTAACCACAGTACTGTGGTCACTAACGTATACCACCTCACGTTATCGCACTCGATTTTCACTGATGATGGAAGTCGATGGCATTGCCGAAATGTCTGGTTTTGTAGAAAACATTGGACTACGGCCAAATATCCCGGGAAGGAATTTTAACAAAAACTACTTCTTTGTTGCCGATAACGTTGTACACATATATATCAGTGGCGAAGTTACATGGAGGCAATTGAGGCAATGCCTACCCTAAAAAATTCTGTAGAATAAAAAATATAAATACGTATGAACTACATAACGTAAAGATTATACATTGTTACTGCGACTGTCAAATTTATTAAACCGAAACGTGCTTTATTGAGCGACCGCTAAATGGTGACAGGTGAGATTCGGCATAGTTCGTTTAAAGCGAATGAGGCAACCTGAACTTGCCTCAGCATTTTTTGTATACATCGTATGTAAGCAATGTAGTAGTGTGATAGGGAAGTGTAGGGAGGGGGGATTGTCCCACGCTGTACACATAGAACGTTGAGGCATGCCTCACTTCTGTGGTCCAAACAGTTAAGTTAAAGCGCCTGTGTTGTTTCTAAGTGTTTATTTTATGCGGTTATTAAAAGTGTCACTGTTATTCCGCTGAACTAACAGATGATCAAGATTGTTATTTGAATTATTTGTAACATTAAACATATATATAGAAACTAATCAAGTTTAAAAATTTGAAGTTCAATCAGTTGTATTATTGTGTATGACTAATACAAGGATTGTTCAATAGAAACACGTATAGAGCCGTAAAGCATTTTTTATTCAACGATTTTAAAAGAAGTCTCCAATAACATTAAGACATGAGTTCCACTGTTGCGCTAACCTGTAGATTCCCTGCTAGTAAAATTCTTACGGCTGTTTGTGGAACCATTCGGTTACAGCAAACTCTACCTCAGCGTCCGATTTGAACCACCGTCCTTTTAGTGATTCCTTAAAAAAAATTTAAGTTAAGATTTTTGCCTACCCATTCATTAACTACTAGCTTCGGCAGAAAGCAAATTGATGTCCATTTTTTCGGCTTGCACGCGTTATGTTGGTGTGGGTTTCGGCACTTTCCATTTAAAAAGCGTGCAAATGTAAGAAAATAAACATGAGTGAGGTCAGAAATAACGTGAATTGTGTGTGTGTGTTTGTGTCTTACCTGCCTTTTTATTGCCGTATTAAATGAAAAATATTATATTACATTAAAATGAAAAAATTTTAATTTTATTGCCTGGCAACAAAATTATTTTATTTTTTACAATTACCATTGTTTCAAAAAGTTTAAATAAATTTTCAAGTACTTTACTCTTGTTAAAACGTAAAAGGTTGCTGGTAAACTACCCCTTCCCCTTAACCGATCTTCACCAAAATCGAAAGTCCTTGAGACCTCTACAATTCAGGGACGTATGCAAAAAAGTATTGGATTGTGTGTGAATTTGCGGCAGTTATCGTTTGCCATAAAAAATACGCTTGATAAAAAACGTTGCTGGTAAACTACCGCTTCCCCTTACCCGATCTTCACCAAAAACAATAGGTCTTGAGTACTCTACAAATCAGGGCTGTATGCTGAAAATTATTTGATTCTGTTTGAACTTACGCCTGTTATCGTTTGCCATAGAAAATACCCTTGTTAAAAAAACGTTGTAGGTAAACTACCCCTTCCCCTTAACCGATCTTCACCAAAAACAATAGGTCTTGAGAACTCTACAATTTAGGGCTGTATGCAAATAATCTTTTGATTCTGTTTGAATTTGCGGCTGTTATCGTTTGCCATAGGAAATACCCTTGTTAAAACATAAAACGTTACAGGTAAACTACCGCTTTCCCTTAACCGATCTTCACCTCTTCACCAAAAACAATAGGTCTTGAAAACTCTACAATTCAGGGCTGTATGCGAAACATTATTTGATTCTGTTTGAATTTGCGGCTGTTATCGTTTGCCAAAAAAAAAAAAATTCCCTTGATAAAAAAAATATCGGTATGGAGAACCATACATGACTTCCATATTCTAAGATTTATATTTAAAATCATTTTCGAAATGAAATATTACCATAGAAACTACTTCTTTCTACTTACTGCTTCAGCCTTAACCACAGTACTGTGGTCACTAACGTATACCACCTCACGTTATCGCACTCGATTTTCACTGATGATGGAAGTCGATGGCATTGCCGAAATGTCTGGTTTTGTAGAAAACATTGGACTACGGCCAAATATCCCGGGAAGGAATTTTAACAAAAACTACTTCTTTGTTGCCGATAACGTTGTACACATATATATCAGTGGCGAAGTTACATGGAGGCAATTGAGGCAATGCCTACCATAACAAATTCTGTAGAATAAAAATTATAAATACGTATGAACTACATAACGTAAAGATTATACATTGTTACTGTGACTGTCAAATTTATTAAGCCGAAACGTGCTTTATTGAGCGACCGCTAGATGGTGACAGGTGAGATTCGGCATAGTTCGTTTAAAGCGAATGAGGCAACCTGAACTTACCTCAGCGTTTTTTGTATACATCGTATGTAAGCAATGTAGTGGTGTGATAGGGAAGTGTAGGGAGGGGGGATTGTCCCGCGCTGTACACATAGAGCGTTGAGGCATGCCTCACTTCTGTGGTCCAAACAGTTAAGTTAAAGCGCCTGTGTTGTTTCTAAGTGTTTATTTTATGCGGTTATTAAAAGTGTCACTGTTATTCCGCTGAACTAACAGATGATCAAGATTGTTATTTGAATTATTTGTAACATTAAACATATATATAGAAACTAACCAAGTTTAAAAATTTGAAGTTTAATCAGTTGTATTATCGTGTATGACTAATACAAGGATTGTTCAATAGACACACGTATAGAGCTGTAAAGCAATTTTTATTCAACGATTTTAAAAGAAGTCTCCAATAACATTAAGACATGAGTTCCACTGTTGCGCTAACCTGTAGATTCCCTGCTAGTAAAATTCTTACGGCTGTTTGTGGAACCATTCGGTTACAGCAAACTCTACCTCAGCGTCCGATTTGACCCACCGTCCTTTTAGTGATTCCTTAAAAAAAATTTAAGATAAGATTTTTGCCTACCCATTCATTAACTACTAGCTTCGCCAGTTAGCAAATTGATGTCCCTTTTTTCGGCTTGCACGCGTTATGTTGGTGTGGGTTTCGGCACTTTCCATTTAAAAAGCGTGCAACCGTAAGAAAATAAACATGAGTGAGGCCAGAAATAACGTGAATTGTGTGTTTGTGTCTTACCTGCCTTTTTATTGCCGTATTAAATGAAAAATGTTATATTACATTAAAATTAAAAAATTTTAATTTTATTGCGTGGCAACAAAATTATTTTATTTTTAACAATTACCATTGTTTCAAAAAGTTTAAATAAATTTGCAAGTACTTTACTCTTGTTAAAACGTAAAAGGTTGCTGGTAAACTACCCCTTCCCCTTAACCGATCTTCACCAAAATCCAAAGTCCTTGAGACCTCTACAATTCAGGGACGTATGCAAAAAATTATTTGATTCTGTTCGAATTTGCGGCTTTTATCGTTTGCCATAGAAAATACGCTTGATAAAAAAACGGTGCGGGTAAACTACCCCTTCCCCTTAACCGATCTTCACCAAAAACAATAGGTCTTGAGTACTCTACAAATCAGGGCTGTATGCAAAACATTATTTGATTCTGTTTGAATTTTGCGGCTGTAATCGTTTGCCATAGAAAATACCCTTGTTAAAAAAACGTTGCAAGTAAACTACCCCTTTCCCTCAACCGATCTTCACCAAAAACAATAGGTCTTGAGAACTCTACAATTTAGGGCTGTATACGAAACATTATTTAAGTCTGTTTGAATTTGCGGCTGTTATCGTTAGCCAAAAAAAAAAAAAAAATTTCCCTTGATAAAAAAACCGTGCTGGTAAACTACCCCTTCCCCTCAACCGATCTTCACCAAAAACATTAGGTCGCGAGTACTCTACAAATCAGGGCTGTATGCAAAAAATTATTTGATTCTGTTTGAATTTGCGGCAGTTATCGTTTGCCATACAAAATACGCTTGATAAAAAACGTTGCAGGTAAACTACCCCTTCCCCTCAACTGATCTTCACCACAAACAACACGTCTTGAGTACTCTACAAATCAGGGCTGTATGCAGACAATTATTTGATTCTGTTTGAATTTGCGGCTGTTATCGTTTGCCATAGAAAATACCCTTGTTAAAAAAACGTTGTTGGTAAACTACCCCTTTCCCTTAACCGATCTTCACCAAAAACTATAGGTCTTGAGAACTCTACAATTTAGGGCTGTATGCAAATAATCTTTTGATTCTGTTTGAATTTGCGGCTGTTATCGTTTGCCATAGGAAATACCCTTGTTAAAACATAAAACGTTACAAGTAAACTACCCCTTTCCCTTAACCGATCTTCACCAAAAACAAAAGGTCTTGAGAACTCTACAATTCAGGGCTGTATACGAAACATTATTTAAGTCTGTTTGAATTTGCGGCTGTTATCGTTTGCCAAAAAAAAATTTCCCTTGATAAAAAAAACCGTGCAGGTAAACTACCCCTTCCCCTCAACCGATCTTCACCAAAAACAATAGGTCGTGAGTCCCCTACAAATCAGGGCTGTATGCAAAAAAGTATTTGATTCTGTTTGAATTTGCGGCAGTTATCGTTTGCCATAGAAAATACGCTTGATAAAAAAACGTTGCAGGTAAACTACCCCTTCCCATCAAATGATCGTCACCAAAAAGAATAGATCTTGAGTACTCTACAAATCAGGGCTGTATGCAGAAAATTATTTGATTCTGTTTGAATTTGCGGCTGTTATCGTTTGCCATACAAAATACCCTTGTTAAAAAAACGTTGTAGGTAAACTACCCCTTTCCCTTAACCGATCTTCACCAAAAACAATAGGTCTTGAGAACTCTACAATTTAGTGCTGTATGCAAATAATCTTTTGATTCTGTTTGAATTTGCGGCTGTTATCGTTTGCCATATAAAATACCCTTGTTAAAACATAAAACGTTGCAGGTAAACTACCCCTTTCCCTTAACCGATCTTCACCAAAAACAAAAGGTCTTGAGAACTCTACAATTCAGGGCTGTATACGAAACATTGTTTGATTCTGTTTGAATTTGCGGCTGTTATCGTTTGCCAAAAAAAAAAAATTTCCCTTGATAAAAAAAAACCGTTGCCGGTAAACTACCCCTTTCCCTCAACCGATCTTCACCAAAAACAATAGGTCGCGAGTCCTCTACAAATCAGGGCTGTATGCAAAAAATTATTTGATTCTGTTTGAATTTGCGGCAGTTATCGTTTGCCATAGAAAAAAATCTACAGACACACAGACAGACACACAGACACACAGACACACACACACAGACACTTTTCGGAAAACGACTTTTTTTCATGTTTTGAGTGTAGTAGAATCAGAATCTGCAATAATCTCGAACACGATTTTTTTTGCCATCACCATACTTCCATTCCTTAAGGAAATATGGAAGTAAAAACCGTTGCTGGTAAACTACCCCTTTCCCTCAACCGATCTTCACCAAAAACAATAGGTCGTGAGTACTCTACAAATCAGGGCTGTATGCAAAAAATTATTTGATTCTCTTTGAATTTGCGGCAGTTATCGTTTGCCATAGAAAAAAATCTATAGACAGACAGACAGACACACACACAGACACTTTTCGGAAAACGACTTTTTTTCATGTTTTGAGTGTAGTACAATCAGAATCTGCAATAATCTCGAACACGATTTTTTTTGCCATCACCATACTTCCATTCCTTAAGGAATATGGAAGTAAAAAGGAGCTGAGTTAGACAAAGTAGAAAAATTGTGTATCTCACAGAAATGGTCATGAGTTTTTAAGTCCCAAGAAAATATTCTATATTCTTAACATACAATCTTGTGCACACTAGAGTATGCTGCATTTTTTATCCTCTCTCCTATCTTTACCCATTATTCTGGTTATTAGGAGTAGGGAATATTTTGAATGAAAGTGAGATCAGTGGTGGAGTGGAGAGCTGATTTTAATGTTTTATCCAAAGTGTTTCTTATTCATTTGATATGTAAATATTTTGCTTTTCATTGGTAAGTCAAATAATGTTCAAAATAATAACGTATAAGATTGATTAATGTGTTGTGGAAATTATTTTGGTTTTCAGTTATTTCATACTTCTCAATGCCAAAGTGAAAGTCTTTAGGAAGGTCAGTGATAAGTCCAAAACAAAAAAGACACTACACATCAGAAAGGTAGCAATAACGTGACAGAAGGCTTACAGCTCAACAAAGTAGGCAAACAAATGTTAAAAGAGTTACTGCAAGGGCTGGACAAAATTTATTGAGGTGGAAAAATAAATAGCGTTTTAAATTATAATCCACTACCCAACTGGAACTGACATAGGATAAATGAATATTATTTGTCCTCTCTGTAAAGCTTTGAAGTGGAAGGTGAATGGGTCATTTTATGTTGACTTCCAAAAAGTACGATTAGATCCCATACTTCCACCTCCAGAACCTTTTAAGATTATTGAATGGATAACATCCAAAGGAATTTTTAGATGCTTTATGGTCTTACAATTCAGGTTTTTAATTTACATCATTTGTAACCAATGGAATAGTCAAAAGGAAATTTCAATCCTACTTTAAAAATTTAAAGACAAGTATATCATGTCATAGGGTCATTACAACTGGTAAACAACCTTCCTAAATTTCTTCAAGTGTATTTTGTCGCAGATTTTTCTAACAGGTTCATATGAGAGTGGATCATATTAGTAATTTATAACTAATATTAGTAACAGAGCTTCAAAATTTACTTCATGAAGTAAAGCCGTATGTTCGTGAACTGAAAAGTGCCTTTGAATTTGTAACCTCTTCGAAATGTAATGAATATATCATCTATAATTTTGAAACAAGATGTTTTGCTTAATTTTTTGTGGTGTTTATCAGCTTTACCATTTTATTCGTATAGGTTCATAGTTAGAAAAAAGTTAATTATAATTATTGGATTTATTTCAAGCAACTATTAAATCAGTATAGATGTTTATGCTAAAGTAGAAACGGGAAGTTTCATACAAATCAAACTAAAAACTGAAAATTATACATTTGCAAGATGCATTGAGAAGTGATTGAGAATTTGGGCTATTTGGTTATTCTGCTGTTGAGTTTTATCGGTGGACCACGATATTTGGACGACCTCAAGACGCTTTTTGTTATGTTCGCAAGTATTCCTATCATTTGTTTATAACATTCACTATAAGTCCTAAATGGAAAGAGGATTACAACAGTCTCCTCACTCATCTCAAGATTGACATGATTTGGTAGTACGTGTGTTTCTTTGAAATTGAAAAAAATTAAAGGATCTCTTATTTAATAATACTGTTACCCTGTACCATGTAATTTTATTTAATTATGTAATGAGGAAATCCTTTCTATTAAGTCAAAGGTAAAAAGCTTGTTCATAGCCAGGCTTGGCGATTTCTACTGTAGACTTGTGTAAAGTGGCTTTTTATGTATGAAAAGTAGTCATTATAAACTTGGCGTTTAGGTTGAAGAAGATTGAAAATAGTAGAAGTACAGTATATTAAACAAAAATTGTTTCACTATTTCTTTTATTCTTAATTTGTTATTTGCTTTATAATAGTGATTTATTATTTACATTATAGAACAAATAATATTGTTTTGTATTACAAATACATATTCGATAAAACTGACAGTAATGCTGTGTAAAATTACAAAGAGTAGTTGATGAAATCCAGAAATTTTAACAATGTGTAAAATCAGAGTTTTAATAATTAAATAATAAATGGCAGTCTGAAAACTAGCTGTAGTGAAACAGAAATTTTTGAAATAGAGTGTTTAGGAGTGAGTAAATTGAGCCTCCTCACTGCCACCACTTTTTGTTGCAATGAACTGGCCACCATTAAGTAATACGACCATACAGTATGTTCCCAAACATGGTAGCTAAAATGCTGAAATCATTCCAGGGTACATGTCCGCTCACTTTAGATACTATTATAGGAGATCTTGTTTCATGTGTAAGACAATTGAAGGTGCTGTGGAATATGAAATTAACACAAATTAATTACTCTAGTAATGAATAAGTGACACATATTTAATTTATATGCATGTAACTAATGACAAATCATGAATTTTAAGCAACCACTGGCTTGCACAACTACTGAATGCAAAAACAGACAAAATATGATTTATGTAAAAATGACACTGTACATGCCAGAACAAAGTTTAACAAGTTGAGTAGGAATTTTATATAATCCAACCTGTCAATTTACACCAGACTGTAAATACATCGGACAACTTCTAACAAAGGGACAAATGCTAGTAATTACCAATGGGGTCACTCTGATTCTTGACAGGCTTTTCATCATTGTCATACTATAAAATAACATGAAGCCTATTTCGTATTTCTTTCTTGTTTATGTTTCTTGTTTATGAATTTCGTAATATTTCCTGTTTATGTTCAGTGCCGACAGTTGCGTTCACCGAAAAATTCGGTGATAGCGTTAAAACGTCGCAGACATCGTTTCTTTTTTCTTACCGCGAGAGGCTCACTTGTATTTACAGTGCTTCGCGTTTTCCGTGTAATCCTATTACTCAGGATTCAAAAAAACTTTTTGGCCGTCTGTGTGTCTGTAACAATGACAATGACAGCGGCAGCGCCCAAACAAATTTACCGATTATGACCAAACTTGGCACACAGGTCCTTGGGCAGTGGGCACAATATCTAGGCGGAGTTCGTTAATGTTTGAGATCGGTCAAGTAGTTTTTAAATGGCAGCCATTTACAACTGTAATAGAATGTAAATTAAATGGGAATGGTTTGTTTCAGAAATGGGGCCAAAAAAACCTTCTGGAAGTGAATTTAAAAAAATCAAAAAACGAAAAGAAGAAGACGACGAAAAATTAGCATCGGCGCTTGGAAATTGGCTGCGAAATGAAGAGAAAGAAGTAGGTGAAAGTGATAGTGCCAGTAATAGTAATGCACTTCAAGAAGAAGAAGAAGAAGAAAAAGAAGACGACCAAGAAGAAAAGGAAGGAGAAAATGAAAAAGAAGATAGCAAGACTGAGACTGTTTCAGAAGACAACCACAGCCAGATCACTCCAATGGAGTTCGTCACAAACGTCATTGATTTTGAAGAAGGAAGTGATCCTGAGCTAAGTCATTCCACAATGGGCAGGCAATCTACTGATCTTGAAAAACCCAGCACATCTTGCACATCTAATTATAATGAAAATGATGCATTAAATACTACTGATGTGGGAATAGAAATTAGCTACGAGGATCCCAAAAAATGGCCAGCAAATTTTCGATCAGACACAGTTCGTTGTAAACTTGTTGAACGAGGCCCACAAACAATTGACTTAGATAGCTACAAATTCCCCTGTGCAGATGATGGAAGACACTTTTCTCAGAAATGGGTTTATAAAATTCTACCAAACGGGGAAAAAGTAAAAAGGCAATGGTTGTTGTACAGCCAGTCTAAGGACGCACTGTTTTGTTTCCCTTGCCTTCCCTTTTCAAAAGATGACAAAAAGGACAAATCTGCTTTCTCTAATATTGATGAGGGATTCAATGATTGGAGACACTTGAACCCATTTATTGTCAATCACGAAAGGTCGATACCTCACCGACATTCTTATGTCGATTGGAAAGAATTAGAAATTGGACTGAAAACTAGTAGATCTGTTGATGCAGAACATCAAACATTGATACAAGCTGAAGCAGAAAAGTGGTGCAATGTTCTCAAATTTATTGTGGATGTAATTCTCCATTGTGCAAGGAATAACTTACCTTTAAGAGGAGGTTCCGATTCGATCAGTGACAGCAACTGTGGTGTATTTCTGAGTACATTAGAACTTATTAGTCACTACAATCCTCAACTATCTAAGCACATAGAAAATGTTAAAAGTGGAAAACATGTCACAAGCTATTTTTCACCTCTAATTCAAAATGAGGTCATAGACATTTTGGGAAATAAGGTTCGATCTGAAATACTGAAGAATGTAAAAAGTGCTAAGTATTTCTCTATTATGTTTGACTGCACCCCGGACACAGCACATTTAGAACAAATGAGTGAAATAATAAGGTGTGTTAAGATTAAGGATGGGAAATGCTCAGTTGAAGAAAGTTTTGTGGACTTCATCATAAGTCACCAGAAAAAAGTAAGAGGGTTATCACAAGAAATATTGCAAAAGCTAAACAATGACGGCTTGGATATTCAGAACTGTCGTGGTCAAGGCTTTGACAACGGCTCAAACATGGCAGGAAAATATGAAGGCGTTCAAGCGCACATATCCCAACTAAACGACCTTGCTAAATTTGTGCCTTGTGCAGCACACAGTCTTAACCTCGTTGGCGTGCACGCCGCGGAAGTGTCAATTATGATGACAAGTTTTTTTGGAAATGTGTTGGAGTTTTTCAACTTCTTTAGTAGCTCTACCTTAAGGTGGGAGGCTTTGATTGGTTGTCTCAAAACTACCCTTAAGAGACATTGTGATACAAGATGGTCTTCCAGGCGTCAAGCTGTGACAGCTCTTAAGAAGAACTTATCATCTGTACACAAAGTTTTACAAAACATGGCTGATAAAGACAACGACTGGAACACTGACACACTGTCTGGTGCTATGAAACTTCTTAGACAAATTGATTACGAATTTGTGTGCCTTTTAGAGATGTGGTCTGATGTTTTGATAAGTTTGGACTGCACCAACAAGTCACTGCAAGGAAAGGGCACAACTCTTGACGTAGCATCAAGTTTGCTCTCAGGTTTGGCAAAAAAAGTTGAAGACCTACGTAAAGAAGGAATTAAAAAATACACAGAAAAGCCAAAGCTATTTGTGATTCCATTGCCATCCAAAGCAGTTTTGCTGTTAAGAGGCTGAGGAAAGTCAAGAGGATGGCTGGGGAGACGGCTGAAGATGAAGCACACTTGTTGAGTTCTGATAAATCATTTGAGATAGAATGTTACACTGTATTTGATAGAATTGTAAGTGAAATGGAAAAAAGGGCAAACATTTACCACACAGTTTCATCAGACTTCAGTTTTTTGTCAGGAAAGTCCTTAAGTGAATGCTCTGTTTCTTTTCTTGAAAAGTGTGCAGCTGATCTTGGTGCGATATATAGCAGAGACATTGATAGAGTTGAGCTAGTTAACGAAGTAGCTGCTTTCAAGTTTCATGCAAAAGAGCTGGTGAAGAACATTTACAAGGCTTCCCATTTGGATATTCTGAAAGTTATTTCAAACTATGGATTAAGAGATGCTTATCCAAACATCGAAATAGCATTGAGGATATTTTTGACAATGCCCGTCAGTGTGGCGTCTTGCGAGCGTACTTTCAGCAAGCTGAAGATAATCAAAAACTACTTACGGTCAAGTATGTGTGAAAACAGATTGACAAACTTAGCTATCCTGTCCATAGAATATGAGATTGCTTCAAAACTTGATTTTAGTGAAATAATTAGTGAGTTTGCCTTGCTGAAAGCAAGAAAGGTAAAGTTTTAGTTCCATGGCTTTTCTGCTGTATACTGTATGTAACAATTTGTAAAAGCAATATATTTGTTTACTGAAGAGTTTCAATTTGTTATTTACCAGCCCCCAGAGCCAAAAAAATGGTACCTGCAGTTACAACAACAGAATGTTGTAAGTGCAAGTCCTGAAGTCCTGTGTAAAAAAAATCGAGATAAATTATAGAACTAAAGCACCGACTAAAGTTATGAATTTTTTTTACTGTTGTATGAAATTTACTATTACAAAAATACCGAATACAATGTGAGAACGTATTTCCTGGTTGCGTCAAAGCTTGCTGATGAGACATCCACGAATCACAGTACAATATAAAAAGAGCTTTTTTTTTTTTTTTTTTTTTTTTTTTTTTTAGGGCGCAGGAGTACCTTGTTACGGCCCTGCTACAGGAAACTTATGGCATTGGTGCAGAGAAGAGGAGCCCTCAGAATAGTATCCTCTTATCAGTCCTGGTGACAGCTGGAATGGTTCCCATAGGCCTTTTGACTCTAGAGTGAAAACATCTCTTTGAAAAAAAGAAATTAAATTGGAAGAGATGTGGCAAATCATGAAGCCAGGGAACTCGCTCTGTGGCACTGGCAAGATTGATGGAATAGGGAGGGCAGATGAAGATGAACTGCAAGGCTGATACCAAACTTGAGGAAATGGATTGGCCACCAACACAGTGAGGTTAACTAACATCTGACACAGTTCCTCAGTGGTCATGTCAATTTTAATGCCTACCTCCACAGAATTGGAAAGGTACAATATCCAGCATGCCAATACGGTGACTCCCCATGAAGATGACGCTTGAGGGCGTAGTTGAGATTATGCTTCATGGCAAGGAGGAATGGGACCACATTTCTACATTTATTCAGTGGGTCCTACTGGAAAATAAAAGACAGGTCCAACTTGCACCCAACGTGCAATAGCACTTAAGGGACAATCAGGAGCCCAATAAAAGTTCCATCCTGAAGCAATATGCAAAGTGGTTCCAGGAGGATATGTGGACAGTAATGTGGTAATTTTCGCATTCATAGGTTGGCTAATCTGTACTTTCTGAAATTGCGCTTATCATGTTTATACAACGACACAGTTCTCCGAGTTTCGGCTGGCGGCAGACGTCATTACGTTGCTGCCTGTTCTGTCTTTTCACTTTTCTTGTTGTCTCGACAATTATTTAGGCCTTAGGTCTCAACATTTTTTCGACGTAGTCTGAGTGTCGCACATTTGCGCCTCATCTACCATGTAGCTTTCTTAACGACTCGGTTCATTCAAAATTAAAATCTCTTCAGACTTAGCCAATCTCAACACTATGATTTAAGTGTACAACAAAAACTTAATAAATGTATTAAATACAGTTCACTATCGTCATTATTCTGCATCCTGGCAATAGCACCACAAGCATCATTCTTCCTAACAGAACATTTTTTGGTACACACGTGCCGACATGAACATTTTTTGGTCCACTCGGGCCGGATCTTTCACATTTTTTTTTGGTCCATACGGACCGGATCTTAACATTTTTTTGGTCGCTCCGGGCCTGGATTCGTCATTCACCTTTTGCAACTTATTGTAGCGGTTTTCATAATTTTTCTGCCCCAATTTCTGGCCATCACGGGCGATTCAGCATATTCGCTGATCCGACCGTGTCGGGACTTAGTCAGCATTTCTTTCGTCGCCATTGAGCCTCGTGACGACATCACTGCAAGACCATCCATGTGCTAGCGTCTACACTCCAGTTTAAGCAGTCATCTCTCCGGTCTGTGTGTTTACCATATTCTCCACGGCCTCGACGCTCCAGGACATCGCATACCAGGTACCACATCATTAACAGGTGCGTACAATGGCTGAAGAAGGCCTCAAAGTGTTAGTCAGAAAGAGAGGCGGCTTAAAGTCTGCCATAGTGCGAATTAATTCGGCTATCATTAACTTTGATAAAAACACTAATACAAAACATTTTTTAACGGTTAGACTCGAAAGTCTAAAAAGTTTGGCAACAAAATACGATGAGGTACAGTCCGAAATTGAACTCATTTCTAAAGACATAAACGCTGCTCAAGAAGACCGAGTTGAGGTTGAAGAGCTGTTATATTCAACAGAAGCCAATATATTGCAATTGATAGAAACCTTCAACGTTCAGACTGTATCTCCAGTATTAACAAGCAATATGCAATTAAAACCTATAAGTTTGCCCTGCTTCACAGGCAATATCTTAGAATGGCAGCACTTTTATTCAATATTTCTGGACTTGGTGCACGCCAGATCTGATTTAACGTCAGTGCAGAAATTACATTATTTGTATTCGTCTCTGAAAAATGAGCCGCTAGATTTAATTAAGGCATTACCTATTTGTAACGAAAACTATTCGATAGCGTTGAGTTTGCTGTCCGCTAGATATGACAACAAAGTCATACTAGCTAAGTATTATATTCAAAATTTGCTTGAAGTAAAGTCAACAATTAAGGACTCTGTCAAAAGTTTGGCAGAATTCATAAATACAATAACGTCTTCCGTTAATTCACTGGCGGCCATGCAACTGTCAGTGGATTCATTCGAGCTTATCACTGTACAATTATTGTCAGCAAAACTGGACCATACCACGTTTAAATTATGGAAGGAGTCTATAGACCCCGATAATCTTCCTAACTTTCAAAGCTTCACTCAGTTTTTAAACGCACGTAGACAGTTGCTAGAAAATACACTGCCTATCGTTGCCGGACAGCGGCTCAACAAGCTAACTTTAAGATTCAATAATAAATCTGACAAAAACATAAATCACGAAACTCTGCTGGCAGCACTGCATTCAAAAGTTATCACTCAGCTTCAAATAATTATTTATGCCCATGCTGCAATTCTAGTCATCCAATTTACATGTGTGACAAATTTCGTGCATTAAGCACATCAGAACGAGGGCAATTTATATTAAATCATAAATGCTGTACCAATTGTTTAAGATCAGATCATTTTTCATCTAATTGTAAGATCTGTTCAAAACGACACCATACATTGCTACACATAAATAATGTGTCAAAACCAATTTCTGCCAGCAGCAGCAACTATTGCTCACTTAAATTATAATCTACAAACAATGTTCTCTTATCAACAGCAATTGTGTTTGTAATCGACCGGGCTGGCAACAGACAACTCGCAAGAGTTCTATTGGATGCGGGGTCACAAATAAATTTTTGTACGGAATCATTTGCTAAGAAATTACGGCTTAACTTGACTAAATCTAACATACCGATTACAGGTATAAATAATGCCGCGTGTTGTGCCACTAATTTGGCGTCTATACGCATTATTTCACGCTATCAAAGATTTAGTTTCTAAGCAACATGCGCGGTCTTATCTGCATTAACCCATAAACTGCCAGCACAATCTTTCGACATAAATCAGTTTAACGTCCCAGATAACGTTTTCCTCGCCGATCCACATTTCAACATATCAGCTGATATCGACATACTTTTAGGAGCGCAATTTTACTTAGATTTAATTTTAGCTAACAAATATGTACACGGTTCTCATTTCCCTATTATACAAGAAACAAAGTTAGGCTACATTCTAGCAGGCAATCTGGCCAAACACTGCCGTTATAAGGGTCCTGCTGTTTCGTTCCTGGCTAGGAACAACGACAGTCAAATTCTGGCGTCTCTCGAGAAATTTTGGGAGGCCGAAACTATCCCTGATAATGCACCCATTAGTAACGATTCAGCTTGTGAGAAGCATATTGTTAAGTCTACTCATCGCAATGAGGAGGGTAGGTTCGTTGTTTCGCTATCATTTAAGTCTGACAATCCCCAGTTGGGTGAGTCCTATGCTAGCGCTGAAGCGAGATTCTTGAGTTTAGAACGCCGGTTCATGCGTGATTCTAAGCTTGCGCGCGAATACGCAAACTTTATTCAGGAGTATATGGATCTTGGCCACATGACGCTTGTCGACGATTGCTCTATCAATTCCGGGGTTTCAAATGCCTACTATCTGCCTCACCACGCCGTCTTTAAAAAATTCTAGTTCTACGACAAAACTTCGCGTCGTTTTTGACGGCTCGTCCAAAACTACCAATGGCCTTTCTCTCAATGATGTTTTGTTGGTAGGCCCAAACGTCCAACAAGACCTTTTTTCTATTCTTCTGCGATTTCGTATGCACAACTATGTTCTCATCACCGACATCGAGAAGATGTATCGACAAACTCTGGTATCTGATAAGGATTGTCATTATCAACGTATTCTGTGGCGTAACTCTCCACTCGAACAGTTTAAACATTTTGTATTGCGAACTGTAACATACGGTACTGCTAGTGCTTCGTTTTTGACTAACCGCTGTCTTAATCAGATTGGTAAGGATCATGAAGCTTCTTTTCCTGACGCTGCGTCAGCTATAATTAATGATTTCTATGTCGATGATTTGTTAACCTGTGCAGACACCATTTCTGATCTGACCAAGTTGAAATCTGACTTAGGTACGTTGTTGAGTCAATACGGCCTCACTCTGCACAAATGGGCATCAAATGAACCCAATATGGTCGCAGATCATGATAATTTATCACTCCCTTTAAACAAACAAGGTAATGTGCGTACCTTGGGCATTCTCTGGAATGACACTACAGATTCATTTTTGTTTGATATCAAATCTTTCCCAGTTGAATCAAGCATCTCTAAGAGGAAAATCCTATCGATTATCGCAGGTATATACGACCCACTTGGACTCGTCGGTCCCATTGTTTTCCTGTACAAACAGTTTATGCAGCAACTCTGGCTGTGCAATCTTGGTTGGGATGAGCCAATCTCCGGGCAATTACGCTTGCATTGGCATTCACTATGCGATAAATTATGTCTGATCGGTAAAATTATCGTCCCACGTTCTATTCGCTGCAAGTCTAAAGCAAAGATAGTTGAATTACATGGGTTTTCGGATGCTTCTGAAAGGGGATATGGGTGTTGTGTTTACATTAGAGTCATTTATCAAGATTCATCGGCCTCTTGTCACCTTCTGTGTTCTAAATCTCGCGTGGCCCCCCTACGACAGGTGTCATTACCTCGCATTGAACTCTGCGCTTGCTTGTTGTTATCGCGACTCTTATTCAAGGTCGCCCTTGCTCTTCATTCCTTTATCAATAGTGTTCACCTGTATTCTGACTCCATGGTGTACCTTTACTGGATTCATTCCCAGTCTTCTAGGTGGAAGACCTACGTCGCTAATCGTGTTGCCGAGATTCAGCGTCTTACTAAAGCCTACACATGGCATCACATCAATTCACAATATAATCCTGCTGACATTATTTCTAGGGGATGTCACCCCGACGTTTTGTGCGATTGTTCGCTTTGGTGGCATGGTCCTGCTTTTTGTCTCAATCTTCCGAGTCCAATCTTTTTCCACCCTTTTTACCTTCTAATCTGTCGTCTCCTGAATTCACTGCGGAGGAGAAACAAACCCCCAAACTTTCTTTAATGTCTACCTTAGCCATTGATCTTTCAAGGGACTTTTCTTCGTTGCACCGTCTGACTCGCGTATACGCTTACTGCTTTCGATTCATCAAAAATATTAGACTCTCCAGGGCTGAGAAAATGTCGGGCGCTCTTACCCCCGTTGAAATTCATTCCACTCTTAATTTTTTCATAAAACAATCTCAGTCGATCCACTTCGCTGCTGAGCTTAATTGTCTTCGTAATGGGTCTTCTGTTTCTATCAGGAGCAAGTTGTCTTCTCTGGACCCTTTTCTTGATGAGTCTGGCGTCATACGCGTCGGCGGACGCTTACAGCAGTCGCAACTACCTTATGACAATAAGCATCCTATTGTCTTGCATCCATCGGCTCATATCACTCGCCTTATTATTGAACGCGAACACATTCGTCTACTCCACGCTGGTGCTCAACTCGTGCATCACTCACTTCGTCAACGGTGGTGGATCATTAACGCCAAGATAGTCATTCGCTCCATCATTCGTAGATGCGTCAAGTGTCTCAGGTTTAGTGCCAAACATCAGGTTCAGAGGCTTGGTATTTTGCCATCTCCTAGAGTCACTCCTTCGCGGCCGTTTCTGTTCTGCGCAGTTGATTATGGTGGTCCCTTCATGATTCGTCATGGCGGGCAGAAATCTAGGACTCTGTCAAAATCGTATGTGTCTTTGTTCATCTGCTTAGCGACCAGGGCCATTCATTTGGAATTGGTTTCCGACCTTACAGCCAACGCGTTTATAGCTGCCTTACGTCGTTTCATGTCCCATAGGGGCATACCCAGCCAGTTATATTCTGATAATGGCACGAACTTTAGGAAGGCCCGCAATGTTTTGCATGACCTTTACAATCTTTGGCATAATAAGGATGCCACCTCATCAATCCAATCCTTTACGACCTCTCATGGTATTACATGGTCATTTATTCCGCGCTCATCATCTCATTTTGGTGGTCTTTGGGAGAGCGGTATAAAGAGTTTAAAGTATCATTTGCGCCGCGTGGTCGGCAAGTCTATACTCACCTTCGAGGAGTTTACGACGGTTTTGTCTCAGATAGAGGCATGTCTAAACTCACGTCCGGTATTTGCCGTTTCATCGGATGTAAATGATCCGGTGCCACTTACACCTGGCCATTTTTTGATTTGCGCACCATTAACGGCGATACCTAGTCCAGACTTATCTCACGTTCCCATCTCTCGTCTTGGATGTTGGCAACTTCTCCAGAAGTTTGTCCAAGTCATTTGGAAAGCTTGGTCTCGCGACTACTTACATCAATTACAACAACGTCACAAATGGAAATTCGCCAAGGATAACGTTTCCATTGGTGACCTGGTTTTACTGATTGGGATAACTTACCTCCATTAGCGTGGAAATTTGGTGTAATTACTGCCACATTTCCCGGCCCAGACAACTTAATTAGAGTAGTAGACATTCGCATGCCTACTGGTATTTTTCGGAGACCAGTTCATAAGCTATGTTTGTTGCCAGCGCGGGACGAGGATTAGACACAAGGTTAATATAATTACTTAGCACAATGCTATTTCACTTGGCCACTGGCTTTCATTACCTTATTGTCTGACAATTTGGTCAACTTAATTGTGATATGTATCATCACAACATTTTTATGTTAATTTGCATCATTGCGTGTTTTTATACTAAATTCGCATGTGACTTGTAATTTTACAACCATGCACTGTGTTATTATATCTATGCTTATCATATTGTCATGGTGGTATACTTTGCTATTTTTGTATTTATATATTAATAATTTGTGAGACATACTATGTCCTACATGTTTACATTTTGATATTGGTAATGGGTTATGTGTCATGTCATTGGTGATATTGTTCTTATGTAAAAATTTTGTTATAATATTCGCATGGTCTGTAGCTATACAAACCATGTATGCATTTTCTTGCACATTTGTCAATATGTGTGATATTTTATTACCCTATGAATTTATTTCTCGCAATTGTTCAACACATGTATTACATTTTGTATAACCACATTTGTTGTACTTGTCACTTATGCTATTGTGCCTTGTATTCATGTATTTGTAATTATCTAAACCAATTTCTATTGTATTTATTATGTATAACTTGTATCTATGTAAAACACATTGTTTTATCCGCATCTACTGTCTATAACCATACGCCATGCCTATATTTTTATATTGTATTTTGTGATCACGTATTGCACAATTATTATTCATGCTTTAATTATGACATACATGTCATTACACTTTGTGCTTGCAATCATTCAACTATGTATAGCTTGTTTTCACATAACAATTTATTGTACATTCCTGAAACTTCAGGTATAGCATGCATCGTGCAAACTATAAAGCGTCATGCTAAATTTATGTCTTTACATGTATAATTTTAATAATTTTGTTTGTTCATTGCATTCAACACTATTGTGTACGTCAACTGGCCTTAACTGGTTCAAGCTAACCATTATGACTTGCATAAATGTTACAATGCATCATCATGTGATGAGTCACAGATTATTCATCATTAAACATTGTCAAACTATGTATTTTTTCATGTCTTATATTGTTTAATATTGTATACATACAATATATATTGGCAATACATTGCTAATTTTTGCATTTTTACTCCTGTATAACTCAGGTTGCAAGCCGACCTTGGCATGCTCCACTCTTATCGTCACTCAAGCTTATCTCTAAACAGTTAATGTCATAACTGTTATCTAACATTTCAATCTCAAGGTTCAATGCAATTTATTGAGATTGACTTCTATTATAAAGAACACTGTGTTTTCCAACAATAAGTTATTAAAATGTATTAAAAAATCTTTTGATTTTTTGCGGGCAGTTATGGACAGTAATGTGGTAATTTTCGCATTCATAGGTTGGCTAATCTGTACTTTCTGAAATTGCGCTTATCATGTTTATACAACGACACAGTTCTTCGAGTTTCGGCTGGCGGCAGACGTCATTACGTTGCTGCCTGTTCTGTCTTTTCACTTTTCTTGTTGTCGCGACAATTATTTAGGCCTTAGGCCTCAACATTTTTTCGACGTAGTCTGAGTGTTGCACATTTGCGCCTCATCTACCATGTAGCTTTCTTAATGACTCGGTTCATTCAAAATTAAAATCTCTTCAGACTTAGCCAATCTCAACACTATGATTTAAGTGTACAACAAAAACTTAATAAATGTATTAAATACAGTTCACTATCGTCATTATTCTGCATCCTGGCAATAGCACCACAAGCATCATTCTTCCTAACAGAACATTTTTTGGTACACACGTGCCGACATGAACATTTTTTGGTCCACTCGGGCCGGATCTTACACATTTTTTTTGGTCCATACGGACCGGATCTTAACAATATGAATGCCTGAATTAGAGGTGGGTATTTTAGCGGATGAGGGGGCCACACACCAGGGGACAGACGATTTCCTCTGACAGTGCATAAAGCACTCTCCCCTCTTACAAAAAAAAAAAAAAAAAAAACGAAGGTTCAGAGAATCCTAACTCATTTAAATGGATCTACATCACTACATCATGCATGTGTTTCATCAGAGTTGAGCACATATTAATAAAATTATCAAGTTCTTGTAGCTTAACTTGTTTCACTAAATCATTAACTCTGTTTATAGTGCAATGTTTATGATAAATCATCACTATTTTTCAGTAGCAATACTTGGGAGTTTTGAAGATCGCATACAATTGATGCAGTGGTAGGTAAGAATTGGTTTTGTTGAACATCTGAAAAACATGAGACCTTTGCCTGATAAGTTGTTTTCCAGGAAGAACAAGATATTATCTATTACCCATTTTCAACTGGAGAGTTGTCATGATTGTCTTAACAAAGAAATAAAAAGGATTGGATTAACAATAATAACACAATGTTTTACCTGCAAGATAAATGCTGTTATATCTGAAGATCATCTATTAATCTGTAGACAGAGATCACCTCTGTTGATAATCTCTTAATCCTGCTAAACACAATCAAAAGGATGTTGTTGGTCCCTATGGAAATCTAAAACATTAATGTTGTGAGCCATATTTTTGCCATTGGACAATAACAGAGTTTTTATTCTTACTTTTCATGTAATTTTCCCATCTTTATATAATTTTATAAAACAGGTTAATTACCTTCTGTCACGTTTCTTTGAATCGTGACAGAAGGTAATTAACCTGTTTTATAGTCTCAACCGTTTCTGGAGACAAATAAAATGTTTAAATTTATATAATTTTGTTTATGTGCCAGTTTTCATCCATCTGTATTTTACAAACATCTTATAATTGCTGAAAGTCTTTCTAAGAAAGTTTTTCGATATCTAAGTAACCAAATTTTTACCCTTTTCCTAATTGTATGCTTTAATTTTTTTGTATGACCACTGATTATTTTTTGTATTTCTTAATTTTTTTAGTACCTGATAATAAGAATCTTTCAACAACCTATGGTTTTGAATTTGACCTCAATACTTCAATCCCATATTGTTTTGTTAAATCTTTAGCAAATATCCATTTGAAAATAGTGTCATATTTTTATCCACTTCTCCAAAAATGAGATTTTACATTTTAGACTCCTTTGTACTTTTTAATCAATATATGTATACACTTTTTTATATTATTTAAGCTGTATTACTTACAACCAAATAGTATACTACTGCATAAAGTATTTACAGTTAAATACTTGTATATTCCAATTCTGATCTGACTGGCAGTGTCTAATAGAAATTTCTTTAATATAACAATTGATACACCTCCTATGCACTTCAAACAAACTTTTAATTCATTCACCCATCTTACACTTTAAAACTCTATGAAATTACTGTACTAAGGCTAAAACTTTTAAGAATGAATAGTAAGATATTTCATTAGAGGTTCATCAAAGTATAATTATTATCAAAGAGTAATGAGTAAAAGTTTATTGTTGTAAATGCAATGCATAGTTTATGTAGAGTTACAGAGAACATTCATTCTAATACCTTAGCATGATTTACAGTCTAGTACCACTTGAGCAAACAAACTTTACAGTTTGAAATTAATATTGTCATTGGAGAATATGAAATGGTAATGCTTTTATTGAAGGGGTGAAATGAAGAAGGCAGGATGCCAAAAGCCACCTTACCCAAGAAAATTTTGTGTCAACCTGTTATTGTCAACATCTGCATTACATCTGTTTTATACAAGTACAGCTTATACCAGTAAGTGATAAATCTGTTGTTCTTCTGAACAGATTAATTGTACTTCTGTAAAGCTTCTTTACAGCAACCTGCTTAGTTCCTGTGGATTCCTGCTTAATTTTTGTCCTATTTATTATGAACAAATGTATATAATCCTATCCATTATCATAACTCATGCCCGAGCATAAAAGCGTGACTGACTTTTTAATGATTATACCATTTGTTTCACCAGTAGAGCAGGCAATAGCCATTTCACTTCTCTTAATTTTTTAAATAAGTTTCCATGAATACATCTTTGATCATTTTCTGCTTTGTTTGTTTGTTTTTTTTTTTTAACAAATAGTTATGGAATAAAATGAACAATGCACCAGTCTTTTTCAGATACTTCTACATAAATTTATGTGACTCCTGTAAATAAATTCATAAACCATATGAATAATCCAAATTTTACATTTTTGTAGATATTAGTTAATCAGTTTAGTTTAACTGACCAAAAAGTTAGAATTATTTTGTTGTTGTTAAATATTTGAAACATAATTTAAAATTTACTTTACACAACAGTAGTTACGCAAATTTCTCTAAACGAGTCAGGTGTAATTTGACAACCTGCACAACAAATGGGTATTCTTCCATTCAACAAACCTTCGATGTATTGTGTTTATGAAATAGTAAAATGTTAAGTCAAGCTATCAAAGTAAAACAATATTGTATAACACTGTTGTATTTTGTTGTACTTTCTGAAAGTGTTGACGATTCTGTGTGTGTTAGAGTTGTAGTATGTGAGTGTGATGTATTTGTTACATCAATACAATATTGTTACAATACAACTACAAAATAGCGTACAGAACCAACAACACCATCAAAAGGTACCTCAACGGCACAAACAAAAACACTGACATATACAACAAAACAGGAGTTTATAAATTAAAATGCAACAAATGTGAAAAATTCTACATAGGCCAGACAGGAAAATCTTTTTCATCCAGATTTTATGAACACATCAAAGCAATCACCAATAATAAGATACAATCCACATTTGCCACACACATCCTGACAGGAAACCACAGTTACACCAATATAAAAAACAATCTTGAACTTTTACACTTCCTACCCAAAAGTCGTAAACTTAACACCACAGAACAATTTGAAATATACAAACACAACCCAACAACATACTCAATGACCAATTACAATTCAAATCAAACACACTATTTGACACACAGTAATAAACAACAACACAACAATTCAAACTCCAGCGCCAATCCCCTCCACCTCCACCTACACACAACCTGTTAACTAAAAACCATTATACAAAAAAATTCCAACAGTTTGCGCATTCCATATCCAAACTCAATGAAGAAGGAGCATACCACTCCAAAACGACGTATGAGAAAATACAAGTAAGTTCGCAGTGAAAGTACCAACAATACTAATAATTATCATAGTAGTGAACAAAGAAGTGATGAACATTCAAAATAGTTCAGTATGTCTTTGCCGTTTCCTTGTCTCCAAAACTATTTACAAAAGTTTTGATAACCACAAGTTCTTCAATTAATAAAATGTTTATTCCTATATACAAAAAGGACCTCTGTTGAAATTTATTCACTATAGCAAAATGCCATGTTAGTTTTGGTACATAGCATTCCAGGAATTTAATAAATTATACCAAGAAGCGAGAAAACAAAGATGTTGTTTTGTTTTGGGAAGTCATAAAATATGAATTGTTTAACTGGCTTACATTTTCTAAGAACAAAATATTCATTGTTTCTGTTTGTGGTAGACATAGGCTAATTGGTGACATTAATGCTGAGTTATCATGTTGACAGACAGAAGTTGCTAGGGGTGTTTTATTGTCCTGGTGTGTCTGTGCGTTGTCTGGCTCAGTGAACTCCAGTTTTTTACATGATAGTGTCGTTATGCATTACAAGGGTGTTAGTATTCAAGTCCCTTTACACAATAGGATATGCAAGTAAGGTCGTCTGTGGATTGCTCCAGCTGACTCTACGTTTGGTATTCAGCTCCATTGCTCCTTTGAAGATTCACCCACTAGAGCTAAGAGCCACACTGGCAGGGACATTAACCTGGCCTCTGTAGCCAGATCGATGCGATGCCACATTGAGGTGGATGGCTGCTGCAAAGAGGCACTTGCACACATCATGGTTTCCCATGCCTGGATGACAGCGCAGCCGAGGTGGCTTGAGCTGTTTCTGTTCCATCTGTTGCTGAATTTTTATACGGACATTGGACTAACCCAGTGTGGGAAAACTGCTGCCAAATGTTGTTGGCTGAGTTTTGGCAGGGAACAGATCATGGGGGATTAGGAAGGTAATGGTCGACTCATTTTGGATTCATTTAAAAATGACCTATAATGGATGGTAAAGTACTGCCCAAGGGCATTTGATATTTAATGAGGGAGCAGTGTCTGTACCATGCAACATTGACTCAAAATATTATGAGATTTTAAAATCCAAACTGAAGAAACATAGAGAAACTGAAGTAACATGTTCCATTACAAAGGATCTAGAAAACAAATAACTACAATATTATACGACAGGTGGCAACCACCAGGGAAAAGAAATGCAAAGAACCAGCTTTGAAATAAAGCAGGCCTATGTCACTAGAGCATTGGAACAATGGGGGTAAATGGATAGCGGTTGTCATAATAGTAGGCCTAATTGTAGGAAGAAAAGATGCCAAACTCATAGTAAGCAAGAAGAAGTAGATGAAAAAGAAGGAGGAGGAGGTGGAAGAGAAGGAGGAGAAAGAATACAAGGAGAGAAGAAGAAAAAGAGGAAGAAGGGCATCAAAGAAGCCAAGCGTCGGGGGCGCGTGGTTCTGCACTTTTCGCACGTCGAGACGCGTCGTCCCAAAAGTCAGATCTAAAGACATTTATAGGCCTGATTGGTTGTTACATCAACACCGTTACAGTTAATGTAGTGAGACATAAATTGTAAACACTATTTTGGCTCTCAATTCTGTGTTTTAAGTTATGATAACATATCACACTCTTCCAGCATCGTCTCAATATTGCCACACTAAACTAACTGTTTGGTTTAAAATTTTCAATTATTGTACATCTCGCACCCAAATCTTAAACTTAATCTTATTGTATTCTATATTTGCATATACAGCCTCCTCCCTATTTACCTACTGATCAACTCCAGAGGTTTATTTGTTAATAGAATCCTTTCAGTGCTATGTTACATTTCTGATTATTAGCTGCTTCAGAATTGAGGAAACCTTGCCATAAAAAAGAAGATTTAAATAAACACAAAAGATTGGTAGTTTCACAATTTATTCTAAAACGCTGCCAATTGTTTTAGCCGATAGGTTCTTATCACTAAGCAGTTTCATGAAGAAGGATTATTGCAAGAAAAAAGGGGTGGTTTCAAGAGGGCTGCTGAGTTTGCTCCAAAGAAAAATTGTGCGATGGCTTTTATTGAAAAATTGGAGTGCATTGAGAGTCACTACTGCCGAGGTAGAAGTAATAGAAAGTACCTACCTTCCGAACTCAGCATTAGGAAATTATGGAAAATGTACTTGTCTGAAGAAGGTTCTGTACCTGTGAAGGAATCTTATTTTAGACATATTTTTAACAGCAACTACAATGTTGGATTTGGAACTCCCCAGACAGACGTTTGCTCTACTTGTCTGAGTTTAAACGAGAAAATGAAAAAGACCACCAAAAGAAAAGTGATTTAATGATTGAACTGCGTGTTTACAAACTTCGAGCCAAGGCGTTTTACAATAAATTGAAAGAGACTACTGAAAATTTACTTATTTTGTCATTTGATTGTCAAAAGAATTTACCCCTTCCGAAGCTACCCGGTCAAACCACTTATTATAGCCGTCAAATTTATCTACAAAACTTTACGGTAGTAAAAGGTCATAGTAAATCACCTCTTGACCAGAGCACGGTTCATTCGTATGTTTGGACAGAGAATCAATACGACCGTGATTCCAATATGATTGCTTCATGTGTGTTCGATGCTTTGAGTTCTATTGACATAGCCCCATACAAAAATATTCGTCTTGTATCAGATGGATGCGGTGGCCAGAATAAAAATTGTATTTTTATAGGAATGTGTTCCTTTTGGCTGGCTGCTGTCGCACCAAAACACATAACCGAAGTGCAAATCATATATCCAGTGACAGGCCATAGTTTTTTGCCATTGGATAGAGTCTTCGGCTTTATAGAAAAAAAGCTTAAGAAAAGAGAAGTAATCGCAACTCGGGAGGAAATTTATGACCTAATATCTGAACATGGAAAAGTGAAACATGTAGGAAAAGACTGCGATGTGGCCGATTTCTGCACAACAAGAAACAATATGAAGGAAACAAAAAATTTCCATTTCAAGATTTCACAATGCAAACGCATATACGTAAAACGTTCCAAAAAGTTTGAAAACAAGGTATTAGTGAGAGGTGAATTAATGTACAACAGTGATCAGCAATCAACGCATTACAAAAGTTTGACGAAAAGTCAAAAGAATGCATTTGACTTGCATCCAGACAGAATTCAAGAAAAAAATTTTGTCAGCCGAGAAAAAAAACGGGATGTCAACCAATTGCTCATCAAACATTATTGGAATGACTGGAGGGACATCGAGCATCTCGAGTTTTTCAAACAGGTCATAGACAACGCTACACCAACAACTGAAGAGGGTGAGCAAACTGCGGAAGTTTTTGATTGCGGCTGTGAAGAGGATGAGACAAACATGGTAGGCCTAATGATATAGGCAAGGAAGTACATGCTTTAAATGTGGAACACTAATTAAAATTAGAATATTTTATTATTATTATTATATTATAATATTCTTAAGCGATTAGATTAGATTAGTTATTAGAATATTCTTAAGTGAGGTTTAATATAATGTCAATAATTTTGTTATTTCAACTTAATTAAATAATAGTTTTGTAATGTTAAGATGAACTCGCCTAATTAAAATACTGCATTTTAAAAATTGTTTTATCAGTACCTAATTCCTTTCATAATAAAATAATAATAATAATATTTATTACCAATTTTCCTTTACATATTGCTACGACAGCGTAGAACAATCTAGGTGTTTATCGAATGTGCCAGAAAGATCTCGACGTAAGCGTGTGGTGTACGTGCTACTAAACGCATGTTACGAGAAATTTCTCGACTTTGCCAGCCTTCGCTCGGGCGCTCGGACTGTGTCAAGGCCGCAGCAATTACGTAGTTCGCGAGAGATAAGACGCAGTTTGGAAGCTTCTGGTGTGTGTAGCGTAACTATAAATACTTCGCTCCGCGGCCTTAGTTTTTCAGTTCAATGCGAGATTTTTGACTGTGCGGTTCGAGAGTATTAGTGCGATATATTTTACAGAGCGGTTCGGGTTATTACGGTGTACGTTCAAGTAGTTATTAGTGAAGTGTTGCGTTTTGTATTCGGACGGTATAATTGTAATACAGTTGAGTTTTAATATTAGTGGACATTTTATTGCGTATGAACAATTTCATTTGATTTGTTGTAGACACTGTGTTGTTAATTACGAACTGTTTTACTATAACAATTAAAGGTGTGATTAGTGACTTAATTGGTGTCTTGTACTTATTTTGTTTCCACTGTACCTACGACGATCGAGTAGACCGTCGTAACAGTGGTGTCAGAAGTGGGATAGAACGGTTAACAGTGGAAACAGTGGACGCTTTGTACAAGACGAGTGTGATTCGTAATTAATCAGTAAACATGGATCCCAGTCAGATGATGGAAGCTTTACAAACACTGCTGCGGCAGACACAGGCAGAAGCAGAAATACGACAAAAAGAAGAACGAAGACAGGAAAGGGAAGAAGCAGAAAAACGACAGGATGAAAAACGTAAGCAAGAAGCAGATAAAACGGAAGCTCTCTTTGAAGTTATGCAGAAACAGTTGCAAGAACACAGTACCGCAGAATTGGGTGTCCTACGAGGTGAGCTTAATAAACAAGTTACTAAAATATCGGAAGTACAAGAATCAATGACATTAAAAATAGCTGAAGTAGAAAAATCTGTCTTGACTGTGGAAGAAGTTATGTCAACAAAAATATCTGCAGTAGAAAACTCAATGGCAAACATAAGAGAACAAATTAAAATTGAAGTTGAACAGTGCATGAAGATTCAACCAAAACAAATTTCTGAACAGACTGTACCAGTGATCAAGACAGAAAAATACACAGAAAATAAGTTAACAGAGAAAGTCACTTTGCCTGCAGTAGGGACAGTTCATGTCAAAGCTCCAACCTTTGACGGAAGCACTCACTGGGCAACGTACCTCCGCCAATTTGAAGCTGCTGCATGCGCAAATAATTGGACAGAAAAAGACAAGGCTGTTTCACTTGTTCTTGCATTAAAAGGACCCGCGGCAGAACTACTACAGAAAGTGCCACCTGACAGCCAGAACACCTATGCCGAGTTGATAAAAGCTCTGGAATTACGGTATGGTGATAAACATTTGCGAGATGTGTACTGCACCCAGTTGAGAGCAAGGCGACAGCATTCCGGGGAAAGTCTTCAAGAGTTTGAAGCAAGTATCGACAGACTAATTAGACTGGCCTATCCTGAAGCGCCAGAAGATTTTCGAACGCGTTTTGCGATGCAGACATTTACTGCCGGTGTCCGAGATAACGAACTACAGCAAGTGTTACGAATGGCAAGACACCAGAACAGTGCGGACGCCCTGGTACATGCTTTGCAATTTGAGGCCGCCAAATCAGCGTCTGGTTGGACAAGTCATAAAGTGCGCGAGCTAAAAGATCGCGACGGCACAGACGATGAGGAAGAAGAACAAGGAACAGAGACTCGACGGTCGGCGCCACAGAACAAAATAAGAAAGGATGGAAGACCGAAGTGTTATCGATGTGGGAAACCTGGACATCTACAACGAGATTGTCGGGTTAGAATTCAGCAGCAGGGAAACGAGCAATAGTCGGTGCAACGGGGCGTGTGCTGACTAACTGGAGGAACGAAGCCCCTAGAGAATACGCAATTTCTACGCTTCAGAAAAACACCGGGAGCTTGGTAGTTACCGGATTTGTTCAAGAAAGGCCAACCTCGATTACAGTTGACACAGGCGCAACAGTTTCTATTGTGCGCCCCGACGTGGTGAAAGATCTCAAGCCAATCTGGTGCTCTTGCAGCTTGCGAACAGCTACTGGACGGCCTGTAAAAGTGTATGGAAAAGTGGAGATACACCTACGCCTCGGTAGACTTGAGTTTAATCATCAAGTACTTGTTGCAGACATTGTGGATGAAGCAATTCTTGGTGTGGACGTTATGAACGCATACGGATTTATAGTCGACTTCAAAAACAATGTCTTGAGAATCGGAGGCGAAGAGGTAATGCTATCAACAATGACGACAGCAGAAAAATCGATGGACGTCATAAACCAAGTGGCCGTAACTGTTCCGCCAAACTCCGAAAAGATCATCATGGTTAGAACTGCGGTAGATACTAGGGGCAATCAGTGCTCTATATTCGAATCCCAGGTAGTCAGCACACCGGGCATACTAATTGCCAGAAGTTTAGTAAAACCTGACGAAACCGGAAATGTACCTATTAGAGTGGCGAATATTTTGGATCAAGCTATCACTTTACAAAGCAATACGCTCCTAGGCAAATTGACTCCTGTGGCCTGGGTAGCCGGAATAACGCAACGAAGACCCAGTTCGTCGGATACTTCTAAATTACCAGAGGAACTGCAAGAATTATTGAACAGATCTTCTAACGACCTCTCAAGTGGTGAGGTAAAAGAACTCGGACAGTTTTTACACGAATTCAAAGATTGTTTTGCAGTTCGGGGACAGTCATTGGGAAGAACCTCTCTTGTGCAACATCGCATCAATACCGGGGACACAACACCGATACGCCAACCTCCTCGAAGGCCTCCATTATCTAAACAAGAGGAGATGTCTCGGTTAGTACAGGACATGTTGACAGAGGGAGTAATTGAACCTTCTTCAAGTGCTTGGTCTTCCCCTGTAGTGCTGGTAGCGAAGAAGGATGGTGGATTGCGTTTCTGCGTAGACTACCGGAGGTTAAATGACGTTACAAAGAAAGACTGCTATCCATTACCTCGCGTTGACGATACACTCGACACGTTGTCCGGAGCACAGTGGTTTTCCACATTGGACCTGAAGAGTGGATATTGGCAAGTGGGTCTTCATCAAGAAGACAAGGAAAAGACCGCTTTCTCGACCCCAAGTGGCTTATTCCAATTTAACGTCATGCCATTTGGACTCTGTAATGCACCGGCAACATTTGAGAGATTGATGGACCTGATACTCCGAGGCCTGACGTGGAAAACTTGCCTTGTTTACTTAGACGATGTCATAGTGATCGGGAAGACTTTCGAAGATCACTTGGAAAACCTTAAGGAAGTTCTAACTAGAATTCACGGTGCACAACTGAAGCTGAGCCCGAAGAAGTGTTCTCTATTCCAGAAGGAAGTACAGTATTTGGGCCATCTGGTTTCGGCAGCGGGCGTTAGCATGGATCCTAATAAAGTAGACACCGTAAGAGACTGGCCAGTTCCGAAGAATAAACACGAAGTTCGGAGTTTCCTGGGGTTATGCTCATATTACCGACGTTTTGTGAAAGGCTTCGCTACTATTGCTAAACCACTACATGAGCTAACGGAAAATAAACGAAACTTCCAATGGTCGAGAGAGTGTGAACAAGCATTTAGAACGTTGAAGATTGCATTATGTTCGCAGCCAATTCTCGCTTTTCCAGCTTCCGAAGGGAAGTACATCGTAGACACAGATGCAAGCAATACTGGTCTAGGAGCAGTTTTGTCTCAAGTGCAGAACGGTGAAGAACGAGTAATAGCGTATTACAGCAAGACGCTTTCTAAACCAGAGAGAAATTATTGTGTTACAAGAAGAGAGTTGTTGGCAATTGTCAGAGCTTTGGAGCACTTCCATAAATACCTCTATGGGAGAGAGTTTTCACTACGTACTGACCATGCTGCACTTGCATGGCTCTTGAGATTTAAAAATCCGGAAGGACAGTTGGCAAGGTGGCTCGAACGTCTGCAAGAGTACAACTTCAAGGTACAACATCGGCGGGGGCGCCTGCACGGTAATGCAGATGTTTTATCACGAAGACCATGCCCGGAAGACTGCCGACATTGCCACAGAAAGGAAGAACAAAACCCAAGCGAACATGTTCAAGCCATCACTGTAAATTTCCTGGCTGATGGCTGGACAACACAAGACTGTCGACAAGAACAGATTACTGATGAAGACATTGGACCGATCTTGACAGCAAAAGAGGAAGGTCACCGCCCGGATTGGCAAGATATCTGCCATGGTTCCGAAGTGCTGAAGGGCTACTGGGCACAATGGGAATCTCTCACCTTAGAAAACGGATTGCTGAAAAGGGCTTGGGAAAGTGCAGATGGACGAGACGTGGTCATGCAGTTGATAGTTCCCCGAAGTAAAGTGCAGTCTGTTTTGAAGGAGATGCATGATGGAACATCTGGAGGCCATCTTGGCGTTAACAAAACCCTTGACAAAATACGGAAGCGATTCTATTGGCTTCATCTTCGCCACGACGTAGAGGAATGGGTTCGGACGTGTGAAATATGTGCTGCAAGCAAGGGCCCACAAACCAGAAGCAGGGGAAAAATGAGACAGTATAACGTTGGACAACCTTTTGAGAGAATTGCCATAGACATTGCTGGACCATTCCCAGTTACTGACGATGGAAACCGGTACATCATGGTTGTAGGTGACTACTTTACTAAGTGGGTGGAAGCCTACGCAATTCCAAATCAGGAGGTTACCACTGTGGCAAAGCAGTTAGTTCACAACTTCCGTTGCCGTTATGGAGCCCCTATGGAAATCCATACGGATCAAGGGAGAAATTTCGAATCAGGAGTGTTTAAAGAATTATGCCGTCTACTTGGAATTCGAAAGACCAGGACAACGCCTCTGCATCCTCAGTCGGACGGGATGGTTGAGAGATTCAACAGGACACTTGAGCAGCACCTTTCGAAAGTTGTTGACGAGAACCAAACAGACTGGGACCAACGTATACCACTATTCCTTATGGCGTATAGATCATCAGTACATGACACAACCGGCATGACTCCAGCAAAATTGGTGTTTGGGCGGGAGATTCGTCTTCCTGGGGACTTGATGTTTGGATCACCTGAGACTCAGTCCCAAGAGCCAAAGAACTATTCCTCGCAATTAGAAAACCAACTGCGAGAAATGAATCGCTTGGTAAGAGGACGGCTCAAGATTGCCAGTGATAAAATGAAAACTCGGTATGACATTCGCAGCAATAGTGTGGGTTTCCAAGAAGGAGATCAGGTCTGGTTGTTCAATCCAAAGCGCCGTCGTGGTCGCTCACCTAAGCTTCAGTCTAACTGGGAAGGACCCTACACTGTAAAAAAAAGGATTAACGATGTTGTTTATCGGATTCAACAGGAAGGACAGCGAAAGTTCAAGGTCGTCCACCTAGATCGCCTGGCTAAATACAAATTTAGAGACGCTTTGCCAGTTCGGGACGAACAGGCTTAAGGAGGGGGAAGTGCTACGACAGCGTAGAACAATCTAGGTGTTTATCGAATGTGCCAGAAAGATCTCGACGTAAGCGTGTGGTGTACGTGCTACTAAACGCATGTTACGAGAAATTTCTCGACTTTGCCAGCCTTCGCTCGGGCGCTCGGGCGCTCGGACTGTGTCAAGGCCGCAGCAATTACGTAGTTCGCGAGAGATAAGACGCAGTTTGGAAGCTTCTGGTGTGTGTAGCGTAACTATAAATACTTCGCTCCGCGGCCTTAGTTTTTCAGTTCAATGCGAGATTTTTGACTGTGCGGTTCGAGAGTATTAGTGCGATATATTTTACAGAGCGGTTCGGGTTATTACGGTGTACGTTCAAGTAGTTATTAGTGAAGTGTTGCGTTTTGTATTCGGACGGTATAATTGTAATACAGTTGAGTTTTAATATTAGTGGACATTTTATTGCGTATGAACAATTTCATTTGATTTGTTGTAGACACTGTGTTGTTAATTACGAACTGTTTTACTATAACAATTAAAGGTGTGATTAGTGACTTAATTGGTGTCTTGTACTTATTTTGTTTCCACTGTACCTACGACGATCGAGTAGACCGTCATAACAATATAATAAAAATTATACAATAAAGGACCTATAGGGGGCATAAATGCCCGTACATAGGTTGGTCCTTAGAATTAATATTTATATACTTAATACTAATTGTGAGTTTTACCTCACCGATCATAGTAATATATTAAAAATAAATTATTTTTCAATTTTAACAAAATTTTAGTTTGTACTATAATACAATTCAATAAATAAATGAAAAAAGAGAAAAAAGGTCCATATCATAATAGACTGTTTTTTTGATTATTCAATAACAATGTTCCTAATTTTTTCTTTGATTTTTTTTTTAAGCACTTTTATATTTACACTTAGATTTTTCAGTTCATTAGGTAATTCATTAAAATACTTTATGGCATAATACACATAGCTTCTTTGCCCAATACTTAATAGGTGTCGCGGCAATATAATACTTTTATACCGTGTGTTGATTCGATTTTGTAAAAACTCACTTTTTAGATCATTGTATCGATAAACTATAGAATTCACCACAAACACCTGTTTAATATTTAATGGTTTATTCGAATCTTGTTCATTGACTCCTATAATTTTAAGAATACACTTTTGCAGCCGATCCAATGCGTCTAGAGATGATTTATATAGACCCCCCCCAGCCTATGATAGCATACCCTGCCACACTATGGAATAGTCCATAGTATATTTTGTAGTAGTTGCTTTTTTGATAAAATTTGTTTAAGTCTGTAAAAAACGTAGACTAAGTATTTGGTTTTTTTTTACAATGTTAGCCACATGTTCATCCCACTTCATGTTAAAGTCATATGTTATTCCTAGATATTTACTAGTTTTAACTCTTTTCAATTTTTGACCATTTATCTTAATTTCAAAGTCATGCGGAACAGGATCTCTATAATTTCCAAAGGTGATAAAAACAGACTTGCTTATGTTGAGTACTAGATTATTGTGATAGAGCCAAGAGTGTATAATATCTAATTTAGTTGACATATCTGTTGCAAGTTCAGGCCATGTCTTTGCTTTCATTGGTACTGCTGTATCATCAGCATATGCTATTAATACATCTTGTAACACTAGTAAGTCATTGATATATAAAATAAACAATAAAGGTCCTAATATAGAGCCCTGGGGCACTCCAACATTTGTTTTAATAGGCTGACTTCTAGTCCCATTCACCTTTACAACTTGTGTCCTGTCATGTAAATAACTGGCTATCAGGGATAAGCTTACACCTCTTATTCCCATATTCAGTAATTTGGATATAAGTATGCCATGATCGACAGTGTCAAAAGCTTTGGAGTAGTCCAAAAAAGTTACAACAGTTGGTACGCTAATACTTAGATTTTCATAAATAAATTTGCTAAGTAGGGCTATAGCATCATCTGTACCTTTCTTCTTGAGAAAGCCAAATTGTTTAGCACTTAACAGGTTATGTTTCTTTACAAATTTAAATAATCTGGTAAAAATAATTTTTTCAAAAATCTTAGCTAAATTTGATATCAGTGCAATCGGTCGGTAATTGTTAACCAAATTTTTTACACCTTCCTTATATATAGGACAAATTACAGCTTTCTTAAATTGATATGGACATGTACCTTGTATCATAGCAGTATTAATAATGTGAGTCAAAGCAGGAGTTATGAACGGAGCAGCTAGCTTAACTTTATAGGCATGAATTTCATCACACCCACCAGGTTTATTTTTGAGTTCACGAATAGTTTGGTAAACTTCTGACTCATTTGTCATAAGGTAGTACATAATTTCTTCTGTATTTCGAACTGAAAGCAAAATGTTTGCAACATTTCACAATGTGGGATTCAAAACTAGCAATATCCGTAGCCACTGTTTGGTTTCAAAACTAAACAATATCCACATGGTTTGGAGTAAAAACTAACAATATCCAACGCGTAGTGTCAAAACTCCAAAATAATAATATCCAAAATAAAATTAGCTTTTTTTCACACTTATGGATTAAAAATTGTAGTTTTTACTATTTTAATCAATTCCGATGGCATTTTTTGACTATATAACAGTTCAAATGTAAAACAAATTGTGTTGGATCATAGGTCTAGAGGTTTTTAGGCTATACTGAAAATTTTAGTTTTTGGATATTGTTAGTTTTGATTCTAGAGGCCTCATATAACCTATACTATATAATTTGTTATAAGAAATAAATTGAAACTAAAAGTATTAACAGTGTTACTTTACACTGTGACTTTATTAAACTATTACTATTTAAAAGAAAATAAGAAACAAGAGAATTTATAGGCCTATCTCCCTTTGGGAATACCAATTTAAGTTTTCACTAGGAGTAAAACTAACATTGGTTAGACTTTAGACAAATCAGATGCGAAACTCGGGGCAATGAAATAATTTAGAGTACACATAATACCACAACAAATAATGTGATAAAAACATCAGAAACATATAATAAAAACATAACAGTAAGCCACAAGAGTGAATGAGAATAAACAAAATTTTACAAATAAAAATAATAAAAACAACTGTAATAAAATAAATATAAATAAATAAATAAAAACTTATAAATAATAAGCAACAACAAAAGTAAATTAAATGCATTACATACCTGTATAATCTTCAGATTCATTCACTAATGTAGGGTATGGTGGTCCACACTGAGACATGGTCCACACTGAGACACTCAATTTTTTTCAAATTTGAATTGCCCGCCATAAGTGTTGCTAAGGTGGGAAATTTAGGATTCAAAAATAGTGTTGGCTATCGTGTTTGTGGATGGCTTCCTTTTTATTTGTACAGAAAATCTGAAGCTGAGTGTTTTGAGGTGAGTAAAGTAAAATAATCTATTCACGTTTTGATGTCTTTGGCATTTTAAATTTAAATATGAAATATATTATTTATATTATATTGTATTTTGCTGTGAATGAGAATTAAAATGAAGTGATTCACTTTCAAATGCACAGGTAATTAAGGTTATGACAAATAACTTTTGTGATTAAGTGCACGTGGGTCACAGTGAGACATTAATAGGTGGGGTACTGTGAGACATGTTGTTTGTGGTATTTTAACCCTAAAAACTGATATTGTACAGGTTATAAGGCACACAATATGTTTTATTTGGTTATGCCATGGCTAATTTTTTGTTTATTTGTTTTAAGATGGCTAGAAATCGTAAAAGGAAAACAAACATGGGATCTTTTTCTCATGAAAGCATGATGAAAGCAGTTGAACTTGTTATTAAGGAAGGCTATAGTATTCGCCAAGCTGCTGTTCAGAAAAATCTTTCCTTTCAAACATTAGCAAGGTAAGAAGATATATTGGGCTTATTTTCATATCAGCTTGGTTAGAAACTGGTTATTTCCTTTTAATTTCTGTATTATCACTACTTGAATAATGTTCATAGAAATTCTCACCACAGATCTTAATTGCCACCTTGTTGTTTTCCTTCAGGTATGTTCAAAAACAATTAGCTGAACCTGATAGAGAAGTTAGAATGACACCAAATTATGCCTGCCGGAGGGTTATGTCAGATGAGCAAGAGACCATCTTAGCTGATTATATTCTCACGTGTTCCAAAATGAATTATCCACTGACTACAAAAGATTCTCGCCGACTGGCATATGAGACAGCTGTAAAGAATAATGTTATTATTCCAGAACAGTGGGAAAATGAAAAAATGGCCGGATTAGAATGGCTCCGTAATTTTATGAAAAGACATTCTTTTCTTAGCATAAGACATCCTGAAGCTTGTAGCATTGCTAGGTCGTCTTCTTTCAATAGACATAATGTTGAAACATTCATGGACAAATTGAAAGAGGTCTTAGAAAGAAACCCTTCCTTTTCAGATGGTTCTCGTTTATGGAACTTAGATGAAACAGGCACAACAACTGTACAAAAACCCAGAAAGGTCATAGCAGGGAAAGGTGTAAAATCTGTAGCCCAGGCAACCAGCGGTGAAAAGGGGTCTTTAGTAACAACTTGTTGTTTTATTAATGTATTAGGCAATACTCTACCACCGGCAATGGTATTTCCTCGAACTCATTTTAAGTCTCATATGATACGGGATGGCCCTTCTGGTACACTAGGTCTCGCAACACCTTCTGGTTGGATGAATGCAGATCTGTTTGTTGATGTAATGAAACATTTCATCAAACATACCTGTTCGTCTAAAGAAAATCCGACACTACTGCTGCTTGACAACCACGAAAGTCATCTTTCCATAGAATGTTTGGATCTTGCGAAAGAAAATAGTGTAACTATTCTCACTTTTCCACCACACTGTTCGCATAAGTTACAGCCCTTAGATGTAGGTGTATATTTCTCTTTTAAGTCGCATTATAATTCAGCTGTCAGTTCCTGGCTCGTAAACCACCCAGGAACCCCTTTCACGATATATGACATTGCTGGGTGTGTTAATGTTGCTTTTCAGCGATCAATGACAAAATCAAACATTGGGTCAGGGTTTAGGAAGACAGGAATATTCCCATATGATAAAAATGTCTTTACAGATGATGACTATCTTCCTAGCAGTGTAACAGATAGACCCTGCGAAGAAACTCTACAAACCGAAACAAATGGTGAAAATTCTAGAACAGAATCTTCACAGGCTGATGACAACAAAAATTCTCAGTTAACTGGAATTTCATTAGAGCGTCCATTGGAAATTGATAAGGACTGTAATGAGAATTCTGAGAGAGACGGACAGAAAGTCATCAGCCCTTACGCATTTCGTGGGCTACCAAAGGCTGACCCTCGAAAAACAAACAGGAGAAAGAAAGGTAGGTGTATGATTGTTACAGACACTCCAGAGAAAAACAAATTAACAGAACTTTCTCTCAAGCGAAGATCAACAAAACAAGCAATTAATGAAGGGAAGAGTAGCAAAAGAAGGTTATTTGACAGTTCCCTTAATTCTCAAAATGAAGGTAAGAGAAATTTCTCCTGCCTTTCATCATCATCATCATCAGATCATGAGGAAGACGTCATGGAGTTCAGTCCACTTACGAAGGAACCATCTCTTGGAGATTATGTATTGATTGAATTTCATGGGAAAACAAAATTAATGTATTATGTCAGTGTAGTTACAAAAGCAAAAGATAGGTTTGGTGACATAGAAGTTTCATTTATGAGAAGAGTGAAAAATTCAAACAAATTTATTTTTCCGGAGATTCCAGATATGTCATCTGTTAGTGTTGCTGATGTTAAAATGATTTTACCTGAACCAAACAAGTTTGGTGCAACAAAAAGGCAGAACAGTTATTTAAGTTTTGAAGTAAAATTTGGAAATATTAATGTAAAGTAGGTTGTCTCAGTGTGGACCAGTCGCTGTCTCATTGTAGACCACTATGGGGCACAATGAGACAAAATGACTATATAAGAAAAATTGTTTTTTTCTGATTTGCATTTAAAGAGATATCAATAATATTGTTTTGCTATTGTAGTCAATACATGTGTGTAACATCCTATGTAAGTTTTTAAACTATAATATTGAAAATAAATATTTAAACATTTTTTTAATAATTGGTGTCTCACTGTGGACCACCTTACCCTACACAGTGTAACGTGTCAAAATTGGGTCCTTATATTTCTTACAGTATGGGGTATTTGCATTTTTATTTATTTCATTTTTTGCGGGATTTTAGAAAATTATTGTGCAAACGTTCATTCCATTGGAACAGAACACGTGGCAAGTAGAACAGTTTGAAACAAAGGCAAGACGCAGTTTCTGTGGTGTAACGCGGCAAGGAATTCGTACCACCCTCAAATTCTCAGAAATGTGCATAAGTGTGGTCGCGCGCCCACGAGCATTACAAGTACGCGCACGGAAGGACGCCGTCAGCCCGAAAACCAAGATGGCTTGGGCGAATTTAATTCAGCAATGTGCGTTTGAGCGGCAGGAAATAATGTCTAAGTCCGGCCCTTTTGTGACGTTAGCCAGTGCCTAGCTGAAATCGTCTGCTATCGTCACTACAACAACTACATGCATAGCATAGGACGAAACTATGACGAACAAATACCAGGCATTGGTTTCCTCAACAAACGACGAAATCGAGGTAGCGGTGAACGCCTTACCGTTCTGCGCAGTCCGATCCCACATCTTACCTGGCCAGGTATAATCCCAAGTGGGCTCATCTTAAAATTTCCTAATTTTCAGTAAAAGTGGAACTATTGGTGAAAATAATTATCTCATTGATAAACAGTGGAGTGTTTATTTAATTGAAGAACATAAATATCGGTTTCGGACGCCAAGCAGTTTAAAAAACGAGAAGTCATAATGAGCGTGAGTGAAGCACGTTGCCGACGGGGGGAATATTCCAAAATGTTAAGGGTTTTATAATTTTTCGGGCTCTGTGTGTATGTGTGAGTGAGCAAAGCTGGGCTGTTTGTGTTTGTATTTGTGTTTGTGTATTTATGAGTGGTACATAAGGTAAGCCATAGTTCGTAAGTCAATAATATAAAAGTACCTATTACAAGTAAGATGTAATAGTTGCACCACCTTTTAAAACATGTAAAAAAAAAAAAACTATTTTGGAGAAAACTTATAAATTCAACTTTTCTGATTAATAAACAAAAAATAATTTCTCTTTTAAGAAAAAATTCGGAGAGTTAAATTCTTTCAAAACCTTATTTCATTTTATGTACTGTCAAGTTCGTCGAACGAATTGGGTTCGTCCCCACTATGCGATCCGGCCAGATTGAAGATTAAAGGTAAGTGGGAGTTTCAATATGAATAATAAAATATACCAAAATAGTAAAAGAAAGTTACAATTGTTGCAGCATGACCAGGATGTAATATAACAAAAAAGGGTTGTATTACACCGGCTTACATTTGACAGTGCATAACGAAGTACGGTTACGAAAGCGAAATTGTATTAATGTAAACTTACGTAATTATGATAGAAGGTTGATTGTATGTATGTTGTAATATCAGTTTTGAAAAGAGAGTAATCATTGGCAGTTGTTACGTAAGAAAAAATAGATCAAGTAAAAATGTCTGAGAATACAGAAAAAAGTAGTGTAATAGATTCAGTTATGAGTGAAAGTGACCTTGAGTCGCAATCGCTGGATGAAAGTGGTCTGCTGACGGGGGGGCCGAGCGCTGTTACAGAAACAGCTGTCGGCAGTAATGCAATCGTTCACTCCACTCCGATTGCAGCTCAAACACAACTAAGCGAAACAGATGTTGACTCTGGGATTCAGTTGACCCCAGTGTCAGCCAATAAAAATAAACAATCAGAGGAACTAGATATAATGAGTTTCTTACGAAGAATGGACGAAAAATTTGAGAGTCGTTTTAATACTAATGACGAGAAACTTGAGATTTTAAGTAACGAATTCAAAGAACAGAAAATAAAATATGAACAGCAGAATATTAAAAATGATATTATTTTTAATGAAATTAAAGACCAGAATACTCAATTGCAGCAGAGCATTAGCGTAAAATTTGATGGTTTAATAAATAACATACAAGAAAAGAATAAATGTCTAGAAAATGCTAATGAAATAAAAAATAATTTGAATAAAGTAGAACAGAATACGAGTAATACAAATGAAAGTGGTAATGGCAATGTTGTATTAGATAAAGAATTAATAAATAATAACGATGTTGTTGAAAATAATGAGAATAATAATGTAGTCGAAAAGTTGGTATCTGAGAGTGATAATGAGAGTACTAATGAAGTTGTAGAATGTGATTATGAGATGTTAATGAGTTAGAACAAGAGTGGAGAAATAGTATAGTGATAGAATGTGGGCAGAGGGTAAAATTTCCCTTTATTTTTTCTGAACCAGAGTGTTCACAAATGTCATTTTTGAAGGGCAAGAGACCCGTGTTAGTAGAAGAGTTGAGTTGTTTATTGATGTTGTATAATGTTGTACCCTCTGTCTGTAATAATTTTGAGAGTGTGATACGGCATTGTGATGAGAGCGATTTAAATGGAGAATTGTATGTTAGTAAAGAAACAGAATTGTATGAATTGAAGAGAGAGTATGATGAGTGGGAGGTAAGGTTAGGAGTGTGTATGCATAATAATGGTTTAATTGATTTGACAAAAGTAATTAACCCAATAATGAATGTATTTACCGATGGGGACGTAACAAAAATACCTAACGTTGACTGGTTTAATGAGTATTTTGGTAAGCTGATTGAAGTTAGTTCTTGTGGTTACAACACACAAAACAGTCATTTGTGTGGTAGTGAAATTGAACAATGTTATATAAAACCAAGGTTAATCTGGGACGATGGAGGTTAGACTATAAAACAGTAAAAGACAGTGATAAACATTTTGTTTTATGGCTCTGACATGGCAGATTTGGACAATGAAGTGCGGAAAAACTGAACAGTTATTAACTAAAGTGTGTAAATAATTGTAGTGAATTTATTTATGTGTATTGTAGAAGGTCAGATAAACAATGTATGTATATAGGTAAGTGATAATAATAATTTTTTGCAATTTAAATAAATAAACAGAATTAATTTTGATAACAGTAATTGACTAATTGTAATTGCTTGATGGCTAGGTAATTTGTATTTTCAGTAATTACTTTAATGAAACCAGTTTGATATGTTGTAAATATTTTGAGTGATTATGTAAATGCTAATTAATTAAATTCTTCAAATGAATTCAATTTATTTTACGAGATTTGGAAATTTGGTAATAAGTGGCTAAATTGTTTGATGTAAACTAATAATTTTGTGAAATGTTTTAGAGGTGAGGTGAAAGTATGGGGGTGTATGGTGGTTATGTTATGTGTATACCATGTTAAATAGAATGTAAGTATAGAACTTTTACAGTATGAATCATGTATGAAAAAAAAAAATGTTTACAGGTGTAACTAAGATTTTAATTCAATAGTCATATTATTTGAAATAATTGTGTTCAATAAAAAAGGATAATTAAAAAATTTTAATAATAACTGAAAATGATATATACAAATTATTAATAAAATTTGAAAATTTTAAGAAAGTCAAATGGTAGAAAGTTATGAATGAGTTAAATGATTATTGACGAAAATATTAGATTAGAATGTATATAAAAAATTTAATTAGTTAGTTATTAAGTTGCTATTGCGGGGGTGGCCTGTGCTCTCGTAGATAGCGAAATGGGTTGGGGGTAACAGAGAGTGTTACCTCCATCGGAGGCCAAAATGGCGAAATTGTGCGACACACCTTTTTCGTGCAAATTAAATTTACACACTGATAGACGATCGTGTCGCACATAATAAAACGATGTAGAACAGGCAGTGAAATGCAAGTTAGATTTCCCCGACTTTTCGGGCAATTACTGCCTTACCAGCACTAATCGTGGATTTGGCTAGCGGCCAGCTATGGTCATATCAAGTCCCTTGACCATAGCTGACTTGAAATTGGTATATAGTAGAAATTCAATGGGGGGTGAATTTTAGGGGAATCCAGGTACTATGGAACAGCGGCTACCACTCTGTTCACGGAGGAACAGCAAAGCCAGGTGGTAGACCCGTTTAAGGGTGCTTAATTATATACACGAATATGTTGATATTCAGACGTTTAAATGTAACAGCCAAAGCAAAGACACGGAGAGGTCAAACTACTCCAAAATATGCCGTCTTTGCAGAAGCGAAAGGGTGATACAGTCCTCCATAATTTGCAATAGAGTGTGTGGAGGGGAGGTGACTCAGAGGAGCCACGAATTTAAAATTTTACAACATAAAAAGTTTGCTAATTCAAATTTTGATCCAATAAAAATGCTTGTGTTCTATTTAAATAACTATATGCTCAGACATTCAATATAAGGTGTTCATTGCATGCTTTTAAATGTGTTATTTTATTGTTGTACGTTAGATATAGGTATTGATAAAAATATGTGTTTTCATTATGTGTGTATTTTGAACCTAAGTAGATAATTAAGCCATCTGGCAGGCGGTCAACATAAATGATCAGAATCAGAAAAAGGGGAAACAATGAGGTGAGAAGTAATGATAAATAAATATATATATATATTTCATGTAATTTGTTCAAGTTTGAGATGTGTTCATTGTGTTAGTAAGATCAGCTGATCAGCAATAACAGGTCACTGGTACAATGGTTTATAAATGTTCCAAGTAGTTAATGTTCAATGTAATGTTTTAATGTATTACAGATGTTTTAAAGTAATGATAAAAATAATCTGATAAAGTAATGAGAAATAAAGTAATAATTTGTGAAAGCTAATAAAAGATAGTTTTGGGTGATAAATATTTTGTGGGACACGTAGATCTGTCCAAGTTGAAGTCAAAGTTAAAGTTGAAATAGTAGAAATGAAGATAATGTGATGTTGTTTTGCAGTAATGTAATATTATAGAGTTTTGAGAAGTATTGATGTTGACACAGTAGTAATGGAGAATAATTGTAGAATTTTGAGTGATATATTGATGTTTATAATTAATGATGTTATTTTGTTGTAGTTGTAGTGAGGTAATGAGATTGAGATTTTGGGGATGGCAATTTTGTAGTAGGGGGTAGTGTAATGTAGGAGTCCGCAACATAATGATAAGTTGGGACGGGATTGGGACCGATTTTAGTGGGACGGGGCCGCCTTAGGTAGAATCCAGGGGCCAGATAAGGGAAATGAGTTTTTTGGGGGGGGAAACACGTATCCCAAGTACAAAGGGTTAGAGAGTATTTTTTTTATATATTGAGAGAAGGTGGCGAATTGAGTTTAATGATAAGTTGGGTTTAGAGTGTTTTGATAGAGATTTTGATAGAGACGGGTGTCATGGGAGTTACAGTTGTTAGAGGTTAGAGTCAAAGAGAGAAAGATTATATGTGTATACAGATCCAGTAGTAAATTAAATGAGAATAAATAATTTAAATCACCCACAGTAATGTAGAATAAGATTGTTAAGCAAAGAGAGAGATTTGTAATAAAGATATAAAATTTTATTTTAGAAACCAGTGACAAAATGTTGATAGAATTTGAAAATAATGTAAAATTAAGAGTTGTTTATTTTGAATAATTTAAATGTCAATTTGCTTATTATTTATAATAATATTTTGTTATTTTAAATGTTTTATTTTATTATGTTTTTGTGTTTTGAGAGAGAATATTACAGATGTTAAATGTATTTTCAGATATAACTGGGACATAACGTATGTAGGTCAAGGTTTTTGGACTTGACCTAGTTTTGGTCAGCTGACAGTGAGGTCATATAAGTTAGTAGTATGGAAGTCAATTCAACTTGTGTTTTTAATCAATTTAACCGAGTTTTAAATAATTTCTGGATGTAAAGGAAACCTTTTAATGAACTTAAATTTTTTTTGATATTAAAATTTTTGGAAAAATATTTTTTTTGAAAAAAAAAAAAATGATTTTTCGCCTGCCAGCTAAGGAATATTTTAAGTATTGATTATTTTATTATTTGTGTGCTAACCATGTTTATTTTATTGATTTATTGTATTGACTTGTATTGTTAGACTCTAAGTATTCACATGTTAGGTTAAGGATATGTTTAATTAGGAGAAATGTTTAAATTAACTCATTTTAAATAAAACAGAAAATAAGGAAGACAATTTTTGATACAATATTTTATTTTGAATTCTGAATTTTTTTTTTAGATGAAATAGTAAATATTAAAGAATTTTCAATGAATAATATGTAATGTGAGTGTGTGTGTGAGCCCAGTATCTGCTAAAGGCAGCCCAGCTTGCATAACAGAGGAAACATATCGGTGGAGGATCTGGAATAATCTAAGCCAGGGATTGAGGATTTTGGGGGGTAGCATGTTAGAAGGTGAGGTGTGCTGTGGTACTTGTCTGTTCGATTTCTCGGTGTTGGGATCTTACGGAGAAGTCCAGTGATCTCGTTCAGATGCGTCCATAGTCGCCAAGCCAGGGGGGTCGTGTACCCATGAAGAATAAGAACAAGGGGGTTGTTGGCACCAGTTCCTCACCAGTCCTCTTAGGGGTTTTATCAATGAGACTTCTTCTGTTTTGGACAGCAGAATTCTCATTGAGGGGGTATTGTAACGTGTCAAAATTGGGTCCTTATATTTCTTACAGTATGGGGTATTTGCATTTTTATTTATTTCATTTTTTGCGGGATTTTAGAAAATTATTGTGCAAACGTTCATTCCATTTGTGACGATTTAAAATGTGACAATTATAAAAATAAAGAAATAAAAAAAAAAATTTTAAGTTGCGAACAACTAACCATTTAAATCTCACAATGATAATAAAAAAACATGTAGGTACTAAGTGTGAATGGAAGTAGTAATTAATAAGGGCAAAGAAATGGTAAAGAAAAGACATATTGTAAATAATTATTATTGTCGCATTTAACCCTTTGCTTGTTATCAGGCGCCTACCTGTTGATACCGGACTCGACATGTTTACCGAGTCTTCTGTAATTAAAATAATATAGAAAAATAATGTTAATAATTAAAGAATCTGAAGACACAGATAGTCACGAAAACAACTAATTTAAATGATGTATTTTTATCTAGCGATAGTTTGTATAAATAAAAAGTTTTATTTAGAGAGAGACCGGGACTATATTCTCGCGGAATAAACACCCCACTATCTATTGTCCTGTACCAGTGGTAGCGTACGAAAAATCTCACTCTCGCAATGACGACTCCAAGCAGTGCACACGCACGAGCAAAATGCTCTGTTGAAATGTTATGTGATTGGTTATTAGTTTGGATTAATTCTTATGTATTTTACTAACTGCTACAAAAGAGTGTAATATGTAACGTTAAGAAAAAGAAAAATTAAAAAACGTTGTAACAAGAAGAAATATGTGACAACAAATAGTACGAGTGTTAGTAACTATAACAGCGATCTTCTCCGATTGACGACTCTTCACAACATCCTACCTGGAGACATGAATCATCAGAATTACAACTCTAGTAGACCCGACCGATAATGCAGTTCGAGACATCTGAGAATCAACGAGTACCTGCGTAGAAGGCCCACTCTATCCTGCAGACGTTTAAGCCGTGAACAACTGAGACCAGACCTAGACGAGGACGACGCTCTTCGGATTCCCAAGATGTAACCATATGGAGGAGATTTCTACATCCCAAATTAAAGGTGACTCGATAGCACGTCTATCGAGGAATAATAATAATAGTAATTGTAACACAATACTCTCTTAAAGAGACTTTCAGAGACGATTGACTTTATAAGAATATAAAAATTTAAATCTAAGAATTTAATTGTAACTATTCAGGCTTCTTACAAATTGTAACAGTTTAGATTTTAACGTAACGTAGTATAATTAATACCATTCTTCAAATGGAATAATAATGAAACTTAAAAGTAAAAGTAAAAGTAAAAGTAACAGTCTTGCAAGCTATTATCTTGAATTGAATATAATTAAAAGTTTAAAGACTAAATACCAATGGTTACCCGGATCCGGGGAAAAGCTAAATATAATTTGTTGTGATCCCACAGTCTATATAAAGCAATTTAAATAATTTAATAATTTAATTAATAATGTAATGGGATCTGTCTTTTGAGTAAATGTCATTTGTTTTTTTTAAATGTTTAATAAAGGGAAATCTTCTTGTTGCACACATATACTGAGTACATAAATCAACAGTTTTCCCTTCCCTGATTCCTTTTATATTTACTGTGTGTTGTTCTGTTTTAATTTCAGCTCGTCCCGAATAAGGCAGCCTGAAGTAATTGGCAGAACCAATTACTTTGGGTTCCCTCTGTTATAACTCAAGAGAAGAGGTTATAAATTGCGCCACTCTGCTTATTTTGCTAATTTTGCTAATTGTGCTAATTTTGCTATTTTGCTATTTTCTGCTAGTGTGCTGTTGTTTAATAATTAATTGTGTACAGAGTGTCACAAATAAATTGCGCCACTCTGCTAATTAGTTAAAATTTTGCTTCTAATTAAAAAAAAAAAAAAAAAAAATTTTGTGACTTGTGTTATTAAGCAGTAATTGTGCCTATTAACCCAGACCATAATCTGTTGATTTATTTACTCATGTACTTTAAATGTGTCTAAAATCTTAAATAAAATTAAATGATAATAGTTATTATAATAGTTTTGTAAATAGGTAATTTTAATTATTATTTAGATATTGTAATGAACATAATATTAACTAAAGACGCCCCATGTATTCGATATAACATCAGGTAGGTGCTTGTCAAAAGCTCATTCAACAACACGTCTGTTTGTAAACAATATCAAACCAGTTTAATTCTTGTCCAAGCATGTGTGACAGTTTCCTTGTCACCCTAGCGCAAAGTTGCGTTAGACAATACATCACCTCCCTCTATTGTATTAAAAAAAAAAGTGTGTGACCCCTTGCCCAGTAATAAAAGATTTCAGACATATGTTGAAAATTAAAACAAAACAAAAACAGGTAAATAAATTTTATTATTAAAATGCGCCACTGTTTTTGGTTTCATTTTGTGTAAATGCTTAGTGTACTTAGTGTCAATTGTAAAATACTCTACTCTGTAAATCTATGCACTCAGTTAGGAAATTGTATGTAAAAGTAGTATATTGTAGTTACATTGTACTTATTGTATTTAGAGGAAATTGTACTTAGCCTCTTTCTAAGTAGCATATATGAATAATATTGACGATATTTATAAGTGTATAAATATAAGTGTATATTTTGTGTGAGATTACGCACATACTCGTATATAATTATACGTGAAAAGATTAGATTGTATTATACCAATTCATGTATGTACGTGTCAAAGTATTCAGTCTCTAACACGTCAATTTTGCGACGATTTAAGACCTGTAGTTTTCCTGTACAAGCCTGCATAAATGTGTAATTCGTGTTTCTATTGACACGATGAGTTATGTGAACTACTGACTAAACAAAACAAGTGTACTAATTAATTTTATGGAAAGATGCTTCCCGAAGTAAACAACCGAGCTAAACAAATAAAAAATGAAGTTTCTTAAATCTGAGTAAAGTAAATAATAAGAAATAAATGATTAGTCATTTAAAATAAAAGGTTTAATAATATCGTAAATTATTATAACACGTTAGTATAATTATAATTATAAAAGTGTAACTAAACTCAGCTTGGTAACGGGCCGTAACATTGCGTACGCATCGCACACGCCACCCCTTTTGAAGCTAGCCAGTGCAAGTAATAAGGTGTCCGTTAGCTATTGTTAAATGGAACAATAGAGAAATATTCTCCCTCGAGTTGACTTATCGCCTTAGTAAGCAAAACTATGCCATTGTTTAAAACTAGTCTAACCTACTTTCCAGCGAAACAGCTGATCGTTTAAATAAAAATTAATGCTAATGTTTAATAATAATCGTTAATAAATGTTTACCATGTACTAAAGTGTGTAGGAAATAAATGTGTACAGTATAGTAGTTCAAGTACTTTCCCCGTGACGATAATTAAATAATGTAGTGACTTAATAATAATAGAATTATAATAATAAAGAAAGTGTTGTAAATAAATATGGTAGTAGATAGTAAATAATTCTAGGTGCGTTTCGTAAATGCTCCAAAGTAATTAATAAATTATAAAGAAAGTAAATCAGAATAAAGAGAATATTAATTGTTTAAATAATAAGGCTAATTAATTCTTGAGTTAAACTAATTGTGTGAAGTGTAGCGTAGAAGTAAGAGAAAGGAATAATAATAATACAAGTAACGTAGATTAGTAAGCACCCCAGTTGTGGTGGCCAGTTAGAAGAAATAATGCGTGTTCAGGATTGTACTAAGCAGCCACCCTCTCTATTGTATAAACGGTAGCACTCCCTAAACAATGAATGCCACCGCGTGTGAAATAAAATGCAGCGTGTAAAGTGTCCCCTTCCGCATAGTTTGTCTAGTTATTGTTAAAGAGTTAAAAGAGAAGTATCCTCGTGAAATTCCGCTTCTCTCCAAGTAACTATAATCAAGAGTGTAGTATGAGACCCTCTTTGGATTATTTAAAAGTAAGACTATGGTATATAATCGAGATAGAATTATATACCGGTGTATAATCAAGATAGAATTATATACATGTTAAGTAACGAGTCACAACGGCGCCGGCTGAAAAAGATAATGATGAGCCAAGAGAGCCAAGAGATCATTTATGAATGCTGAAAGCTAACCTGTAGTGTAAGAGTAAGCTGATGTCAGCCGGGCCACGATATTGTGAGTTGCTGAAATTAGGGAAATTAGTATTATAAGTTAGTACTGTAAGAAGTGAGAAAAAGGGAATTTCACGGAGAAGGAACATTTAAATGAGAACTAGATCATTTAAAGAGAATTTAAAACAAACGAACTGTGCAGTAATAATAATAAAAGAGAATAATAATAAATAATGATAATAATAAGAAATTTAATACTGTACTCCCCAAGCATACTCTCGGTACGTATCTAACCAAATTTTCCGGAGTCGGTGTTGGTTAAGAGGCGGAGTATGTGACGATTTAAATTGTGACAATTATAAAAATAAAGAAATAAAAAAAAATTTTAAGTTGCGAACAACTAACCATTTAAATCTCACAATGATAATAAAAAAACATGTAGGTACTAAGTGTGAATGGAAGTAGTAATTAATAAGGGCAAAGAAATGGTAAAGAAAAGACATATTGTAAATAATTATTATTGTCGCATTTAACCCTTTGCTTGTTATCAGGCGCCTACCTGTTGATACCGGACTCGACATGTTTACCGAGCCTTCTGTAATTAAAATAATATAGAAAAATAATGTTAATAATTAAAGAATCTGAAGACACAGATAGTCACGAAAACAACTAATTTAAATGATGTATTTTTATCTAGCGATAGTTTGTATAAATAAAAAGTTTTATTTAGAGAGAGACCGGGACTATATTCTCGCGGAATAAACACCCCACTATCTATTGTCCTGTACCAGTGGTAGCGTACGAAAAATCTCACTCTCGCAATGACGACGCCAAGCAGTGCACACGCACGAGCAAAATGCTCTGTTGAAATGTTATGTGATTGGTTATTAGTTTGGATTAATTCTTATGTATTTTACTAACTGCTACAAAAGAGTGTAATATGTAACGTTAAGAAAAAGAAAAATTAAAAAACGTTGTAACAAGAAGAAATATGTGACAACAAATAGTACGAGTGTTAGTAACTATAACAGCGATCTTCTCCGATTGACGACTCTTCACAACATCCTACCTGGAGACATGAATCATCAGAATTACAACTCTAGTAGACCCGACCGATAATGCAGTTCGAGACATCTGAGAATCAACGAGTACCTGCGTAGAAGGCCCACTCTATCCTGCAGACGTTTAAGCCGTGAACAACTGAGACCAGACCTAGACGAGGACGACGCTCTTCGGATTCCCAAGATGTAACCATATGGAGGAGATTTCTACATCCCAAATTAAAGGTGACTCGATAGCACGTCTATCGAGGAATAATAATAATAGTAATTGTAACACAATACTCTCTTAAAGAGACTTTCAGAGACGATTGACTTTATAAGAATATAAAAATTTAAATCTAAGAATTTAATTGTAACTATTCAGGCTTCTTACAAATTGTAACAGTTTAGATTTTAACGTAACGTAGTATAATTAATACCATTCTTCAAATGGAATAATAATGAAACTTAAAAGTAAAAGTAACAGTCTTGCAAACTATTATCTTGAATTGAATATAATTAAAAGTTTAAAGACTAAATACCAATGGTTACCCGGATCCGGGGAAAAGCTAAATATAATTTGTTGTGATCCCACAGTCTATATAAAGCAATTTAAATAATTTAATAAATAATGTAATGGGATCTGTCTTTTGAGTAAATGTCATTTGTTTTTCTTAAATGTTTAATAAAGGGAAATCTTCTTGTTGCACACATATACTGAGTACATAAATCAACAGTTTTCCCTTCCCTGATTCCTTTTATATTTACTGTGTGTTGTTCTGTTTTAATTTCAGCTCGTCCCGAATAAGGCAGCCTGAAGTAATTGGCAGAACCAATTACTTTGGGTTCCCTCTGTACTCTGTCCCTCTTACTAGTTCCTACTCGAAATACCCTTGATACTACCTGTTACTAAAATACAAGGTGTTCCTAAAATACTACTGTTCCTCTGATACGCTTAGTATTTTGTGTATCGGTGATACCCCCTAGTATTTGAAATACCTAGTATTTAAAATACTGGTTGTTCCTTGCGTACCAGCGATATTTTTGTACGCTTAGCATTTGGCCTTGGCGTATTCGTTTACGTGACACTTGCATACTTTTTGTGTGTGTGCGTCTGCATAGGAGCGTAGGGGGTGTGCCTCGACTCGGAACAGCGAGGGCAGCGTGTCTCGACTCGGAACAGCGTCGCCGCGAATAACAGGTATTTCAACTTTTCAGTCACTGTTACATCCGTTCCACAAACATATCGTTCCAAAATACCTGTAACAGGTATATCGGCCCACCTCTACTCCAGAGGCTGCTGACTTCAGTATGGTGTTGTTTGCAGTCTTAAATACATGTGTGTTGTTTTCTAACGTTCAAAACTTTTCACAAGGTAAGATTCTTTTTTTTTTCGTACTTATATTAATAAATGAAGTATACTATTATTAGAGTATCAGATAGTAAGATGATTTAACTTCAAAATGCCATGGATAGTTATTTGAAATAATATTTTATACACTATGATTAACAGGTTACATTGGAAAATGGCGTAGGGTGGTAATATGGAACAGACTGTTCCATAATACAACCCTTCTTTTTTTTTAGGTGTCCCTATGCCAAGAAGCAAGTTAGGACCAGAAAAAAGGGGCTAAGGCAGAAATGGCGACCAGCAGATATGTTAAATGCAATATCAGCAGTACGGGAGAAAACTAAAACTTTAAACGAAGCAGCACGTTGTTTCAATGTACCCAAAGCTACACTTTCTAGAAAGGTGGCTAAAAGAGATGTTGATCCACAGATTTTGGTTAATGAAAAACTAGGAAGAAAGCCTATCCTTCCCCTACAAATTGAGAAGGAACTGGTGGAGTATTGTTTATTGATGGAAAGGAAGTTTTATGAGCCTACTCGAAATAACATCAGGCGAATGGCTTATCAGCTGGCAGCTAGAAATGGGATCAGCAACAACTTTAATGACGACATGGCTGGGAGGGCCTGGTTTGACCATTTTATGAATCGACACAAACATCTGTTGTCAATTAGAAAACCTGAAGGGACATCACTTACCAGAGCCATTGGCTTTAACAAGGAGAGTGTCATGAACTTTTTTGACCTTCTGGAAACGGAATACGCGAAGCATCGTTATCCTCCAGATCGAATTTTTAATGAGGACGAATCTGGTCTGAGTGTAGTGCAGACGAAACTTCCCCATGTGATTGGAATGAAAGGTAAAAAGCAGATAGGATCTCTTACTGCAGCAGAGAGGGGAAGTCTTGTAACGATCATCACTTGCATGAGTGCAGGAGGAAATTTCGTCCCTCCAATGATGATTTTTCCATGTACGAACTGGACAGACCGATTGATGAAGGGGGCACCCCCAGGAGCTATAGGGAAATGTCATCCATCAGGCTGGGTGCAGTCCTACCTTTTCACTGAATGGTTTTCCCATTTCATTGAACATACAAAGCCTACATCTGAATCTCCAGTTTTACTTATACTGGATGGACACTTTTCCCATACAAGGAACCTTGATGTTATCTTAAAGGCAAAAGACAACCATGTAACGATCCTGTGCTTGCTGCCTCACACAACTCATAGACTTCAGCCTTTGGACCGAACATTCATGAGTCCCCTAAAGACTTATTATAGTGAAGAGGTTAGGCAGGCACTGAGAACAGGCGGGATGGACACATATGACATTGCTGAGAAGTTTGCAAATGCATATCTCAAGGTTCAAACTGGGATAATAGCAGTCAGTGGTTTTAAGTGCACCGGGATATATCCACTAAACAGGAATGTCTTCTCCGAGACTGACTTCATTGCGGCTCAACATGAAGCAGAAAATGTGGCTGACAACAGTGAACTTCATGAAGCCGGCGACGAGGGTGGTGATGATGATCTGCATCCTTCTGGATCAGAAAGCAGTGCTGTCTTGAGGAACGGCAATGAGAGAACACTAGAGGAAGGTGGAGGCTCCTCATCGACACCTATAAGCCACGTCACTCCACAAGACATCTCTCCAATTCTAAGTGCAAAGAAGAAGATAACATCAAACAGAGGTCGGAAAGCACTTTCTGCCACTATTATAACTAGTTCTCCATATAAGGACGCTTTAAAATCGTCACTTGATAAAAAAGCAACTAAACTGAACTCAAAGAAGAAGCAGCAAAGCAGCTGTCAGATATAAAAACCAAATGAGTCAACCCAGAACTAGCAAAGGAACATCCCAGAATAAGAAAAATGGAAGACGAAGTCTATTTTCCAAGAGAAGGAGAAATGAAGATGGAACTTCTAGCGATGAGGATGAGGCAGGAGGGTGTCTGTCTTCTGGAAGCTCAAACATATCAGAACCTATTGGGCAGGAAGTTCCAGCGGAAGATGATGCAGATTGTCTATTTTTTGGCGAGACATTCAAGAAATCAAAATCTGCAGAACTTTGGGTTCAATGTGTGATGTGCCAGAAATGGGCTCATATGTTGTGCAGTGCGTGTGAAAATGATGTTTTTATTTGCGACTTCTGTTTGTAAAGAACTTTGTCCAATTTTTCTTAGTTTTTTTCCTATGTTCAAAAAGTTTTATTAGCATCTAAAAGTATAATTTGTTTTTTTTTTATGTTTAAGAGAATAAAATAGGGCATTACTGTAATAATAAAAGTAATAAAGTACTCACAATATTAAAATAAAACATTTTGAATTTATTCTTATACTTGTTTCATATTACCACCCTGCTCTTCAAAACCCATATTTTGCTGTCTGTTTAAAAAATAATAATTTACTATGGAACAGTTTAATTTTTGTCCACAGCTACTCATAATACATTACAAGGAACGTATTTGTTAATTGTAGTGATGATTAATGATGAAATAGCTACATTCAAAATCGAGTATTTTGCCCAAAACAAAAAACCGGTCCATATTACCACCACCTCCCCTAATATTACAGAAATGCGTGCAGTGGAATGGCATACGTCACCAGATTCCTTGTTCGGTTGCAAAGGTGAACTGCTGATAGTACCTGACCAACAATAACTGCATATTTGTAAATTTAAATTGAACGTAACCAAGGAAATAATGTTAACATTATTAAGTTAGATTTTGGGACCGCCGGCACAGAAATTTTTGGTCTGTCAAAATTTTTCTTTTTTAACACGTTCCTATAAGTCATCAATAAAGACTAATCTTGTGAGTTGTTTTATATACGAATACCATACTGAATACATAATAAAATACGATTTTAATTATAACATAACAGGCATATTCTCTTTAAAAGCAAGAATCCGTAATTCTGGCACAATTATTAACTGAATAAAGGGAAAATACACTAAGTAATTAAGAGAACGGAATTTTTAATGATTTTACTAAGTCACTTAGAAAAGTTTGTCAGCTTAAACAATTTGTAGGTTTATATCAACTAACATTCACAGTGTGGCTAGTCAGAGTTGTTACATACAATATTATGATAATATTTTAGACTTACAATACTGAAATATAATTTTCAAACACGTGTTCAGTAAGTAACTAAAGGAATGCTTTGATATTAGCCTATATATTCTTGGACTTTAATTTACCGACTTCGCATTGATTACAGTTGTTTTTGTTTTTTAGATTCTTCCCGGCTGTGACGACTCAAACACTCGGCTTCATCAACATTCCAACGCCTGGGAGAGGGACGTTTGAACCCAGGCGCCCCCAGAGGGCTCTGTCAGCGCAGTACCTTCGCAGCCGCTACGACGGGGGACCCTGGGCGCCTTTGAAGGGCTCTTGGTCGGAGATCCATCCCCGAAATCCATCCAGAGCATGTCTGACATACAGGAGCGGATCATTTCACCGGACTTGCCACACTGTAACTTTGCTTTGCCTGCTTCCCACGTGGACTTGTGGGAAGCGGTACCGTGGGCCCTCTTCCCTCAGGTTGCATGGGAAGTGGTACTGGACGTGACGACAAATTCAAACATCTGCCCTTTTAATATTAGCGGACACCCGGCTTAGTCAACATTCCAGTGCCTGGGAGAGGGACGTTTGAACCCAGGCGCCTTCAGAGGGCTCTGCGCAGTACCTTCAGCAGCCGCTATGACGGGGGACCCTGGGCGCCTTCGAAGGGCTCTCGGGCGGAGATCCATTCCCAAAATCCATCCAGAGCATGTCTGATGTACGGGAGTGGATCATTTCACCGGACATGCCACACTGTAACTTTGCTTCGCCTGCTTCCCACGTGGACTTGTGGGAAGCGGTACCATGGTCACGACAAGAACGGCTGCGACCTCTTCCCTCAGATTCCGTGGGAAGTGGTACTGGACGTGACGACAAATTCAAACAAACATCGGCCCTTTTAATATTACCGGTAAGTTTTGGAATCTTTGTTCGTTCTTTAATAATTTTTGATAACGTGAGTTAATACTTGACTGTATGTGATAATGCCTAGTCCGCTTACGCCATAATCAAGTATATAAAAGATAATCTAGTATTTTATTCCTTTTATATGAGTTGTATTTAATATTAAGAAGGGCTTAACTAAACAATATGAACTGTGTAAATTGAAAGTCACTTTGTTGTGTTTTAGGCTTTGTCAAAATGGCGCCAGAATCTAGGACTTGACATTTCACAAGGAACTGACAAAACAACCCGAAGGAGACGACCGCCTACTTGTGGGGACCGTAAACATCTATGGCTTTTCGACTACGTTTTCTGTTATTCATGATTATAACAAAAATAAACAAAATTTACAGTAGATTTCTCTTATTTTATTTGTACTTTTAAGGAAATAATGCTCATTGCAACACTCGCACATTTACAAGCATATATTTCTATATGTATATTAACGTACAAGTTGGATATAAGAAGGCAAGAGACGTTCCGACATCAAATCAGTAGAAATGCCGATGTGTCGGAAAGTGGCAACAATTAATTGTACTGAAAGGAAAGCAAAGAAGTATTAAGGGAAATAAAGGACAAAACAAAGTAAAACAAGAAATGAAACCCATAGAGAGATTTACTCTACGAGATATGCTAAGACACAATGACATTATCATGGACACTGTGGAAAGCAAATTCTTGAAATGAAAAAGGACGGGGAGGATCTAGGATAACGTATTTGGAAAATGTCAAGATACGAATGGTGTGTGAGATTTACGTACAAATTAGAAGAGAAGCAGAAATCAGAAACGATTGCCTGTACCATCATTACACTTATGCATCATTTACAGGTTTATCTTCCATTACCATGCATCTTATCTTTTCTGATCTTCTTCTTCTTCGTTCTTCACTTGAAGGATTAGGCTTGTAGCCTATTCCGTCTTACAGCCACCGTTTTCTTAGTCTGCCTCTAACTTGTTCTCCAAGAGGTTTATACTGGATTATCTTTTTTAATATTTTTGAGCCACCCATTCTATCTGTGTTGTATTCAGTTTTCTTTAAATGTTTAATTTTATCTTTTATTCAGCTCTTGCCTTATGTCTGCATTTCTTATGTGGTCTCTTAGGGTAGATCCTTTGACTCTCCTTAAGAATTTAATTTCAGCAGCTTCAATTCATTTTCTCTGATTTTGGGCGAGTGTCCACGATTCACTCCCATATATCAATACTGGTGCCGCCATTACTTTAAAAAAATTTAAATTCTGTATCTTTTTGTACTTTCTTTCCCGGAGCCACACGTCCTCTGGTATCTGTTTATTTTACTATCATTATCGTCTTCAAATTCATAGCTTACGTCACACCCTAGATAGCTGTAATGGGATATTTGACCAATAATTTTATTGTCTATTACTACTTTTGAGCGTACTGTGAATTTTCCTTTAAACACCTTTATTTTAGTCTTTCTCATGGAAATTTTTTAATTATTATTATTATTAGGTATTCTTTAATATAATATTCATATTATTCATAAATTATTATTCATGGTAAATTTTATGCAGTTGATACACTGCTTTTTGTAATCCATTTTCGTTTTCTTGTAGGATAACTTGATCATCAGCAAACAGCAGAGTGTTAATGGAGAAATTATCGGGAAGTAAGTAGATTCCTGATAATTTCTTTACAGGAAATTTGATCTTTTAAAAACTATTTTCTGTTTACCATATTTTAAACTACACATGTATTAAATGAATACTGCTTGCCTCACGTTCTGTCAGTGTGTTTTAGAGTCCTTGCCAATCTCGTACACCATCGATCCATTAGGAAGACGACGGATTGTGTACCTAAAATATAAAGGCCACCCCCTATTCCTGCTTAATCACTTCCACAGTAACCTGTATATGCATTATCATGTTTCACGACCTTTGTACATGATCATTTCAGCTGTGACATCATCCTCTCCTGGTGCCTTCTTATTATTGAGCTTCATTATTGCTTCTTTCATTTCATGTTTCCTTTTTTATCTTTCTATTTACTCCCACCTTTTACTTCAGCTAGGCCCCATATCATCCACTGACTCGTTACACTGATTGTAATTTACTTGTATCATTAATTAATTTTTTCTTTCACCATCGTAACTTTTAAACAACTTATAATCTAATTAAAACAACACAAATAATACTTTTATAATACAAACAATAACTTACAACTGACAATTGAATAATTTACAATATACTTACAATATTACACTAAGCATTACTAACTCTTTAAATAAAAGCACCCTGTCATAAGATAATAAAATTACAAACCATGAAAAAAAGGGTTCACAGTCACCCATGTGAAGGACAACTCAACTAATCTTTAAAATATTCCGTCCATCTTGCCAAATCCAGTCATCATTTTCTATAAATCTCTATTTCATTCTAATACAAATATTCTCTTTCCTCAGTTAACATGTTCTTACATACTGTTATCATTTATTATTTTCTTTCCTCAAACTCCTCTGTTTTATCCAGTTTTGTTTTCTTCCATAACTTTTACCTCCAACACTTTGCTTTCACATCTTCATCTTCTCTGGTATTACTTTGCCATTGATCTTTTTCGTCTCTAAAGAAGGATGCTCTCCTCATCCTCACATCGATTTCTTTCTTGATAATTGTTCTTTTTTCTTCGCTATACCATTCATTTTCTGTTCAACTCACAAAACCTAATGTGTGCTCTGATGTTGCCTGAATCGTTTCCATGTACCTGTTAGTACTATTGACTATGTAACCGGAAATACTTTAAAGTGAAATATGCTGTTTTAAGTTGAGAATATACTCAATCGGTGCTGAGGAGTAAAATGTGGTTGCAAATGGAAAGTCTTGAAAGAATGCGCGATCTTATTTTCAAAGAATTACGTGTTTATCTGAACGATGGATATAGAAGAGAGTGCAACAAGTAAGTAGTCAGGTTTTGAACTTAACCATCTTCTTCTCTTCAAGGATTAGGTTATATAAACCTGTTCCAACACTCACCTCATCCTCGGACGACCCACATCTTTCCTACCAATGGCTTTATAGTTCAGTGCCGCTTTTGGCACTGAAAATCCTCCGTCATCCTTTGCAGATGATCCCACCATTGCCTTCTGTAAATTGAAATAATTTCATTTATATCCTTTACTTCAAGTTCTGCTCTGATATCCTCATTCCTTATTCTATCTTGGAATTTATAATTTAAAGTATTTGAAGAAACTGCATTTCAGCACTCTGAATCTTAACGCATTCCTTTTTTGACGTGTGACCCACGTCTCACTCACATAAATCAATGTGGGTATTGCAAATCTCTTATAAAATTTAATCCTTGTGGTGGGTCTTATTTTATTTCTAAGATTTCTATGAATCATACCATAAAACACCACAACTTAACCATAAAATTATTAAACATTCTATGATAATTTTTGTCATGAAATCTCACATCTGTCCCGGTTAAGTATGGTCATATGAGTAAGATATATGAACGACATAATTGTACAGGCACGTCAACATTCACAACCACAAATGCTGCAATAATTGTCATAATCTTTGTTTCATAGTAGCCTATAAACTGTTCCGTCTCTGGAAGGGTCTTTCCACATATCTTCTCCCAGTCGCTTTGTAGTCCATTTTTAGCCTATCTTCCATTCTGTAAACGTACCCCATTCACTATAGTTTTCTTTCTTCTGTATTTGTGTTCGTATACGATAGATTTAGTTCGGCCCTTATATTTTGTGCTTCCGAACTCCCAGCCAATATCTTTATAGTACCCTAAAATTTTCCTTTCAGCTGTTTGTACTAGCCGCTTTTCTTTCCCTGTTACCGTCCAAGTTTCACTAGCATATGTAAGAATAGGTACTGCCATTACTTTATGTAATTTAATTTTCATAAACACCATGCTTGTGTGCTTTTCATAGATAATTGTTTGAAAATTATCTCCTTATAAGAAAAATACAATTCCATATGCTGTTCACAGAATATTATTTACAGAGCAATGAAGGGTTCAACAACTCTTTTCTTTACAAATATGTAAGAATATTATAAATTATTAACAATTTATAAAAATGAATACCAGCATATTACCTACCTTTGCGATCTTTCTTACGTACTTACCTTCAAACACCATCAGAAATTTACAGGGCCACCAACACGTTTGTAGAAGTTAACGTGTAAACTTTCATACTCTTCCCATTGAAAAATACTTAAATAATCTTGATAACTGACCTCCCTTAAGTCAGAAAATTCACAGACTCGTTAGACGAGTTTGATTGCACAGAACATAGGAAATGGTTAACGGTGAAATAACTCTTCTAACACATGTTTATGTTAGCGCAAAAACTATTTTATTTTTTGTTTCTAGTAACTCAAATCAAAGCAACCATATTCACTTTTTATTCACAAATGAGTGAATTCTTATTACATATAAAAATCCTTTATATAAAATTAAAGATAACTAATTATATTTTTGCCAAACCAGTACTTGATCACTCGCTCACGCTCTCATTCTTTTTATGTATTTTATAAAACCCCCCTTTTATTAAATGACCTCTTTTATTTATTGTTTTACTTCCCTTCGAATAAAAATGATTGCTTTTCTATTGTACCTGCATGTGCTATCCGCAGAGTCCCGCCATCTTTCTTAACTCACTTTCACCTTTGTCACACTGTTTTATTCATTCAACTTTAAGAATTCATTTTTTATGTCACTCTCACTCTCTCTTCCATATATTCTTCTTTTTATTTTCACTAGTTTCGGTAGGTCTTGGCTACTATAATATAATCGCTTCAACCTACCGAAATTCCGAGGCTAAAATTATAACGTCTGCTACCGCTGAACTGGCGACTGTACTGTTTGATGTGTTGTGCCGAACTGGGCGAGCTTTGCTCGCGACTGTATACTATACACCATCTTGGGCATCAACCATGTTGCCGTCAAACGGATGTCGACTTCATTATGATGTTTCTCATTGGCTGTGGAATGTTCTCGAACATTTCTCGAGATCTCACGAGAGACGGAAAACAGTCCACATCACTAACACGATTCTATCCAGCAAACTACACACTTTTGTGATGACCTATTCGTCCTCTGTTACAATTCCCAACTCATAGCTGGTACAACCTGATACCGAATATTAGATAGGCGTGTTTTATTATTTCGAATTGATTAAAAACATCGTATTACCCCTTTTGCCCCGTTACAATATGAATGTTGTAATGAAACAAAATATCTCCTGATGAATGTTTAACCAAGTTCCATGTTGGAAACGCCAATTTTGTAACGATATTTAAAGTTTCCTTTTCGGGAATACAAAAACTATATATAACTTGAAAAAAAACTTTTTTGTTTGAAAATAAAAAAAATTTTTATTTGTTTATTTATCTATTTTTATTTATTTATTTATTTATTTTTATATATTTATTTCTTTAATTACTAATTTATTGGATTTATTATGTTCAAATAACAAGAATTGTTTTCCCGCGTTAAATAGATTATAAAATGTAATAATCGATTAGTGGTCTTCCGTTATTCAATGATTGTACTCCTTCAATGAGGTTATTCTCTTCTTTTCTTGGAGTCCAGGTTTCATATATTACCTGAAATTCTTCTATATATATTTTTACTAAGAAATAAAACTCAAAATAATATTAAATGAATTTATTAAATTTATTGCAATGAATCGACTTTGAATCGATCTGCTAATCCATAGCTCACAAACTCATATCGCAGGGTGTCGGTTTCGTTATATAAATTATTAATATTGTATTACAGGTTCTTTTATCTGTTATTTAAATAGTCAGAGAAAGGGCAAACTGAAAAGTACAACACTTACAATACAAAAGTTCTTAATTATAAAAATAGAAATAATATCTAATATAAAAATGTTAATAAATTAGATTTCTCGAACCAACGAATCTGGACGATGTTCTGACGTCACCACAGCTGATGCTTGAAGTAGTCAAGATGGCCGCTTCCTTGCTGCATATGCTCACCAAGATCTTCACGGCAAGATTCCTCCAAATAAATGTTGATTCTTTATGTGTTCCTCATCCAAGCAGTAGTGATTAATTTCTCTTCATAACACTGTAATTATCCTGGATTAGTGATCAGTTGTTCGGCTCGGCAATCAGTGTTCAAATGTGTTCTTGTTCCAATAGTTATAAGGTTTTACAATGGCAAAATTCGTATCGATAAAATTCTGAATTAACGTTTATATTCTTCTAATATCTGGGATTAGAAGGCCTTCCAATCTTCATAAATAGATTAATTTGATTTATTTCCTTTGGATTCAGTGTTGATAAATCCTATTTTTAAATTGCTCTTTTTTATTTTTATAGGTTTAGTTGTTTCAAAATTATATCTCCTATCTTTTTTAATTTCTTAATTTGTGTGAGATCGTTCCGATGTGTGCATCTCAACGTTTAACAATCAACTCACACTCTTTCTTCTTCATACAAAAGGTCCTGGCTGATTTAATATTAAATTCACATTGTTTTAATCAGCTGACACCTCAGCCTAAATTATATGTTGTACTAAAATAATTGACTTTTACCTTATATTATTAATTACATTTTGCTTATTCGTTATTCTTATTAAATATTAATTACATATTAAATTTCCTTATTTAATTCTGCATCATTTAATACCACACATGATATACTTTATAGTATTTTTTTAACTTAAAAGGTCATATTTATAGTATATCTGGTTGTAGGCCTTACCCACTATTATTTCTTTCCACACTAAATGGTTTACAGTTCCTGTTAGATTCTAATTATCATTGAACAAGACCATTGATTGAATTAAAATGGTTCGTTTTCTTTAATTATCAGTAATTTTATGATTTGGTTGACTAATTTGAATATTATTTTCAATTTAGGCTTTTCCTTAGATTCCAGGGTGATTACCCTTGCATTTTTTCTAATAATATTTTATACATTCCTTCAATACCTTCACAAATTGTTGTTACAGTTATTATACACAGTGATTGATTTACATTAAACAATTTTCATCAATTTAATTAATTTCATTAACTTATTTACTAATTATAAGGTTGGTGATATTTACCATTTGGCCTATATTTTATGTTAGTTCACATACAATGCTTATTATTATTTCTGCTTGCTAATACCCTTTCTGACATACAATTCTTATAAAATCTTAACTAAATTGCCCTTATTTAATTACAATAATGTTTATTATTAATTGATATAATTAAAACATAATAAATATATTCTATAACAAAAAATTGACTCAATCCCAAGCATTCAAGCCTTGAGTTCAATGAACTGTTAACATCAACAAAACACATCTGTTTTTTACATTTAAATTATTTATTAAAATTAATTTTTATGCAGTCTTTGGCTGTTTTTGTTTTAGTTTAGGGATTTACCCTTGTGTTCACTTTACTATTTACTGCATTCTCTTATCTTATTTCTAGTCATTTTATCTAGTCTTGTAAGATAAAGAATATCACTTAATTGGGATCATCATTAGTTGATTTTCATTATAAAAATAAATTGCACTGGTCCACTGTTAATCATATATCTAGGAACTTTACTTACATTTATTCTTATTTTATTGTATTGTACTTTTCTTATTTACATTTCATCTTTTTTGGGGTTTTCTATTTTTATATTATGTGGTTGTTTTTTCCAATAGTTATCCTTTTATTATGGAGGTTTGTTTATTCGTGGTAATTCCTTACATGCTCCTATTCTACCTGGGTATAATTACTCTATACATTGGATTACCACTATTTTCCTATAATTTATTAAATATTGGATGGTTGTGTTTAATTCACTTTATTTCTTCGAAACCATGATTTCAATTTACTGTGGTCCTTGATTAATTTTTCTAGTAATTTTCCTTTAAGCCATTTTATTTTTATTCTATACATGATTATTTTTTAAATTATAACAAGGTGGATTTTCTGTCACGCTACAGATTGCTCTCCTCCAGAAGTGATTAATTCAGATCATACGTTTAGTATGTATGAAATAATTGCTTATTATATTTATTGGTTATTATATTCTTAGTCTTCCTACCCATTTCTATATATGCTGCTTCGTAATTGAGCTTTAGTTTTTTTTTTCTCATTGAATTTATTCTTATTTGATAGTTATTGTTATCTGAGGTTTATCATTATTATTATATTTATTTTTTTCTTTACTTGGTGCTTTATCCATGGGATATTCATTCCCTAACATTCCCTAACACGTGAGCTGGGGCAGTCCGGAGAGGCACTTGTGGCTACATATACTCTGCTGGCCATACTACACTTTTTTGATATCAGAGGAATATCATCTCTGCTCAAAATATAATAGTGCTGGAATTCATCTACAGACAGTCATTAAATAAAATTATACAAGAATAGTCTATTTTCGACTAATAAAAAACATCCTTGGATACCTCACTTCATGGTTGCTCAGATTTGCTAATACTTTCTATCTCATTTATTCTTCTTATTATTTATTCTTCTAATGTTTTATCACTCTGCTGATATATTTATTCTTCTCATGGTTGGAACCTCTGTTGATTTATTTTATCACTAGTTATTGGGTATAAATTTTTTCGTCTGAATTCTCTTTATTTCTTCTATTGTTCGCACAATCTTCTTCTGGTTATCAATATTAATAGCATTTTTTTTACTTGTTTTTCCTCGTGGTTCTTATAAATTGTTCTACTGGTTTTATGTTACGACAGTCATTCTTCCAATTGTTCTTATTATAATTAAAATTAAAGTAGTGATTATAGTTATATTATATTTTTTTTTTCAAAAATTATTATTTCTCTCTTGTTTTCATCCATATTATTTCATTAACATTATATTATTTAGGTGGTCTTTACTTCCCCTTGCATTTTGTAAATCTTCTAAGATTTCCTTTCCAAAACTAGTTTATTCATATTATTGATATAAGTTGTTCTTATTTTTCCTTTAGAATTTTGTTGATTTATTCTTTTTATTCAAGATTAATTCGTGTAAATTATTGATATAAGTTGATCTTATTTAGTTTTAGAATTTAGTAATTATATTTCAATTCAAAACCTGTAAATAATTGGTGTAAGTTGATCTTACTTTTCTTTTAGAATTTTTGTAAGTAATTCTAATCCTCGTAATATTTTTTGATTGAGGCCTGGTTATATACGCTTTTGATTTTTTCTGAAACAATCTCTTTTATTTCATAGGTGTTATTGTTATTTGCCCTGGTGACTATAAATGGTCTGGTATATAGCAGTAATAACTTCTTAGTGATCCCTTCTAGGGTGCTTGGTAATTCGCGGTTTTTCAGCAGTACTTTTTCTCCTATTTTATATGTTACTATTTTTCCAATTGCTATCTGATACTTGTTTTGGCGCTTCTCCTGGTCCTCTGCCACTTTATTATAAAATTTTATTTTATCAAATTTATATTCGTCATTATTAGGAAACGCTATGATTTCTTTGATCTCTCGGGGGGGGGGGGGGTGATTTCTCGTACATGGCGGAATATGGAGTAATCTCTATAGCTGGATGATGAGCTAAATTAAGGAATTCCTCCGTGGCTGCCAGATATTCTTGCCATTTTTTCTGTTGGTGGTGACAGTACGTCCTCAGTATTCTTCCCACCTCTCTTAACACCCTCTCTGCTAGATTACTACTTGGGTGGTAAACCGATGTTTTGTAAGTTTTAACCCCAAGTGATAACAAGGTATTCCTCCATCTTCTCCCCTTAAATTGCGTACCGTGATCAGTTATAATTGATGAGGGTTTTCCTATTTCTGGAATATATTGTTCAGTGATCACTCCCAGGATTTTCAGAGTAGTTGCCCGATTAACAGGGTATAGTTTTATAAATTTTTTTAAATGGTCCATTATGATTATCAGATATTTATATTGGTGTCAACCACCACTATGAGGAAATGGCCCGCATATGTCTAAGAATACTTTTTCTAACTTCTTTTTCGAGATGATTGGTATCATAATGCCTTCCTTCTTTTCGTTATTTGTCTTCACCAGTTGGCAAATATGACAAGTTTTGATATAATTTCTTACCTTCCGATTAATGTTTTTGATGTGACAGTTTTCTTCTAGTGCCTTTATCACTTTCAAGGCTCCCATATGGCCATATCGTAGATGGTAGTCTATGATTATGTCCTTTTCGATATTGGTCGGGATATTAACCTTCCAGTTTTCCTGATTGAGAGAAGTTTTAATAAATAATATACCGTTATTAACACAGTAGAATTTGGCTACAGTGTCATCCTGTTCTGCTAATCGATCCTTGATATTGCTTAACTTTGGGTCAGATTGCTGGTGGATGCTGATGTTCAGCAATAATGCCTCTAAATCTGACCTGGTTCTAATAATGTTGTAAATCTTGAGTATACTCTCCTTCTCTCCCTCAAAAGTTTGATCTTCTAAATTAATCCATGATAAAACGTCAGCTACAACATTCTTTTTTCCTGGGATCTACTCCCATCGTAGATCATATTCTTGCAGAGCAAGTATCCACCTGGTCAGTCTGCCGTGACTCAACTTACATCTCCTTAAAAATGATATAGATTTATGGTTCATACGGACTGTTACTGGATAACCCAAAATATATGTACGAGATTTACTACGAGGGCTGCCTTTTAAGTCTTTACAAACGACCACTAGATGGCGCTAGTGAGATGTGACATTATCATTGTTGAAAAATTTGTCATACGTTATTTGCAAAACAATTGCAGCTCAGATATTGGCCGAGTAGTTTGTTTACAGTGAGCATTTAAAACAAAAGTGTTTGTGAAAAAATGGAAATTTCATGTGAAGGTTTTCGTTGGATGATTTTTTAGGATTTTAATAAAGGCCTAACTCAACAACAATGCCTCGAATCGCTTCGTACAACTTTTGATAATCAATCACCATCAGAAAAGACTGTTTACAATTGGTTTGCAGAATTTCGCCGTATTCGTGCTACAGTCAGCAATGAATTTCGTGAAGGTCGACCTAAATCGGTTGTTGTTCCCAAAAACATCGATGCTGTGCACAACATGATTAAAGAAGATCGGCATGTGACTTACCGTGAGATAGAGGCATCCTTAGGCATATCGAAGACTGCAGTACATTCGATTTTACATGAACATTTAGCTGTTAAAAAGATCTGTTCCCGATGGATTTCGCATAATTTGACCGAAACTCAAAAACAGGCTCGTGTCAATTGGTGTAAGAAAATGATCCAAAAATTCGACCGAGGAAATGTAAAATCCGTATATAACATCGTAACAGGAGACGAAACTTGGATATATTCGTACGAGCCGGAAACTAAGCAACAATCAACTGTTTGGGTGTTCCAAGATGAACCGAAGCCAACAAAAGTGGTTCGTTCACGAAGCACTTCCAAGAAAATTATCGCTCGTTTCTTTGCTTACACTGGACATGTCGCGACCATTGCTTTAGAGGATCGAAGAACAGTTAATGCTGAATGGTATACAACAATTTGTTTGCCACAAGTCATTGATGAAATCAGGAAACACAACCGAAAACGTCGCATCATTCTTCATCACGACAATGCCAGCTCTCATACAGCACGTCAAACAATTGATTATTTGAAGGAGGAAAACATCGAATTAATGTCTCATTGCCCGTATTCACCTGATTTATCGCCAAACGACTTCTTTTTGTTCCCGAATGTCAAACAAAAAATGCATGGACAGCGATTTTCATCACCTCAAGAAGCTGTTGAATCCTTCCAAAACCATATTTCTGAGGTACCAACATCAGAGTGGAAAAAATGTTTCGAAACTTGGTTCGAACGCTTGCAAAAGTGTGTAAATCTCAAAGGCGAATATTTTGAGAAACAATAAAACGATTTGTATCAAAAAATGTTTTTTCTTTCATTGTCTTTGTAAAAACTTAAAAGGTAGCCTATGTACAAGCAAACACTACACTAAGTAACTCTTTTTCGGTTACATTGTAGTTTCTTTCACATTGATTTAATGTACGACTAGCGAAGCTAATCACTAAATGATGACCATCTTCATCTTCTTGATACAGGGTAGTTCCCAGACTGATGTTGCTGGCATCGCAGTTTAAAAAGAAAGGTTGGTTAAAATTTGGATGGTGAAGTACTATTATTTCTAAAAACTTGTCCTTAATTAGTTGAAAGGTAACGTCTTGCTCTTGACCCCAGATCCATATGTTTTTGGAGGATAATTGATATTGAAATTTGGCTGTCACCTCGGAATATTGGTTTTGAAATTTTCTATAATAATTACAGATTCCTAAAAATGACTGTAATTGTTTTCAATTTTTAGGTTTAGGGTACTTCTGTATTGCTTCCACCTTTTCTAATGACGGTGAGATTCCTTGGTCATTCAAATTAAATCCCAAGAACTGGACTTCTTTAGCAATAAATTTTGATTTTTCTAACTTAAGGGTTATATTGTTAATGGCTAATTTTTCTAGTACATGTTCCACTCGGTAGCAGTGTTCCTCCCAGTTTGCCGAGGTAATTAGTAGATGGTCTACGTACACAGTTGTAAACTGGAGTGCTTCTTGGCCAAGTATCTGGTCCATACATACCACAAAGATGGCTACTGAATTCACGAGTCCAAAGGGCAATCTCTTGAATTGATAATTGCATCCTTCAAATATGAACGCCATATACTGGCGACTCTGTGGATGCAAATCCACTTGCCAGTAATCGCACACAGTGTCCCATGTACTAATGAACTTGGTACCGTGGAACCGCTTTAAAATTTCTTCAATCTCACCGGGCGACGGTCTATCATTTATAATCATTTTATTGATCTCGTGCGCATCCAAACAAAGCCGGACTTGGCCGTTTTTCTTTGGAATAGCCACGATTGGACTGGTGAACGGAGATTGACTACTTTCTATAATATCACTATTTATCATTTTATTAATTTCAGCTCGTACTGCCTCATAATTTCAGTAAATGCGGTATTGGATAGGACTTTCTGTTAAACTCCACTGGTTCCCTGAATTGAATTTTGCATTGGTAGTTTTTGATTTTACCAGATTCATCTGAAAACACTGTTCGATACTTCTCATATATTCGTATTAAATTGTTTGTTTGTTGTATTGATAATTTTTCCTTTGTATTCCCGCATCGGAAGTTTCTTATTTCCTGTATCTTCTGTGACCATAAGTCACCTTCTGTATTATCGTATATTATTTGATTACATAATGATTTATTTTCTATATAATTTATTTCATGAAGATGTTGGTGCATACTACTGGGAAGTATCATCTCGCTACCTACTAAATCCGCCGTCCACGTTACCCCTTCTGAAAACAGCGATACTTTCTCCTTGCTCAAATCAATAATAGCTGAGTTTCTCCTTAGTATATCACACCCTACCAATATATTAAATGGCAATCCAGTTGCAATTAAAAACACCATATTCATAGCTACACCCTTGCTAATAACATTTAAGGACACTTGTTTTCTTATAGTTTTGTTCTGGCGACCAGTGGCCCCTATTAATATAATATTATTGACCGGTAATATTGGCAATGTTCGACCACATACATTTTGGATTCTATCTAATTCAACACTATTAATTATGGACCCGTATCAATCATTAGCACCCGTATCAATCATTATTTGAGCGAAAATCCCTTCAACTTCTGCGTTTATATATATTATTTCATTATTTTGGCTATTGAGATTTGTATTGTTCTCTTCTAATAGTTCATTTCATATATTTTTTAAATAATTACTACTAATAATGGTAATGTTCTTAAAGTTATTTGCACCTTGCAATTCTAGTTCATACCCAGGAGATAGGAGCAGTGAAGGGTCGTGAAAATTTATCACTGCCTCCTCCCGTTTAAATTATCATCGTTGTTATTAATTGGGCAGACCGTGATGTCGGTATGGAAACCTTGAGTCGGTTCCTGCCGCTCAGTACGATGGTCAAATGGTGGTTCATGGTTTGGTTGTCTGTCTTGATCATCCAAACTGGTACTTCGTCTGGGTCGATTGTATATAGGATTATCACGTCCACTATTTATCTGCTGATTATCATAATCGTGAAAACTGTTCCGTCTCTGATGCGTATACCTCCTTTGACCATTATCTTCTGCCCTTATAAAATTTACTCTCAGTCTAGAAACTCTATTGTTATTATTGGATTGATAATTCCTATTATTATTATAATAATGGTCTGTATTAACCTGGTTGGAGTTTCTCTGACTATTATGATTATTATTATTATGATAATAATTATTTCTATTATTGGTGTAGTTATTATTATTTCTGTTATTATTATGGTTATTATTATGATTATTATTATTATAATAATTAGAGTTGTTGCGGTTCCCGGGATAGTTATTATTATTATTATTATGGTACTGATGATTATTTCTCAAGTCTGGTCTATCATTTTTCCTCCTACTTTGGCGATAGTAGTCTTCATGTTCATAATTCTCTACTAATTCTGCCATAGCTTGCACTGTTTTAATCTGGCTATCCCTCCGTGCTCTTATGATATATGCATCATAGTGGTACGATAATTTATTTACCAGGCACTCCTCTGGTATGTTTGGTTCCAAATGTTTTGCTAATCACACTTTCCCTAGGAAATATGCAGTCATTGTATTACCTATGTGGGCATTATACCTTCCGTGACAGATGTTATCGCGTATCAAGTTTTGTGTCGACTCCGACCAATATTTTCCCTTGAACAGGTTCTTAAATTGTTGGTAGTCCGTTATTTCACTCCTAATTGCCATCCACCAATTGTCTGTCATTTCTCTGAAAGATTCATCTAACAGTTCACGGTTTGTGCTCCATCTATTTCCCCGATGTTTAGCAAAATATTCCTCAATCCTGGCCAAAAACTCCGTGGGTTTTCTTTTATATTGTCGAAAATTCAGCCATTCTCGGCTTTCATTAGTGGGGATACTAGTAATGTTAGTGGGTCGATTTCGAATTAATTCTATCTCTTCTTGGCTCTGACGTACTTGACCGGTTATATTGATCATGGCAACTTCAATACCATCACACTTTTCCGTGAATTGGTTCCGTACCTTCCCCAATTCTTCCTGTGTTTCTCTTCGGTTTTCTTCCAATTTATCCCTATTGTTTTCTTCAACATTAGTAATTTTGGTGTTTACTTCTTCCTTAAAATCTTGTACTTCCCGCTCCGTCTAACTACATCTTTCGTCCGTTTCCATAATTTTTTGTTTTATCACGGTGATTGCCTCTCTTACCTTCTCGCTGGTTGCTTCATTATTCTCTACCACCTTCTGGCTCAACTCTTCCTTTAATAACTCTATCCTTTCGTCTAACTTGTCCATATTTTCCTGGTTAACCTCCCTCAATTCTTCTCTTAATAGTCGGTTATTCTCATCCATTTTACTCCTCCATCTTCTTGCTATTTTCTTCCATTTTCTTAATATTCTCCCGCAAATCTTCCCTTAACAGTTGGTTGTCATCCTTCAATTCTTCCAACTTCTCCTCCATCTTTTCTTCCATCTTCTTATTGTTCTCTTCCATCTTCTTACTGTTCTCATCTATTTTCTTACTCAATTCTTCTTTTGTGGATTGGTTGTCCTTCCTTAATTCTTCTTTTGTGGAATCCATTTTCTGACTCATTTGTAGGAACATTTCCATCATCTTATCCATAATCGGATTTTCTATTGTGTTGGCTTTCTCTAACTCTTTCTCCTGGAGATTGACATCCCCTGTTTGTGTAGGTTTCTCGGGTTGTTCCTCTTGTTGTGCGGGTTGATTCAGTTCCGCAGGAGGTAACCTTCCTTCTATATCTTCAACCGGAGTTGCCTCTTTGTCGTCCATATCGATCTCTTTCTCGGCTTCTGCCGCCTTTTTCTTTGTTGGTGCTCTCTTTGGCATTTTTATTACCCTTCTGATCTTATAACAGCTGCCAGCTAAAATTAGAAATTGGGCAGATTATTTTTATCTCTTATGGCCTATCAATTACTAATTTCAGCTCCTCAAGTTGGACGCCAATTTTGTAATGAAACAAAATATCTCCTGATGAATGTTTAACTAAGTTCCACGTTGGAAACATCAATTTTGTAACGATATTTAAAGTTTCCTTTTCGGGGTTACAAAACTTATAATATAACTTGAGAAAAAAATTTTGATTGAAAATAAAAAAAAAATTATTTATTTATTTATCTATTTTTATTTATTTATTTTTATATATTTATTTCTTTAATTACTAATTTATTGGATTTATTATGTTCGAATAACAAGAATTGTTTTCCCACGTTAAATAGATTATAAAATGTAATAATCGATTAGTGGTCTTCCGTTATTCAATGATTGTACTCCTTCAATGAGGTTATTCTCTTCTTTTCTTGAAGTCCAGGTTTCATATATTACCTGAAATTCTTCTATACATATTTTTACTAAGAAATAAAACTCAAAATAATAATATTAAATGAATTTATTAAATTATCGCAATGAATCGACTTTGAATGGATCTGCTAATCCACAGCTCACAAACTCATATCTCAGGGCAAGTCGGTTTCGTTATATAAATTACTAGCAAAATACCCGTGCTTTGCTACGGAGTTTCACGTTGTACGTAATTGTACAATTATTGCTCGCTTAATAGTATAGCATTAGATAGATTGTACAAATTCTCAACTCTTAGTTTGTTTATTTACATTCATAGCAACAGCTATTTATTATTTATTTCGAGAAAATCATTAGAGCTGTTTCTGAGAAAAAAAGGACATACATTTATTAATTAATTGAACTTCGAAATTTTCTCGACTGTAAGAACCTGCAAACAACGAAGTTTTTCAATTTAAAACAATGATTAAAAACTCAGAACTAAATGTATTCGGGTTTCCAATAAACTGAGATGTCAACCACTTCATTTACAAAGTATGCAATTCCCGCGATAAATTTCATTATTTGGTTTTTTGCCCCTTAGGAGTGAAAGTTTTTAAAACCGTTTCTTAGTGAGCACCTAAGACCTATGATGAAGCTACGTTCAAAGTTTCATTGATATCCATTCAGTGGTTTCAGAGATATCGTGATCAGTGAGTCAGTCAGTGGTATTTGGCTTATATAGATATCTATATCTAGCCGATTTACCCAGCGTTGCTCGGGTTCATAATTTATTCATAGGCTCATAGGCACCTATTGTTGTTCTAACATTATATTACGTGTATATTGTATAATCTTCCTTATATTGTTACGTTCGCATTCTCACTGGAGGAATACTCTGTAGCGCACCTGTTTAAGAACATGTCTTAAACTGTATTCTTATATCTGGAGAAGATTTCTGTTGCGCGTGATGCTCCTGCTCGATTTCTAACTCTGGGAGAGGGCGAACAGCTAAATTAGTTTTCAATAAAATGTCCACAGTACTTGCATGCGCTGCGTATTTACTGTCTTTTATAATTCATTGTGTTAATGTTGAAATAAGGCATTTGTTAAATTAGTGTCTCCTAAACTTATTCTAACAATACAATACCTCTATAGATTTCAGCTTATCAATTTTTAAATTCAAACTGAAGCAAGTGCATTTATATTGTCTGAACACTATGATCTGAATACATTTGCTATCAAAACTTTGTTTTTTATACTCGCTTATAACTTACTTCGATCTTAACTTATCCACTTTTAAATTCAAACTGAAACAACTCTGAATTCACACACTATTAAGAAGTTTCTTAAGATGCATACACCACCTTTGATATCATAGCCTATATCTTTATTTATAAGAACCATGGACTCTGGCCCCGCCGTCTTTCGCGGGATCCGACCTAAGACTCCCCGGGTTCCGTGGATGAACTCCGGGGAAGGCCCATCGGATGACTCCCGTGCTATTTCCTATGCGGCAGACTTCCACCGATGCTATGGTAACCAGAATCTATTCTATTGGGTTGCCATAGTAACCAGATCTAATAGTTTTTAAGACCCAAAGGACCCCCCAAAGGATCGTATCGAAAAAACACTTGTCCTATGTTGGTTCTCCCGTTGCGTAAAATATTTGTGCCAAGTTTGGTTGAAATCGGTCCAGTGGTTTAGGAGGAGATGTGAAGACCCCAAAGGACCCCCCAAAGCATCGTATCAAAAAAACACCTACCCTATGTTGGTTCTCCCGTTGAGTAAAATATTTGTGCCAAGTTTGGTTGAAATCGGTCCAGTGGTTTAGGAGGAGATGTGGAAGACTCCAAAGGACCCCATCGAAGAAAACACCTATCCTATGTTGGTTCTCCCGTCGGGTAAAATATTTGTGCCAAGTTTGGTTGAAATCGGTCCAATGGTTTAGGAGGAGATGTGGAAGACCCCAAAGAACCCCCAAAGGACCCCATCGAAAAAACACCTATCCTATGTTGGTTCTCCCGTCGCGTAAAATATTTGTGCCAAGTTTGGTTGAAATCGGTCCAGTGGTTTAGGAGGAGATGTGGAAGACCCCAAAGAACCCCCCAAAGGACCCCATCGAAAAAATCACCTCACCTATGTTGGTTCTCCCGTCGCGTAAAATATTTGTGCCAAGTTTGGTTGAAATCGGTCCAGTGGTTTAGGAGGAGATGCGGAACATACATACATAGATACATACATACAATAGGGGGGGGTTTGCCCCTTAGGAGTGAAAGTTTTTAAAACCGTTTCTTAGTGAGCACCTAAGACCTATGATGAAGCTATGTTCAAAGTTTCATTGGTATCCATTCAGTAGTTTTTGCTCTACGTTGATTCTATGTCAGTTAGTCAGGCAAACTCCCCCCCCTTTTTCCCCCTTTAAAGGTCGAATTTCCAAAAATCCCTTCTTAGTGGATACCTACATCACATAAGGAACCTACATGCCAAATTTCAAGTTTCTAGGTGTTATAGTTTCGGAGATTTCGTGATTAATATTTGATTACAGGTTCTTTTAGCTGTTATTTAAATAGTCAGAGAAAGGGCAAACTGAAAAGTACAACACTTACAATAAAGTTCTTAATTATAAAAATAGAAATAATATCTAATATAAAAATGTTAATAAATTAGATTTCCCGAACCAACGAATCTGGACGATGTTCTGACGTCACCACTGCTGATGCTTGAAGTAGTCAAGATGGCCGCTTCCTTGCTGCATATGCTCACCAAGATCTTCACGACAAGATTCCTCCAAATAAATGTTGATTCTTTATGTGTTCCTCATCCAAGCAGTAGTGATTAATTTCTCTTCATAACAGTGTAATTATCCTGGATTAGTGATCAGTTGTTCGGCTCGGCAATCAGTGTTCAAATGTGTTCTTGTTCCAATAGTTATAAGGTTTTACAATGGCAAATTTCGTATCGATAAAATTCTGATTAACGTTTATATTCTTCTAATATCTGGGATTAGAAGGCCTTCCAATCTTCATAAATAGATTAATTTGATTTATTTCCTTTGAATTCAGTGTTGATAAATCCTATTTTTAAATTGCTCTTTTTTATTTTTATAGGTTCAGTTGTTTCAAAATTATATCTCCTATCTTTTTTAATTTCTTAATTTGTGTGAGATCGTTCCGATGTGTGCATCTCAACGTTTAACAATCAACTCACACTCTTTCTTCTTCATAGAAAAGTTCCTGGCTGATTTAATATTAAATTCACATTGTTTTAATCAGCTGACACCTCAGCCTAAATTATATGTTGTACTAAAATAATTGACTTTTACCTTATATTATTAATTACATTTTGCTTATTAGTTATTCTTATTAAATATTAATTACATATTCAATTTCCTTATTTAATTCTGCATCATTTAATATCACACATGATATACTTTATAGTATTTTTTTAACTTAAAAGGTCATATTTACAGTATATCTGGTTGTAGGCCTTACCCACTATTATTTCTTTCCACATTAAATGGTTTACAATTCCTGTTAGATTTATAACGTCTCTCCTGTTAAGACATTATAACATAGGGAACCAGTTTAATTGTTTGCTGTTAATTAAACTAGCTGCCGTAGTTAGTAAAAATTACTTACCAACAAATTATGACAATGTATATATCAGGAATTTGTCCAAGGTTACATAAATTTATTCACTCTCTGGATATTAGTGAAAACATCTCTTTATTATTGTATTTTAACTACGGATATAAACATAATAACTTTAATGGTCATCTTTTTGTTTTTACTTAATTTTTAGGGAAAATTCTTATAGATTTTGCATTAAATACTCTTTAAATTTTTTACTCTTAGTATCTCAAAATCATACAGCTGTGTATTACTTTAATTACCACGGATCCGGGTTCTAACTTTGTAATAGTCTAACATACTTTAACATCATCCAAACTACTTGAAGAATATTCTGATGTAATTTCAGATTAACTTTACCTTTAAACATCATCAGGTTATTACTATAGCATTACAGAAATTACAAACATTAATATTGTAGCGTGACAGAAAATCCACTACTTATTAAGTCATATAAAATCATAAAGTTTAATTACACCACATATGTTAAAATAATATTGAAAGAGATTTAAATAAATCAAAGGAATGAACCACGATAAAATAAAAATCCTCATTACATTATATAAAAACCACTGTTTAAATATCAAAGAAAGTATTGAAAGCAACTCATATTATAAGATCAGTAATTTACCCAGGAAGCTAGGAGCAGTAAACAAATTAAATAAGACCATATCAAGAAGAAAGAGACTCAGTTTAAGAGTGGTGAATACCAAAATACCCCAAAAACAAGAAGAGGGAAGAATAAAGTTTGGGATCAGGAAGAAAACAATACCCTGAACCTTTAGAGAAGAACAAGGTCAGTATCAGTGAATAAATTAGATGCTCCAAACTAAACATCAGTCGAGATACACCAAGTACCTTGGTTTACCCAAGAATAAAGAAGGAAGACAAGAAGACCAGAAGAATGAAGACTCGAAGAAGGACAAGAATGAAGACTAGAAGAAGGACAAGAATGAAGACCAGAAGAAGGGCAAGAACGAAGACAAGAAAGAAGACAGGAGGAGAGGAAGAAATAGTATGAAAGAAACACTGTTGTAAAACCTATTATTATTATTAACTACCATCAACCCCAAACCCACAAAAACGATTCAAAAGAAAGTATAACATACCAAAATCCTATAAGAATGTAATTATTTAGAAAACTAAAGTGCTGTATAGTATTATAAGAAGTGAACCGACTAAAGCTATTGTGTGATAAGAAAATAAACAAGTCTTAACAGTCCATGATTACTAAAGGTCTGGTCTGAGATAATAAGACTCAAAATATCAGAACCAACAGTGAAAGTGAATTTGTGTAAGTGTTTTTTAGAAATGCAATAAACTTAAAGTTAGTGATACTATGACTTAGCAATATGCTATATAACAACTTTAATATCCAATAATAAACAGCATAATAAAATAATAAAATGGAAGATTTCCAGTATTTTATTATTTTAATGTAACTCTTTATTTACAAGACATTTGTAAAAAATGCTAATAACTAGAGTATGGGTGGTCATGTTTACTGATGAGGGTATCATAAATAATAATGGTTTAGACCAGAAAGGACTGGCATTAATTTAGTATTCATAGGTTTAAAATGTTTAAATAGACTATTTGTTCACAGCTATAAAATCAATGTTTGTAAGAGTTATTAGAAAATAAGATTTTTATTATGTGTTTTAAATGAATAATGTTTGCTAAATAATAGCATACATACCATTAATAATGTTTCAATAGGTATGCTATGTTAACTCAAAAATAGTTAAAAGTATATGTTCAAACCATATCAGCAATATGTTCAATTGTGCAGATTGCTAAATAATGTTCATAATTATTTTGTATAACAGTAGTGTTAATTAAATACTACACCTCACAATAAGTTATAAACCATTTTATTTTCATGTAATAGTAACTATGTAAAGTCAGAGGAGGAAGTAGGATTAAATTTATTTGAGAAAGACAGAAATATAAAATTCTAAAATCTAGGCCATTTGTTGAATTCACAGAACAATATAAACCAGTATAATTCACTTATAAACCCTGTAAACTAGCAAGATTTAGATAAGGTAACTCAGTTAAACACTACTGGGAATGATCCTATGAGTTAAAATGATAATAAGGAAATATACCTTAAAACATTGTAAATTTTCAAAATATATAAATTAATTAATTTTAAAGAGCAATGTCAAATTTACAGATTAACACAAAAAACCAGTTCAAAGGTTTAATTTATATGTATTTAAGGAAAGGAAGAGGAATATGACTAATTAAAATTTATTATAATAGTATTAATAATAATTAAAATGGAGGAAATTTGTGTAAAGACGGAAATCCAATTTTGAGCCTATATTTCCAAAAAGTGAAAGAAATTTGTTAATTTCCACAAAATGTCTACAGATATGGACTATAATACATCAATTTAAAGGGAATGAGATGATTAAACCAATGATAAGGTTCATAATTCATGAAAATGATGAATAAAATAGATAAATTCCATATATAATGTAATATTTTATCATGTGTATGGGTAATCGAAATATGTTAACAATACTTTTTCAAAGATTAACTGGGCCAGATTTTTGACCAAGTTAATTAGTCTTTTGTTGAATGTCAAGCTGAAGAGTTGTGTGAAAAACGTTCCTTTAAAACCGAATCGAAAATGGTACTAGCAGTTAGCCATTAATATACGTGAATCGAGAGTTAGATGAATTAGACACTTTTTTAACTAAATCTACCAAAACGTTCATGACAATAGTGAAAACAAACACCTAACTTCATGATACGAGTGATATAAAACAGTAAAACAATATATTTAATCTAATTCACTCTACAAATCCTAACCATATCTTGAGAAACTTAACTCACAGGAGTGAACACATACAAAATAAACTAATTAACACAAGTTTACATGGAACACTTTGTCAGAATACACCAAATAACTTAACAGACATATTACACCAGTGCGGGAAAATTTCAAACATTCCTGAAGGTAATTTTGTTGTGATTTTCGGACACGTCGATTTCGCAGTAACTACGCCAGAAATAGTAGCGGCCATCTTTTAATTTTACCAGCCTGCCTTCTACATCATGGTGACGTCATAGTCTGCATATGGTTTGACGACAACTTTCTTAAACGTTACATATCAGAATTATTTAAATACTATTGAATAATAATTATTGTATTTATTTTAATTGTTAATGTTATACTTTCTCGTCACCCTTCTCTGACTATTAATTTAATCGCTCAAAGAACCTGTCTTTTATATAATACATATCATAAATTTTGTTCTGTATGCACAATCGATAATTCCCTGAGACGGAGTCGATAATTGTTCTCCATCGATAAAAAATCGATTATTTATTAAATTGTTAAATAAATCCTTATATTTCCATTATTTCTTATCTGTTATTATTTCACAGGCTAATTTAAGATTATTTATTAAGGCTGAGGGACTTCAAGAAGAAGAAAATATTTTATTTGAGTGAGATATTGGACCAGCAAGAAAAATCACCAATCGATTGCTGACTGGAGTTAATCTATTCAACTCCAGACTTGGTTCAAATCTTCCAGAAGTGCTCGATAGTCAATAAATACCTGCCTGATTATCAAAATTTTTACAAGAACCTTTTAAAACAGATTTATTTCTTATTTGCATACATTAATAAACATAAACAAAATTTTTTATTATTTGAAAATTTTATTTTTATAAAATTTTCCATCTACTTTTTATTTTTGTAACGACCAGCATACAGCGGTCTGTTACAAAGTGGCGTCCAACTTAGAGGGCTTGATAAGATAAGCCTGGCAGCGATTAATTAATAGATACCAGAAAAATGCAAAGACGAGCTACTTCGAAAAAGAGGGTGGCAGAGGCCGAAAAAGAGGTTGACATGGGGGATAAGGAGGCAACACCCGTGGAGGATCCGGAAGTGTTACTAACCCAAGTGGAACCGAAACAACCCGCACCACCCGAGGAACAACCTGAAGTAACAACGCAAACAGGGGAAACCAATGTCCCAGACAAGGAAGTAGAGAAATCTATGACCACTGAAGAAATCAGAATGGATAAGATTATGGAAATGTTCTTACAGTTGAGTAAGCAAATGGAATCCACGAAAGAAGATTTGAACAACAAAATGGATAACAACAGCCAGTCCACTAAGGAAGAATTGGGTCATAAGATAGAAAATACTAATAAGAAGATTGAAGAAACCAGTAAGAATTTGGAAGAGAAGATGAAGGAAAACAACCAATCCTTGAATAAGAAGATGGAAGACCTGAAAAAGGACAACCAATCCTTGAATAAGAAGATGGAAAGGAAAATGGAAGAAAATAATAAGAATATAAAGGAAGAATTGAGGGAAAATAATAGGAATTTGGAGGAGAAAATGGAAGAAACCAGTAGGAAAATAGAAAATGACAACCAACAATTAAGGGAAGAATTGAGAGAGGACAATCAACTGCTGAGAGAAGAACTAAGGGAAGTTAACCAAGAGAACATGAATAAGTTAGACGAGAGGATTGAGTTAGCTAAGGAAGAGTTAAATAAAAAGATAACCGATACGAAGAAATCCATCGTAAAGAAGTTAGAACAGGAAGTCGTGGTTGTTAACCAGCAGATTAGAGAAGTAGACGAAAGATGTCGTCAAACCGAAAACGAAGTGCTGGAAGTCCGGGAAGTAATAACTAAGGAGATTACTCAGGTCCAAGAACAACAGAAAACAAAAATGGAGGAGACCAAGAAATTTGCGTTGGAGGAAGTGAATAAAGTGTGGACACAGGTAATCGAAAGATGCGACGGCGTGGAAGCCGCTATGTCGAACATAACCGGACAGGTACGTCAGAGCCAGGAGGAGATAGAGATGATAAAGAACAGACCATCTGGATATCATAATTTCCCCATGTCAGAGAACAGAGAATGGCTCAATTTTCGGCAATATAAACGGGAGCCTATGGAGTTCTTGGCACGAATAGAGGAGTACCTCGAAAAACACAGAGGGAACCGATGGGTCCAGAATAGGGAAATCCTTGACGAGTCGTTTCGGGAGGTGAATGACCATTGGTGGATGGCCAACCGGAGCGACATCGACAATTATGAACAATTCAAGAGCCTGTTCAAGGCCAAGTACTGGTCAGAGACCACGCAAAATTTAATAAGAGACAATATATGCCACGGCCGCTACAAACCACAAGTCGGTAGTTCAATGACAGCTTATTTCCTCGGCAAGGTATGTATGGCCAAGCACTTAGAACCAGCCATACCGGAGGAGTGCCTAATAAATAAGTTGTCCTATCATTATGATGAAGAGGTAATTCGTGCGAGGAGGGGCAGCCAAATAAAAACCATCCAGGCAATGACAGAACTCCTCAAAAATTATGAAAATGAAGATTACTACCGACAGAGTCGTAGAAGAAGTGATGGGCCCGAACCAAGGACGTATCAGAACATTAACCAGGGTACGAACAACATAAATACTGGGTACCACGGAGGCCGGGCATACCCGCGAAATAACGGTTCTAATAATGGTAATAACGTGAACAATCCTAGTTACAATGATAATAATAATACGGGTCCAAACCATCAAAACCCGAATCGACCCTCTAATGGTTATCAGGGTAACCGCAATCCCTACCCTAATAATGCAAATAGTCAGAGAAGCCCCAATTATGGTAATAGTCGTTACCATAATAACAATAATCGTGCGGGTCCCCATAATGGTAATTCCGCTAATAATAGGTTTCCTCGCCCTAGAGTGAACTTCATACGAGCTGAAGACGACCGCCAACAAAGAAACTACTATCAGCGGCGTAACAGTTTCCATGAGGAGGAGGATCGTTGGAGAAGCCTAGAACGGGACCAACCAAGGTACTATCCGGCAAGAAGGAGTAACAGTTTAGATGACCCTGAACGGAACATGAACCGAAATCAACCATCTAACCCTTATACGGAGCGGACAGCAACCACTCAAGGTTTACCGACCAACACTCCGGTCGGACCTAACCGAGATAACAGTGAGAATGAAAATTGGGTAGTAGTCGGGGAATATCCTAGTCACAAAATACTGCATAACGAACCAAAAAACGACGGAGGACCCCGAATAGCTTAAGTCAACCATATCAAAGCAGAAGGTAGTCAAAAACCTAAAAAGGATCCCAGCCAGAGGAAGGAGAATGATTACTCCAAGATTAACATCGATAAGTTTGGATCTGATAAGGATCCATACGGATACATAATGAGGTGGTAAAAGGGATGGATGTCATGATAACCGACAACGGCAAAAACTAATGTCAAAGAAGAAGAAAATAATTACCAATGAGGAGAATAATTAGAAGAGTGAACCAAGAAACCAAAACGGGGTTTGAAGAGAGAAAGTTAATTAAGAAACTACACCTTACAAAAGAAATATGAGCAACAATGCACCATAATAAAAAGCATCCACCTGGGTATGAAAGGAAAACAATGATAAGAAATACTTTTGAATAAAGACAAGAAAAAGAGTCATACAATATTTATGAAACTAATATGATATGTTTACCACATAATATAGAAAACTATTACCATTATTTATGAAAAATATCCCAAGAAGAAGTTAGAATTTCAAATAATCAAAATTCTAAAACACATGTAAGCCCACCTTACATACCAGTTATTTATGAAAAATCTATGTGGCAATAATATAAGAAGAAATTAGAATTTAAAATAATCAAAATTCTAAAACAATTGTAAGCCCACCTTACATACCAGTTATTTATGAAAAATCTATGTGGCAATAATATAAGAAGAAATTAGAATTTAAAATAATCAAAATTCTAAAACACATGTAAGCCCACCTTACATACCAGTTATTTATGAAAAATCTATGTGGCAATAATATAAGAAGAAATTAGAATTTAAAATAATCAAAATTCTAAAACACATGTAAGCCCACCTTACATACCAGTTATTTATGAAAAATCTATGTGGCAATAATATAAGAAGAAATTAGAATTTAAAATAATCAAAATTCTAAAACACATGTAAGCCCACCTTACATACCAGTTATTTATGAAAAATCTATGTGGCAATAATATAATAATAAAGAAGAAGAGAATTTAGAAAAATAAACCATCTAAATTCAAAAACAAGTAAGGACAGCTTACTAACTATTTATTTGAAGAGAAACATTTTGACAATAATACCAAGAGAATTTCTGAAAAAACAAAATTCCAAAAACAAGGTAATACTTTACATAACAACTATTTGGAGAAAACTTTATGGAATAATATAAAAGAGTGAATTTTGAATTGTGTATAAATCAAGTTTCCAAACCAAGAGTAAATACAACTTACCAACCAATTATTAATGAAACACTTTGGTGAGATAAACAGAAGAGATTTAATACCATATTTATGGTAAGCATAAAATATAATTACCATGTTAATGAAGGATCATAATGGGATGAATAAAGGAACCAGACTTTAGAATTAAAACAAATAATTCTGGACAGTATGATCACGTCTAATTTCAATATAGAGAGTAAAAACCTTTCCATAAAACGATGCCAAAGGAAATATAAAAAAAAAAATTCTTTAATACGATTTGAGTGATTGAATATAATAAAGTACAAAAACTTATGTGGAATTATGAGATAATAAAACTTTGAAGTGGTATGAGGAGAAATTATGACCTCATTAGGAAATTAATAAAAAACATTCATTAGAAAGTATAATAACCATGACAGGAATAATGTGAGAATAATATCAAAGATTTATGTAATTAAACGAATTAATATAAAATGATTTATGAATTAAATGTCAATTATGATAATGACAATTATAAAAGGTTCTAGAAAATAGAACAAGTGGAAATTTAAGAACAAAGAAACAGTCTAAAAATGTCATAAAGATATGCTACTATAAACAATGCAGATTATAATAAAAAAACCAGAAGGTAATACAGAATTTATAACCAAAAGATTTATATGATAAGAAAAGTTGAAAAATGTAATAATAGAAGAGCTTCCTACCATAATATCAAATGAAAGAAACATCCAGTTAACAAGTCAGAAGAACAACTGAGATAGGAATATTAAAATCTCTGAGAAATATAATAAGTAATAAGTGAAGTATCCCAAAGATATTTTTTTTTTAAATAGTAACAAATGTGTACTATTCTGAATAATTTTTTTTAATCTGTCTGTAGATAATTCCAGCAGTATTAATATGTTTTTTGAGCAGAGATGATTTGCCTCTGTACTCAAATGTGTGTGAAGTATTGGACAGCAGAGGAAAGTAGCGTACAGTGCCTCTCTGAACTGAACCAGCTCACAAAGTAGGGAACGATAGGGAGGAAATATCCCAAGGAGAAAATACTAAGAAGAAATATGAAAATGAAATAATAAATATGAAATCAGATGACTATTACTATCAAGGAAGATCAAGTGAGAATGAGAAAAATATAAACTCAAATATAAATAAGAAAATTTTTAAAATGGAAGGAAGTCCAGAATAATAACAAACCTAGAGTAATTATCATAAGCAATTGTTTCAGACAAAGCAAGTATAGTCTGAAAAAATTACTTCTGGAGAAGGGCATTCTGTAGCGTGACAGAAAATCCACTACTTATTAAGTCATATAAAATCATAAAGTTTAATTACACCACATATGTTAAAATAATATTGAAAGAGATTTAAATAAATCAAAGGAATGAACCACGATAAAATAAAAATCCTCATTACATTATATAAAAACCACTGTTTAAATATCAAAGAAAGTATTGAAAGCAACTCATATTATAAGATCAGTAATTTACCCAGGAAGCTAGGAGCAGTAAACAAATTAAATAAGACCATATCAAGAAGAAAGAGACTCAGTTTAAGAGTGGTGAATACCAAAATACCCCAAAAACAAGAAGAGGGAAGAATAAAGTTTGGGATCAGGAAGAAAACAATACCCTGAACCTTTAGAGAAGAACAAGGTCAGTATCAGTGAATAAATTAGATGCTCCAAACTAAACATCAGTCGAGATACACCAAGTACCTTGGTTTACCCAAGAATAAAGAAGGAAGACAAGAAGACCAGAAGAATGAAGACTCGAAGAAGGACAAGAATGAAGACTAGAAGAAGGACAAGAATGAAGACCAGAAGAAGGGCAAGAACGAAGACAAGAAAGAAGACAGGAGGAGAGGAAGAAATAGTATGAAAGAAACACTGTTGTAAAACCTATTATTATTATTAACTACCATCAACCCCAAACCCACAAAAACGATTCAAAAGAAAGTATAACATACCAAAATCCTATAAGAATGTAATTATTTAGAAAACTAAAGTGCTGTATAGTATTATAAGAAGTGAACCGACTAAAGCTATTGTGTGATAAGAAAATAAACAAGTCTTAACAGTCCATGATTACTAAAGGTCTGGTCTGAGATAATAAGACTCAAAATATCAGAACCAACAGTGAAAGTGAATTTGTGTAAGTGTTTTTTAGAAATGCAATAAACTTAAAGTTAGTGATACTATGACTTAGCAATATGCTATATAACAACTTTAATATCCAATAATAAACAGCATAATAAAATAATAAAATGGAAGATTTCCAGTATTTTATTATTTTAATGTAACTCTTTATTTACAAGACATTTGTAAAAAATGCTAATAACTAGAGTATGGGTGGTCATGTTTACTGATGAGGGTATCATAAATAATAATGGTTTAGACCAGAAAGGACTGGCATTAATTTAGTATTCATAGGTTTAAAATGTTTAAATAGACTATTTGTTCACAGCTATAAAATCAATGTTTGTAAGAGTTATTAGAAAATAAGATTTTTATTATGTGTTTTAAATGAATAATGTTTGCTAAATAATAGCATACATACCATTAATAATGTTTCAATAGGTATGCTATGTTAACTCAAAAATAGTTAAAAGTATATGTTCAAACCATATCAGCAATATGTTCAATTGTGCAGATTGCTAAATAATGTTCATAATTATTTTGTATAACAGTAGTGTTAATTAAATACTACACCTCACAATAAGTTATAAACCATTTTATTTTCATGTAATAGTAACTATGTAAAGTCAGAGGAGGAAGTAGGATTAAATTTATTTGAGAAAGACAGAAATATAAAATTCTAAAATCTAGGCCATTTGTTGAATTCACAGAACAATATAAACCAGTATAATTCACTTATAAACCCTGTAAACTAGCAAGATTTAGATAAGGTAACTCAGTTAAACACTACTGGGAATGATCCTATGAGTTAAAATGATAATAAGGAAATATACCTTAAAACATTGTAAATTTTCAAAATATATAAATTAATTAATTTTAAAGAGCAATGTCAAATTTACAGATTAACACAAAAAACCAGTTCAAAGGTTTAATTTATATGTATTTAAGGAAAGGAAGAGGAATATGACTAATTAAAATTTATTATAATAGTATTAATAATAATTAAAATGGAGGAAATTTGTGTAAAGACGGAAATCCAATTTTGAGCCTATATTTCCAAAAAGTGAAAGAAATTTGTTAATTTCCACAAAATGTCTACAGATATGGACTATAATACATCAATTTAAAGGGAATGAGATGATTAAACCAATGATAAGGTTCATAATTCATGAAAATGATGAATAAAATAGATAAATTCCATATATAATGTAATATTTTATCATGTGTATGGGTAATCGAAATATGTTAACAATACTTTTTCAAAGATTAACTGGGCCAGATTTTTGACCAAGTTAATTAGTCTTTTGTTGAATGTCAAGCTGAAGAGTTGTGTGAAAAACGTTCCTTTAAAACCGAATCGAAAATGGTACTAGCAGTTAGCCATTAATATACGTGAATCGAGAGTTAGATGAATTAGACACTTTTTTAACTAAATCTACCAAAACGTTCATGACAATAGTGAAAACAAACACCTAACTTCATGATACGAGTGATATAAAACAGTAAAACAATATATTTAATCTAATTCACTCTACAAATCCTAACCATATCTTGAGAAACTTAACTCACAGGAGTGAACACATACAAAATAAACTAATTAACACAAGTTTACATGGAACACTTTGTCAGAATACACCAAATAACTTAACAGACATATTACACCAGTGCGGGAAAATTTCAAACATTCCTGAAGGTAATTTTGTTGTGATTTTCGGACACGTCGATTTCGCAGTAACTACGCCAGAAATAGTAGCGGCCATCTTTTAATTTTACCAGCCTGCCTTCTACATCATGGTGACGTCATAGTCTGCATATGGTTTGACGACAACTTTCTTAAACGTTACATATCAGAATTATTTAAATACTATTGAATAATAATTATTGTATTTATTTTAATTGTTAATGTTATACTTTCTCGTCACCCTTCTCTGACTATTAATTTAATCGCTCAAAGAACCTGTCTTTTATATAATACATATCATAAATTTTGTTCTGTATGCACAATCGATAATTCCCTGAGACGGAGTCGATAATTGTTCTCCATCGATAAAAAATCGATTATTTATTAAATTGTTAAATAAATCCTTATATTTCCATTATTTCTTATCTGTTATTATTTCACAGGCTAATTTAAGATTATTTATTAAGGCTGAGGGACTTCAAGAAGAAGAAAATATTTTATTTGAGTGAGATATTGGACCAGCAAGAAAAATCACCAATCGATTGCTGACTGGAGTTAATCTATTCAACTCCAGACTTGGTTCAAATCTTCCAGAAGTGCTCGATAGTCAATAAATACCTGCCTGATTATCAAAATTTTTACAAGAACCTTTTAAAACAGATTTATTTCTTATTTGCATACATTAATAAACATAAACAAAATTTTTTATTATTTGAAAATTTTATTTTTATAAAATTTTCCATCTACTTTTTATTTTTGTAACGACCAGCATACAGCGGTCTGTTACAAAGTGGCGTCCAACTTAGAGGGCTTGATAAGATAAGCCTGGCAGCGATTAATTAATAGATACCAGAAAAATGCAAAGACGAGCTACTTCGAAAAAGAGGGTGGCAGAGGCCGAAAAAGAGGTTGACATGGGGGATAAGGAGGCAACACCCGTGGAGGATCCGGAAGTGTTACTAACCCAAGTGGAACCGAAACAACCCGCACCACCCGAGGAACAACCTGAAGTAACAACGCAAACAGGGGAAACCAATGTCCCAGACAAGGAAGTAGAGAAATCTATGACCACTGAAGAAATCAGAATGGATAAGATTATGGAAATGTTCTTACAGTTGAGTAAGCAAATGGAATCCACGAAAGAAGATTTGAACAACAAAATGGATAACAACAGCCAGTCCACTAAGGAAGAATTGGGTCATAAGATAGAAAATACTAATAAGAAGATTGAAGAAACCAGTAAGAATTTGGAAGAGAAGATGAAGGAAAACAACCAATCCTTGAATAAGAAGATGGAAGACCTGAAAAAGGACAACCAATCCTTGAATAAGAAGATGGAAAGGAAAATGGAAGAAAATAATAAGAATATAAAGGAAGAATTGAGGGAAAATAATAGGAATTTGGAGGAGAAAATGGAAGAAACCAGTAGGAAAATAGAAAATGACAACCAACAATTAAGGGAAGAATTGAGAGAGGACAATCAACTGCTGAGAGAAGAACTAAGGGAAGTTAACCAAGAGAACATGAATAAGTTAGACGAGAGGATTGAGTTAGCTAAGGAAGAGTTAAATAAAAAGATAACCGATACGAAGAAATCCATCGTAAAGAAGTTAGAACAGGAAGTCGTGGTTGTTAACCAGCAGATTAGAGAAGTAGACGAAAGATGTCGTCAAACCGAAAACGAAGTGCTGGAAGTCCGGGAAGTAATAACTAAGGAGATTACTCAGGTCCAAGAACAACAGAAAACAAAAATGGAGGAGACCAAGAAATTTGCATTGGAGGAAGTGAATAAAGTGTGGACACAGGTAATCGAAAGATGCGACGGCGTGGAAGCCGCTATGTCGAACATAACCGGACAGGTACGTCAGAGCCAGGAGGAGATAGAGATGATAAAGAACAGACCATCTGGATATCATAATTTCCCCATGTCAGAGAACAGAGAATGGCTCAATTTTCGGCAATATAAACGGGAGCCTATGGAGTTCTTGGCACGAATAGAGGAGTACCTCGAAAAACACAGAGGGAACCGATGGGTCCAGAATAGGGAAATCCTTGACGAGTCGTTTCGGGAGGTGAATGACCATTGGTGGATGGCCAACCGGAGCGACATCGACAATTATGAACAATTCAAGAGCCTGTTCAAGGCCAAGTACTGGTCAGAGACCACGCAAAATTTAATAAGAGACAATATATGCCACGGCCGCTACAAACCTCAAGTCGGTAGTTCAATGACAGCTTATTTCCTCGGCAAGGTATGTATGGCCAAGCACTTAGAACCAGCCATACCGGAGGAGTGCCTAATAAATAAGTTGTCCTATCATTATGATGAAGAGGTAATTCGTGCGAGGAGGGGCAGCCAAATAAAAACCATCCAGGCAATGACAGAACTCCTCAAAAATTATGAAAATGAAGATTACTACCGACAGAGTCGTAGAAGAAGTGATGGGCCCGAACCAAGGACGTATCAGAACATTAACCAGGGTACGAACAACATAAATACTGGGTACCACGGAGGCCGGGCATACCCGCGAAATAACGGTTCTAATAATGGTAATAACGTGAACAATCCTAGTTACAATGATAATAATAATACGGGTCCAAACCATCAAAACCCGAATCGACCCTCTAATGGTTATCAGGGTAACCGCAATCCCTACCCTAATAATGCAAATAGTCAGAGAAGCCCCAATTATGGTAATAGTCGTTACCATAATAACAATAATCGTGCGGGTCCCCATAATGGTAATTCCGCTAATAATAGGTTTCCTCGCCCTAGAGTGAACTTCATACGAGCTGAAGACGACCGCCAACAAAGAAACTACTATCAGCGGCGTAACAGTTTCCATGAGGAGGAGGATCGTTGGAGAAGCCTAGAACGGGACCAACCAAGGTACTATCCGGCAAGAAGGAGTAACAGTTTAGATGACCCTGAACGGAACATGAACCGAAATCAACCATCTAACCCTTATACGGAGCGGACAGCAACCACTCAAGGTTTACCGACCAACACTCCGGTCGGACCTAACCGAGATAACAGTGAGAATGAAAATTGGGTAGTAGTCGGGGAATATCCTAGTCACAAAATACTGCATAACGAACCAAAAAACGACGGAGGACCCCGAATAGCTTAAGTCAACCATATCAAAGCAGAAGGTAGTCAAAAACCTAAAAAGGATCCCAGCCAGAGGAAGGAGAATGATTACTCCAAGATTAACATCGATAAGTTTGGATCTGATAAGGATCCATACGGATACATAATGAGGTGGTAAAAGGGATGGATGTCATGATAACCGACAACGGCAAAAACTAATGTCAAAGAAGAAGAAAATAATTACCAATGAGGAGAATAATTAGAAGAGTGAACCAAGAAACCAAAACGGGGTTTGAAGAGAGAAAGTTAATTAAGAAACTACACCTTACAAAAGAAATATGAGCAACAATGCACCATAATAAAAAGCATCCACCTGGGTATGAAAGGAAAACAATGATAAGAAATACTTTTGAATAAAGACAAGAAAAAGAGTCATACAATATTTATGAAACTAATATGATATGTTTACCACATAATATAGAAAACTATTACCATTATTTATGAAAAATATCCCAAGAAGAAGTTAGAATTTCAAATAATCAAAATTCTAAAACACATGTAAGCCCACCTTACATACCAGTTATTTATGAAAAATCTATGTGGCAATAATATAAGAAGAAATTAGAATTTAAAATAATCAAAATTCTAAAACAATTGTAAGCCCATCTTACATACCAGTTATTTATGAAAAATCTATGTGGCAATAATATAAGAAGAAATTAGAATTTAAAATAATCAAAATTCTAAAACACATGTAAGCCCACCTTACATACCAGTTATTTATGAAAAATCTATGTGGCAATAATATAAGAAGAAATTAGAATTTAAAATAATCAAAATTCTAAAACACATGTAAGCCCACCTTACATACCAGTTATTTATGAAAAATCTATGTGGCAATAATATAAGAAGAAATTAGAATTTAAAATAATCAAAATTCTAAAACACATGTAAGCCCACCTTACATACCAGTTATTTATGAAAAATCTATGTGGCAATAATATAATAATAAAGAAGAAGAGAATTTAGAAAAATAAACCATCTAAATTCAAAAACAAGTAAGGACAGCTTACTAACTATTTATTTGAAGAGAAACATTTTGACAATAATACCAAGAGAATTTCTGAAAAAACAAAATTCCAAAAACAAGGTAATACTTTACATAACAACTATTTGGAGAAAACTTTATGGAATAATATAAAAGAGTGAATTTTGAATTGTGTATAAATCAAGTTTCCAAACCAAGAGTAAATACAACTTACCAACCAATTATTAATGAAACACTTTGGTGAGATAAACAGAAGAGATTTAATACCATATTTATGGTAAGCATAAAATATAATTACCATGTTAATGAAGGATCATAATGGGATGAATAAAGGAACCAGACTTTAGAATTAAAACAAATAATTCTGGACAGTATGATCACGTCTAATTTCAATATAGAGAGTAAAAACCTTTCCATAAAACGATGCCAAAGGAAATATAAAAAAAAAAAATTCTTTAATACGATTTGAGTGATTGAATACAATAAAGTACAAAAACTTATGTGGAATTATGAGATAATAAAACTTTGAAGTGGTATGAGGAGAAATTATGACCTCATTAGGAAATTAATAAAAAACATTCATTAGAAAGTATAATAACCATGACAGGAATAATGTGAGAATAATATCAAAGATTTATGTAATTAAACGAATTAATATAAAATGATTTATGAATTAAATGTCAATTATGATAATGACAATTATAAAAGGTTCTAGAAAATAGAACAAGTGGAAATTTAAGAACAAAGAAACAGTCTAAAAATGTCATAAAGATATGCTACTATAAACAATGCAGATTATAATAAAAAAACCAGAAGGTAATACAGAATTTATAACCAAAAGATTTATATGATAAGAAAAGTTGAAAAATGTAATAATAGAAGAGCTTCCTACCATAATATCAAATGAAAGAAACATCCAGTTAACAAGTCAGAAGAACAACTGAGATAGGAATATTAAAATCTCTGAGAAATATAATAAGTAATAAGTGAAGTATCCCAAAGATATTTTTTTTTTAAATAGTAACAAATGTGTACTATTCTGAATAATTTTTTTTAATCTGTCTGTAGATAATTCCAGCAGTATTAATATGTTTTTTGAGCAGAGATGATTTGCCTCTGTACTCAAATGTGTGTGAAGTATTGGACAGCAGAGGAAAGTAGCGTACAGTGCCTCTCTGAACTGAACCAGCTCACAAAGTAGGGAACGATAGGGAGGAAATATCCCAAGGAGAAAATACTAAGAAGAAATATGAAAATGAAATAATAAATATGAAATCAGATGACTATTACTATCAAGGAAGATCAAGTGAGAATGAGACAAATATAAACTCAAATATAAATAAGAAAATTTTTAAAATGGAAGGAAGTCCAGAATAATAACAAACCTAGAGTAATTATCATAAGCAATTGTTTCAGACAAAGCAAGTATAGTCTGAAAAAATTACTTCTGGAGAAGGGCATTCTGTAGCGTGACAGAAAATCCACTACTTATTAAGTCATATAAAATCATAAAGTTTAATTACACCACATATGTTAAAATAATATTGAAAGAGATTTAAATAAATCAAAGGAATGAACCACGATAAAATAAAAATCCTCATTACATTATATAAAAACCACTGTTTAAATATCAAAGAAAGTATTGAAAGCAACTCATATTATAAGATCAGTAATTTACCCAGGAAGCTAGGAGCAGTAAACAAATTAAATAAGACCATATCAAGAAGAAAGAGACTCAGTTTAAGAGTGGTGAATACCAAAATACCCCAAAAACAAGAAGAGGGAAGAATAAAGTTTGGGATCAGGAAGAAAACAATACCCTGAACCTTTAGAGAAGAACAAGGTCAGTATCAGTGAATAAATTAGATGCTCCAAACTAAACATCAGTCGAGATACACCAAGTACCTTGGTTTACCCAAGAATAAAGAAGGAAGACAAGAAGACCAGAAGAATGAAGACTCGAAGAAGGACAAGAATGAAGACTAGAAGAAGGACAAGAATGAAGACCAGAAGAAGGACAAGAACGAAGACAAGAAAGAAGACAGGAGGAGAGGAAGAAATAGTATGAAAGAAACACTGTTGTAAAACCTATTATTATTATTAACTACCATCAACCCCAAACCCACAAAAACGATTCAAAAGAAAGTATAACATACCAAAATCCTATAAGAATGTAATTATTTAGAAAACTAAAGTGCTGTATAGTATTATAAGAAGTGAACCGACTAAAGCTATTGTGTGATAAGAAAATAAACAAGTCTTAACAGTCCATGATTACTAAAGGTCTGGTCTGAGATAATAAGACTCAAAATATCAGAACCAACAGTGAAAGTGAATTTGTGTAAGTGTTTTTTAGAAATGCAATAAACTTAAAGTTAGTGATACTATGACTTAGCAATATGCTATATAACAACTTTAATATCCAATAATAAACAGCATAATAAAATAATAAAATGGAAGATTTCCAGTATTTTATTATTTTAATGTAACTCTTTATTTACAAGACATTTGTAAAAAATGCTAATAACTAGAGTATGGGTGGTCATGTTTACTGATGAGGGTATCATAAATAATAATGGTTTAGACCAGAAAGGACTGGCATTAATTTAGTATTCATAGGTTTAAAATGTTTAAATAGACTATTTGTTCACAGCTATAAAATCAATGTTTGTAAGAGTTATTAGAAAATAAGATTTTTATTATGTGTTTTAAATGAATAATGTTTGCTAAATAATAGCATACATACCATTAATAATGTTTCAATAGGTATGCTATGTTAACTCAAAAATAGTTAAAAGTATATGTTCAAACCATATCAGCAATATGTTCAATTGTGCAGATTGCTAAATAATGTTCATAATTATTTTGTATAACAGTAGTGTTAATTAAATACTACACCTCACAATAAGTTATAAACCATTTTATTTTCATGTAATAGTAACTATGTAAAGTCAGAGGAGGAAGTAGGATTAAATTTATTTGAGAAAGACAGAAATATAAAATTCTAAAATCTAGGCCATTTGTTGAATTCACAGAACAATATAAACCAGTATAATTCACTTATAAATCCTGTAAACTAGCAAGATTTAGATAAGGTAACTCAGTTAAACACTACTGGGAATGATCCTATGAGTTAAAATGATAATAAGGAAATATACCTTAAAACATTGTAAATTTTCAAAATATATAAATTAATTAATTTTAAAGAGCAATGTCAAATTTACAGATTAACACAAAAAACCAGTTCAAAGGTTTAATTTATATGTATTTAAGGAAAGGAAGAGGAATATGACTAATTAAAATTTATTATAATAGTATTAATAATAATTAAAATGGAGGAAATTTGTGTAAAGACGGAAATCCAATTTTGAGCCTATATTTCCAAAAAGTGAAAGAAATTTGTTAATTTCCACAAAATGTCTACAGATATGGACTATAATACATCAATTTAAAGGGAATGAGATGATTAAACCAATGATAAGGTTCATAATTCATGAAAATGATGAATAAAATAGATAAATTCCATATATAATGTAATATTTTATCATGTGTATGGGTAATCGAAATATGTTAACAATACTTTTTCAAAGATTAACTGGGCCAGATTTTTGACCAAGTTAATTAGTCTTTTGTTGAATGTCAAGCTGAAGAGTTGTGTGAAAAACGTTCCTTTAAAACCGAATCGAAAATGGTACTAGCAGTTAGCCATTAATATACGTGAATCGAGAGTTAGACGAATTAGACACTTTTTTAACTAAATCTACCAAAACGTTCATGACAATAGTGAAAACAAACACCTAACTTCATGATACGAGTGATATAAAACAGTAAAACAATATATTTAATCTAATTCACTCTACAAATCCTAACCATATCTTGAGAAACTTAACTCACAGGAGTGAACACATACAAAATAAACTAATTAACACAAGTTTACATGGAACACTTCGTCAGAATACACCAAATAACTTAACAGACATATTACACCAGTGCGGGAAAATTTCAAACATTCCTGAAGGTAATTTTGTTGTGATTTTCGGACACGTCGATTTCGCAGTAACTACGCCAGAAATAGTAGCGGCCATCTTTTAATTTTACCAGCCTGCCTTCTACATCATGGTGACGTCATAGTCTGCATATGGTTTGACGACAACTTTCTTAAACGTTACATATCAGAATTATTTAAATACTATTGAATAATAATTATTGTATTTATTTTAATTGTTAATGTTATACTTTCTCGTCACCCTTCTCTGACTATTAATTTAATCGCTCAAAGAACCTGTCTTTTATATAATACATATCATAAATTTTGTTCTGTATGCACAATCGATAATTCCCTGAGACGGAGTCGATAATTGTTCTCCATCGATAAAAAATCGATTATTTATTAAATTGTTAAATAAATCCTTATATTTCCATTATTTCTTATCTGTTATTATTTCACAGGCTAATTTAAGATTATTTATTAAGGCTGAGGGACTTCAAGAAGAAGAAAATATTTTATTTGAGTGAGATATTGGACCAGCAAGAAAAATCACCAATCGATTGCTGACTGGAGTTAATCTATTCAACTCCAAACTTGGTTCAAATCTTCCAGAAGTGCTCGATAGTCAATAAATACCTGCCTGATTATCAAAATTTTTACAAGAACCTTTTAAAACAGATTTATTTCTTATTTGCATACATTAATAAACATAAACAAAATTTTTTATTATTTGAAAATTTTATTTTTATAAAATTTTCCATCTACTTTTTATTTTTGTAACGACCGGCATACAGCGGTCTGTTACAAAGTGGCGTCCAACTTAGAGGGCTTGATAAGATAAGCCTGGCAGCGATTAATTAATAGATACCAGAAAAATGCAAAGACGAGCTACTTCGAAAAAGAGGGTGGCAGAGGCCGAAAAAGAGGTTGACATGGGGGATAAGGAGGCAACACCCGTGGAGGATCCGGAAGTGTTACTAACCCAAGTGGAACCGAAACAACCCGCACCACCCGAGGAACAACCTGAAGTAACAACGCAAACAGGGGAAACCAATGTCCCAGACAAGGAAGTAGAGAAATCTATGACCACTGAAGAAATCAGAATGGATAAGATTATGGAAATGTTCTTACAGTTGAGTAAGCAAATGGAATCCACGAAAGAAGATTTGAACAACAAAATGGATAACAACAGCCAGTCCACTAAGGAAGAATTGGGTCATAAGATAGAAAATACTAATAAGAAGATTGAAGAAACCAGTAAGAATTTGGAAGAGAAGATGAAGGAAAACAACCAATCCTTGAATAAGAAGATGGAAGACCTGAAAAAGGACAACCAATCCTTGAATAAGAAGATGGAAAGGAAAATGGAAGAAAATAATAAGAATATAAAGGAAGAATTGAGGGAAAATAATAGGAATTTGGAGGAGAAAATGGAAGAAACCAGTAGGAAAATAGAAAATGACAACCAACAATTAAGGGAAGAATTGAGAGAGGACAATCAACTGCTGAGAGAAGAACTAAGGGAAGTTAACCAAGAGAACATGAATAAGTTAGACGAGAGGATTGAGTTAGCTAAGGAAGAGTTAAATAAAAAGATAACCGATACGAAGAAATCCATCGTAAAGAAGTTAGAACAGGAAGTCGTGGTTGTTAACCAGCAGATTAGAGAAGTAGACGAAAGATGTCGCCAAACCGAAAACGAAGTGCTGGAAGTCCGGGAAGTAATAACTAAGGAGATTACTCAGGTCCAAGAACAACAGAAAACAAAAATGGAGGAGACCAAGAAATTTGCGTTGGAGGAAGTGAATAAAGTGTGGACACAGGTAATCGAAAGATGCGACGGCGTGGAAGCCGCTATGTCGAACATAACCGGACAGGTACGTCAGAGCCAGGAGGAGATAGAGATGATAAAGAACAGACCATCTGGATATCATAATTTCCCCATGTCAGAGAACAGAGAATGGCTCAATTTTCGGCAATATAAACGGAAGCCTATGGAGTTCTTGGCACGAATAGAGGAGTACCTCGAAAAACACAGAGGGAACCGATGGGTCCAGAATAGGGAAATCCTTGACGAGTCGTTTCGGGAGGTGAATGACCATTGGTGGATGGCCAACCGGAGCGACATCGACAATTATGAACAATTCAAGAGCCTGTTCAAGGCCAAGTACTGGTCAGAGACCACGCAAAATTTAATAAGAGACAATATATGCCACGGCCGCTACAAACCACAAGTCGGTAGTTCAATGACAGCTTATTTCCTCGGCAAGGTATGTATGGCCAAGCACTTAGAACCAGCCATACCGGAGGAGTGCCTAATAAATAAGTTGTCCTATCATTATGATGAAGAGGTAATTCGTGCGAGGAGGGGCAGCCAAATAAAAACCATCCAGGCAATGACAGAACTCCTCAAAAATTATGAAAATGAAGATTACTACCGACAGAGTCGTAGAAGAAGTGATGGGCCCGAACCAAGGACGTATCAGAACATTAACCAGGGTACGAACAACATAAATACTGGGTACCACGGAGGCCGGGCATACCTGCGAAATAACGGTTCTAATAATGGTAATAATGTGAACAATCCTAGTTACAATGATAATAATAATACGGGTCCAAACCATCAAAACCCGAATCGACCCTCTAATGGTTATCAGGGTAACCGCAATCCCTACCCTAATAATGCAAATAGTCAGAGAAGCCCCAATTATGGTAATAGTCGTTACCATAATAACAATAATCGTGCGGGTCCCCATAATGGTAATTCCGCTAATAATAGGTTTCCTCGCCCTAGAGTGAACTTCATACGAGCTGAAGACGACCGCCAACAAAGAAACTACTATCAGCGGCGTAACAGTTTCCATGAGGAGGAGGATCGTTGGAGAAGCCTAGAACGGGACCAACCAAGGTACTATCCGGCAAGAAGGAGTAACAGTTTAGATGACCCTGAACGGAACATGAACCGAAATCAACCATCTAACCCTTATACGGAGCGGACAGCAACCACTCAAGGTTTACCGACCAACACTCCGGTCGGACCTAACCGAGATAACAGTGAGAATGAAAATTGGGTAGTAGTCGGGGAATATCCTAGTCACAAAATACTGCATAACGAACCAAAAAACGACGGAGGACCCCGAATAGCTTAAGTCAACCATATCAAAGCAGAAGGTAGTCAAAAACCTAAAAAGGATCCCAGCCAGAGGAAGGAGAATGATTACTCCAAGATTAACATCGATAAGTTTGGATCTGATAAGGATCCATACGGATACATAATGAGGTGGTAAAAGGGATGGATGTCATGATAACCGACAACGGCAAAAACTAATGTCAAAGAAGAAGAAAATAATTACCAATGAGGAGAATAATTAGAAGAGTGAACCAAGAAACCAAAACGGGGTTTGAAGAGAGAAAGTTAATTAAGAAACTACACCTTACAAAAGAAATATGAGCAACAATGCACCATAATAAAAAGTATCCACCTGGGTATGAAAGGAAAACAATGATAAGAAATACTTTTGAATAAAGACAAGAAAAAGAGTCATACAATATTTATGAAACTAATATGATATGTTTACCACATAATATAGAAAACTATTACCATTATTTATGAAAAATATCCCAAGAAGAAGTTAGAATTTCAAATAATCAAAATTCTAAAACACATGTAAGCCCACCTTACATACCAGTTATTTATGAAAAATCTATGTGGCAATAATATAAGAAGAAATTAGAATTTAAAATAATCAAAATTCTAAAACAATTGTAAGCCCACCTTACATACCAGTTATTTATGAAAAATCTATGTGGCAATAATATAAGAAGAAATTAGAATTTAAAATAATCAAAATTCTAAAACACATGTAAGCCCACCTTACATACCAGTTATTTATGAAAAATCTATGTGGCAATAATATAAGAAGAAATTAGAATTTAAAATAATCAAAATTCTAAAACACATGTAAGCCCACCTTACATACCAGTTATTTATGAAAAATCTATGTGGCAATAATATAAGAAGAAATTAGAATTTAAAATAATCAAAATTCTAAAACACATGTAAGCCCACCTTACATACCAGTTATTTATGAAAAATCTATGTGGCAATAATATAAGAAGAAATTAGAATTTAAAATAATCAAAATTCTAAAACACATGTAAGCCCACCTTACATACCAGTTATTTATGAAAAATCTATGTGGCAATAATATAATAATAAAGAAGAAGAGAATTTAGAAAAATAAACCATCTAAATTCAAAAACAAGTAAGGACAGCTTACTAACTATTTATTTGAAGAGAAACATTTTGACAATAATACCAAGAGAATTTCTGAAAAAACAAAATTCCAAAAACAAGGTAATACTTTACATAACAACTATTTGGAGAAAACTTTATGGAATAATATAAAAGAGTGAATTTTGAATTGTGTATAAATCAAGTTTCCAAACCAAGAGTAAATACAACTTACCAACCAATTATTAATGAAACACTTTGGTGAGATAAACAGAAGAGATTTAATACCATATTTATGGTAAGCATAAAATATAATTACCATGTTAATGAAGGATCATAATGGGATGAATAAAGGAACCAGACTTTAGAATTAAAACAAATAATTCTGGACAGTATGATCACGTCTAATTTCAATATAGAGAGTAAAAACCTTTCCATAAAACGATGCCAAAGGAAATATTAAAAAAAAAAATTCTTTAATACGATTTGAGTTGATACGATTTGAGTGATTGAATATAATAAAGTACAAAAACTTATGTGGAATTATGAGATAATAAAACTTTGAAGTGGTATGAGGAGAAATTATGACCTCATTAGGAAATTAATAAAAAACATTCATTAGAAAGTATAATAACCATGACAGGAATAATGTGAGAATAATATCAAAGATTTATGTAATTAAACGAATTAATATAAAATGATTTATGAATTAAATGTCAATTATGATAATGACAATTATAAAAGGTTCTAGAAAATAGAACAAGTGGAAATTTAAGAACAAAGAAACAGTCTAAAAATGTCATAAAGATATGCTACTATAAACAATGCAGATTATAATAAAAAAACCAGAAGGTAATACAGAATTTATAACCAAAAGATTTATATGATAAGAAAAGTTGAAAAATGTAATAATAGAAGAGCTTCCTACCATAATATCAAATGAAAGAAACATCCAGTTAACAAGTCAGAAGAACAACTGAGATAGGAATATTAAAATCTCTGAGAAATATAATAAGTAATAAGTGAAGTATCCCAAAGATATATTTTTTTTAAATAGTAACAAATGTGTACTATTCTGAATAATTTTTTTTAATCTGTCTGTAGATAATTCCAGCAGTATTAATATGTTTTTTGAGCAGAGATGATTTGCCTCTGTACTCAAATGTGTGTGAAGTATTGGACAGCAGAGGAAAGTAGCGTACAGTGCCTCTCTGAACTGAACCAGCTCACAAAGTAGGGAACGATAGGGAGGAAATATCCCAAGGAGAAAATACTAAGAAGAAATATGAAAATGAAATAATAAATATGAAATCAGATGACTATTACTATCAAGGAAGATCAAGTGAGAATGAGACAAATATAAACTCAAATATAAATAAGAAAATTTTTAAAATGGAAGGAAGTCCAGAATAATAACAAACCTAGAGTAATTATCATAAGCAATTGTTTCAGACAAAGCAAGTATAGTCTGAAAAAATTACTTCTGGAGAAGGGCATTCTGTAGCGTGACAGAAAATCCACTACTTATTAAGTCATATAAAATCATAAAGTTTAATTACACCACATATGTTAAAATAATATTGAAAGAGATTTAAATAAATCAAAGGAATGAACCACGATAAAATAAAAATCCTCATTACATTATATAAAAACCACTGTTTAAATATCAAAGAAAGTATTGAAAGCAACTCATATTATAAGATCAGTAATTTACCCAGGAAGCTAGGAGCAGTAAACAAATTAAATAAGACCATATCAAGAAGAAAGAGACTCAGTTTAAGAGTGGTGAATACCAAAATACCCCAAAAACAAGAAGAGGGAAGAATAAAGTTTGGGATCAGGAAGAAAACAATACCCTGAACCTTTAGAGAAGAACAAGGTCAGTATCAGTGAATAAATTAGATGCTCCAAACTAAACATCAGTCGAGATACACCAAGTACCTTGGTTTACCCAAGAATAAAGAAGGAAGACAAGAAGACCAGAAGAATGAAGACTCGAAGAAGGACAAGAATGAAGACTAGAAGAAGGACAAGAATGAAGACCAGAAGAAGGACAAGAACGAAGACAAGAAAGAAGACAGGAGGAGAGGAAGAAATAGTATGAAAGAAACACCGTTGTAAAACCTATTATTATTATTAACTACCATCAACCCCAAACCCACAAAAACGATTCAAAAGAAAGTATAACATACCAAAATCCTATAAGAATGTAATTATTTAGAAAACTAAAGTGCTGTATAGTATTATAAGAAGTGAACCGACTAAAGCTATTGTGTGATAAGAAAATAAACAAGTCTTAACAGTCCATGATTACTAAAGGTCTGGTCTGAGATAATAAGACTCAAAATATCAGAACCAACAGTGAAAGTGAATTTGTGTAAGTGTTTTTTAGAAATGCAATAAACTTAAAGTTAGTGATACTATGACTTAGCAATATGCTATATAACAACTTTAATATCCAATAATAAACAGCATAATAAAATAATAAAATGGAAGATTTCCAGTATTTTATTATTTTAATGTAACTCTTTATTTACAAGACATTTGTAAAAAATGCTAATAACTAGAGTATGGGTGGTCATGTTTACTGATGAGGGTATCATAAATAATAATGGTTTAGACCAGAAAGGACTGGCATTAATTTAGTATTCATAGGTTTAAAATGTTTAAATAGACTATTTGTTCACAGCTATAAAATCAATGTTTGTAAGAGTTATTAGAAAATAAGATTTTTATTATGTGTTTTAAATGAATAATGTTTGCTAAATAATAGCATACATACCATTAATAATGTTTCAATAGGTATGCTATGTTAACTCAAAAATAGTTAAAAGTATATGTTCAAACCATATCAGCAATATGTTCAATTGTGCAGATTGCTAAATAATGTTCATAATTATTTTGTATAACAGTAGTGTTAATTAAATACTACACCTCACAATAAGTTATAAACCATTTTATTTTCATGTAATAGTAACTATGTAAAGTCAGAGGAGGAAGTAGGATTAAATTTATTTGAGAAAGACAGAAATATAAAATTCTAAAATCTAGGCCATTTGTTGAATTCACAGAACAATATAAACCAGTATAATTCACTTATAAATCCTGTAAACTAGCAAGATTTAGATAAGGTAACTCAGTTAAACACTACTGGGAATGATCCTATGAGTTAAAATGATAATAAGGAAATATACCTTAAAACATTGTAAATTTTCAAAATATATAAATTAATTAATTTTAAAGAGCAATGTCAAATTTACAGATTAACACAAAAAACCAGTTCAAAGGTTTAATTTATATGTATTTAAGGAAAGGAAGAGGAATATGACTAATTAAAATTTATTATAATAGTATTAATAATAATTAAAATGGAGGAAATTTGTGTAAAGACGGAAATCCAATTTTGAGCCTATATTTCCAAAAAGTGAAAGAAATTTGTTAATTTCCACAAAATGTCTACAGATATGGACTATAATACATCAATTTAAAGGGAATGAGATGATTAAACCAATGATAAGGTTCATAATTCATGAAAATGATGAATAAAATAGATAAATTCCATATATAATGTAATATTTTATCATGTGTATGGGTAATCGAAATATGTTAACAATACTTTTTCAAAGATTAACTGGGCCAGATTTTTGACCAAGTTAATTAGTCTTTTGTTGAATGTCAAGCTGAAGAGTTGTGTGAAAAACGTTCCTTTAAAACCGAATCGAAAATGGTACTAGCAGTTAGCCATTAATATACGTGAATCGAGAGTTAGACGAATTAGACACTTTTTTAACTAAATCTACCAAAACGTTCATGACAATAGTGAAAACAAACACCTAACTTCATGATACGAGTGATATAAAACAGTAAAACAATATATTTAATCTAATTCACTCTACAAATCCTAACCATATCTTGAGAAACTTAACTCACAGGAGTGAACACATACAAAATAAACTAATTAACACAAGTTTACATGGAACACTTCGTCAGAATACACCAAATAACTTAACAGACATATTACACCAGTGCGGGAAAATTTCAAACATTCCTGAAGGTAATTTTGTTGTGATTTTCGGACACGTCGATTTCGCAGTAACTACGCCAGAAATAGTAGCGGCCATCTTTTAATTTTACCAGCCTGCCTTCTACATCATGGTGACGTCATAGTCTGCATATGGTTTGACGACAACTTTCTTAAACGTTACATATCAGAATTATTTAAATACTATTGAATAATAATTATTGTATTTATTTTAATTGTTAATGTTATACTTTCTCGTCACCCTTCTCTGACTATTAATTTAATCGCTCAAAGAACCTGTCTTTTATATAATACATATCATAAATTTTGTTCTGTATGCACAATCGATAATTCCCTGAGACGGAGTCGATAATTGTTCTCCATCGATAAAAAATCGATTATTTATTAAATTGTTAAATAAATCCTTATATTTCCATTATTTCTTATCTGTTATTATTTCACAGGCTAATTTAAGATTATTTATTAAGGCTGAGGGACTTCAAGAAGAAGAAAATATTTTATTTGAGTGAGATATTGGACCAGCAAGAAAAATCACCAATCGATTGCTGACTGGAGTTAATCTATTCAACTCCAGACTTGGTTCAAATCTTCCAGAAGTGCTCGATAGTCAATAAATACCTGCCTGATTATCAAAATTTTTACAAGAACCTTTTAAAACAGATTTATTTCTTATTTGCATACATTAATAAACATAAACAAAATTTTTTATTATTTGAAAATTTTATTTTTATAAAATTTTCCATCTACTTTTTATTTTTGTAACGACCGGCATACAGCGGTCTGTTACAAAGTGGCGTCCAACTTAGAGGGCTTGATAAGATAAGCCTGGCAGCGATTAATTAATAGATACCAGAAAAATGCAAAGACGAGCTACTTCGAAAAAGAGGGTGGCAGAGGCCGAAAAAGAGGTTGACATGGGGGATAAGGAGGCAACACCCGTGGAGGATCCGGAAGTGTTACTAACCCAAGTGGAACCGAAACAACCCGCACCACCCGAGGAACAACCTGAAGTAACAACGCAAACAGGGGAAACCAATGTCCCAGACAAGGAAGTAGAGAAATCTATGACCACTGAAGAAATCAGAATGGATAAGATTATGGAAATGTTCTTACAGTTGAGTAAGCAAATGGAATCCACGAAAGAAGATTTGAACAACAAAATGGATAACAACAGCCAGTCCACTAAGGAAGAATTGGGTCATAAGATAGAAAATATTAATAAGAAGATTGAAGAAACCAGTAAGAATTTGGAAGAGAAGATGAAGGAAAACAATCAATCCTTGAATAAGAAGATGGAAGACCTGAAAAAGGACAACCAATCCTTGAATAAGAAGATGGAAAGGAAAATGGAAGAAAATAATAAGAATATAAAGGAAGAATTGAGGGAAAATAATAGGAATTTGGAGGAGAAAATGGAAGAAACCAGTAGGAAAATAGAAAATGACAACCAACAATTAAGGGAAGAATTGAGAGAGGACAATCAACTGCTGAGAGAAGAACTAGGGGAAGTTAACCAAGAGAACATGAATAAGTTAGACGAGAGGATTGAGTTAGCTAAGGAAGAGTTAAATAAAAAGATAACCGATACGAAGAAATCCATCGTAAAGAAGTTAGAACAGGAAGTCGTGGTTGTTAACCAGCAGATTAGAGAAGTAGACGAAAGATGTCGTCAAACCGAAAACGAAGTGCTGGAAGTCCGGGAAGTAATAACTAAGGAGATTACTCAGGTCCAAGAACAACAGAAAACAAAAATGGAGGAGACCAAGAAATTTGCGTTGGAGGAAGTGAATAAAGTGTGGACACAGGTAATCGAAAGATGCGACGGCGTGGAAGCCGCTATGTCGAACATAACCGGACAGGTACGTCAGAGCCAGGAGGAGATAGAGATGATAAAGAACAGACCATCTGGATATCATAATTTCCCCATGTCAGAGAACAGAGAATGGCTCAATTTTCGGCAATATAAACGGAAGCCTATGGAGTTCTTGGCACGAATAGAGGAGTACCTCGAAAAACACAGAGGGAACCGATGGGTCCAGAATAGGGAAATCCTTGACGAGTCGTTTCGGGAGGTGAATGACCATTGGTGGATGGCCAACCGGAGCGACATCGACAATTATGAACAATTCAAGAGCCTGTTCAAGGCCAAGTACTGGTCAGAGACCACGCAAAATTTAATAAGAGACAATATATGCCACGGCCGCTACAAACCACAAGTCGGTAGTTCAATGACAGCTTATTTCCTCGGCAAGGTATGTATGGCCAAGCACTTAGAACCAGCCATACCGGAGGAGTGCCTAATAAATAAGTTGTCCTATCATTATGATGAAGAGGTAATTCGTGCGAGGAGGGGCAGCCAAATAAAAACCATCCAGGCAATGACAGAACTCCTCGAAAATTATGAAAATGAAGATTACTACCGACAGAGTCGTAGAAGAAGTGATGGGCCCGAACCAAGGACGTATCAGAACATTAACCAGGGTACGAACAACATAAATACTGGGTACCACGGAGGCCGGGCATACCCGCGAAATAACGGTTCTAATAATGGTAATAATGTGAACAATCCTAGTTACAATTATAATAATAATACGGGTCCAAACCATCAAAACCCGAATCGACCCTCTAATGGTTATCAGGGTAACCGCAATCCCTACCCTAATAATGCAAATAGTCAGAGAAGCCCCAATTATGGTAATAGTCGTTACCATAATAACAATAATCGTGCGGGTCCCCATAATGGTAATTCCGCTAATAATAGGTTTCCTCGCCCTAGAGTGAACTTCATACGAGCTGAAGACGACCGCCAACAAAGAAACTACTATCAGCGGCGTAACAGTTTCCATGAGGAGGAGGATCGTTGGAGAAGCCTAGAACGGGACCAACCAAGGTACTATCCGGCAAGAAGGAGTAACAGTTTAGATGACCCTGAACGGAACATGAACCGAAATCAACCATCTAACCCTTATACGGAGCGGACAGCAACCACTCAAGGTTTACCAACCAACACTCCGGTCGGACCTAACCGAGATAACAGTGAGAATGAAAATTGGGTAGTAGTCGGGGAATATCCTAGTCACAAAATACTGCATAACGAACCAAAAAACGACGGAGGACCCCGAATAGCTTAAGTCAACCATATCAAAGCAGAAGGTAGTCAAAAACCTAAAAAGGATCCCAGCCAGAGGAAGGAGAATGATTACTCCAAGATTAACATCGATAAGTTTGGATCTGATAAGGATCCATACGGATACATAATGAGGTGGTAAAAGGGATGGATGTCATGATAACCGACAACGGCAAAAACTAATGTCAAAGAAGAAGAAAATAATTACCAATGAGGAGAATAATTAGAAGAGTGAACCAAGAAACCAAAACGGGGTTTGAAGAGAGAAAGTTAATTAAGAAACTACACCTTACAAAAGAAATATGAGCAACAATGCACCATAATAAAAAGCATCCACCTGGGTATGAAAGGAAAACAATGATAAGAAATACTTTTGAATAAAGACAAGAAAAAGAGTCATACAATATTTATGAAACTAATATGATATGTTTACCACATAATATAGAAAACTATTACCATTATTTATGAAAAATATCCCAAGAAGAAGTTAGAATTTCAAATAATCAAAATTCTAAAACACATGTAAGCCCACCTTACATACCAGTTATTTATGAAAAATCTATGTGGCAATAATATAAGAAGAAATTAGAATTTAAAATAATCAAAATTCTAAAACAATTGTAAGCCCACCTTACATACCAGTTATTTATGAAAAATCTATGTGGCAATAATATAAGAAGAAATTAGAATTTAAAATAATCAAAATTCTAAAACACATGTAAGCCCACCTTACATACCAGTTATTTATGAAAAATCTATGTGGCAATAATATAAGAAGAAATTAGAATTTAAAATAATCAAAATTCTAAAACACATGTAAGCCCACCTTACATACCAGTTATTTATGAAAAATCTATGTGGCAATAATATAAGAAGAAATTAGAATTTAAAATAATCAAAATTCTAAAACACATGTAAGCCCACCTTACATACCAGTTATTTATGAAAAATCTATGTGGCAATAATATAATAATAAAGAAGAAGAGAATTTAGAAAAATAAACCATCTAAATTCAAAAACAAGTAAGGACAGCTTACTAACTATTTATTTGAAGAGAAACATTTTGACAATAATACCAAGAGAATTTCTGAAAAAACAAAATTCCAAAAACAAGGTAATACTTTACATAACAACTATTTGGAGAAAACTTTATGGAATAATATAAAAGAGTGAATTTTGAATTGTGTATAAATCAAGTTTCCAAACCAAGAGTAAATACAACTTACCAACCAATTATTAATGAAACACTTTGGTGAGATAAACAGAAGAGATTTAATACCATATTTATGGTAAGCATAAAATATAATTACCATGTTAATGAAGGATCATAATGGGATGAATAAAGGAACCAGACTTTAGAATTAAAACAAATAATTCTGGACAGTATGATCACGTCTAATTTCAATATAGAGAGTAAAAACCTTTCCATAAAACGATGCCAAAGGAAATATTAAAAAAAAAAATTCTTTAATACGATTTGAGTTGATACGATTTGAGTGATTGAATATAATAAAGTACAAAAACTTATGTGGAATTATGAGATAATAAAACTTTGAAGTGGTATGAGGAGAAATTATGACCTCATTAGGAAATTAATAAAAAACATTCATTAGAAAGTATAATAACCATGACAGGAATAATGTGAGAATAATATCAAAGATTTATGTAATTAAACGAATTAATATAAAATGATTTATGAATTAAATGTCAATTATGATAATGACAATTATAAAAGGTTCTAGAAAATAGAACAAGTGGAAATTTAAGAACAAAGAAACAGTCTAAAAATGTCATAAAGATATGCTACTATAAACAATGCAGATTATAATAAAAAAACCAGAAGGTAATACAGAATTTATAACCAAAAGATTTATATGATAAGAAAAGTTGAAAAATGTAATAATAGAAGAGCTTCCTACCATAATATCAAATGAAAGAAACATCCAGTTAACAAGTCAGAAGAACAACTGAGATAGGAATATTAAAATCTCTGAGAAATATAATAAGTAATAAGTGAAGTATCCCAAAGATATATTTTTTTTAAATAGTAACAAATGTGTACTATTCTGAATAATTTTTTTTAATCTGTCTGTAGATAATTCCAGCAGTATTAATATGTTTTTTGAGCAGAGATGATTTGCCTCTGTACTCAAATGTGTGTGAAGTATTGGACAGCAGAGGAAAGTAGCGTACAGTGCCTCTCTGAACTGAACCAGCTCACAAAGTAGGGAACGATAGGGAGGAAATATCCCAAGGAGAAAATACTAAGAAGAAATATGAAAATGAAATAATAAATATGAAATCAGATGACTATTACTATCAAGGAAGATCAAGTGAGAATGAGAAAAATATAAACTCAAATATAAATAAGAAAATTTTTAAAATGGAAGGAAGTCCAGAATAATAACAAACCTAGAGTAATTATCATAAGCAATTGTTTCAGACAAAGCAAGTATAGTCTGAAAAAATTACTTCTGGAGAAGGGCATTCTGTAGCGTGACAGAAAATCCACTACTTATTAAGTCATATAAAATCATAAAGTTTAATTACACCACATATGTTAAAATAATATTGAAAGAGATTTAAATAAATCAAAGGAATGAACCACGATAAAATAAAAATCCTCATTACATTATATAAAAACCACTGTTTAAATATCAAAGAAAGTATTGAAAGCAACTCATATTATAAGATCAGTAATTTACCCAGGAAGCTAGGAGCAGTAAACAAATTAAATAAGACCATATCAAGAAGAAAGAGACTCAGTTTAAGAGTGGTGAATACCAAAATACCCCAAAAACAAGAAGAGGGAAGAATAAAGTTTGGGATCAGGAAGAAAACAATACCCTGAACCTTTAGAGAAGAACAAGGTCAGTATCAGTGAATAAATTAGATGCTCCAAACTAAACATCAGTCGAGATACACCAAGTACCTTGGTTTACCCAAGAATAAAGAAGGAAGACAAGAAGACCAGAAGAATGAAGACTCGAAGAAGGACAAGAATGAAGACTAGAAGAAGGACAAGAATGAAGACCAGAAGAAGGACAAGAACGAAGACAAGAAAGAAGACAGGAGGAGAGGAAGAAATAGTATGAAAGAAACACCGTTGTAAAACCTATTATTATTATTAACTACCATCAACCCCAAACCCACAAAAACGATTCAAAAGAAAGTATAACATACCAAAATCCTATAAGAATGTAATTATTTAGAAAACTAAAGTGCTGTATAGTATTATAAGAAGTGAACCGACTAAAGCTATTGTGTGATAAGAAAATAAACAAGTCTTAACAGTCCATGATTACTAAAGGTCTGGTCTGAGATAATAAGACTCAAAATATCAGAACCAACAGTGAAAGTGAATTTGTGTAAGTGTTTTTTAGAAATGCAATAAACTTAAAGTTAGTGATACTATGACTTAGCAATATGCTATATAACAACTTTAATATCCAATAATAAACAGCATAATAAAATAATAAAATGGAAGATTTCCAGTATTTTATTATTTTAATGTAACTCTTTATTTACAAGACATTTGTAAAAAATGCTAATAACTAGAGTATGGGTGGTCATGTTTACTGATGAGGGTATCATAAATAATAATGGTTTAGACCAGAAAGGACTGGCATTAATTTAGTATTCATAGGTTTAAAATGTTTAAATAGACTATTTGTTCACAGCTATAAAATCAATGTTTGTAAGAGTTATTAGAAAATAAGATTTTTATTATGTGTTTTAAATGAATAATGTTTGCTAAATAATAGCATACATACCATTAATAATGTTTCAATAGGTATGCTATGTTAACTCAAAAATAGTTAAAAGTATATGTTCAAACCATATCAGCAATATGTTCAATTGTGCAGATTGCTAAATAATGTTCATAATTATTTTGTATAACAGTAGTGTTAATTAAATACTACACCTCACAATAAGTTATAAACCATTTTATTTTCATGTAATAGTAACTATGTAAAGTCAGAGGAGGAAGTAGGATTAAATTTATTTGAGAAAGACAGAAATATAAAATTCTAAAATCTAGGCCATTTGTTGAATTCACAGAACAATATAAACCAGTATAATTCACTTATAAATCCTGTAAACTAGCAAGATTTAGATAAGGTAACTCAGTTAAACACTACTGGGAATGATCCTATGAGTTAAAATGATAATAAGGAAATATACCTTAAAACATTGTAAATTTTCAAAATATATAAATTAATTAATTTTAAAGAGCAATGTCAAATTTACAGATTAACACAAAAAACCAGTTCAAAGGTTTAATTTATATGTATTTAAGGAAAGGAAGAGGAATATGACTAATTAAAATTTATTATAATAGTATTAATAATAATTAAAATGGAGGAAATTTGTGTAAAGACGGAAATCCAATTTTGAGCCTATATTTCCAAAAAGTGAAAGAAATTTGTTAATTTCCACAAAATGTCTACAGATATGGACTATAATACATCAATTTAAAGGGAATGAGATGATTAAACCAATGATAAGGTTCATAATTCATGAAAATGATGAATAAAATAGATAAATTCCATATATAATGTAATATTTTATCATGTGTATGGGTAATCGAAATATGTTAACAATACTTTTTCAAAGATTAACTGGGCCAGATTTTTGACCAAGTTAATTAGTCTTTTGTTGAATGTCAAGCTGAAGAGTTGTGTGAAAAACGTTCCTTTAAAACCGAATCGAAAATGGTACTAGCAGTTAGCCATTAATATACGTGAATCGAGAGTTAGACGAATTAGACACTTTTTTAACTAAATCTACCAAAACGTTCATGACAATAGTGAAAACAAACACCTAACTTCATGATACGAGTGATATAAAACAGTAAAACAATATATTTAATCTAATTCACTCTACAAATCCTAACCATATCTTGAGAAACTTAACTCACAGGAGTGAACACATACAAAATAAACTAATTAACACAAGTTTACATGGAACACTTCGTCAGAATACACCAAATAACTTAACAGACATATTACACCAGTGCGGGAAAATTTCAAACATTCCTGAAGGTAATTTTGTTGTGATTTTCGGACACGTCGATTTCGCAGTAACTACGCCAGAAATAGTAGCGGCCATCTTTTAATTTTACCAGCCTGCCTTCTACATCATGGTGACGTCATAGTCTGCATATGGTTTGACGACAACTTTCTTAAACGTTACATATCAGAATTATTTAAATACTATTGAATAATAATTATTGTATTTATTTTAATTGTTAATGTTATACTTTCTCGTCACCCTTCTCTGACTATTAATTTAATCGCTCAAAGAATCTGTCTTTTATATAATACATATCATAAATTTTGTTCTGTATGCACAATCGATAATTCCCTGAGACGGAGTCGATAATTGTTCTCCATCGATAAAAAATCGATTATTTATTAAATTGTTAAATAAATCCTTATATTTCCATTATTTCTTATCTGTTATTATTTCACAGGCTAATTTAAGATTATTTATTAAGGCTGAGGGACTTCAAGAAGAAGAAAATATTTTATTTGAGTGAGATATTGGACCAGCAAGAAAAATCACCAATCGATTGCTGACTGGAGTTAATCTATTCAACTCCAGACTTGGTTCAAATCTTCCAGAAGTGCTCGATAGTCAATAAATACCTGCCTGATTATCAAAATTTTTACAAGAACCTTTTAAAACAGATTTATTTCTTATTTGCATACATTAATAAACATAAACAAAATTTTTTATTATTTGAAAATTTTATTTTTATAAAATTTTCCATCTACTTTTTATTTTTGTAACGACCGGCATACAGCGGTCTGTTACAAAGTGGCGTCCAACTTAGAGGGCTTGATAAGATAAGCCTGGCAGCGATTAATTAATAGATACCAGAAAAATGCAAAGACGAGCTACTTCGAAAAAGAGGGTGGCAGAGGCCGAAAAAGAGGTTGACATGGGGGATAAGGAGGCAACACCCGTGGAGGATCCGGAAGTGTTACTAACCCAAGTGGAACCGAAACAACCCGCACCACCCGAGGAACAACCTGAAGTAACAACGCAAACAGGGGAAACCAATGTCCCAGACAAGGAAGTAGAGAAATCTATGACCACTGAAGAAATCAGAATGGATAAGATTATGGAAATGTTCTTACAGTTGAGTAAGCAAATGGAATCCACGAAAGAAGATTTGAACAACAAAATGGATAACAACAGCCAGTCCACTAAGGAAGAATTGGGTCATAAGATAGAAAATACTAATAAGAAGATTGAAGAAACCAGTAAGAATTTGGAAGAGAAGATGAAGGAAAACAACCAATCCTTGAATAAGAAGATGGAAGACCTGAAAAAGGACAACCAATCCTTGAATAAGAAGATGGAAAGGAAAATGGAAGAAAATAATAAGAATATAAAGGAAGAATTGAGGGAAAATAATAGGAATTTGGAGGAGAAAATGGAAGAAACCAGTAGGAAAATAGAAAATGACAACCAACAATTAAGGGAAGAATTGAGAGAGGACAATCAACTGCTGAGAGAAGAACTAAGGGAAGTTAACCAAGAGAACATGAATAAGTTAGACGAGAGGATTGAGTTAGCTAAGGAAGAGTTAAATAAAAAGATAACCGATACGAAGAAATCCATCGTAAAGAAGTTAGAACAGGAAGTCGTGGTTGTTAACCAGCAGATTAGAGAAGTAGACGAAAGATGTCGTCAAACCGAAAACGAAGTGCTGGAAGTCCGGGAAGTAATAACAAAGGAGATTACTCAGGTCCAAGAACAACAGAAAACAAAAATGGAGGAGACCAAGAAATTTGCGTTGGAGGAAGTGAATAAAGTGTGGACACAGGTAATCGAAAGATGCGACGGCGTGGAAGCCGCTATGTCGAACATAACCGGACAGGTACGTCAGAGCCAGGAGGAGATAGAGATGATAAAGAACAGACCATCTGGATATCATAATTTCCCCATGTCAGAGAACAGAGAATGGCTCAATTTTCGGCAATATAAACGGAAGCCTATGGAGTTCTTGGCACGAATAGAGGAGTACCTCGAAAAACACAGAGGGAACCGATGGGTCCAGAATAGGGAAATCCTTGACGAGTCGTTTCGGGAGGTGAATGACCATTGGTGGATGGCCAACCGGAGCGACATCGACAATTATGAACAATTCAAGAGCCTGTTCAAGGCCAAGTACTGGTCAGAGACCACGCAAAATTTAATAAGAGACAATATATGCCACGGCCGCTACAAACCACAAGTCGGTAGTTCAATGACAGCTTATTTCCTCGGCAAGGTATGTATGGCCAAGCACTTAGAACCAGCCATACCGGAGGAGTGCCTAATAAATAAGTTGTCCTATCATTATGATGAAGAGGTAATTCGTGCGAGGAGGGGCAGCCAAATAAAAACCATCCAGGCAATGACAGAACTCCTCGAAAATTATGAAAATGAAGATTACTACCGACAGAGTCGTAGAAGAAGTGATGGGCCCGAACCAAGGACGTATCAGAACATTAACCAGGGTACGAACAACATAAATACTGGGTACCACGGAGGCCGGGCATACCCGCGAAATAACGGTTCTAATAATGGTAATAATGTGAACAATCCTAGTTACAATGATAATAATAATACGGGTCCAAACCATCAAAACCCGAATCGACCCTCTAATGGTTATCAGGGTAACCGCAATCCCTACCCTAATAATGCAAATAGTCAGAGAAGCCCCAATTATGGTAATAGTCGTTACCATAATAACAATAATCGTGCGGGTCCCCATAATGGTAATTCCGCTAATAATAGGTTTCCTCGCCCTAGAGTGAACTTCATACGAGCTGAAGACGACCGCCAACAAAGAAACTACTATCAGCGGCGTAACAGTTTCCATGAGGAGGAGGATCGTTGGAGTAGCCTAGAACGGGACCAACCAAGGTACTATCCGGCAAGAAGGAGTAACAGTTTAGATGACCCTGAACGGAACATGAACCGAAATCAACCATCTAACCCTTATACGGAGCGGACAGCAACCACTCAAGGTTTACCAACCAACACTCCGGTCGGACCTAACCGAGATAACAGTGAGAATGAAAATTGGGTAGTAGTCGGGGAATATCCTAGTCACAAAATACTGCATAACGAACCAAAAAACGACGGAGGACCCCGAATAGCTTAAGTCAACCATATCAAAGCAGAAGGTAGTCAAAAACCTAAAAAGGATCCCAGCCAGAGGAAGGAGAATGATTACTCCAAGATTAACATCGATAAGTTTGGATCTGATAAGGATCCATACGGATACATAATGAGGTGGTAAAAGGGATGGATGTCATGATAACCGACAACGGCAAAAACTAATGTCAAAGAAGAAGAAAATAATTACCAATGAGGAGAATAATTAGAAGAGTGAACCAAGAAACCAAAACGGGGTTTGAAGAGAGAAAGTTAATTAAGAAACTACACCTTACAAAAGAAATATGAGCAACAATGCACCATAATAAAAAGCATCCACCTGGGTATGAAAGGAAAACAATGATAAGAAATACTTTTGAATAAAGACAAGAAAAAGAGTCATACAATATTTATGAAACTAATATGATATGTTTACCACATAATATAGAAAACTATTACCATTATTTATGAAAAATATCCCAAGAAGAAGTTAGAATTTCAAATAATCAAAATTCTAAAACACATGTAAGCCCACCTTACATACCAGTTATTTATGAAAAATCTATGTGGCAATAATATAAGAAGAAATTAGAATTTAAAATAATCAAAATTGTAAAACAATTGTAAGCCCACCTTACATACCAGTTATTTATGAAAAATCTATGTGGCAATAATATAAGAAGAAATTAGAATTTAAAATAATCAAAATTCTAAAACACATGTAAGCCCACCTTACATACCAGTTATTTATGAAAAATCTATGTGGCAATAATATAAGAAGAAATTAGAATTTAAAATAATCAAAATTCTAAAACACATGTAAGCCCACCTTACATACCAGTTATTTATGAAAAATCTATGTGGCAATAATATAAGAAGAAATTAGAATTTAAAATAATCAAAATTCTAAAACACATGTAAGCCCACCTTACATACCAGTTATTTATGAAAAATCTATGTGGCAATAATATAATAATAAAGAAGAAGAGAATTTAGAAAAATAAACCATCTAAATTCAAAAACAAGTAAGGACAGCTTACTAACTATTTATTTGAAGAGAAACATTTTGACAATAATACCAAGAGAATTTCTGAAAAAACAAAATTCCAAAAACAAGGTAATACTTTACATAACAACTATTTGGAGAAAACTTTATGGAATAATATAAAAGAGTGAATTTTGAATTGTGTATAAATCAAGTTTCCAAACCAAGAGTAAATACAACTTACCAACCAATTATTAATGAAACACTTTGGTGAGATAAACAGAAGAGATTTAATACCATATTTATGGTAAGCATAAAATATAATTACCATGTTAATGAAGGATCATAATGGGATGAATAAAGGAACCAGACTTTAGAATTAAAACAAATAATTCTGGACAGTATGATCACGTCTAATTTCAATATAGAGAGTAAAAACCTTTCCATAAAACGATGCCAAAGGAAATATTAAAAAAAAAAATTCTTTAATACGATTTGAGTTGATACGATTTGAGTGATTGAATATAATAAAGTACAAAAACTTATGTGGAATTATGAGATAATAAAACTTTGAAGTGGTATGAGGAGAAATTATGACCTCATTAGGAAATTAATAAAAAACATTCATTAGAAAGTATAATAACCATGACAGGAATAATGTGAGAATAATATCAAAGATTTATGTAATTAAACGAATTAATATAAAATGATTTATGAATTAAATGTCAATTATGATAATGACAATTATAAAAGGTTCTAGAAAATAGAACAAGTGGAAATTTAAGAACAAGGAAACAGTCTAAAAATGTCATAAAGATATGCTACTATAAACAATGCAGATTATAATAAAAAAACCAGAAGGTAATACAGAATTTATAACCAAAAGATTTATATGATAAGAAAAGTTGGAAAATGTAATAGTAGAAGAGCTTCCTACCATAATATCAAATGAAAGAAACATCCAGTTAACAAGTCAGAAGAACAACTGAGATAGGAATATTAAAATCTCTGAGAAATATAATAAGTAATAAGTGAAGTATCCCAAAGATATATTTTTTTTAAATAGTAACAAATGTGTACTATTCTGAATAATTTTTTTTAATCTGTCTGTAGATAATTCCAGCAGTATTAATATGTTTTTTGAGCAGAGATGATTTGCCTCTGTACTCAAATGTGTGTGAAGTATTGGACAGCAGAGGAAAGTAGCGTACAGTGCCTCTCTGAACTGAACCAGCTCACAAAGTAGGGAACGATAGGGAGGAAATATCCCAAGGAGAAAATACTAAGAAGAAATATGAAAATGAAATAATAAATATGAAATCAGATGACTATTACTATCAAGGAAGATCAAGTGAGAATGAGACAAATATAAACTCAAATATAAATAAGAAAATTTTTAAAATGGAAGGAAGTCCAGAATAATAACAAACCTAGAGTAATTATCATAAGCAATTGTTTCAGACAAAGCAAGTATAGTCTGAAAAAATTACTTCTGGAGAAGGGCATTCTGTAGCGTGACAGAAAATCCACTACTTATTAAGTCATATAAAATCATAAAGTTTAATTACACCACATATGTTAAAATAATATTGAAAGAGATTTAAATAAATCAAAGGAATGAACCACGATAAAATAAAAATCCTCATTACATTATATAAAAACCACTGTTTAAATATCAAAGAAAGTATTGAAAGCAACTCATATTATAAGATCAGTAATTTACCCAGGAAGCTAGGAGCAGTAAACAAATTAAATAAGACCATATCAAGAAGAAAGAGACTCAGTTTAAGAGTGGTGAATACCAAAATACCCCAAAAACAAGAAGAGGGAAGAATAAAGTTTGGGATCAGGAAGAAAACAATACCCTGAACCTTTAGAGAAGAACAAGGTCAGTATCAGTGAATAAATTAGATGCTCCAAACTAAACATCAGTCGAGATACACCAAGTACCTTGGGTTACCCAAGAATAAAGAAGGAAGACAATAAGACCAGAAGAATGAAGACTAGAAGAAGGACAAGAATGAAGACTAGAAGAAGGACAAGAATGAAGACCAGAAGAAGGACAAGAAAGAAGACAGGAGGAGAGGAAGAAATAGTATGAAAGAAACACCGTTGTAAAACCTATTATTATTATTAACTACCATCAACCCCAAACCCACAAAAACGATTCAAAAGAATGTATAACATACCAAAATCCTATAAGAATGTAATTATTTAGAAAACTAAAGTGCTGTATAGTATTATAAGAAGTGAACCGACTAAAGCTATTGTGTGATAAGAAAATAAACAAGTCTTAACAGTCCATGATTACTAAAGGTCTGGTCTGAGATAATAAGACTCAAAATATCAGAACCAACAGTGAAAGTGAATTTGTGTAAGTGTTTTTTAGAAATGCAATAAACTTAAAGTTAGTGATACTATGACTTAGCAGTATGCTATATAACAACTTTAATATCCAATAATAAACAGCATAATAAAATAATAAAATGTAAGATTTCCAGTATTTTATTATTTTAATGTAACTCTTTATTTACAAGACATTTGTAAAAAATGCTAATAACTAGAGTATGGGTGGTCATGTTTACTGATGAGGGTATCATAAATAATAATGGTTTAGACCAGAAAGGACTGGCATTAATTTAGTATTCATAGGTTTAAAATGTTTAAATAGACTATTTGTTCACAGCTATAAAATCAATGTTTGTAAGAGTTATTAGAAAATAAGATTTTTATTATGTGTTTTAAATGAATAATGTTTGCTAAATAATAGCATACATACCATTAATAATGTTTCAATAGGTATGCTATGTTAACTCAAAAATAGTTAAAAGTATATGTTCAAACCATATCAGCAATATGTTCAATTGTGCAGATTGCTAAATAATGTTCATAATTATTTTGTATAACAGTAGTGTTAATTAAATACTACACCTCACAATAAATTATAAACCATTTTATTTTCATGTAATAGTAACTATGTAAAGTCAGAGGAGGAAGTAGGATTAAATTTATTTGAGAAAGACAGAAATATAAAATTCTAAAATCTAGGCCATTTGTTGAATTCACAGAACAATATAAACCAGTATAATTGACTTATAAATCCTGTAAACTAGCAAGATTTAGATAAGGTAACTCAGTTAAACACTACTGGGAATGATCCTATGAGTTAAAATGATAATAAGGAAATATACCTTAAAACATTGTAAATTTTCAAAATATATAAATTAATTAATTTTAAAGAGCAATGTCAAATTTACAGATTAACACAAAAAACCAGTTCAAAGGTTTAATTTATATGTATTTAAGGAAAGGAAGAGGAATATGACTAATTAAAATTTATTATAATAGTATTAATAATAATTAAAATGGAGGAAATTTGTATAAAGACGGAAATCCAATTTTGAGCCTATATTTCCAAAAAGTGAAAGAAATTTGTTAATTTCCACAAAATGTCTACAGATATGGACTATAATACATCAATTTAAAGGGAATGAGATGATTAAACCAATGATAAGGTTCATAATTCATGAAAGTGATGAATAAAATAGATAAATTCCATATATAATATAATATTTTATCATGTGTATGGGTAATCGAAATATGTTAACAATACTTTTTCAAAGATTAACTGGGCCAGATTTTTGACCAAGTTAATTAGTCTTTTGTTGAATGTCAAGCTGAAGAGTTGTGTGAAAAACGTTCCTTTAAAACCGAATCGAAAATGGTACTAGCAGTTAGCCATTAATACACGTGAATCGAGAGTTAGACGAATTAGACACTTTTTTAACTAAATCTACCAAAACGTTCACGACAATAGTGAAAACAAACACCTAACTTCATGATACGAGTGATATAAAACAGTAAAACAATATATTTAATCTAATTCACTCTACAAATCCTAACCATATCTTGAGAAACTTAACTCACAGGAGTGAACACATACAAAATAAACTAATTAACACAAGTTTACATGGAACACTTCGTCAGAATACACCAAATAACTTAACAGACATATTACACCAGTGCGGGAAAATGTCAAACATTCCTGAAGGTAATTTTGTTGTGATTTTCGGACACGTCGATTTCGCAGTAACTACGCCAGAAATAGTAGTGGCCATCTTTTAATTTTACCAGCCTGCCTTCTACATCATGGTGACGTCATAGTCTGCATATGGTTTGACGACAACTTTCTTAAACGTTACATATCAGAATTATTTAAATACTATTGAATAATAATTATTGTATTTATTTTAATTGTTAATGTTATACTTTCTCGTCACCCTTCTCTGACTATTAATTTAATCGCTCAAAGAACCTGTCTTTTATATAATACATATCATAAATTTTGTTCTGTATGCACAATCGATAATTCCCTGAGACGGAGTCGATAATTGTTCTCCATCGATAAAAAATCGATTATTTATTAAATTGTTAAATAAATCCTTATATTTCCATTATTTCTTATCTGTTATTATTTCACAGGCTAATTTAAGATTATTTATTAAGGCTGAGGGACTTCAAGAAGAAGAAAATATTTTATTTGAGTGAGATATTGGACCAGCAAGAAAAATCACCAATCGATTGCTGACTGGAGTTAATCTATTTAACTCCAGACTTGGTTCAAATCTTCCAGAAGTGCTCGATAGTCAATAAATACCTGCCTGATTATCAACATTTTTACAAGAACCTTTTAAACAGATTTATTTCTTATTTACATACATTAATAAACATAAACAAAATTTTTTATTATTTGAAAATTTTATTTTTATAAAATTTTCCATCTACATTTTATTTTTGTAACGACCGGCATACAGCGGTCTTGTTACAATATGCTAATATTTATGTGATCTAAAAAGTCTTTACAAGAAACTTTACTGTTCTTTTTGTTGCGGTTGTTAAAAACAATGTATGCACAGAAGTTATGGTTTAGTGTCACCTGAATATAATGTGAGTCTGCGCCTGGTGGTCGAGATGATCCTCTTCAGTAGGTCTTCTTGGGTGTAGTTCGTTGTCCATCTGGATCCTCCATTTAGTTGATTGTTTCTGAATTGTGGTCTAGGTCATGACGCTGGGATTCTGCTACTTGGAGTTCGTGCAGATGTTGTTGTAACTTCTCTTCTGGCGTTGGTGTTCACTTTTCACATTTAATTCCTTTTTATTTTAACAGCACTGATGTTACCTTTTACATGGCAAGGAACATATCTTACCACTTGCTTTACATAAAGAGATGTGTCGGCTAAGTTTTTTTATTTATTAAGAATATTTTCTCAACGTCAGAACTACATTACTAGTTTTTTATCTTCGTTTCGCTTACGCTACATTGGATTAATTAAGTGTTAATTAAGTGAGAAGCACTAACTTCTTGTTATATCATTTTTTAGCGACATAAACGTAAGTTTAACTTCACGACACATTTTCGAGCTGCTTACATGTCGAGGATTCTCCGGCGACTGGCGTTAGTTAAGCGGCAGGGAGTGTGGAAGCTGGCACGGTTTACGCGCTGAGAGAAAAGTAGTTCGTTCCATTATTATTATTAATTGTCAATTAATCAACTACGATAAATTATCCTACCTTTTCTTAGTTAGGAGTTAGGTATTTCATTTATTATTATTAGGTCTTTTATTTAATTATAAGGATTATTAGTTTTAGCTTAATAACAGTATATAATTAGTAAAATAGTTTACCTTTTTCTTGTCCATCTGGTGGCGTTTTCTCTATATTTAATTCAACGCGTTTCAGGACATATGCCCCATCATCAGGAATATCCCTTGTTGAAGTTCGTCGATCGTTAAAATATTAAAAACACTGTATATACAATTTTACACATAACAATAAATATAATATAAACATAAAAAACACATAAAATACCCAAATTTGAGACACACGCGATATCGGTGGTGCGCACTGTGCTGAGTCAATATGACTCAGCGAATTTTCAGTCAATTTACAAACGGAGAGTGGGCTGCTATCTAGCGGTAAGATGGCGCAAAACATCTAATAAAATTCTAAACAGTTATTTGACTTCAAAAAAACAAAATTCCAAAAAAAGGAATCAATCTCTATGTACATTAGTAAACAAGATTAATTGTTTGAGGCATTACTATTTCTGAAGAGTTTGACAATACATAATTTACTCAAAAAGAAAATGATGAATTAAATTTACATCTTCACACACTACATCATTCTCACTCACAAACTCCACAACGCTGCCTCCCAGTTTCTCCCCAACTTCTACCTCATCTACTTCTACCACACTTGCAGACTGGACATCCCCTAGTCCATCTGCAGCCTCCGAAACACTTACACTTATACTCCCCTGCGTAGCATGTGCAGACCACTCTTCTGCCTCCTCCTTCGATTCCTCTTCTTCACCACTCTCAGCAACTACAACTTCCTCGACATTACCCAACCTGGAATCCAGCTGTCCAGGTCCATGTGCAATGTCTAAATTAAATTCTACTGACGATGGTAAAGCTCCACCATCAAGCGACTTCTCATCTTCCGGCGTAGGCGATGATGATGTTACCGGATCAGCTTCCGTCATGTACAGAAATGGATTTACCGGAACAATTACTGTGAGCTCTGGTCGGACAGTATTTGAAACAACACAAAACCGGGCCATCTCCGCGAAACAACATGGACGTCCAGCAAATATTAAACGGGATCTGTCTTGGGGATTCAGTCCTTCCATAATTACATCTAGGACTTCGGTGTCGGGCAACCCTAATCTTAATACCCGGGCAGCTTTTCGTATGTCCTGCACGTAGTCCCCCAACGCCTCTCCGTTGGCCTGAAAATGATAGAATAAATCCCACTTAAGCTGGGAACGTCGTGGAGGATATATGAAGTAATCCAACACTTCCCCATGAAAAGTGTCGACCGTGCCGCCCCGACGCCAAGTGTTGGTGACCTTCTCTGCCAACGAACCCCGGCAATACGGGTATATAAGGGACAAGACCTCCCCATCGGATATACCCGGATAGTCTGCCAACTGCAGGACAAGATCCAAGAAAACCAGCAGCTGGTCCTCCTTAAATGCATCTACCACCGAAAGTTTCTGGAGAACTCCTGTGAGAGGGTGGGGCAATTTCTGAAAGCATTGCGCCGCCAGAATTACACAATTCGCAAAACACTATCAACAAAACACAACACCCTACAAATACCTAACACCTACAAACTAATGACAATAATAAGACTGGAATAAGAAAAACTCAAGTACTCTACTTCCATTAAGTAGACTGCGGGTCCACCTACCGATGCGAGAAACTAGCCCACTACCTGAACTGCTCACACTCGATTACCAGACAAAAGGAACGCGACACACACACCACACACACAACGCGAAAACAACACACTGACCAACGAAAATTTATTTTAACAATTTCTTATGTTACTTCGGCTACCATTTATCGGAAGAAACCGACTGCTGATCGGGCCATACCACATAATTCAAAAAACAACACCTCCCCAATATGGGCAAGGTAATACTCCAACCAACCAAGCACCGAACTGCGATAAGTCCCCGTTCCCCAGGGATTTCCCCTTCTAAATTCTCTCACCACGTGGCACTATTCACTAATCAAGGCGGGCAAGTACATATACATTTATCTCAAAACCTTAAAGCTAACAAAAATATTTTCCACTTTAGATATAGGGCCTTTTAAAATTTTTCTAAGTTCTATTTGAACTTAACATTGTGGAAGTTCCAAAATGTTTCCTAAGTTTGCAAGCCCCGTCACACCCACAGGACCCACGGGTTGACCCCAATCGCAACCGCGCTCTGCTACCAAATGAAACCCCACTTTAACTTGAGCAGTTAAAAAAAAAGATTTTTTTTTTTTGAAAGTTTTTTGAGAATTTTTTTTTTTTGTAAAGAGGGGCCACAAGTTAATTATAACTAGGCAAAGCCTAGAGAAGCCAAAAATGCGCTGGATCCAGTGAGACGGGACTTGCAATGAAAACTCAAGAATTAAACAATTAACAAATCCTTTTTATTATTCTATCTCAGTGCAATTAATAATAAAATAAAAAAACCCAACAGTAATCTATAATTCCCCTTAAATAGTTAATTAAATAAAGCATACTTTCTCAACAAGGCCACCTGAAAAATATTATTGAAACCAAGAAAATAATTTGCTATGTCACTCTACCAATGAATTGAAATTGAAAACTATAACTAACCTTGAAATAAAGCTTCCATTAAAATATTAATAAAGTATAAAATTTATTTTATATGTTCCTGTTAGAATGCTTCATATAACTTAATGAAGATAAATGGTATTGATTCCTTGCTAATATTAATTCTAAAAATAATTACACAAACAAATTAAATAATTTTCAAAGGGTGACAACTCATATACTTGTTATAAAGTTAAATAAAGTAAATTATTTCCTTAAAGAAATGATCAGCAATGATTAATTGAGATAGAATACCTGTTATAAAAAAAATGAAAAGGATATAACTACATGACTTCATGTATTAACTTTCTTTTATAAAAAGACATTGTACCAAGAAAAACCCTATATCCAAAGTCCCCACCAAAAATACACTAAATGCATAACACTTATAACCCCCAAAATGTACACAGAAATATACACACATAACATGTTCCACAATACATATACATTATACAATAGTATACGATACAATATACATAAAGGTGTCTTGCCACGCCCTTTTTATATTACCCTCATGGTGTATATAAATTCTTACTTTTTCATTATAATTATCCCTGTTAGGATGACAAATTTTATTTTTATATATTACCCTCATGGTGTGGGTTGATTGCACATCAGGTGTGTAAGAGAATGCTAAAGCACACAGTAGTCCCCAGGACATTAAAAAATTCAAAACTAAGTGCCTAAGTGGCTAAGTGCCTAATTACAGTGAGAAATTAAAAATATTGAAAATAATGAACGCCCCCCAGTTATCATAAATGATATAAAGAATTTATATATACGGAAACAGGGCCAATTAATAAAAATCGAATTATTGCATAATATTATAACCCTATGGAAAAAATACACTTGGCTCAGAGACGGACACATTAACATCCTGATGATTCAGCCTTCAACTTGTCTCGACAAACAAGTTCAAAACTGTATCGACAGGCACTGCTTGGTTGAAACTTGTTGAAAATGCACCTCCCTCACCAGTAAATTTTTTATACAAAATAAATTAAACTGATTTTTAATTAAGAAAATATATATATATATTCCACAGAATTGAACATGATAATTACTAATAGCCAGAATGACTTAAAATCTGTAAAGAAACCCATATAATGAAATAAATGGAAAATCTATGCTGAAAGTGACTTGTGTAATGCATGCCAGTCTCTGGCTGACAATTTTAACAGAAATACATTGAAATTTACAATTAATTTAGCACCCAGTCCACACACTAAACTGTCCCATCAATTGGGGATCTAAATGAATGTTTAAAAACTTGAAATGTAGTAGTTGTCAGATGTATATAACTGGTCACTGGGTATGATTGATTGTTGACTCTATGTGTAAATAATAATTAATAATTGGTTTGTTATCACCTGATTTAGTCCATGAAGGGTTTTTTTTTAGGAAGGTGGCGATCTCGTGGCTGACATTATTAGGTGTTAGGGTGGTGGTCCAAATGCCTCCGGTAGCGAGGAGCTTATGGTGTTCATCGTTCAGCTGGTAGTAGGTCTTCTTTCTCGTCTACATCGATGGACCCGCAGTCGTGAAGAGAATTTATCTAGACATAGTTTGAAGAACAGCTCGTGTTGAAAATCATCTTCTCTACCGGAGAAAAATGGCGACCGTCACCCACGAGGTATTTTGTCAGACCCGCTAATCAGCAGTACCAGCAACGTCCCCGTTTTCGTAAGGTACTTCTCGCCAGAAAGCAGCACCTGGTTTTTTTATACTGCCGCAGACAGTCAGCAGGTGCCGACACCGATCAAGCAGTGTCTAAACTAAACCGGTAGTTTCTCCTATCCACGGGTAGGGCGCAGCACTAATTACTGCCTTAATTCTGTACTGCCTATAACAACTAGTCGTATATTCTGTTGTTTCGCGCCATCTTACCGCTAGATAGCAGCCCACTCTCCGATTGTAAATTGACTGAAAACTCGCTGAGTCATATTGACTCAGCACACCCTCACCCCAAAAGGGCAACATAGTTGCCCCAACGTTAAAGGCCAGGAGAGTACCCAGCAGTGTACCTCTCCTCAAAACAAACCGGTGGACGTCGTGGTTAGGTTGGCTCAGCAGAGCTTGCTCTCAGGAGAACAGATTCCCAGAAGGAAAACGAAAGAGACGAAAGAAGATGTGTATTATGTAAGTGTGCGGGTGCTGCCTGCTGACCTGATCAGGGTCCGCACACAGCACAAGAGAAGAAAGAGAAAAGACTAAAGAAAGATTTTAACGTCAGAGGCTTCCGACCTCCTGAGGCTTGCCCACTAACTGAGACCCAACTTGATACCTACTCAGGACAACGACTACCCCCCCCTTTCTTACTGGATTGGAAAATCACCACGCCAATGCAACCATCCTCATGCGACCCTCTCCGCCAGACCAACCCCACAGGACCGCCCCAATACGTCACCCTCTCTGGTGACCACCACCTACTCCTCCTGCTGCCACTCACATATGCGTCCGAAGACCAAAACAAGGTAACTAATACCCTGATATGTGAGCGCCCATAACACTTCTGTCCACATATGGACTGACCAGCCATATGCTAAAACAAGGCATCACAAATCCTTGACATATCTAACTGGTCGTTAAAAAAAAACATCCCTATACTAGGGTGGACGGCCCCTATTAGCCGGACAGAGAAAACCGCATAGAGGGCACGCAAACATCATCCCTTTACTTGGTCTTCAATACTGCAGAACTAACGAGGGGGGTTTGCTTCCGCACGGCAACGTCGAATAACCTACTCCATTCAACATTACCAACCACCGAAACCAACTAGGGAATGCGGCATGGCCAGGACTCTACAAATCAACGACACTTACAACAAAGAAAAATGAAAACGACACTAAACTCTCACTACCCACGTAGTCACAACTCTTCCAACTAACTTCTCTCTAACTCCTCTCGGATATTTTTTTTTTCTAATTTTTTTTTGCTTTTTCCTTTCTAATTTTTATTTGTTTTTTGGTTTTTATTTTGTTTTCTGAGAGGAGGGTAGGAAAATTGGGAAGATGAAAAGGGCAAGGATCATTGAAAGTTCAACAGCTAGGACTAAGGTAAAGGACATGGTTCCCTCCGAAAATAAGGATGGGTGGAGAAAACCAAGGCTCGCGGAGGCAGGGGCGCAACCCTGAAGTAGATGAACACCACTGGGACTGTGGGGAACATCTACCCGCTACCCGTTAACCGCTTTGTCTCACCCTTTTATGACGAACTTTAGGAAGCCGTTCCTTGTGGACGTCACTCTCTGAGAAAGTATCTCGTGTTGAGCAGTACTGATTTATATCTTCTAAATTATAATCAAGGTAACTTACCTTTCTACGTTTACCCCGATTTGGATTATCCTCAACCTCTAACTCCTCTGCTTCTACCTTCTTCTCTTCTACTATTTCTTCCACCTCTTCCTTTTTCTCCTCTACATAATCCAAATCACCATCACGACACTGCACATCTTCCTCCTCTAGTTTCTCACCTGGTCCACCTGGAATTTCTTTCCATTCCTCGGAATCCTCAACACTACTTACAGAAAGCGTCTGCACATCTTTTATTAAAATAAAAAAAACCCAACAGTAATCTATAATTCCCCTTAAATAGTTAATTAAATAAAGCATACTTTCTCAACAAGGCCACCTGAAAAATATTATTGAAACCAAGAAAATAATTTGACATGTCACTCTACCAATGAATTGAAATTGAAAACTATAACTAACCTTGAAATAAAGCTTCCATTAAAATATTAATAAAATATAAAATTTATTTTATATGTTCCTGTTAGAATGCTTCATATAACTTAATGAAGATAAATGGTATTGATTCCTTGCTAATATTAATTCTAAAAATAATTACACAAACAAATTAAATAATTTTCAAAGGGTGACAACTCATATACTTGTTATAAAGTTAAATAAAGTAAATTATTTCCTTAAAGAAATGATCAGCAATGATTAATTGAGATAGAATACCTGTTATAAAAAAAATGAAAAGGATATAACTACATGACTTCATGTATTAACTTTCTTTTATAAAAAGACATTGTACCAAGAAAAACCCTATATCCAAAGTCCCCACCAAAAATACACTAAATGCATAACACTTATAACCCCCAAAATGTACACAGAAATATACACACATAACATGTTCCACAATACATATACATTATACAATAGTATACGATACAATATACATAAAGGTGTCTTGCCACGCCCTTTTTATATTACCCTCATGGTGTATATAAATTCTTACTTTTTCATTATAATTATCCCTGTTAGGATGACAAATTTTATTTTTATATATTACCCTCATGGTGTGGGTTGATTGCACATCAGGTGTGTAAGAGAATGCTAAAGCACACAGTAGTCCCCAGGACATAATAAAAATTCAAAACTAAGTGCCTAAGTGCCTGTTGACTGAGTACAGTTCACTTTATATTAAGCCACAATTTAATAAGTTCTGTTCATGCCTCAAATTTACTTATTCCTTGGCTGATTTTAGACTATTTATGCAGGTTGTAAAAACTTTAATTAATGAATATTGTGCTTTTGGTGAGAGTTAGCTGGCGGCCCGTTAGGTTAATTATCTTAACTCGGGTGGACATTTTTAATAGACTGTAATAAATCGACAAAACTTTGCAGGTTAAACCGGCCACGTGGAGAGCAGTAATCATTATTTGACCAAAAAAAATAACAGCAAGTCACTCACAGCATTGAGAATGTTTTACCTTCAATTAAGTTTCATACATAGAAGCTCTCACACTTCATTCTCTATTTGTGAAGTTAATTAACAAACTCAGTGGCCGCTTACAACACGCACAGACACAGTTCACGACCCGACAGAGCATTAAGTTTTTTTTTGTGATTAATTTTTAATGTAGAGCACTTTTACCATGAGAATGACTCTTGAAAACTTCTCGCATTATAACAGAAGATAATAAGGCATGGCAATATAAAGGGCGTTACGTACAACAGTAAAGAATGAGTTTCTCTTACATAACTTTGTCAGGTCGCACACACATAAATACGTACTTCACACGATAACATATATCTTGTTATTAAATATCCAAACCAATAATGAAAAATAATTAAATTCTTACCGGGAGTCGTTTATTCTTTAGCCCATCATGTAGAGAGATACAAACTGCGTAGAACTATACAAAGGGCGGAGACGGAGACGATTCTCTGAGCGAGGCCAAGCGTTGACTGCACACGCCGGCACACAATTTTCATTGCACATAGCCGAGTTGCGCGCGCAACGCACACACCGCCGCTCCCCTCACACCGTCGAACAAAGTCCGCTCCGCTGCCTCCCTCACGTATGTTACAATTACGAAAACTTTCTAGAATTTTTGTAACCGCCGGCATCGAACCGGCACACCCCCACCCCGAAAGGGCAACCCGGTTGCCCCACTCAAAAACTCTCGGGAAAGTACCCTGCAGTGTACTTCCATCTGAAAAATCCGGTGGACATCGTGGGTAAGGTGGCCAGGCAGACTTGCTCCCAGGAGAACAGAGGCTCAGAAGGGAAAACGAAAGAGACGAAAGAAGACGTGTAGAGTGTAAGTGTGCGGTTGCTGCACGCTGACCTGATCAGGGCCAGCCCACAGCAAAGAGGGACAGAGAAGAAAGACAAAAGAACAGTTCGGGAGCTCCCTGAGTTCCGACCTCCTGAGGCTTGTCCACCCAAGCCAGAACACGATAGCCACCTAAACAGGGCCATCTGCCCCATGCAATTACGGGATAATTCCCTAATACTATTCCCCATTTTACACACTGCCATACTGCACGGGCCAAGGGGAAAGGGGGGGCGATGACAGTCCCCCTGATGCGGTGGTCCCACTGGGACCTAACAGAAAACCATGTCAACTGTGACTATGGCACACCTTTCCAATATATATATATATGTGTTTTACAAGTGTGCTCCAAGGGCATGCGGTGGACGACGTTCGGTACGAGGAGCAAGATCGACCCCGCGCCGGACATCGCCCACCCTCCATTCTCTCTAACTCCTTTTTTTTTTTTTTTTTTTTTTCTCTGGGTAAAGTTAGGAAAATTGGAGGGTGGATGGTCAAGGATGTTTACGGTCATGGGCTGGGACCAAAGGTAAGGACATGGCACCCTCCGGACATAAGGACAATTGGAGAAAACCAAGGCTCGCGCAGGCAGGGGCGCATTCCTGAAGTAGACGAAACCCACTGAGACTGTGGGAAACATCTACCCGCTACCATACCATTCTCAATACCGCCCCCGGAGCACACCCTCTTACAATAGACAACGTCCTCACTCACACAGAGACCGCCACCGTTCCCCCCTTCTCTCAGCCCGTTTACCCTTTTCTACACAATTTCAATTTGGAGATATGTGTAGTAATCTCTTTAGCATCACCACCTGGCTCCTCCAACCGCGCCGTCACCGGTGACGTAAACCCGAGGATACGGTACGGCCCCGACCAACGATAGCATAATTTGGTGGCTCTTTTATCGGCAGCCGAGCTGATCGGGTGGCTCTGGCAGTAGACCAAATCTCCCACCTTAAAGGGATTTGGAATACGCCCCTGATTATACCGAGCACGGACGCGCTCGTGCGCACGGAGCAAATTCTTCCGGGCCTCTTTCCACCTATCTGCCGTCCTAATGTCTGGGTTACTAGGCAGAAGATCGTCAATATTCCATAAGTTGGCCAAGGGAAGCGTAGGCGAGAAACCAAACATAACTTCAAAAGGAACGGCCTTATGACTGTCATGCAGGGCCGTATTGAAAGCTAGTTGTAACCACTTAAGGTTCTGGTCCCAGGTGGTCTGTTGTTCCGCATGATAGGCGATGAGTGCGGACCGGAGATTCCTGTTGAATCTCTCCGCGTGGGACGGCTGTGGGTAATAGGGGGAAGTGGTTACATGTTTGATGCCATTGGCGAAGCACATTCGCCGAAAGTCGCCAGAAATAAATTGTGGACCATTGTCCGAGACAATGATGGCCGGAAGACCGAAGTGCTGAAATACATGACTCTGGAGCGCGTTTATGGTCAATCGAGCAGTTGCCTGCCGTAAGGGCAGTAGCCAGGCAAACTTCGAAAAAGCATCCACACAGACAAGTAGGTAAGCATTACCTGACTTGCTACGCGGGAAGGGTCCCACGTAGTCGATGAATAGCTTCTCCATCGGTCTGCTCGCCACATCAGATGACAACAGCCCCAACTTTGTGTTTTGGGCAGGCTTGCTTAAGCCACAGAGATGACATGCCTTCACCCGAGTTGCTATGTCCCTATCCATGCCCTTCCAGATGAAGTTTTTCCTAATACTGGAAATGGTCTTCGAAATTCCCTTATGTCCACCTACCGGAGAATTGTGATAGTAGCTGAAGACCATGGGCACAAGTTTGCTAGGCAGCACTATCTTCGGGGCCCGTCCTTTCTTCTCTCTGCAACATAGGACGCCCCTGGACAAGAAGTAGGGGACCTGCACGTTACCCTCTTTTAGATTTTGGATGATCGGACCCAACTCTTCATCATTTAACTGATGGGGCAACACATCAGTAAAAGCTAACGGAAAGTCCAGTAGAACAGAACAGGGTTGCTCCGGCTGGGCTTCGCTGGGCTGGGAGAACATACGGGACAAAGCATCTGCAACCACATTTTGAGTTCCCCGAATGTGTTGCACCGTAAATTTAAAGGATGAGATTTTAACCACCCATTGTCCAATCTTACCCAGCTGCCGGGGATGAGCGAGAAGCCAAGAGAGAGCCTGGTTGTCGGTCTCGAGCAGGAACTCAGCGTGTTCCAGAAAACGCCTGAACTTATCTAGAGCGTATACCACAGCCAAACACTCTAGCTCATACACTGAAGACTTCCGTTCTTGTTGGGTCAAAGTTCTAGAAATGAAGGCCACAGGCTGCCTAGCACCATCAACCACTTGGGACAGAACCGCCCCGAGCGCCACCGAACTCGCGTCCGTCTGTAAGATAAACTGTCTCGAGAAGTCTGGCATTCCCAGTACTGGAGGGGAAATAATGGCTTCCTTCAGAGTCTCGAAAGCCTTCTGTTGCTTTTCCCCCCATACAAATTTGGCGCCCTTCTTCCGGAGTTCATTCAGAGGTGCCGCAATCTCCGCCGCGTTTGGGATGAAACGCCGATAGAAATTGACCATCCCCACAAATCTCGCGATGCCTTTGGCATCCTTTGGTGGGGGAAAGTCCCTGATCCCCTGTGTTCGCTCAGGATCCACAGTGACACCTCTATGGGAAATCAGGTGGCCCAGAAAAGAAATTTGTGTCTGGGCAAACTTCACCTTTTCAGGATTGACAGTGAGGCCGGCACCCCTCAACCTGCACATCACCTCCTCAAGATGACTCAAATGTTCCTCATACCCCTTGCTGTACACCAGCAAGTCATCAAGATAATTAAAAACGTACTTGAACTTGACATCGTGAAAAACGGTGTCAAGCAAACGGGTGAGTGTTTGGGCCCCTACCGCTAGACCCATAGGAACCCTAGTATACTGATAGAGGTTCCACGGAACACAGAATGCCGTGTAGGGCCTACTTTCTTTCGTCAAGGGAATCTGGTGATATGCAGAGTTGAGGTCAATGATGGTAAAATACCTCGCCTCACTGAACCAATCGAACGCGGAATGAAGGTCAGGAAGTGGGACCGAATCTACCTCGATGTTAGCGTTCAGCTTGCGGTAGTCAATGACCATCCTGTGCTTACCTCCAGGCTTGGGCACTAGGAACGCTGGACTGGCATAACTGGACTGAGAAGGTTCAATCACCCCTTGATCTAATAATTCTTGAACCTTCTCCCTCAAGATGTTCATCTTCGGAGGGGCAAACTTATAAGGGTGGGAGCGCACCACCTTGGAGTCCGTTAGGCGGATCTTATACTCCAAGAGATGTGTGAGCCCAAGGGCCGGAGTTAATACAGTGGGGAAACGCTTACACAACTGATCTAAAGCGGACCGCTGGGACTGGGAGAGGTGGTCTCTAGATGTGTCGGGGCACTTAACCTCTTGGATATCTTGTCTGGTCCCCTGATATCCAAGGAACGGGATTACAACTCCCCGATTGAATTTAAAATAACATTGGTGCTCTTGGATGTCAATAACGAGACCACTTTTGCAGATGAAATCGGCACCAATAATGCATTCAACTCTCAGAGCCGGAGAAACCAGAAAGCTCCACACCCAAGAAAATCCCTCGATTTTAAACTTGAATGAAACTACCCGGGAAATGGGCAGAATTTCCTGGGATGCCGTCCAGCACACTACGGAAGACTTTTCTGACCGTTTAATTAAACCCTGTCGCTCAAGGTCCTCGCACACTTTAGATGAAATGATGGATCTTGCTGATCCGGAGTCAACTAATGCTCTGAGTTGACTCTTTTTCAACTCCAACAGCAAGAAGGGGCGTACGGAAGTGGGTCTAGAGATGGTTTGGAGGACCTTGCTACCCAAAGACTTGGGACCTACAACTGGCCTGGAGGCGCGTACCTTAGAAGACCCGCGACAGGTAGGGGAAGACCTCCGACATATCTTCCCCTCATTGAGCCTTTTCTGAATGACCTTGGGCGCCCTGGGGAGGGACGTTGGACTCGACCCAACCCCGGTACAAAATCGTCTGACGTGGCCCAACCTACCACACTTAAAACAAGTCACATTAGGCGAACGACGGCGCCTCTCGCTACAAGAGTTTGTAATACTATTTTCATTACCACATGAGGATGGAACAATTCGCCCCCCATGCCTCTCGTGTCTTAACTTATCATGGGTCACGTGCTCACGGGACTCGTCAATCACCTGGATCGTTTTAGAAAACACACATAGCCGTTCGAGGTCCGCAAAACAACGTGGACGGTCCGCGAACACCAAACGGGATCTCTCTTGGGGCGTCACCCCTTCTAAAATTCTTCTAACGACATCCTTCTCGGGCAACCCTAACCTCAAAACCCGAGCACATTTACGGATATCCTGCACAAAATCCCCCAACGCCTCTCCGTTGGCCTGTGCACGATAGAACCGGCTAAGTTCCAAACGCCAACGTCGCCGACGGGGTATGAAAGAGTCCAACACCTCCCCATGGAGAGAGTCAATACTGCCACCACGACGCAGAGTGCGGGTGACCAGCTCAGCCAATAAACCCCGGTAGTACGGATATATAACGGACAAGAGGACCTCATCGGACAGCCCCGGAAAATCCGCCAACTCCAGGACGATGTCCAGAAAAACCAACAATTTGCCCTCATCTTCTCCATCCACTACCGGAAGTCTCTGGAGGATGCCGGAAATAGGATTGGGTAGTCCTTGATACCCTACCCCCGCCAGAATCACACAATACACTGAACACAAAACATAACACACAAAAGCATATTTACAAGAAACGGAAAAACTCAAGTACTGTCCTTCCTTTGAGTAGACCCCCGGGTTCTCTAGCGCTGCGGAAACCTGGCCTATTCTGAACCATGCACTCCACGACGGAAGGAGACAAGAGACAAGCAAGAATACTAGACACACATAACAGCAAACAGCAACTCGACACACACGTCGTACCAACACATAATTCACAACAACCAACTAACCATCAACTACAAGTCCTAATTCGGGAATGCAAAATCATTCGACATCAACCGGACACAAATCGGCTCCGGTACCGATTTCCGATCGGGCCATACCGCATCCCGTCAATATACCACGCTAAACACCGACCCTAATTAACATTCCATCTTCCAGGCCACGCTTAAGACTCCCCGGCCGTACAAGCTATCAAAAAATTTTTAAACACCATTAACCGCCTCAGTGGTGCGACCCGACTCACAAATTAAACAACTTATAACTAGCCTACACGGGCCTATATCAACTAAGTTACAATAATTGCATTAATATTTCCGAGTCTGCAAGCCCCATCACACACCAGGACCCAAGGGTTCAAGCCTAGAATGAACCACGCTCTGATCTACCATTTGTAACCTCTCTATGCTCTTAGTATATATTTTATTTCTTTTTAAATTTCTATCTCCTTGATTGTTGGTTTTCAAAGAGAGGTTACAAGTTATCTAGAACTAGGCAGGAGCCTAGAGAAGCAAAAATTATGCTGGGTCCAGTATGACGGGACTTGCAATAAAACTCAGCTGTAACAGAACGATAACAATTTATTTTTCTTCCTGCGCTGCTTTAACATCATTAAATCAGAATAACATATGTGCCCAATCACAAGTATGATTACAAGTAAAAAATAACAAGTGTGTATAACTCTTAAGAATAACAAGTGTGTATAAATCTTAAGAATAACAAGTGTGTATAAATATTAAGAATGACAAGTGTGTATAAATATAAAACATCACAAGTGTATATACATCAGTGGACACATGCATATATAATTATAGAATTCCCTTCCATCTCGTGGCTAGCTAGACACATAACAACACACACAGAACATAAGGTACACGAACTCACAATTACATTGATCTTAACACACATGCCCCGGGAATGCACCCACCTACCAGGTAGAGTAACTACAATCTTATGACCCCGCGGTGATAAAATCTACGCCCTTCAGCAACCCGTTCAGTAGAATAACATAAGGCCAAAATCCCCAGGAAGAATGATAATAATTCATGAGGCACAAATAACCGGACCACCCCTTTATCTAGCATTCCATTGATCAATGACCCAAGATGAGTGTGTGAACCTTAAGTTCCTTTCACATCATTGATTGAAGCTGACAAAACTACGTCCTCTATTTTCAGAAGGTGTTTATAAAATTCTAAACAGTTATTTGACTTCAAAAAAACAAAATTCCAAAAAAAGGAATCAATCTCTATGTACATTTGTAAACAAAATTAATTGTTTGAGGCATTACTATTTCTGAAGAGTTTGACAATACATAATTTACTCAAAAAGAAAATGATGAATACATGTTTTATAGTCAAAATAACACAGCAAAAGCTATAAATGGGAAGTCAACCCACATGTGTTTGCCAGTTAAGAAAACAATCAGTTTAGCCCTTGTGCAAGGGGCAAAATCAGCTAAAATATTTCCATAACATTCGTAAATTATTTCTATTAGCCTCAAATGACTATATAAAATAATTAAAAGAAAAGATTACAATAAGGTGGTTGTGCTCTGGCATCTGTGGGAGCGCGCCCACATGTAGTTGACAAAAGTTGACAGGCATACAACCTGTCTGAAGTTGCACCCGCGTGTCAGAAAAACTAAGTCCCATTTTGTAATCCCAGAAAAGTCCCAAAGAAAAACCTCCGGAAAGTCCCCAGCCCTTAAATGTGAAACCCATAGTCAAATTAAAATTTAATACACAGCTGTTCCAGCCGGAACAGATCTACCGAGCAATAATTAAATTTTGTAAGGAGTAAAAAAGAAAATTAGATGCAACAATAAAATGGAACAAGATTAAAATCTCTCTGGCGCGCTCCCCAGTGCAGCCCGCACTTACAGCCATTGCATTTAGCGTTATGTAACAGAGTTATAAAAAGGTTTATGAAATTTAAGTAATAGTGTTCAGAGTCATGATCACAGCTCAACTTCCCGGTAAACAGTCTGGACACGAGGTTGCGTGGCCACTAGGCTATTTGCAGTAAATGGGCGCACTGCCGGATCGCCCCCCCCCAAAAAAGAAAAAGCATAAATATCACCTCATAAGTGCTGGCGAGTGCAACATAGAAATTCCGTCTCCATCTCCCTCCTCGTAGACGATCTTGACATGGTTCACCGCTTGGGCAGATGTTCAGCCATCAGCAGACCAGGAAACCGGCTTAGTGCGAGAACCCTAAGAATTCAAGCAAATTAGAGGACAGTCTATTAAAAATGTACACCCGAGTTAAGATAATTAACCTAACGGGCCGCCAGCTAACTCTCACCAAAAGCACAATATTCATTAATTAAAGTTTTTACAACCTGCATAAATAGTCTAAAATCAGCCAAGGAATAAGTAAATTTGAGGCATGAACAGAACTTATTAAATTGTGGCTTAATATAAAGTGAACTGTACTCAGTCAACAAAACTTGCAGACGCTTTCTGTAAGTAGTGTTGAGGATTCCGAGGAATGGAAAGAAATTCCAGGTGGACCAGGTGAGCAACTAGAGGAGGAAGATGTGCAGTGTCGTGATGGTGATTTGGATTATGTAGAGGAGAAAAAGGAAGAGGTGGAAGAAATAGTAGAAGAGAAGAAGGTAGAAGCAGAGGAGTTAGAGGTTGAGGATAATCCAAATCGGGGTAAACGTAGAAAGGTAAGTTACCTTGATTATAATTTAGAAGATATAAATCAGTACTGCTCAACACGAGATACTTTCTCAGAGAGTGACGTCCACAAGGAACGGCTTCCTAAAGTTCGTCATAAAAGGGTGAGACAAAGCGGTTAACGGGTAGCGGGTAGATGTTCCCCACAGTCCCAGTGGTGTTCATCTACTTCAGGGTTGCGCCCCTGCCTCCGCGAGCCTTGGTTTTCTCCACCCATCCTTATTTTCGGAGGGAACCATGTCCTTTACCTTAGTCCTAGCTGTTGAACTTTCAATGATCCTTGCCCTTTTCATCTTCCCAATTTTCCTACCCTCCTCTCAGAAAACAAAATAAAAACCAAAAAACAAATAAAAATTAGAAAGGAAAAAGCAAAAAAAAATTAGAAAAAAAAAATATCCGAGAGGAGTTAGAGAGAAGTTAGTTGGAAGAGTTGTGACTACGTGGGTAGTGAGAGTTTAGTGTCGTTTTCATTTTTCTTTGTTGTAAGTGTCGTTGATTTGTAGAGTCCTGGCCATGCCGCATTCCCTAGTTGGTTTCGGTGGTTGGTAATGTTGAATGGAGTAGGTTATTCGACGTTGCCGTGCGGAAGCAAACCCCCCCTCGTTAGTTCTGCAGTATTGAAGACCAAGTAAAGGGATGATGTTCGCGTGCCCTCTATGCGGTTTTCTCTGTCCGGCTAATAGGGGCCGTCCGCCCTAGTATAGGGATGTTTTTTTTTAACGACCAGTTAGATATGTCAAGGATTTGTGATGCCTTGTTTTAGCATATGGCTGGTCAGTCCATATGTGGACAGAAGTGTTATGGGCGCTCACATATCAGGGTATTAGTTACCTTGTTTTGGTCTTCGGACGCGTATGTGAGTGGCAGGAGGAGGAGTAGGTGGTGGTCACCAGAGAGGGTGACGTATTGGGGCGGTCCTGTGGGGTTGGTCTGGCGGAGAGGGTCGCATGAGGATGGTTGCATTGGCGTGGTGATTTTCCAATCCAGTAAAAAAGGGGGGGTAGTCGTTGTCCTGAGTAGGTATCAAGTTGGGTCTCAGTTAGTGGGCAAGCCTCAGGAGGTCGGAAGCCTCTGATGTTAAAATCTTTCTTTAGTCTTTTCTCCTTCTTCTCTTGTGCTGTGTGCGGACCCTGATCAGGTCAGCAGGCAGCACCCGCACACTTACATAATACACATCTTCTTTCGTCTCTTTCGTTTTCCTTCTGGGAATCTGTTCTCCTGAGAGCAAGCTCTGCTGAGCCAACCTAACCACGACGTCCACCGGTTTGTTTTGAGGAGAGGTACACTGCTGGGTACTCTCCTGGCCTTTAACGTTGGGGCAACTATGTTGCCCTTTTGGGGTGAGGGTGTGCTGAGTCAATATGACTCAGCGAGTTTTCAGTCAATTTACAATCGGAGAGTGGGCTGCTATCTAGCGGTAAGATGGCGCGAAACAACAGAATATACGACTAGTTGTTATAGGCAGTACAGAATTAAGGCAGTAATTAGTGCTGCGCCCTACCCGTGGATAGGAGAAACTACCAGTTTAGTTTAGACACTGCTTGATCGGTGTCGGCACCTGCTGACTGTCTGCGGCAGTATAAAAAAACCAGGTGCTGCTTTCTGGCGAGAAGTACCTTACGAAAACGGGGACGTTGCTGGTACTGCTGATTAGCGGGTCTGACAAAATACCTCGTGGGTGACGGTCGCCATTTTTCTCCGGTAGAGAAGATGATTTTCAACACGAGCTGTTCTTCAAACTATGTCTAGATAAATTCTCTTCACGACTGCGGGTCCATCGATGTAGACGAGAAAGAAGACCTACTACCAGCTGAACGATGAACACCATAAGCTCCTCGCTACCGGAGGCATTTGGACCACCACCCTAACACCTAATAATGTCAGCCACGAGATCGCCACCTTCCTAAAAAAAAACCCTTCATGGACTAAATCAGGTGACAACAAACCAATTATTAATTATTATTTACACATAGAGTCAACAATCAATCATACCCAGTGACCAGTTATATACATCTGACAACTACTACATTTCAAGTTTTTAAACATTCATTTAGATCCCCAATTGATGGGACAGTTTAGTGTGTGGACTGGGTGCTAAATTAATTGTAAATTTCAATGTATTTCTGGTAAAATTGTCAGCCAGAGACTGGCATGCATTACACAAGTCACTTTCAGCATAGATTTTCCATTTATTTCATTATAGGGGTTTCTTTACAGATTTTAAGTCATTCTGGCTATTAGTAATTATCTTGTTCAATTCTGTGGAATATATATATATATTTTCTTAATTAAAAATCAGTTTAATTTATTTTGTATAAAAAATTTACTGGTGAGGGAGGTGCATTTTCAACAAGTTTCAACCAAGCAGTGCCTGTCGATACAGTTTTGAACTTGTTTGTCGAGACAAGTTGAAGGCTGAATCATCAGGATGCTAATGTGTCCGTCTCTGAGCCAAGTGTATTTTTTCCATAGGGTTATAATATTATGCAATAATTCTATTTTTATTAATTGGCCCTGTTTCCGTATATATAAATTCTTTATATCATTTATGATAACTGGGGGGCGTTCATTATTTTCAATATTTTTAATTTCTCACTGTAATTAGGCACTTAGCCACTTAGGCACTTAGTTTTGAATTTTTTAATGTCCTGGGGACTACTGTGTGCTTTAGCATTCTCTTACACACCTGATGTGCAATCAACCCACACCATGAGGGTAATATATAAAAATAAAATTTGTCATCCTAACAGGGATAATTATAATGAAAAAGTAAGAATTTATATACACCATGAGGGTAATATAAAAAGGGCATGGCAAGACACCTTTATGTATATTGTATCGTATACTATTGTATAATGTATATGTATTGTGGAACATGTTATGTGTGTATATTTCTGTGTACATTTTGGGGGTTATAAGTGTTATACATTTAGTGTATTTTTGGTGGGGACTTTGGATATAGGGTTTTTCTTGGTACAATGTCTTTTTATAAAAGAAAGTTAATACATGAAGTCATGTAGTTATATCCTTTTCATTTTTTTTATAACAGGTATTCTATCTCAATTAATCATTGCTGATCATTTCTTTAAGGAAATAATTTACTTTATTTAACTTTATAACAAGTATATGAGTTGTCACCCTTTGAAAATTATTTAATTTGTTTGTGTAATTATTTTTAGAATTAATATTAGCAAGGAATCAATACCATTTATCTTCATTAAGTTATATGAAGCATTCTAACAGGAACATATAAAATAAATTTTATATTTTATTAATATTTTAATGGAAGCTTTATTTCAAGGTTAGTTATAGTTTTCAATTTCAATTCATTGGTAGAGTGACATAGCAAATTATTTTCTTGGTTTCAATAATATTTTTCAGGTGGCCTTGTTGAGAAAGTATGCTTTATTTAATTAACTATTTAAGGGGAATTATAGATTACTGTTGGGTTTTTTTTAATTTTATTATTAATTGCACTGAGATAGAATAATAAAAAGGATTTGTTAATTGTTTAATTCTTGAGTTTTCATTGCAAGTCCCGTCTCACTGGATCCAGCACATTTTTGGCTTCTCTAGGCTTTGCCTAGTTATATTTAACTTGTGGCCCCTCTTTACAAAAAAAAAAAAAAAAAAATTCTCAAAAAACTTTCAAAAAAAAAAATCTTTTTTTTTAACTGCTTAAGTTAAAGTGGGGTTTCAGCACCACGACATGCTATAGTCGACTGCCAAAACTAGAAGCTTGTCAAGCACATGTGGTATTTAAATTTCAAAATATTAAAATAAAACTATTTAAAACAAATTTACACATAAAGTTCAATCAAGAGTGTATTACAAATAATATAATACCTAAATATGCCTTCATCAAAATTGGCAGTCGACTATAGCATGTCGTGGTGCGCACCACCGATATCGCGTGTGTCTCAAATTTGGGTATTTTATGTGTTTTTTATGTTTATATTATATTTTTTGTTATGTGTAAAATTGTATATAGTGTTTTTAATATTTTAACGATCGACGAACTTCAACAAGGGATATTCCTGATGATGGGGCATATGTCCTGAAACGCGTTGAATTAAATATAGAGAAAAGGCCACCAGACGGACAAGAAAAAGGTAAATTATTTTACTAATTATATACTATAAGTGGCCTGGATACCAAAAAACATGGATTTAATAACAGTGTACTTTGCATGTTCGTACTAGCCTTTTTGCAAGTTGATACAGGTGTCTAGGTACAGAGGGGGGGATTATACTATCACTTGTTATAAGAACAAAAAAAATTAATTTGTGCTATTTAAATAATCTTTAAACCGTCACATCCTCCTCCACTTAAAGGAGATCGATGGGGCAGCGTTAGTTTATTAAAGGATATCTATGAAATACAATTATATTTGGCACGGAACTTCGTGCTGAAATTTCTCTCCACCAGATTATTTCGATCCATCAATCGATTATCTTACATACTATACAAAATACTTAAAATCCAATACATATACAACACATAAAATACACAAATACATAAATCTACCTTATTTCTATTTCTTAAATCTACTACCGTTTTTTTTTTAGTTTCTTCACTCGTTTTACGGAGTTACACTCATGAGTAGGTTATTAATAATAATAACGTATTGTAATAACAATAGAATTACCTTTAGTTTACTGAGGTAGAGGTTTGTTGTTCGTCAGCTGACTTCTCATTATTTATTTTATTTTCACAGGACATTAGCTAAGGTTGATCAGGCCTCGCTAGTATTCGTACGAGGTGTTTGAGATTATACTCAATTACGATATAGGATGTTGCAAAATCTTATTGTATTTCTGTATAAAATATGGGCAACATATTTTATTCTTAATACTTAGGTAGTATTTTTGGTTTACTATGTTTCTCGTAGTCGTGCTTCTTTATTTTCACACGAAAACAAATTTTTTATTTGAGACACATGACTTCTGCGAACGTAATTGTCTGTATTGGGTTCGTACAGCGCTACTGTCACGGGGGTGATGAACTTGTGAATCTTGTAGGGGCCACACCATTGGTATGATAGTTTGGAAGTGGTCCTATCAACGGCTTTACTCATAGGGTGAGTTTTATATATGACTAAATCACCTACTTTGTACTTTATTTTCCTATTATTCTGCTCATGATATTTCCGCGATTTTTGTAAATTCGCTCTCAAATTTGCGCGAGCTTCGTTCCATATTTTCCTTATATTATTCCCATTTATTTCGCGGGGCAATAACTCATGAATTTTCCACTTTGTGGTTAACGGGTGGTTCGGTTTATACTTGTACAGTAAATCAAATGGTGTTGATTTATGTCCTTCATGATACGCCAAGTTGAAGGCAAATTGTATCCATGATAGATTTTGATCCCACGCTGTCTGATCTTTAGCGTGACAAGATATTAAGGCTGATTTTAGGTTTTGCAAGTATCTCTCAGCTAGGTTTCCTTGCGGTCGGTACTCTGTGACTGTAATATGATTTATTCCTAATTTTAAACACATGTCATTAAATTCTTTCGATTTAAACTGAGGTCCATTGTCAGATACTAGGTGTACTGGTGTACCGTAAACTTTAAATAGTCTCTCTTGTAGAATCTTTATTGTCGTAGATGCTAAGGCACGTCTCATAGGGTACATCCACACGAATTTAGTGAAGGAGTTCACGCAAATTAATAGCATAGTATTTCCTGACTTAGAAAGGGGCTAAGGTCCAGAATAGTCTATGTATATCTTTGAAAAGGGTGTTGTGGGGATTTCTGAGATTAATTTTCCGACTTGACTGATTCTTGCTGGCTTGCTTAGGGCACAGATTTCGCATTGTTTCACGAACTTAGTAATTTCACTTTTCATGTTTTCCCAATGATATTCCTTGCGAATACAATGTATTGTTTTCCTAATTCCCATATGAGCTCCAATGGTTGATGAGAGGTAGTATTCCATTAGCATGGGTTTAATTACTTCCGGGGTGATTATTCTCAGTGACTTTCCGTTAGCCTTTTTAAAACAAAGTACTCGTTTACTCAAGGTATATTTGTCAGAGTAATTTCCTTTATCTATTTGTTCTATTATTTTACACAATTTTGGATCTTGTTGTTGATGATGTGCTATATCCTTAAATGCAAGGGGGAATTCTGTTATTAGCGTATTGACAGTAGTGGTTTCAACATTGTCTTCGCCAGGTCTGGTATTGGGTAGTTGGAACATGCGGGATAGTGTATCGGCGACTACATTTTGGGTACCATGAATATGTTGTACTTTGAACTTGTAGCAATTTAATCTTAACACCCATCTTCCGATACGACCTAATTGTTTTGGATGGTTCAATAACCATGACAAAGCTTGGTTGTCGGTTTCTAGTAGAAAATCCTTGTGTCCCAAAAATGGTTTGAATTTTTCAAAGGCGAATACTACAGCTAAACATTCAAGTTCATAGGCTGAGAACTTCCTTTCTTGCTCCGTCAGAGTACGTGATGCATAGCTGATCGGGAGTCTTGTATTATTGATTTCTTGGTATATTACGGCTCCTAATGCTACACTAGAACTGTCGGTCTGTACGACAAATGGTTTACTGAAATCTGCTAACTGCAATACCGGTGGTGATATTATGCTTTCTTTGAGTGTTTCAAAAGCGGCTTGATGTCGAGTAGTCCACTCGAATTTCGCTCCTTTCTTCCTTAATGCGTTTAATAGGGCTGCTATATCCGCTAGGTGGGGTATGTACTTGTGAAAATAATTGATCATACCTAAAAATCGAGCTATACCTTTGGTGTCTAGATGGTAAAAATTCTCGGATTGCGCGCGTACGTTCGGGGTCGATGCTAACCTTACCTTCGGCCGATACTATATGACCTAAGAAAGAGAATTGTTTTACTGCGAAACTAACTTTACTGGGGTTTACCATTAGTTCAGCATTCTTTAACCTTGATAATACTTCACGCAAGTGATCAATATGCTGATCCATCGATTCACTATATACTACTATGTCGTCAAGATAGTGATATACGAATTTAAATTTAACGTCATGGAATATTTTTTCTAACAGTCTGCTACATACTGAACTTCCTTGTGATATTCCGAATGGTACTCTAGTAAATTGATATAGATTAAATGGGACAGCAAACGCAGTTAGATGTTTTGATTCCTCAGCTAGTGGGATTTGGTGGAAGGCCTGGTTGAGATCCATTATGGTGAAAATTTTTGCTTTGGTAAAATAGTGGAACGCGCTGTGAATGTCGGGCAGGGGAATCGATTCAAATTCTATATTCTTATTCAGCTGTCTATAATCCACGACTAGTCTATGTTTGTCAGTTCCTTTTGGTACTAGGAATGCAGGCGATGAGTATGGAGAAGTTGATGGTTCTATGATGTGTTGTTCAATGAGTTTGTTGATTTGGTTTCTCATTATTTCCATCTTGGGCGGTGATAATTTGTATGGGTGAAGACGTATTACCTTGTTGTCACTTAGATTTATTTTGTATTCGATTAGATTGGTCAATCCTAACTTGGGTGTGAGTACAGTAGAAAATTCCCTTATTAACTTTTGAATTCTTTGTCGCTCATTCCCTTTTAAATGACTCAAACTAGATTCATGATGCTCTAACTGAATAGTTGATGTTTTGCAATTGTCGCTGATATTTAGCTCGGAGTCGAACTGATATTTTCGAGTACGATCAAACCTAAAGAAATATTGTTTAGCGTATATGGCAAGGATTAAGCCAGTTTTGCTTATAAAGTCGGCGCCTAGTATTAAGTTTTGTCCTAATGCTTCAGCTACGAGTAGTGGAACATACCAAGTAAAATTCTTTATTTTTAATTTGACAGTAATACTGCGTGATATATTTAGGTTTTGCTTATTCGCGGTGGCACACTTTACGTTCACGTTTTGGCTACGTCGAATAAGATTATGATTATCTAATACGCTGGCTAGCTGTTGACTGATTATACTATGTGTAGATCCTGAATCGATTAAACCAAGGATATTCGTTGCTCCAAGGTCTATCTGTATGTAGGGTAATTGGCATATACTTGTTTTGCATGTACCAATAGAGTTGCACTTGTCAATAAATCTTGTTATGTAAGGGTCTATACGTTTGTTAATATTTATTTTAACTTTAGGGTGATTAGTGTTTGTACCTTTCCTTCTGATGCTGCGGAAGACGTAGGATTTTTGTTCTTCCCGCTTCACATGTTTTTTGACTGGTCGGTTTTCTGTTGGTACCGCTTTTGTTTACAATTCTTGATAATGTGTCCGGACTTTCCACAGTTATAACATCTTCTTTCCTCATTGGCATCGCTCGCATGCTGTCGGGGGTTTTGTAGAGAGTTTGATGTATTGGGGTAGCTTTGGGTTTTAGAAGTTCTTACGAATCGCTTATCGCGGTAGGTTCGAGTATCAGTCCCAATGGGTAGAGGTAGGAATGAATCACTGCATTGAGTCTGGGACATAAAAACGCGTCTGTTTTGGTCTGAATACCAGACGTTGGATGAATGTATACAACACAGTTCTAGTTCTGTGAAGGTGGTTGGTCTCTTCATGAGTGTTAGGCGAGATCGCTCCTCGGGAGATAGTCCTACTAAGATAGTGTCTACTAGCTGTTGTTCACTCCAGTTAACTTGTAGTAATAAGGCCGATTCCCTTATTTCAGATATATAATGAGCTAATCTCTCGTATGCTCCTTGTACGCGAAGTACTGAGTTCCGCTTTAATTCTTCATAGATACCGGTGGGGATGAAGTGTCTTATCAGGGTGGTATGTAGTTCTACTACAGGGTGATTATACCTTAGTGATTCTAACACACGATCTTTTAAAGGAGATCTACATTTAGGTAGAATTACTTGTAAAATTTGGTCATCTATTAGTTGTCGCAGATCCTTTATTTGTAATAGGTGCTTGATAAAATCTAGGAGTTTCGTAATATTAAGCCCATCAGTGGTTGGTATCTCAGATAAAATACATTCTACGGGGTGTTATTTTTCCATAAAGCTCGGTAGTTAGATTTAATGGAGTTGTCATTCAAGGCTTTCCCGCAGATTGATTCGTCTGTAAGTGAGGAGGTAAATCGTAGGTACGGGTCATATTCTCTTTTTCATTTAGTAGTAACGTGACGTTTATGGGTAGGATATTTACTTGTCTATCAGTTAACCATTCCTTAACGGGTTCTGTATTAGATTCCTGCAGAAACTGAAATTTTACAGGACCGGTTTGCTGTTCTTGAGTAGGAGATAGGGTGGGGGAAATATTTAGTTTCGTCATTGCTTCTTCGATCTCTTCTATTCTAAACGATTCGGACCTTCTACGTAATTCACGCATTATCTTGGGTAATTGTTGTAATGCTTCTTCCGCGAATTTTTTCGCGTCCGGTGGAGTAACTTTGTCACCGGGCCAATTCAACAAATTGGTGATGCGGCGGGTCAGATGTTCGATTCTTTGAGTGGTTCTTAAAATTACTGCGGGGGATTTTTCATCTCGCAGGGTTTGTGCGATGGAGGTAAGTTCTGTATATTTATGATAGCATGTTTCCTTCGAAGTCTAACACACTTAAACGATTTAACAGTGAGGGTTTCTCTGGTCTATTTTCGCGTAATGTTTTGCGCAGCTCCGCGACCGTTACGTTTGCGTATGGGAGACCACGTAACAAAGCTTCATAGCTTAGTTTGTCCTTCAACAACAAGTCGGGGTTAAATTGAGCCATTGTAGTGGTAGTAATCACTTTTAAATAATCTAAGTATTACGTACGACAAATCTTATATCATCTATTTTAAACACTTATAAAATTTGAATTCATTTAAACACACACATATATATAGATAACAAGAATCTTATACTAATTAATCAAATTAAAATTATCTCAAATCAATTCAACTTTATGTACTCCTAGCAATTATCAGTCGAGACAAAGTGATAATATCATTTTATAGTGGAAAGAAATTTCACACGAAGAGTTCATTGTGTTTACAATAGCACAATGGATCAGCTGTTTGGGGAGTCTTATTGTTTGCGTTGGGGTGTGTTGTTAACAAAGGAGGGTGAATACGGACCATCAGAAACATAATTATTTCCTGTTCAGGACTGTCTATTTTGTCCACTAGGGAATGCCATTCAAACAACTTACTTGTTTACGGGGGAAAGCGTACATTCCTCGACACGTATCTAACATGAAATAGCCTGTAAATACCGACAGGTTTAAAATGGAATATTTTTACCAGCAGGGACTTGTTTATTACAGCAATATCCTAATACTAATATTATTATTTTATAATTAAAACTCTATTTATTTGTTCACAAATTCAGAGTGAATAAATTTATGTATTCTACAAAGTTACCATAAATTAATCAGAGTGGCGCATTTTATATGCATCACGACGTACACAATTATTTTTACAATTAAGCAGAGTGGCGCATTTTATAACGTCTCTCCTGTTAAGACTTTATAACATAGGGAACCAGTTTAATTGCTTGCTGTTAATTAAACTAGCTGCCGTAGTTAGTAAAAATTACTTACCAACAAATTATGACAATGTATATATCAGGAATTTGTCCAAGGTTACATAAATTTATTCACTCTCTGGATATTAGCGAAAACATCTCTTTATTATTGTATTTTAACTACGGATATAAACATAATAACTTTAATGGTCATCTTTTTGTTTTTACTTTACTTTTAAGGAAAATTCTTATAGATTTTGCATTAAATACTCTTTAAATTTTTTACTCTTAGTATCTCAAAATCATACAGCTGTGTATTACTTTAATTACCACGGATCCGGGTTCTAACTTTGTAATATTCTAACATACTTTAACATCATCCAAACTACTTGAAGAATATTCTGATGTAATTTCAGATTAACTTTACCTTTAAACATCATCAGGTTATTACTATAGCATTACAGAAATTACAAACATTAATATGCTAATATTTATGTGATCTAAAAAGTCTTTACAAGAAAATTTACTGTTCTTTTTGTTGCGGTTGTTAAAAACAATGTATGCACAGAAGTTATGGTTTAGTGTCACCTGAATATAATGTGAGTCTGCGGCTGGTGGTCGAGATGATCCTCTTCAGTAGGTCTTCTTGGGTGTAGTTCGTTGTCCATCTGGATCCTCCATTTAGTTGATTGTTTCTGAATTGTGGTCTAGGTCATGACGCTGGGATTCTGCTACTTGGAGTTCGTACAGATGTTGTAGTAACTTCTCTTCTGGCGTTGGTGTTCACTTTTCACATTTAATTCCTTTTTATTTTAACAGCACTGATGTTACCTTTTATATGGCATTGAACATATCTTACCCCTTGCTTTACATAAAGAGATGTGTCGGCTAAGTTTTTTTATTTATTAAGAATATTTTCTCAACGTCAGAACTACATTACTAGTTTTTTATCTTCGTTTCGCTTACGCTACATGGGATTAATTAAGTGAGAAGCACTAACTTCTTGTTATATCGTTTTTTAGCGACATAAACGTAAGTTTAACTTCACGACACATTTTCGAGCTGCTTACATGTTGAAGATTCTCCGGCGACTGGCGTTAGTTTAGCGGCAGGGAGTGTGGAAGCTGGCGCGGTTTACGCGCTGAGAGAAAAGTAGTTCGTTCCTTTATTATTATTAATTGTCCATTAATCAACTACGATAAATTATCCTACCTTATCTTAGTTACGAGTTAGGTATTTCATTTATTATTATTAGGTCTTTTATTTAATTATAAGGATTATTAGTTTTAGCTTAATAACAGTGTACTTTGCATGTTCGTACTAGCCTTTTTGCAAGTTGATAGAGGTGTCTTGGTACAGAGGGGGGTGGATTATACTCTCACTTGTTATAAGAACAAAAAAAATTAATTTGTGCTATTTAAATAATCTTTAAATCATCACAGATTCTAATTATCATTGAACAAGATCATTGATTGAATTAAAATGGTTCGTTTTCTTTAATTCTCAGTAATTTTATGATTTGGTTGACTAATTTGAATATTATTTTCAATTTAGGCTTTTCCTTAGATTCCAGGGTGATTACCCTTGCATTTTTTCTAATAATATTTTATACATTCCTTCAATACCTTCACAAATTGTTGTTACAGTTATTATACACAGTGATTGATTTACATTAAACAATTTTCATCAATTTAATTAATTTCATTAACTTATTTACTAATTATAAGGTTGGTGATATTTACCATTTGGCCTATATTTTATGTTAGTTCACATACAATGCTTATTATTATTTCTGCTTGCTAATACCCTTTCTGACATACAATTCTTATAAAATCTTAACTAAATTGCCCTTATTTAATTACAATAATGTTTATTATTAATTGATATCATTAAAACATAATAAATATATTCTATAACAAAAAAATAGACTCAATCCCAAGCATTCAAGCCTTGAGTTCAATGAACTGTTAACATCAACAAAACACATCTGTTTTTTTCATTTAAATTATTTATTAAAATTAATTTTTATGCAGTCTTTGGCTGTTTTTGTTTTAGTTTAGGGATTTACCCTTGTTCACTTTACTATTTACTTATTCTCTTATCTTATTTCTAGTCATTTTATCTAGTCTTGTAAGATAAAGAATATCACTTAATTGGGATCATCATTAGTTGATTTTCATCATAAAAATAAATTGCACTGGTCCACTGTTAATCATATATCTAGGAACTTTACTTACATTTACTTTACATTTATTCCTATTTTATTGTATTGTACTTTTCTTATTTACATTTCATCTTTTTGGGGTTTTCTATTTTTATAATATGTGGTTGTTTTTTCCAATAGTTATCATTTTATTATGGAGGTTTGTTTATTCGTGGTAATTCCTTACATGCTCCTATTCTACCTGGGTATAATTACTCTATACATTGGATTATCACCATATTCCTATAATTTATTAAATATTGGATGGTTGTGTTTAATTCACTTTATTTCTTCGAAACCATGATTTCAATTTACTGCGGTCCTTGATTAATTTTTCTAGTAATTTTCCTTTAAGCCATTTTATTTTTATTCTATACATGATTATTTTTTAAATTATAACAAGGTGGATTTTCTGTCACGCTACAATGTTCAATTGCGTGTAAATGCAAATATGTCTCAACATTTAACAGATTACAATTAGTTAATTACTAATAAAAATAATTGTTATTTCATTATCTGCTCAAAGTGGATCTACACATTTCCCTCTTGAGCGTGTCTGATATACAACAGTGAAGTCGCCATTTTACCGATAGTAAATTAGGAATAAATTCATCCACACTGTAAAACAATAATCATACAAGGGAATTAATTAAGTAAAGGGTTCTTATATAAGCCATGAAACCTGTCTTTTAATACTGTTATTTAAGGAAATTTACACAATTAGCAAATTATTAAATTAATTTACTAAATTATTATTAATATTTTATGACTGTTAACAAAACTTTGTCAATAGTCAGTAGCTGTAATAGTCCATGTAACTGCTGTTGCCAGCAGCAACAGTTTTGGAAATGAAAGAAAATAATATTAATTATATCTCAGAATAATTACTTTAGTTATTGAATAATTTGAATGAAAACTTGAAGAAAAGCATAGCATTGCTTTCGAACTGCTGTGCACTTGCACCGTCTTCTGTTGCCGGGTCAGATATCGGCAATGTTTCACTGTGTGTGGTCATTGACTTCATAGCAGTTGTCACTCTACAAATGAGAGGGGGTCACATTCGTTCACCCAATGTGTTGCCGCTGTATAAACCGGCAAAACGCTCAGTTAGCAGCTATGTTTGTTTCTACGTGCAGCAGTTACTACTTATGTACCTCTTTGTGTTTTGTTCATTTAGTTATGTGTTTCTCTGTTTGTCTTTATTATTTTTAATTCGATTATGTGTGTCCTGATTTATTCTCCGTAAGTATAACGGAGTCAGATCCTGTTGAACTGGGACCGTCTTCTACTGCCAGCAAATGATAGAAAATACTCTAACAAAAATTTGGCTCTAAAAAAAACACTTGGTACTAGAAAAAAAATCGAATTAACTTTTAGGTTGCTTTAGGCCAGTCACAATCTGCAACAGCTGTTATGTACCCACGCCACACCACTGATCAATAGTGACATTAAATCCGATGAAAAAATTTATTAAACTGTAAGTAAACATATACTGGCCAAAAATCTCTACTTAGGCACACAATCATTATTAATTTCGACTCAACGAAAAAGCCTGTACAATGAGAAAGTAACGGGAAATAAGTTCACCATAAGTATGGCTGGTTATTATAGTGTTTATTTGAAAAAGTTTCGTTTGTCAAATAACACAAAAAATGTAACTTTTTTTAAAACATAATGTAATGGACACTTCCGATCTCTTGCCGATAAGTTTTACTACTCTTAAATTTTCACTTCAGGTGTTTGTATTAGCACTATTACTGTCTAAGTTTCTCTAGCATATGTAAGAACAGATACTGCCATTACTTTATATAATTTAACTTTTGTAAACACCATATATTTGGTATATTTTGGAGTAGTCGGGCACTTTGACCACCTTGAAGGCAACATTTTTGGGCATATTCATACAGTTGCCTGTTCAAATAATCAAGATTTGACACTAGATGTCATCTTAGGTCATAACATTTTAGATATGTATGGAATTGGCATACATACATTCTGTAAGAAAAGTATCTGGAATTTCCCATTCGAAAGTCCCGCAATCCATGTGTTGAAAAAATCTTTTGTACATAAGTTGGTAACACTGTACTGTATTGTTACACTGAGTTCGACCACGATGCGTCAATTAGTGTTTGTCATGATGTGTCAATCAGTGTTCACAGCAGCTGTTTGTCACTTGACCTCAAGTGTGTTCTGCGATTTTTACAATGAAAAAAGTTGTCGAGCAAAAAATTTGTCTTAAATTTTGAGTTTATAACAAAATTTCTTGTGCTGAAGCATTGAAAATGTTATAAAAAGCCTATGGTAAGTTGTATCTCACGAAAACGCATTGTATGAATGATATAAGGCATTTAAGGATGGCCAAGAAGAAGTTCAGTATTTGCAGCATTCCGGGTGACCTTCAATGGCTTCAGCTAACGAAAACATAGAAAAAATAAAGAAAATGGTCATCAAAAATCATCGCCTGAGTGTTAGAGAGGTGGCTCGTGAACTGGAAATGTCTCACATGGCCATGCATAATATTTTGACTGAAGTTTTGGGCATGAGACATGTCAGTGCATGACTTGTTCTGAAAGAGCTGAATTTTTTGAAAAAAAAAAAACATCAGAAAAGTGTTGCTGAAGACATGATTTTGCAAGCTTCTAGGGACTCTAACTTTATGAAATGTATCATAACTGGTGATGGAACATGGGTTTATGAGTACAACATGCAAGCTTTGGAATATCACTTTAAAAACGAATTGAAACCTAAAAATCCGAGTCAAAGTCACTCAAAAATCAAGGTTTTGCTCGCTGGTTTCTTCAATTATCGTGGTGTTGTTCATTCGGAATTCCTTCTGGATGGACAAACGATCAATAAAGAATATTATTTGAGCATCATGAAACGTTTGCATGAAAATATTTGTCGGAAATGGCCTGATTTGTGGAAAACATTCATGGATATTGCACCACGATAATGCACCGTTGCACTCATTGATCTTGGTACGCGAATTTTTTGCAAAAAACTCAACAAATGTGTAATATTAAATATTACAAATATAATAAATAAATAAATAAAATAGATATATTTAGTCCCACAAGATTATCCTCCTTAAAGCCCCACTGTTGGGCTAGCCAATTTGTAATATAAATTATTACAAATATAAGTAAATAAGAATATAATTATATATGTTATGATGTGATCCCACCAGACTAGTCTCTTTAAAGATAGCAAGAATTATGTTGTCTGAATCTCGGTGTTGAACTCGCCGATGATACAGCTCCACTTTGGATTCACCAATTACAAAGAATAAATTAAATATAAATAATGTTTTATAATTAAGTGTGATTGATTGATAATAAAATAAAATTTTGTAAGTTATGAAATTTGTACTAATATTTAGTTTTTTGTTCAATTGGTTAATTTAATTAATTAATAAATAATTAATTAATTGTGTGTGTACTTTTCTCAGATATTTCTTCTAGCACTGTAAATTATTTTTGTTTAGAAGAAAAAAATAGTTAACATTCATCGTACAAATAAATACAACTCTTGTAACTGAATAATGATGTTCATTTATTGACATTCAAAATTATGCGCCATTCAAACTGCGCATGGCCAAGGCATTGGCTGATATGTGCTCCAGTCGATAGCGAACAAGATTAACAAAATATATTTTTTACAAGGTTAGTAATTATGGTTCTTTTAACGAGTCGAAATGGTCAGAGGGCAAGGAACAAGATACATTCTTACAGGTATTCTTAAACTAAATTATTATGGCTGAAATAAAACAATATTATTATTTAAATTGTCAATTATGAAAATTAATATCGAACCATTCGTCGAAATGACGTCACTCCCTTCAAGCTGGCTGTGTCTCGTGCTCGGAAATCAAGTATGGCTGCCATCACCTTGCTTTTGGCTGCTATGAACTGTTTGGGCTTCTCCCGCAGAAATAAATGAATATTCCCTTCTCTGCGAAGTAGTGTTGGTCCAGGAATATAGTGTAGAGTGTCCTCTCTTCTCCTGCGATGTCGTTTCGTGATGGGTTTCTTGTGAAGTGTCCGGTGTTCAAATATGTGTATACATGTTCTGCTAAAATGGTCCAAAATTGTCTCAAAATGGCCGTTGATTTCTTGTACTTGTGTGTGCTGGTGTTATTGCTGTTGTTTGGAATTAGTGAGGTGTTAAATATTAATGGTTAATGTTATTTTCATTTTTAGTTAACCTCTGTTACACTCCGCATAACCACACTCGGTTTTACACAAAATTATTCTTTTTTCGGTATTCTGTTAGTACATTTTCAACTAGTCGTCTTCACGATTAACAATAGACTAAACTCTGAACGTCGTCGTTTTAGGGTAATTTGTGATATGTCTTTTTCCTCTTTATATTGTTCAATTATAAAAATATCTGTCTAAGACTTGGTTCACCATCTAAATATACATAATAAGTTTTCTTATTTTTTACTGTATTTCAAATATTTCTTAATTTTACATAAATCTAACTACTCAGTGATATTGATTAATTAATTTTACATATTTGGATATATAGCTGGGTTGTTTCAAGTTCATTTAAGCCCAAAAATTACAATTTTTTATAATTATTGTAGGCCTCATATTTTGTACAAATTTAGTGTTTAAATGGTTTTTAAGTGTTTTTTCTGATAATAGTTCCATGGAATATTCTTAATAACTCCGTGATTATCTTTGTTGTTAATAATTTTGTTGTTAAAACACTTCAATATTGATTAATTTACTGTTTAGTCTGATTTGATTACCATTATAGGCCTAGTATTATTTGTTTCCAAAAGAAGTTAATTTTCTTTCCTTTGTCATTCCATTCGCTATTAATTGTATCTGTATTAATTATATTTTCAATTTCTGTGTTGTATGTATTCAATTCTATTCCCTATTATGTAGTTTGATTCTCTGATAAATAGTTTTGGTTTACTTGAAAATTAAATAACATGATTTTAAAATACAATGGAATATCTTATATCTACTAAAACTTTTTTTTTATATCATTTAAACATAACAAAAACATCTTATGCCTAATAACACTTTCAGTTATCAACTGTCTCTTGTGTTTACTATAACTACTTTGATAATAAAATGAAATAAAAATATCTTATAACTAATGACACCTTCAGTTATTAACTGTCTCTAGTGTTCACTATAATTATGTTGATAATAAAATGCAATAAAAATAAAAACATCTTATAACTAATGACACCTTCAGTTATTAACTGTCTCTTTCAATTAATATAACTGTCTTGGTAACTCAATGAAATAAAAACGTCTTATACCTATTATTTTCTTATACTACTTAATTTTTTAAAACACTTTTATTATTATAATTGACCTCAGTCATTAGACTGTCTTTTATTTTCTATATAATTTTTCCCTACATTAATGGTAGTCTTTTTAATAGATTTCTATTTCTTACACTACACTTTATTATAGTGTATCACATCTTTTTGTCTACACTAATGGTAGTCTTTTTAATAATTTTTCACATATTATACTTATAACTAGTTTACAATTCGGTTCTCTTTGGATTGTATCTTGTAACTTGTTACTGGGTCTAAATATATTGGTTTTAATTTTGTTCAATGGTATGTATTCCATTATTAACATTTTTTGGAATAACTCTTCTTGTTTCTAGGCTCTTTGTAGGAATCTTGACATATTTTGTCCTTTCTTCATTATTATATTAGTAATTTCTGGTCTTGTGGTTTCGCTGCTTCTTGACCTTATAAATTTCCATTATTAATATTGTTTCACCCTTTTATTTCCTTTTTCTTGTCCTTCCCTTTTTACTGCTTCCCCAATCTACTGGGTATACTGCTGGTTTATTGGGTTTTTACATAGTAAGTTATTTTGACCATTGGTTTTCTTTGTTATTTTTTTATTCTTATTAACATTTTATTGACTTAATATACAGTTTCTAGTTTAATCCTTAAAACAATTCATTCTTCTCACTCATTATGGAACTTTTCTTCTTTATTTATGTTGCATTAAGTTAAATGTTTAGCGTCATAATTTTGTTATGCTACATATGCTCTCCTGTAAAAGTGATTAGTTCAGATCATACTCTTAGTATGGATGAAATAATTACTACTAATTCTTTTGTATTTACCATATTTTCTTCGTGATTACATGTTTTCACTTTATATACCTTCTTTTTCCACCGTTGCTTCCTCTCAGATGATGTGTATCTCCTTCATTAGTTTCTTTCTTCATTAATAAGTGATCTTCAATCTTGTGTATAACATTATCATTTTATATCCTTTCTTATTTGGTGCTTCCTCACCAGTATGTTTACTCCCTAACATTCCCTAACAAATTAATTGGAACAGTTCAGAGTGGCACTTTTGGCTTTAATCCCTGCTGTCCAATACTTCAATTAATTGAGTCCAGAGGCATTATCATCTCTGCTCAAAATATAAGACTGATGGCATTTTCTGCATCCAGTCATAAAAATAAATAAACAGTAAAAGTAGTCTCTTTTGACTAAAATAAACATCTTTAGATTCTACACTTCATAATACTTTATATTAATTAATACTCTTATACACTTGACTCTTCTTCTCTCTTAAAGCTTATTCCATATTATGTGGTTTAGGTATGTGGTATAATATACATTTCATCATGTTTACATAGTAATTAGCATTTATATTTATTCTTTCTACCATCTGGTATCCAATGAGTTATTTTTATTGCTCATGGCATAACATGAATTAATTCTTTATCACTTTCACTATAACAGTGGTTATTGCAACAACATTATCATTAATAGTATCAGGGTTTTTGGTTTCTGGTCTCACTATTTGGTCTTTACTGAGTTGGTCCTTCTTCATTGTTCCATTTTTATTAAATTATTTTCTTTGTGAGTTTGGTTAAGTTGTTTCGATTAAGTCATATGATATTCTGGTTTCCTGCCTCCTTTAGAATTTTGTATCTCTTTCTTACAAAATCTTTTTTCATATTTCAGAGTTATTTCTCATCATTCGTATGAGTAATGATATGAGCTTACTATTTTTTAACTTTAGATATTTTTATTCAACTAAATTCTTTCTTATTCATACTTGTTTTTCAAATATTTTGGTGTAAGTTGTACTTATTATTGGTTTTGAATTTTGGAAATTTTTTATTCATCAAATTCTTTTTGTTTATTCATTCATAATTCTTTCAAATGTTTTGTGTAAGTTGTACTTACTAATCTTTTGAATTTTGAAATTTTTTTATTCATCAAAATTCTTTTTTCTTCATTCATAATAGTCTTTCAAATGATCAGTGTAAGTTGTACTTACTAATTTTTTGAATTTTGAAAATTTTTTATTCCTCAAAATTCTTTTTGTTTATTCATTCATAAATCTTCGAATGTTTGGTGTAAGTTGTACTTGCTAATTTTTTGAATTTGGAAATTTTTATTCATCAAAATTCTTTTTGTCTCTTCATTCATAATAGTCTTTCAAATGTTTGGTGTAAGTTGTACTTACTAATTTTTTGAATTTGGAAATTTTTTATTTCTCCTCTAAATATTTTTTAATGGATAATTGATTATAAGTTCCTTTTACTTTATTTGAAATGATATCCTTTAATACATACGTATTGTTATTATTGTTTTTAATAATCAGGTATGGGCCGGTATACAGCAGTAACAACTTTTTGGTAATGCCTTCCAAAGTACTGGGTAATTCCCTGTTTTTTAGCAGTACCTTTTCTCCGACTTCATAGCTTATTATTTTCTTAATCGCCTTTTGATACTTGTTCTTGCGCCTTTCCTGGTCTTCTGCCAATTTATTGTAGAATCTGATTCGATTGAATTTGTATTCTTGACTCATGGGGAACTCTATTATGTCTTGTATTTCTCTTGGAGGCGGTTTTTCATACATTGCCGTGTATGGCGTGGTACCTATAGCGGGGTGATAGGACAAATTAAGGAATTCTTCAGTAGCTAATAAATATTCTTGCCACTTCTTTTGTTGATTATAGCAATAAGTCCGTAATATTCTTCCGACTTCTCACAGTACCCTCTCCGCTGGATTGCTGCTGGGGTGGTAGACAGATGTCTTGTATGTCTTAATGCCCAACGTATTTAGAGTGTTTCTCCACCTCCAACCCTTAAATTGTGTTCCATGGTCTGTGATTATGGATGCCGGGCTCCCTATCTCTGGAATGTAATGGTTTGTTATTATTCCTAGAGTCTTCAAAGTGGTGGCTCTGTTCACAGGGTACAGTTTTGTGAATTTTGTGAAATGATCCATCATGATAATAATGTATTTGTATCGATGGCGTCCGCCACTGCGGGGAAATGGACCACATATGTCCAGAAAGACCTTTTCCAGTTTGGCTTGTGAGGTAATTGGTATCATCATACCCTCCTTTCTCTCATTGTTGGTTTTCACCAATTGACATATCAGACAGGTTTTGAGGTAGTTTCTCGTCTTTCTATTTATACTTTTTATATGACAATTCTCTTCTATCACCTTGATCACCTTCATGGCTCCCATGTGACCGTATCGTAGATGATAGTCCAGGATGATATCCTTTTCGATTGTAGTAGGGATCATGATCTTCCATATCTCTTCATCAAGGGATGTTTTGATGAATAATATTCCGTTATGTATACAATAAAATTTGTTTATTGTGTCATCTTGGTTGGAGAGACGAAGTTTAAGGTGGTTTAACTTCGGGTCGGACTGCTGGTGTTTGCTGATGTCCTGCACTATCTTTTCTAAATCAGATCTGTCCTTAATAATATTATAGATTTTCAAAACGCTCTCCTTTTCGCCTTCGAACGTTTGTTCTTCCAGATTTACTCTCGACAATACGTCGGCTACTACATTTTTACTTCCAGGAACATACTCCCACTGTATATCGTATTCCTGCAGGGCGAGTACCCATCTGGTCAATCTACCATGGCTTAACTTGCATCTTCTCAGAAATGATATTGATTTGTGATCTGTTCGAACGGTCACTGGATATCTGAGGATATACGTCCGAAACTTCCCGCAGGCAAAGACTACACTTAGCAGTTCTTTTTCCGTCACATTATAGTTCTTTTCACACTGGTTAAGGGTTCTGCTAGCAAAGCTCACTACTAGATGGTTTCCACTTTCATCTTCTTGGTACAGTGTTGATCCCAAGCTAATGTTACTAGCGTCACAGTTTAGAAAGAAGGGTCGGTTAAAATCCGGATGGTTGAGCATTACTGCTTCTAAGAACTTCTCCTTAATTGATTTGAAGGTTTCGTCTTGTTCTCTGACCACATCGCCATTTATTCTTGGATGATAACTGGTACTGAAACCGGGCCGTCAGTTCGGAATAATTATTTTGGAACTTCCTATAGTAGTTACACAGGCCTAAAAATGATTGTAGTTGCCTTCTGCTTTTTGGTATAGGGAATCGTTGTATGGCGTCTACTTTTTCTGTTGATGGTGTTATTCCTTGACTGTTTAACTGGAAACCCAAGAATTATACTTCTTTAGCTATAAGCTTGGACTTGTCTAGTTTAAGGGTAACATTATTTTCAGCAAGCTTCTTCAAAACATGCTCCACACGGTAACAGTGTTCTTCCCAATTGGTTGATGTTATTAGGAGATCATCAACATAGACAGTCGTGAATTGGAGCGCTTCTGGTCCGAGTATATGATCCATACAGGCGACAAAAACAGCTACTGAGTTCACCAACCCGAAGGGCAACCTCTTAAACTGATAATTGCGCCCTTCGAAGATGAACGCCATGTATTGCCGGCTTGCTGGGTGCAACTCCACCTGCCAACAGCCGCAAACGGTATCCCACGTGGTAATGAACTTCGTTCCGTGAAATCTCTTCAATATCTCATCAATTTCGCCAGGTGAGGTACGATCGTTAATAATCATTTTATTTATCTCACGTGCGTCAAGGCAAAGCCTTACCTTTCCATTTTTCTTTTGTATAGCCACAATTGGGCTAGTGTATGGCGATTGACTGCTCTCGATAATATCTTTACTGATCATATTCTGGATCTCTGTGCGTACGGCTTCCTTCAAAGATTGTGCTATGGGATACGACTTTCGATTAAATTCTACCGGTTCTCTGAATCGTATGGAACATTGGTAGTTCCGGATCTTTCCAGGTTCGTCCGAAAATACAGCTCGATATTTTTCATATATGTTGACCAATTGATTCAGCTGGTTTTCCTTTAATTGCTCGGTGGTATTATGGCACTGGAAGTTACGTATCTCCTGAATCTTTTGTTGCCATAGGTCATCCTCCGAATCCTGATGTACTGGCTTGTTGTTTGTCGGGTAGTTTGACAAGTAACTCACCTTATTTTGGTGGTCGAGAAGTTGTCTGGAGTCTAACATCTTGTGGTTAGTTAAATTGGCTACCCAGGTCGAACCTTCAGCAAAGAGTGATACCTTTCCTCGGCACAAGTCGATAACTGCTGAGTTTCTGCGCAATATGTCACATCCTATCATGATGTTGAAAGGTAATCCGGCTGCAACAAGGAATATCATATCCACACTAATGCCCTGACTGTTGACACTTAGGGATACCTGTTTTCTTATGGTCTTGTTCTGTCGGCCGGTAGCTCCTACAAGTACAATATTATTAATAGGTAGTACCGGTAAGTTTTTGTGGCATTCCTGCTGTATCCGGTCCAACTCATTACGATTTATTATAGAGACATTGGCTCCAGTGTCTATCATTATAGGAACAGAAATACCCTCAATTTCTGCAATTATATATATTATTTCATTGTCATTATTATTAATATTAATTTCGCTTTCTTCTAGCAGGTCCTTACGGATATCTTTCAAATAATTACTGTATATTATTGTAAAATTTTTTCTTTCTTTCTTCAAATTTCTTCCTTGGTCAAACCCAGCAGATTGGAACAGTAAAGGGTTATTGGAGTTTATTACTGCCTCCGTTCGTTTAAATGTTCCGCATCATTACGGATTAGGCCGTTGGAAGCATCAGCTTGGAGTCCTGAAACTGCTTCGTTTGGTTCAGCACGATCGTCCTGTTGGGCTTCTGTTACAGGTAGTCTTCGTTGATTGTCCAGCCTGGAACTACGTCTGGGCTCGTACTCTCTGTAACGATTACTTCCCTGACTTCCTTGAAAGGTCTCGTATTCATAATATCGGCTCCTTCGTTGAGGCTGGTACCTCCTCTGTCCACTGCCTTCCGCTCTGATGTAGTTAATATGGGGTCGATATGTCCTGTAATTATTGTTATTACCTCCATTCGGGTAAGTCCTGTTATAATTACTATGATAATTGTTATTAGAGGGGTTGGGATTCCTCTGACCATTTGGAACATAATTACGGTTATTATTATAATAACCGTTGTTGTTTTGTGGACGGTTATTATTATTATTATTATTATTGTTGTTGTTGCTGCTGTCATTATTATTAATGCGAGGAACATGATTATTATTATTATTGTAATTAAATCTAGGTACATTATTGTTATTACGGGTGTTATAATTGTATTCGGCATTATTCCGATTTGTGGAATTATAATTATTGTTGTTGCCCACATTCTGCCGATTATTATTATTCAAATTATTGGTGTTACTTCTTGGTTCCGGCCTTTCATATCTCCTGCGACTTTGGCGGTAAAAATCTTCATGCTCATACATTTCTAAGAGCTCGGTCATTGCTTGCACAGTCTTTATTTGACTGTTTCTTCTAGCTCTTATTATATCTTACTCATAATGGTATGAGAGCTTGCTGACCAGGCATTCTTCCGGTATCCTGGGCTCTAGATGTTTGGCCACGCACACCTTTCCCAAGAAATACGCTGTTAGAGTCTGGTTTCCATACGGGTTGTATTTTCCATGACAGATCCCGTCTCTGGCGATATTTTGTGTCGATTCAGACCAATATTTGGCTTTGAATAGCCTTTTGAATTGTTGGTAGTCGGTCACTTCGTCCCTTATCGCCATCCACCAATTATCTGCTATCTCCTTGAACGATTCGTCAAGCACTTCTTTATTCTCCCTCCAGCGATTGCCTCTGTGTTTGGTGAAGTACTCTTCGATTCTGGCTAGGAACTCCATCGGTTTGTTTTTATAAAACCTGAAGTTAATTCCTTCACGATTCTCGTTGTTAGGACAACTGGTAATGTTTGTCGGTCGACTATGGAACAGGTCTATATCTGTTTGGTTCTGTCGCACCTGACTGTTGATACTGGTCACAGTAGCTTCAATGCCGTAACATTTTTCTGTGAATCGGTCCTGCACTGGCTCCCAGTCTTCACGTGTTTCTTTTAGTCTTTCCTCCAATGTCTTCCTAGTCGTTTCTTCAATGTTGTTAACCTTAGTGTTTATTTCTGTCTTGATACTCTGTACTTCTCGTTCGGTCTGACTCCATCTTTCGTCAGCTTTTGTAACCTTTTGTTCGATTACCGTTAATTCCTCTTCTACCTTCTTGCTGATTGTTTCATTGTTTTCAGCTATTTTTTGCCCCAGTTCTTCCTTCAATGCTTCCATTTTTCCATCTAATCGGTTCATATTCTCTTGGTTCGTCTCTCTCAATTCTTCTCTTAATTGTTGATTATTGCTTTCCATTTTCTGACTTGTTTCTTCCATCTTCTTATTGGTCTCTTCCAGTTTTTGGCTTATCTGGGTTAATTCCTCCTTCGACTGTTTATTGTCAGTCTTTATTTCCTCCATTTTCTCCTCAATTTTCTGAATATTTTCTTCCATCTTCTCTTCTATCTTCTTACTGGTATCTCCAATTTTATTACCCAATTCTTCCTTCAATCGTTGGTTATCATTCTTCATTTCCTTATTATTTTCTTCCATTTTCTCCTCCATCTTCTTACTATTTTCTTCGATTTTCTTATTGGTATCTCCGATTTTATTACTCAACTCTTCCTTTAATTCTTCCTTCATCGTTTTAAATTCTCTGAGTAACATCTCCATCATTCTATCCAATTTTATATCTTCCTTTGTAGTGGATTTCTCCGGCTGTTCCTCCTGTGGTGCAGGCTTGTTTGGTTCTGCTGGCGGTAACATCGACTCCACATCTTCCACTGGTGTCGCCTCTTTATCCTCCATGTCTACCTCCTGCTCGGCTTCCATAGCCCTTTTCCTTGATGTAGCTCTCCTGTGCATCTCGCTCCTTCTTTCGACCTATTGACCGCTGCCGAGCTAAAAATAGGAAACTGGACACTCGTCCTTATTTTATAACTCTATTACCTCCTATTTAAAGCCCTTTAGTTGGACGCCAATTTGTAATATTAAATATTACAAATATAATAAATAAATAAATAAAATAGATATATTTAGTCCCACAAGATTATCCTCCTTAAAGCCCCACTGTTGGGCTAGCCAATTTGTAATATAAATTATTACAAATATAAGTAAATAAGAATATAATTATATATGTTATGATGTGATCCCACCAGACTAGTCTCTTTAAAGATAGCAAGAATTATGTTGTCTGAATCTCGGTGTTGAACTCGCCGATGATACAGCTCCACTTTGGATTCACCAATTACAAAGAATAAATTAAATATAAATAATGTTTTATAATTAAGTGTGATTGATTGATAATAAAATAAAATTTTGTAAGTTATGAAATTTGTACTAATATTTAGTTTTTTGTTCAATTGGTTAATTTAATTAATTAATAAATAATTAATTAATTGTGTGTGTACTTTTCTCAGATATTTCTTCTAGCACTGTAAATTATTTTTGTTTAGTAGAAAAAAATAGTTAACATTCATCATACAAATAAATACAACTCTTGTAACTGAATAATGATGTTCATTTATTGACATTCAAAATTATGCGCCATTCAAACTGCGCATGGCCAACGCATTGGCTGATATGTGCTCCAGTCGGTAGCGAACAAGATTAACAAAATATATTTTTTACAAGGTTAGTAATTATGGTTCTTTTAACGAGTGAAATGGACAGAGGGCAAGGAACAAGATACATTCTTACAGGTATTCTTAAACTAAATTATTGTAATACAACGTTTGTTTTGTTATAGTGATGTAGTGATTGATATAGTGGTGTGGTAGTGTAATTGCAGATACGCACCGGTATCTACGATAATGTTGTTGATAAAATGTTCAGATTATAATTATTATTGTTATTAGTTTGATTGTAGTGTCGAATAGGTGGGTATCGATGGTTCACTTCTTTAATTTTAAAATATTTCTCGCACTCCGTTAGTAACCTCCCTCACTTACCACACGTGGATATTGTAGTCCTGTTCGGTGACGGTTCAGCTGAAATACATACACTGCATATACAAATAGATATTCTGGTTGAATATCCAATGTGACTATCATACACAATATAAACGATATAATATCTAAATAAAGTTCTGAGTTATTAGAACTATTTGAATTCTTCCGCCATCTTTTGGTAGAACTGACTAAGAATAAATGAGCTAATTTAAATTTGAAATAATACTCTTTTTCCACTGGTAATAAAATGTAGAGGTTTATTAACGGTTAATGATATTATAAAATCTTTGAAAAATTGACAATCAGTTACTAATAACCTTTCGGATAATAATTACAATTAACAAAATTTAAAATAAGACTCTACTTAGCCTCAAGGCTGGTAAACCTGTTGGTTATACAATAGTTTTAATTTTAAGAGGTTATGTCCTCTTGTATCAGTTAATTACCATGTTCGTGTGGTTCTTTTAGGTAGCATGATACCAGGTACAAGATGTGGCATTAATAATGATATTAAATGAACATTAATTAAAACAAACAAACAAATATAAAAATCGAAAATTAGTACCATATAACTGATAGTTATGGTATTATCGTACGCGGGAATCCGCATGCATTATACAGTATTTAATAGACAATCAACGAGTGCGTTAGCTTGCACTACTGAAATGTATTACTTTATTTTAATAATTCACTTTAGGAATTATTTACTTACAAGAGAAAAATTTATTAAAAAACTCTTTGTTATTATTTCCATCTGGTTTGGATTTTACTTGAGAACAGACTTGTAACAGAGAAAGTGGCAAATTACAGTTACGACTTTAAGGTTATCTCATAACGTGAATTGTTATTATGGTTAACTGTCTTTAATATTTATTTCTTCTTAATCTAAGTATAGACATATTATTCATAATAGTTTTGATGTGTCATTATCAGTATCATATAATACTCTTTCCCATGAAAGTTAAAATATTTATTTTCAAATATAGAAAAATCAAGAAAACAACGTTAGTCAATTGAGCGACTATTGGTATTGCTCGTATTTTGTAATAAATACTTCAAATATGATTCTTTTAATTATGACAAATAATTAAAATATTTATTCAACATATTAATAATTGCGAATTAATACTTTCATTAATTCTGATAAATTCCATCATCATTTTTGATACTTCGCTTTTTACTGACTTGCGTAGTATATCAACATTACGTATTTACAGAAATTTTATTTCTGTTTCAATGTTAATTAAATAAAAAGAATTGTACTCCCTGTTTTTATCTTATACACAACACTCGTAAGTACGATCGATATTGTACACTAATCGTACTTAAATATTATACACTCCGCACATTTCACTCGTTTATGCTAGTGTGGTTTGTAGGTTATATGTGTGTTGATTTACTGATGTATGCTTGTCGCGCACAATTCAAAAAATAAACTTCTTCATATCGGAGAGTGACATGACCTGTCTGTATGATGACTGATGGGTGACTGTGACGCTCCTTCGAAGCGTCTGTGGCTTCTCTGCCAATGTTCATTCATTCGATTGGTTGAAATTATTAAACTCTCTAACCCAAAGCACTTTATTTTCTTAAAATATTTAATTTTTTACCAATTTTGGCCTTTGCGTTTGAGGCTATATGATGTCAGCACTGGTACAAAAGATAATTGCAAAGTTTAAATTCGTAATAACTTTCTTGATATTTGACTTATCGTTAAACGGTTAATGTCAGTAAATTGCGGACATCCTGTGCTTTAATTAAAGTCCAAACAAGATTATATTCCGTCCATTACTTCAATCACTATAACGATTTTAATGATTTTTTATGGTGCATCTTATATTTAATAAGTTTATTACACCAAATTTAATTATGTACACTAAAACACTTTTAATTAAACGCTCTGAGTCCATATCTCAACTGGTTTAATTCAAAACTTGGGAATTATTGTTACCCAAACAATATCTCGTTATGGCATCTTTGGGCGTCCATATTTGATTTTTCACAAATGTGCTTAAAACTAATTTTTCTTATCTAATAACACTAATACTGTAACTTAATAATAATAGAAACGTCTATTTACATAATTTTATACTTGATTATATGTACAGGGCTATATTTAATATACTATTTACATTGTTTTAGTACCCTCCTATCTCTTTTCTTACAATTGTCACTTTACTTCTGGTTTTTTCTACACAAGTTAGATTATGTAATAAATGCAATTAGTGTACACTTATTGTACCTAATTCCCTACATATAATTGCTAGCTTTTAGCCATCTGAGAACCCTTCAATTTCTAGTAATGGGTCTGTTTACATTATGTCATAGCATGGTAGTCAGTTATTTTTGTTAAAACAATAATTGAATTGTTATTGTTACACTTGATTTAGATTTCCAAAGTAGTATCAGATATTCTTCTGATCCTTGGTAATATTTTTATCTACTTTTAAACAAGTTTGTATGCTGTATTTTGCACAAATAATTAGCTCCTCATTGTTTGTTTACATTTGGCTTCCACCTTCATGGTCATTTGGTTTTTAATAATTTATATATAAAATGACTATTCTCATGGTCATGGTCTGTTCTCAAAGTAGCATTATGTGTCCCTCTTACTACTGGTAACACTCTTATCAATCTTTGTTCAAGCTTTAATACATTATTTTGCTTAACTAGTTGGTTACATTGTTGCTGCTTACTTCTGGCTATGTGTTCTTAGTTAGCTAGTTTACAATATTTTGTTTACAAAACTATTGTCATTATATTTATAATCTGTTCTCACAGTAGTACCAGATGTTCATCTAACTACTGGTAATACTTTCACTAACATTGGTACTTGTTTTGATATCGTATTTTGTCTAACTAATTTGGCATACTAGGTTCCATTTTTCCTATTTTTGTGCCATCATATTTGATCTGTTTTATTTGTATGGTATCTCAATATAATACACTGTCTATTAGTGTGTATCATTATTTATAACAAATCCTTGATTGATATTATAGTTGATGGTTATTTGGTTAAATTAACATGTATTATTTTTTTGTTTCATAGGTGTCTTTCCTATGGGGTTATGTAACAATGTACAACATGTTCTAATGCAGCATTTTGCTACTACTAACATGACTTCAGTATGGTATCTTACTACAATATTTTAATTGTTTTAAAACACATGTTTACACTACTTCTTCTTAAACAATAACACAAATCTTTTTGTACTAATTACAATATCTTTCTTGTCATTAGTTATATTTAATTCCTGTCACATTTGTTTGATATATAACAAGGGTTTTTTATTGTCAGTTCTCTATGAACAATAATATAATTGTTCGATTTTATTCTATTCTGGTGGTCTTATGATTATCTATGTGGATCACAACCTTTATTAAATTAGTCACACCAATTGTCTGTGTATATTTGACTATTTAATTCTTGCTGTTTTCACTATGAAATTAACACATTTTCTTACACTTTAAACCTTATCACTGGAATTGTTTGTGTGGTTTATTTGGTTAGAATTAGTTAATTGGTCACAGGTTTTCACATCTATATTAAGTACTCACTGTAATTGTTTGTGGTTCCTTAAATGTTAAACACTGTTTTTCTTTTCATATTTGATAATCACTATTCCTTTGGTTACTATTATAGTCTCTAGTACACTTGATAAATGATGAGTCCTTGCATGGTCTATCCATTTTCTTCTCTCTTCATGGTACGTTTCCTTGTCCTTCTTCTTTTCCTCTTCTTTAGGTTTGAATGTCTTCTTCAATATTTCCATTGTAGTCATTATCTTCATTTGTTTCCCTCGCTGTTGGAGTTTATTGGTATTGTCGTTATTTTGCTGGTAATGGTATTATTCTTGTTGGTTCCCCTCACTGTTGGATCCTATTGGGTCTGGTTACTGATATCTTTGTTTGGCTCATGGTCATTTTCTTTCTTCATTTCGTATTTGATGCTGCTATGTTAATACTTTCTTCCTCGTCGTTGGATTGTTTTACTAATATATCTGTAGATACACACTTTTATTCACATAGTTTTATTTATCTAGACATACTTTCATGCTTTTCTCTTACTTGACGTTATATTAGCTTATTTTATGTAACGGCAATATTTGGTAACGTTACATATGCCTTCCTATAAGAATTGATTAATTCTGAATCAGTGTCTTTATTTTTCATTGAAGAATTCATCAATTGTTGTACGTTTCCATGTCGATTCACATGTTTTTTACATATATCCCTTCACTTTCTTCTATTTGAATCATAACTATTTCTTCTCTATGTAACTATCTCCCTTGTTTATTTAGTTCCCTAATTCCCTAACATAAGCTTAGCTGTGGCAGTTCAGAGCGGCTCACTTTGGCTATTCAACTCCACTGGCCATACTAACTTCAATAAATATGGAGGCAAATCATCTCCTACAATAATAATAAATGATTGCTGGCATTATTCATCAGTCAATTCATCTCAAATAATCAAAAAATAATAATATTGGTCGTTCTTCCGACAAATAATAAATATCCTTGGGATTAACTCACGCATCTGCGGTTTATACATTGTTATACTCTCTTTTTCTTGATTCAACTCGACTAAATTCTTCACATATTATAGGGATAGTTTGTTTTACATTTCATCACTGGTATACTCTCATGATTATCTTCGTTAGTATATTACTTTTCATTCTTCTTCATCATTGATTAATCTTTTCATTTTGTATCACATTAAACGTCATCTCGTCATATTCTTCATTTCAGGGTTTATTCCTCTAGATATAATTCATAAATACATTTATTTTTCTCCTTTCTCATGGTTTTAGTTGGTATATAGTCCATGTGGTATTGGCTTTTCTCTAGTAAAATACACTGGAAAACAATGTGGTTGTGTGTGGTTGCTTGTCTACATCAATGATATTTATTTAGTTTTGCTCCTCCAACTTCTTATTTGCTCCTTCCTCCTTCATTTGTAGTACGGGTATGATGTTAAACTTTTACTAGTTGACTTGGCTCTTGGAATTACATATTTATATATAGTTATGCCATAGATTTTGGGTGTCCGTCTCGTATTGTACTTTTCCTTTATAGTACGGGTGAGATGTTATTATTACTAGTTGACTCGGCTCTAGGAATTTATATACATGTTTCATATATTTTATGCCAAAGTTCTTGGGTGTCGTTCTCATATAGTACTCCTCTGTTATTAGTAGTACTCTATTATTTATAAATACAATGTTCTGAATCCTTTACATAAACTCTTTGGGAGCATATTTTTTCACATTATAAAATTACAATATATTCAGTGTTCATTACATAGTTATACAGTTACTTCTCATTTAACATAAACACATAATAATTTTCATAGCCATATTACATCCTTTCTTCTTTAATCAACATTTATTTTCATAATTATATTTTCATTTTTCACTTTTTTAATAAACAATAGTCTTCATGGCCACATTTCATTTTTCATCTTTATATAGTCAACAGTTGTATTCACAAGTATATTTTCATCTTTCATTTCATCTCCATAACAAATATTTTCATCTTTTACATAATGTTCACAACAAAATAATTTATATCGCTATTTTTTCACTTTTAGTCCTATATTTTAATTGCCGATATATCTTTTCATTTAACCTTGTGTCAGCATTATTGGTTATCATAATAGTTGGTCCCATAATTCAGTGTATTTTTATTCATTTTAACCATAATCATCGTTCTCCTCTCTTCTTGTCGATCGGACTTCTTTAGTATCCATATTCCTTTCCGTTTTTGACATATATCGGGCTATCATCCGGTTTTCCATTTGTAGGCTATTAGGGCTGTGTCTGCCTTCCATTCTTCTGTCTTCTTTCTCTCGCCCTCTTCAATATATTTGTGTTTATGGTTCTCCTGGTGGCTGTCAGTACTGATGTTTGGTAACTCCCTCAATTTGGTTTGGGTACCGTCATCTATCTTCTGATTGGGTACTTCAGTTAATTGACTCCTCTTCTTCCGCAGTTCTCTGATTTCTCTGGCATATCCTTCGACAATCCGGTCCCATTTCTCTTGATAGCCTTCCTTTTTCTTAAAATATCTCACTCTTCTCTTGGAAATACGTGGTTGAAATGCTTTGTTGGTCATTTTCTTCTTCGTTGTTACATAATCTTCCTCTTCGTCCATCTCCATGATACTCCTCCGATACTCCTTCCTGAAGACCCCTTCTTCATGGTTGATAATTGGTAAGTTGACCATATTAATCAGACCATTTCTAGTCATTTCAATTAATTCTTTTGTAATTCTTGCCTTCCTTGGGCGTATGGTTCTTCTTTCTTCCATCTTCACCTCTTCCTTTTCTTGAATTATTTTGATCTTCTTTTCTCCACTATCTTTAGGCTCTGGATTCGTCAGTTCCATGGTTTTATTTTCAGGTACTTTTTCAATCTCCATTCGATCGTCTACTATTAATTCTCTTCTTATCTTCTTAACACTCTCTTCTGCCTCTTCACAACATCTTTTTATTGTCTTTCCTGATTGCTTGTAATTATCCTTCACTACCGTGTTTATTGACTCCACAATCTCCTTGTCATCTTCCTTTATTCTCTTATTCACGTGGTCTAATCTCCTGTTGATCTTGTCGATTTTCTGGTTGACTTGATCAATTTTTATTCCCAACTCAGTAGATAAGTCTTCCTTCATTATGGCCATTTTCTTCTCTAATAGTTCTTCAGTTTTCTTTTGCCCATCTTCCATCCTCCTGTTAGTTTCATTTATTCTGTCATTTAATTCCTCCTTTAACAACTCTATATTTTTCTGGCTCTCCTTCTGACCTTCCTCTATTTTTTGGTTAGTGGACTGGCTAGTTTTATCTATTTTATTGTTCAATTCCTCTTTCAGGGTTCGGTTGTCCTCCTTTAATGAGTCTATTTTTTGGTCTGTGGATTTCAGGCCTTCCTCTATCTTCTTACTTAATTCCTCCTTATTAGATCTATTGTCTTCCTTCAATGACTCCATCATTCTTTTCATCCACTCTTGAAACGCTGACTCTCCTATTGACATTGTTTTTTCAGGCTGGCTTGTTTCCGGTAGAGTCTCTTGTGGTATAACTTCCGGTTCCTCCTCGTCTGGTTGTTGAACCTCCTCCGCCGGTTCAAGAGGTTTGTCCTTTATTTCCAATAAAATTTCTTCAACGTCTTCCGTTGACGTAGCCTCCTTTTCTTCCATTCTGGCCTCCCTCTCTGCTTCTGTTGCCCTCTTTCTCGACGTTGACCTCCTTGTGTTGTACATCTTGTCGCTGGCAATGTACCTGCAGTCTCTTGATGGATTGGGGTAATTAGATTATTGGTTATAGTATGTTTTTCCCTAATCCGCGCTCAGACGTAGGGCGCCACGTTGTAATACAACGTTTGTTTTGTTATAGTGATGTAGTGATTGATATAGTGGTGTGGTAGTGTAATTGCAGATACGCACCGGTATCTACGATAATGTTGTTGATAAAATGTTCAGATTATAATTATTATTGTTATTAGTTTGATTGTATTGTCGAATAGGTGGGTATCGATGGTTCACTTCTTTAATTTTAAAATATTTCTCGCACTCCGTTAGTAACCTCCCTCACTTACCACACGTGGATATTGTAGTCCTGTTCGGTGACGGTTCAGCTGAAATACATACACTGCATATACAAATAGATATTCTGGTTGAATATCCAATGTGACTATCATACACAATATAAACGATATAATATCTAAATAAAGTTCTGAGTTATTAGAATTATTTGAATTCTTCCGCCACCTTTTGGTAGAACTGACTAAGAATAAATGAGCTAATTTAAATTTGAAATAATACTCTTTTTCCACTGGTAATAAAATGTAGAGGTTTATTAACGGTTAATGATATTATAAAATCTTTGAAAAATTGACAATCAGTTACTAATAACTTTTCGGATAATAATTACAATTAACAAAATTTAAAATAAGACTCTACTTAGCCTCAAGGCTGGTAAACCTGTTGGTTATACAATAGTTTTAATTTTAAGAGGTTATGTCCTCTTGTATCAGTTAATTACCATGTTCGTGTGGTTCTTTTAGGTAGCATGATACCAGGTACAAGATGTGGCATTAATAATGATATTAAATGAACGTTAATTAAAACAAACAAACAAATATAAAAATCGAAAATTAGTACCATATAACTGATAGTTATGGTATTATCGAACGCGGGAATCCGCATGCATTATACAGTATTTAATAGACAATCAACGAGTGCGTTAGCTTGCACTACCGAAATGTATTACTTTATTTTAATAATTCACTTTAGGAATTATTTACTTACAAGAGAAAAATTTATTAAAAAACTCTTTGTTATTATTTCCATCTGGTTTGGATTTTACTTGAGAACAGACTTGTAACAGAGAAAGTGGCAAATTACAGTTACGACTTTAAGGTTATCTCATAACGTGAATTGTTATTATGGTTAACTGTCTTTAATATTTATTTCTTCTTAATCTAAGTATAGACATATTATTCATAATAGTTTTGATGTGTCATTATCAGTATCATATAATACTCTTTCCCATGAAAGTTAAAATATTTATTTTCAAATATAGAAAAATCAAGAAAACAACGTTAGTCAATTGAGCGACTATTGGTATTGCTCGTATTTTGTAATAAATACTTCAAATATGATTCTTTTAATTATGACAAATAATTAAAATATTTATTCAACATATTAATAATTGCGAATTAATACTTTCATTAATTCTGATAAATTCCATCATCATTTTTGATACTTCGCTTTTTACTGACTTGCGTAGTATATCAACATTACGTATTTACAGAAATTTTATTTCTGTTTCAATGTTAATTAAATAAAAAGAATTGTACTCCCTGTTTTTATCTTATACACAACACTCGTAAGTACGATCGATATTGTACACTAATCGTACTTAAATATTATACACTCCGCACATTTCACTCGTTTATGCTAGTGTGGTTTGTAGGTTATATGTGTGTTGGTTTACTGATGTATGCTTGTCGCGCACAATTCAAAAAATAAACTTCTTCATATCGGAGAGTGACATGACCTGTCTGTATGATGACTGATGGGTGACTGTGACGCTCCTTCGAAGCGTCTGTGGCTTCTCTGCCAATGTTCATTCATTCGATTGGTTGAAATTATTAAACTCTCTAACCCAAAGCACTTTATTTTCTTAAAATATTTAATTTTTTACCAATTTTGGCCTTTGCGTTTGAGGCTATATGACGTCAGCACTGGTACAAAAGATAATTGCAAAGTTTAAATTCATAATAACTTTCTTGATATTTGACTTATCGTTAAGCGGTTAATGTCAGTAAATTGCGGACATCCTGCGCTTTAATTAAAGTCCAAACAAGATTATATTCCGTCCATTACTTCAATCACTATAACGATTTTAATGATTTTTTATGGTGCATCTTATATTTAATAAGTTTATTACACCAAATTTAATTATGTACACTAAAACACTTTTAATTAAACGCTCTGAGTCCATATCTCAACTGGTTTAATTCAAAACTTGGGAATTATTGTTACCCAAACAATATCTCGTTATGGCGTCTTTGGGCGTCCATATTTGATTTTTCACAAATGTGCTTAAAACTAATTTTTCTTATCTAATAACACTAATACTGTAACTTAATAATAATAGAAACGTCTATTTACATAATTTTATACTTGATTATATGTACAGGGCTATATTTAATATACTATTTACATTGTTTTAGTACCCTCCTATCTCTTTTCTTACAATTGTCACTTTACTTCTGGTTTTTTCTACACAAGTTAGATTATGTAATAAATGCAATTAGTGTACACTTATTGTACCTAATTCCCTACATATAATTGCTAGCTTTTAGCCATCTGAGAACCCTTCAATTTCTAGTAATGGGTCTGTTTACATTATGTCATAGCATGGTAGTCAGTTATTTTTGTTAAAACAATAATTGAATTGTTATTGTTACACTTGATTTAGATTTCCAAAGTAGTATCAGATATTCTTCTGATCCTTGGTAATATTTTTATCTACTTTTAAACAAGTTTGTATGCTGTATTTTGCAAAAATAATTAGCTCCTCATTGTTTGTTTACATTTGGCTTCCACCTTCATGGTCATTTGGTTTTTAATAATTTATATATAAAATGACTATTCTCATGGTCATGGTCTGTTCTCAAAGTAGCATTAGGTGTCCCTCTTACTACTGGTAACACTCTTATCAATCTTTGTTCAAGCTTTAATACATTATTTTGCTTAACTAGTTGGTTACATTGTTGCTGCTTACTTCTGGCTATGTGTTCTTAGTTAGCTAGTTTACAATATTTTGTTTACAAAACTATTGTCATTATATTTATAATCTGTTCTCACAGTAGTACCAGATGTTCATCTAACTACTGGTAATACTTTCATTAACATTGGTACTTGTTTTGATATCGTATTTTGTCTAACTAATTTGGCATACTAGGTTCCATTTTTCCTATTTTTGTGCCATCATATTTGATCTGTTTTATTTGTATGGTATCTCAATATAATACACTGTCTATTAGTGTGTATCATTATTTATAACAAATCCTTGATTGATATTATAGTTGATGGTTATTTGGTTAAATTAACATGTATTATTTTTTTGTTTCATAGGTGTCTTTCCTATGGGGTTATGTAACAATGTACAACATGTTCTAATGCAGCATTTTGCTACTACTAACATGACTTCAGTATGGTATCTTACTACAATATTTTAATTGTTTTAAAACACATGTTTACACTACTTCTTCTTAAACAATAACACAAATCTTTTTGTACTAATTACAATATCTTTCTTGTCATTAGTTATATTTAATTCCTGTCACATTTGTTTGATATATAACAAGGGTTCTTTATTGTCAGTTCTCTATGAACAATAATATAATTGTTCGATTTTATTCTATTCTGGTGGTCTTATGATTATCTATGTGGATCACAACCTTTATTAAATTAGTCACACCAATTGTCTGTGTATATTTGACTATTTAATTCTTGCTGTTTTCACTATGAAATTAACACATTTTCTTACACTTTAAACCTTATCACTGGAATTGTTTGTGTGGTTTATTTGGTTAGAATTAGTTAATTGGTCACAGGTTTTCACATCTATATTAAGTACTCACTGTAATTGTTTGTGGTTCCTTAAATGTTAAACACTGTTTTTCTTTTCATATTTGATAATCCCTATTCCTTTGGTTACTATTATAGTCTCTAGTACACTTGATAAATTGATGAGTCCTTGCATGGTCTATCCATTTTCTTCTCTCTTCATGGTACGTTTCCTTGTCCTTCTTCTTTTCCTCTTCTTTAGGTTTGAATGTCTTCTTCAATATTTCCATTGTAGTCATTATCTTCATTTGTTTCCCTCGCTGTTGGAGTTTATTGGTATTGTCGTTATTTTGCTGGTAATGGTATTATTCTTGTTGGTTCCCCTCACTGTTGGATCCTATTGGGTCTGGTTACTGATATCTTTGTTTTGGCTCATGGTCATTTTCTTTCTTCATTTCGTATTTGATGCTGCTATGTTAATACTTTCTTCCTCGTCATTGGATTGTTTTACTAATATATCTGTAGATACACACTTTTATTCACATAGGTTTATTTATCTAGACATACTTTCATGCTTTTCTCTTACTTGACGTTATATTAGCTTATTTTATGTAACGGCAATATTTGGTAACGTTACATTATTATGGCTGAAATAAAACAATATTATTATTTAAATTGTCAATTATGAAAATTAATATCGAACCATTCGTCAAAATGACGTCACTCCCTTCAAGCTGGCTGTGTCTCGTGCTCGGAATTCAAGTATGGCTGCCGTCACCTCGCTTTTGGCTGCTATGAACTGTTTGGGCTTCTCCCGCAGAAATAAATGAATATTCCCTTCTCTGCGAAGTAGTGTTGGTCCAGGAATATAGTGTAGAGTGTCCTCTCTTCTCCTGCGATGTCGTTTCGTGATGGGTTTCTTGTGAAGTGTCCGGTGTTCAAATATGTGTATACATGTTCTGCTAAAATGGTCCAAAATTGTCTCAAAATGGCCGTTGATTTCTTGTACTTGTGTGTGCTGGTGTTATTGCTGTTGTTTGGAATTAGTGAGGTGTTAAATATTAATGGTTAATGTTATTTTCATTTTTAGTTAACCTCTGTTACACTCCGCATAACCACACTCGGTTTTACACAAAATTATTCTTTTTTCGGTATTCTGTTAGTACATTTTCAACTAGTCGTCTTCACGATTAACAATAGACTAAACTCTGAACGTCGTCGTTTTAGGGTAATTTGTGATATGTCTTTTTCCTCTTTATATTGTTCAATTATAAAAATATCTGTCTAAGACTTGGTTCACCATCTAAATATACATAATAAGTTTTCTTATTTTTTACTGTATTTCAAATATTTCTTAATTTTACATAAATCTAACTACTCAGTGATATTGATTAATTAATTTTACATATTTGGATATATAGCTGGGTTGTTTCAAGTTCATTTAAGCCCAAAAATTACAATTTTTTATAATTATTGTAGGCCTCATATTTTGTACAAATTTAGTGTTTAAATGGTTTTTAAGTGTTTTTTCTGATAATAGTTCCATGGAATATTCTTAATAACTCCGTGATTATCTTTGTTGTTAATAATTTTGTTGTTAAAACACTTCAATATTGATTAATTTACTGTTTAGTCTGATTTGATTACCATTATAGGCCTAGTATTATTTGTTTCCAAAAGAAGTTAATTTTCTTTCCTTTGTCATTCCATTCGCTATTAATTGTATCTGTATTAATTATATTTTCAATTTCTGTGTTTTATGTATTCAATTCTATTCCCTATTATGTAGTTTGATTCTCTGATAAATAGTTTTGGTTTACATTACTAGTCTGTGTTTTCTAAAGTGGTGTCTTAGCTAATCTGCCTTGTATCTTTCCTATGGTTTACAGTTTTGAATAAAATTATTACATTTCTATTTCCTACTTGCCACTCTGCCTTACAAACTTGAAAATTAAATAACATGATTTTAAAATACAATGGAATATCTTATATCTACTAAAACTTTTTTTTTATATCATTTAAACATAACAAAAACATCTTATGCCTAATAACACTTTCAGTTATCAACTGTCTCTTGTGTTTACTATAACTACTTTGATAATAAAATGAAATAAAAATATCTTATAACTAATGACACCTTCAGTTATTAACTGTCTCTAGTGTTCACTATAATTATGTTGATAATAAAATGCAATAAAAATAAAAACATCTTATAACTAATGACACCTTCAGTTATTAACTGTCTCTTTCAATTAATATAACTGTCTTGGTAACTCAATGAAATAAAAACGTCTTATACCTATTATTTTCTTATACTACTTAATTTTTTAAAACACTTTTATTATTATAATTGACCTCAGTCATTAGACTGTCTTTTATTTTCTATATAATTTTTCCCTACATTAATGGTAGTCTTTTTAATAGATTTCTATTTCTTACACTACACTTTATTATAGTGTATCACATCTTTTTGTCTACACTAATGGTAGTCTTTTTAATAATTTTTCACATATTATACTTATAACTAGTTTACAATTCGGTTCTCTTTGGATTGTATCTTGTAACTTGTTACTGGGTCTAAATATATTGGTTTTAATTTTGTTCAATGGTATGTATTCCATTATTAACATTTTTTGGAATAACTCTTCTTGTTTCTAGGCTCTTTGTAGGAATCTTGACATATTTTGTCCTTTCTTCATTATTATATTAGTAATTTCTGGTCTTGTGGTTTCGCTGCTTCTTGACCTTATAAATTTCCATTATTAATATTGTTTCACCCTTTTATTTCCTTTTTCTTGTCCTTCCCTTTTTACTGCTTCCCCAATCTACTGGGTATACTGCTGGTTTATTGGGTTTTTACATAGTAAGTTATTTTGACCATTGGTTTTCTTTGTTATTTTTTTATTCTTATTAACATTTTATTGACTTAATATACAGTTTCTAGTTTAATCCTTAAAACAATTCATTCTTCTCACTCACATAACATTTTGTTATGCTACAAATGTTATCGATCAACCACTGTATTCACCAGATATGGCTCCTTGTGACTTTTTCCTATTTCCCAGACTCAAATTACCCCCTTGGGGAAGGCGTTTTGATTCGATTGAAGCCATAAAAGAGAATTCACAGAAGGAGCTGAAGGCTATACCTTCTTCAGTGTTTGAAAAGTGTTTTGAAGACTGGGAGAAGGATTGGCAAAAATGTATTGCCTCAGATGGAGCGTATTTTGAAGGCGACAAAATTAATTAGCTTGTTGGTACATCCTCTTCATTCACTTATTAATATTTATATATATATTGTAACATGACATAAGGTGGTGAAAATACACTGATGATTTATCATAAACAAAAAAGCTGAAAATGAGAAGAAAGGCCAAAAACTTATAAATCAAAGATTAATGACCAAATTACAATAACAAATGACTGAGAAACTGACAATGACTTGAGCCAATAGATTGGAAAACCAACAAGGAAAATATAATGTAACAAGGAAGAAGGAATAAGAAACTAAATGTAACCAAGAATGTAATAACGAACATTGTAATCGCCGAATTATGACTATAATATTTATATAAACCAATGCACTAAAATAGTTAGGGCATAAATAAAAGTTAACCATATTAACAATAACAAGTAAGATAATGATGTTGTATATATATTGTGTGAAAGAAGAAGAAAAATGTACTTATAAATATAAGGTAGGGAGTTAAAAACTAACCATACCCAAATTAATAGTGATAATAATAGTCAAGGCCAATAAAAGATGCTTTGAGCCAAACAAAGGCAATAATTAAATAATAACCAAAATTGATCAAGGTGATTTGAAAGTAAACTAATTATTCATAACCCATAATCACACAGTGATATCAAAATAATCAGACAAACCGTGTGAATAATAAATAAGTGAGTGGAATAAAAAGTGTATAAAAATAAAAAAGTGGTGAAATGCTATGTATAGCATGTGATAAAAAAAATGTGACTTTTCTCTTTTCTTATAAATAATTAATAAACATATATTTGATAATTATGTATTTGTATAATCTAAACCACACATCCGGTGAGAACATGTGCTCAGTTTTTTCAAAGTACATTAGGCTTTTCGGGTCCAAGGTTGCGTTAAGCAAAAAAGACAGAGGTATTCGGGGTATTGAAATAACCATTCACACAACATGAGGATAACAAATTAGATTTTATTTAGTTATTACTGTTTAACGATTACAAACAATTAGAGTCAATTAATACTTGATAAAATGCAAAATGGCGGCTTCATGACTTCCGCCTTCTAGCCATGCTTTCATGGCTACCTAGCCTAGTTTTCTTTGAAATTAAGGCTTTTATCAAATTCATTTACTGCAGTTAAAACTTCAAGAGAAATGTTATTAATTTTCTTTGATGTTAATAGTTACTCTAAACTTGAATCACAAACCAACGCCTCAGATATATTTACTTAAAGTTGGCCAACTCTCGCGTTCACACTATCACACACAACATTCATTTTCTGATACTGAATACATTTTATTTTATATATTTAGAGCTCATGTTTTAATTTTGAAAGTAATTTTGAAAGGGCTTTCCTGAAATTGATGCGGCGTAGACTCCTCAGAAGACTCCCATGTTGGCTGGCAGATGTTCGGCCGAACCTCTCTTTGTCCTTTTTAGTGCACTGAATTTACTAAACTTTTACATTGGTTGTCCACTGATGCTACATTATTGTTGATAATTACATTTTTTAAACAATTATTTCATTTTTACGGCAAAAACTGCCCACTGCACTGTTTGAGCATGTGCTCTCTTTGAGTTGTTACTGACGACTGGGGGTGATTTAGATGCAATTGTTATGTAAGTGGTCGTGCATCTGACGTCATTGTCCATTGTTTTATAGCCACCACCCTGGTTAATACGTAATTGATTGCATGCCGTCATTGTTTATTTATGACGATATGGCTTTGTGGACCAATGAAAAGTTCGTATTATTAGTTCGTTTCACTTATGCCGCCATTACACATGTTAAACTCTGCTCGTACCACGATGACCTTGACTTGGCTCCCCTCTTGTTGAATCTGCGTATTAATTGGGACTTGGGCAAAACTAACCTAGCCCTTGTTAACATTCATGATCAGAATAAAATTTACAATAAAAGATTCCTGAATCCCATTATTATGGTAATAGGTATTTCTGTACTGTCACAAAACCCCCTCAATGAAAGGTTTGGTGTCGAGACACAAAAACTTTCATTGACTCATTCACACGTTTCTAAAAGGATCAGTCCAGATATGTTGCCTCAACCCCCTGTAGTGTTGATATAAAAGAAAAATTTCAATCACTTACCCTTGGTCCTATAGTGCTGATCGTACCTGTCTGACCTTACTGGACTTCTCCGGAGAGATCCCTACACCATAAGGCCATGAGGCACTGAACGCTCCTGTTCTGACGCTCCGGCCAGCGCAGGACCGCGGTCACAACACCACAAAACTCTGAAACATGTAATACAAAATTTTAAAATAGTGGCCTTATTTATCTACATATCCGTAACTGATATGTCTCCCCTTAGATGCATTGGTTTGTGTTTTGAGGCGTTGGTTTTCTTTATTCATAAAATTCCAAATAACACACAAAAATATATAACAAGATTTTAGACAGATAATCCTCCTACTTTTCAACATTCCTACATATATTTTTTATCAAATTCTCTGACTCCAGTCAACATCAACTCACTCCTCTCATCATAAGAAAATATACCGTTATACTAAACATAAAACAAATTCTACTCTCAAACAACAACTACTATCTTTACTCATTTATTTCAAATAACATCAGCATATATAACTATTATGGCAAACTCTTCAAAAATTTTCTTTACGTTTAATTTTCTTTTTATAACAGAATCATTACTATAGATTTGATAACTACCATAAAAATTAACATTATTACCGTCACTACACCTGTAGTAACCTCCTGACCTATTGTACCATCACATAATAAAACATTGTACATTAAACACTAACATTGAACAATTCACATTACTTAATTCATATTTACATAACTTGTAGCAGAACTTTATAACATTTTTATTATCAACTTTCGATTAACTTTTATTATTTAACATTCTTTTATATCAGATTCTATACAAAAAAATTTCAAATTTATCATTTACCTTTCAGTTACCTCACCTTTCTACTATGAATTTTTCCTTTTCTAACCCTTTTATCCTTATTAGTTTGGGTGACTCTCTATTATTCATTATTCTCTATATCTTATTTTGGCATTTGTCAATCTAACCTTACTACCCCTTTTTCTCTACTAACAACCGTTTCTAACCATTAATACATTATGACACCAATATCTCTATAATAACCCCCTTCACTAATCCCATTTAAAACCTCTGGCACCGCTCATTTTTTGTACAAGGATGTATGTTCCCTACCTGGCCATATCCATTCCTAACCATTTGCCCTCCACCAAATATCGGCAAACACTCTAACCCAAAATTGCTCCGCCTGCCACAACGCTGCACGCTGGTCCCTTGCCATGTCGCACGCTGATCACTCCTTACACCGGATCCTTACTACAAAATATCACCATCAACAAAATATATAATTACCATTCACATTACTCACCTCTACATATAATCACTAACTACTGTGTCCCTAAAATATCTAACACCTCTTTATATATTATCAGTATCTCAACATTCTTATTTTCACTAACTCCCATTAACTCTATTTAACTAACTCCAATGCCCTTATTTATCATTATTACCCAAACTCTTTACAACATTTCACCTTAATATACCACTAGAAAATTCATCACTTATCTATTAACAACAATACCTCTCAACATACAAATATATCGCATGCTTAATCATTTACTAACCATTAGACTCTGAATTCCATAATCATTTAAAATCATTCTCATACTTCCTTCAATTATTTAAAATTCTACAATACATGTTTACATAAAAAAAATATATAAAGTACACAACAGCAAAAATACACAAATACATTGACATTAATATACAGAAAAATATACAATCCACATTATCATTATATCAATTACCATAAATCAGTCATAAACAGTCCATCCTGAAAAACACTGTCCACATAATTAAATGTTCATAAACACAATAAAATGTTTACCCTCCATCGTCAAATAATAGTCGAATCTTAAAACTATATACATTGTTTATTATTAGATATCTTATATTATTACTATCAATATAATACTTATCTAATTCTTCATGTATTTCCACAATACTATTTGAATTAATATGCTTATTCCATATTACTATCTCATATAATTTGTCACGATCGAGTATGGTCATGTCACCTTTGGTACAGTTAGTCATAATTAGGTAAGTTGTATTATCCTTGTTATCAACATCATCTCCTACTACCTCAGTTTCAATACAAGGTAAGTGCTTGCTATTATTTTCACTTCTCTCTCCACCTAACCTTTCTACAAATTCTTCATAATTTCTATTTACTCTATATAACTCCATCTCCCAATTATCACACAACTCTCTTTCACAATATCTCCCATCATAACCCCAAATCACATTCTCTCTCTCAATATATGCAGGGGACACTACAACTTTATTCTCGCACCACCTATCAGGTGCACAAAAAATCCAGGGACAACTATTTTCAGACCTTTTGTCTCCCAAATCTACATCGAAGGCACTCTCATCCTTCCTAAAAACATATACATCACCCCCTACTTCATCATTAAGGGAAAAATCTAACCCCTGCAATTCCCCTACAATTATACCTTCTTTACGCACTCTCTTTAAACCTTCAAAACGCACTATCATTCCCTTATTATCATATTCTATTCCCCATAACACCTCATTATTACTATCAACCTCCACACTATTACCTCCTATTACTATATTTTTATTTATTTTATCATAATTTCCACTACTACTTACCTTGTCATCTTTGTTCAATTCTAATTTGTCTATTACTTCTTATTTTCTAATTCTATCTCATTAATTCTCTTGTCAACATTAAAAATCATTTTCTTAATTTCATTTTTTAATTCATCGAATTTTACGTTAAAATTATTTTGGACTTCTCTAATTTCACTTTTCTGTTCGTTAAATTTCTCATCAAGTTTACTAAATTCTTGATTACAAAGCATTTGCATCATTTTCATAATTTCGTTATTTTCAGCCCTGTTAGTCGGGACTGGCATTGAGTGAATAATTCCTTCACTCATGACTTCTGACTCCGTCATGCTCGTCTGGCTATTATTTGCACTGTCAGTGATGCTGACATTTTCTTTATTGTCTGCCATTTTTTAATATACTGATAATAATAAATTCTGTCTTAGTTGTCATACAATTCTACTCACACCATACATAACCTACATTGGTAACCTCTAATGTTACGTATTTCTCGTTACCCGTCTACCTATGCTTTTGGCTTATTTATATAATGTGATTTTATATAAAGTCCACAGTTCGGGAGCCATCTGTGACTTTTCTCTTTTAATTATAAATAATTAATAAACATATATTTGATAATTATGTTTTTGTATAATCTAAACCACAGATCCGGTGAGAACATGTGCTCAGTTTTTTCAAAGTACATTAAGCTTTTCGGGTCCAAGGTTGCGTTAAGCAAAAAAGACAGAGGTATTCGGGGTATTGAAATAACCATTCACACAACATGAGGATAACAAATTAGATTTTATTTAGTTATTACTGTTTAACGATTACAAACAATTAGAGTCAATTAATACTTGATAAAATGCAAAATGGCGGCTTCATGACTTCCGCCTTCTAGCCATGCTTTCATGGCTACCTAGCCTAGTTTTCTTTGAAATTAAGGCTTTTATCAAATTCATTTACTGCAGTTAAAACTTCAAGAGAAATGTTATTAATTTTCTTTGATGTTAATAGTTACTCTAAACTTGAATCAGAACCAACGCCTCACATATATTTACTTAAGGTTGGCCAACTCTCACGTTCACACTATCACACACAACATTCATTTTCTGATACTGAATACATTTTATTTTATATATTTAGAGCTCATGTTTTAAATTTAGAAAGTAATTTTGAAAGGGCTTTCCTGAAATTGATGCGGCGTAGACTCCTCAGAAGACTCCCATGTTGGCTGGCAGATGTTCGGCCGAACCTCTCTTTGTCCTTTTTAGTGCACTGAATTTACTAAACTTTTACATTGGTTGTCCACTGATGCTACATTATTGTTGATAATTACATTTTTTAAACAATTATTTCATTTTTACGGCAAAAACTGCCCACTGCACTGTTTGAGCATGTGCTCTCTTTGAGTTGTTACTGACGACTGGGGGCGATTTAGACGCAATTGTTATGTAAGTGGTCGTGCATCTGACGTCATTGTCCATTATTTTATAGCCACCGCCCTGATTAATACGTAATTGATTGCATGCCGTCATTGTTTATTTATGACGATATGGCTTTGTGGACCAATGAAAAGTTCGTATTATTAGTTCGTTTCACTTATGCTGCCATTACACATGTTAAACTCTGCTCGTACCACGATGACCTTGACTTGGCTCCCCTCTTGTTGAATCTGCGTATTAATTGGGACTTGGGCAAAACTAACCTAGCCCTTGTTAACATTCATGATCAGAATAAAATTTACAATAAAAGATTCCTGAATCCCATTATTATGGTAATAGGTATTTCGGTACTGTCACAAAAAGTGATAGTGATAATAACTAGAGAAACCTTCTATGAAGGGAAAAGTGTAGTAGGTGTGCAGAATAAAGTATTTTATAAGCAGACTATAATAAAATAGACGTTTAATGAAGAAATTTGTGTTAGTGGTTGAAATCACAATCAAAATGATCACAGTTGCACACCACTATATATAGTTTTTATATAGTGGTGTGCAACTGTGATCATTTTTATTATAATAAAATAGCTAAACAATCTTTGATAAACTTTATGTTAGCAAGTAAGATTAAACTGATTATGCTATTATTAATTTAAGTAATAGGAAGTAAGAATTATAAAATAAGGTAAAAATTAAGTTATTAGAATGAATAGTAAAATAAGAAGGACAGACACTGTATTTAAGTGAAGGGATTAGTAAGTAAGACATATTGTGTAAAGTACAGTTTAACAGTAGTATTATAAGAGTTTTGTTATTGTTCAAAAAACCATAGAATGTAGTAAATTATAAGATAAGCAAGATAATAGTAAAAACCAGAAAACTAGTTAGAAGTTTAATTTCAGGCTTGAACCTGGCAAGGAATATTTTTATAATAGGAGGTGTAGTTACAATCACCAATGTTTTATTATCTGTTTATATAAAAATTGTTTTAATGTACCATATATAAAGTTAATAAGTTACAAAGAATGTCGAATAGTAGTAAGTCTAGGCTCTAGGCCTAACATTTAGTGAAGGAACTTTGTAAATTTAAAAGCAAAACAATAGCCCAGTATTAATCAGAGTATACCAAATGTTCAAACAGTTAAGTAGGTATACCTAATACAAAAATGTATAAATAATATCCAGTTTTAGATTAAATATATAAGAAAATAAGGAAAATGGTATTAACTATTCAAAAGTAACCGTGAGGAATATCAAAATAATCCTTAACAAAAAAGAAGAACAATGGTATTCATGTAATTAATATAACTACTAATATAAGAAGGAAATCTTAATTTGAAGATATTTCATAGATTTAAACCAAAATAAAACGTTAGAATATAACAATGACATAAAATAACGACCAATGAGAATTAGCATAATTTAATAGGTAACCATAGCAACTGAGATTTATTACCAAAAAACCGTTGGAATTCTAATGACTTCATTATTGACTGACGCGGAGTGCGGATGTATGCAGCTCTCAATCCGAAATTAACTATAAAAACTTAAATTTTTTATAAACCAAGAAGTAAGAAGTATTGGAGAAGCATCCCATACGACACCTGATGGAATAACCAGTAATAAAACATTTAAAAAATTAAAAATAACTGTAAAAGAAGAATACTCTGAAGGAACGTAACGGACGACTCATCCTGAAGGAAGAAGGGGATCGACCTACTTCAACCTGAGGATACGAACGACTACGGAACAAGAGGGAAGCCGAACTTTAATTGAAACCATCTGAACGGGAATTGAGAACCATCCGAGGAAGAGAAGACGACAAGACCTATCCGGAAGAAGTAGACGAACATCGAAGAAGCCAAAACGAGAACCTGATGAGTATAAACTAATAATTTCACTTAAAAAATAAATTCCCCTTTATCCATAATAACGAGGTAAAATTTTCACTTCACTGGTCACAATTTTGAAACAAGAACTGAAGTTAATTAAAATATCACTATTAATAAAACTTAATCAATTAACAATCTTTGAAATTGATTTATAATAAATTGTTAATGAACATAACTTGCTGACAAAATTCTAACCAAACACTATTCTAATTCTCATTGCCGATAACTTACTTGTATGTATTAGTGTATTAAACATTGTGTACCGTACCTAGCTTTAAGAAATATTATAATTTTGTGCATTTTAGCCGATAATCCAAACTTCTGTAGTCAAAAGGACTTAACACCTTGAGACCGAAAAATAATTGTAAACAAACATTATAAGCCATGCTGGCATCTCGATATATGACTGAGCGATACCAACTGAGAAAATTGTAAAAGCCGGGACTAATATACAAATCTGTACTATTCATTAAATGTAATTGAAGGGATAATAGAAAGAAGGGTTAATAAATTTTAATGTTCTTCAACGCTGTATGTTTGATTCATAGAAAATAAAGTAATATAAACAAATACTAAACTGAAAACACCTACATACGGCAGTTAGCGAAATCGACACTGCAAGACAGCGTGGGCCAATCAGGTAACGAGGCGGCAAGATTCGAATCGAACCACGAGAGATACGGTTTTGCCCGTAAGTATTAAGAAAAAGTATATTCCGACTCGTTACATACGATTAACTCTTCACAGAGTATTTGACAGATTATTACCCACAATTACACACTTATACTACGAACGCAACGAGCAAAATAAAAAACGCTCGTCACACATATTTACAATACGATTACAACGGGTGACAATAGAAACTCCACAAACGTTATTATACAATATATATATATATATATATATTAACACTTTCACTGTGAACTTACTTTTAGGTTTTGATTACCCAGACGTTTCGACGTGGTATTCGTCTTTCTCAGTGGGGTTTTAAATGCTGAATGTCTGTACAGTAATGGTTATGGGATGTAGTTGTGTTTGGTGGGGGTTGCTGGTGGGAGGGAATTGGCGCTGGGATTCAAATTTTGTGTAGGTATCAGTGTATCGAAAAGTATGTGTGATCTGTAATGTAATTGTTCATTTAATATGTTTGGTTGTAGTGTGTGATATCTGTAAATTTCAAATTGTTCTGCTGTGTTTAGTTTTCTACTTTTAGGTAAGTAGTGTAGTATTTCCATGTTGTGCTCTATGTTTGTGTAACTGTGGTTTTTGTTTTGTAAATGTGTGGCATATGTGGAATGTATGTAGTTTGTGGTGAGGGCTTTTAGATGTTCAGAATTCTAACTTGCTATCCTAACTTGGTTGATGTTATCTGCTTGGTCGATTTTGGCGTCTAAATCTGCCCTGACCTGTACAATTGTTTCTTTGTTTTGTTCCACCTTTTCGACTAGTTCGGCTGTTTGTTGTCTTCTCTCTTCATTATATTCCTCTACCCTTTTGCCAAGAGTCTCGTTGATATATTCAATTTTCTCATCAATTTGTTTTAAATCTCCCTTTTGTCCATCGATAATTTCTCTCAACTCTTTGTTGGACTCCTCAATTTTCTTGTTTATTTTCCTAAAGTCTTCCTTAGTACTCTCATTGTACTATCTATTTTCTCGTTTATTTGTCTTAAACTTTCTTCATTTCGGTCAAATTTTTCGTTTTGTTTCCTAAAATTTTCATTAGTTTCTTCTTTATTCTTGTCAAATCTTTCCTCCAGTTGTTTTATTAAATTGTCACTCAAAGCCTCGTTTTGTCTCTTTGAGTTTTCACTTATTTTTTCCTCCATACTCCTAAAGTTTTCATTAGTTTCTTCCTTATTCTTGTCCAATTTTTCATTTGTCTGTTTATTTTGTTCCTTAATACTGTCTATTTTCTCATTAGTTTGTTTATTATTTTCCTCCATTCGTTTTAATAAATTTTCACTCATTTGTTCCATGAATTTCAGTAAATTGGCGTCTCCTCTGGCCTCTTCTTTAACACCCACCTGTTGTTCCATTTTGGTGTCTAGTACTGTTCTGTCTCTTCTTCCCATCTACCTTCTTCCATTTCTTGGTCCTTTGCCAATTTTTTTGACACTCCTCTTGTATGCATTTCCGTTTTTCTAACAGTCGCCAGCTGAAATTAGGTTTCCCGTATCGTTAATAATTACGCTAGGATCGGTAATGTCCCCTAACTTCAGCCTCACTGGTTGGATGCCATCTGTTATGTATCAGTTTATTTGTGGGTGCGGGTTTTAATTGTCCTGTAAATTTTCTAATTTTCTACAATGACAACTCCTTTTATCCCAAATAACAATATTTATTTTTATTTAAGTTATTTAGAGAAAGGAACAGTCGACTTGTGTCGAAACAAAATATTGGCCGGGTCGACTTTACCGCTCAATTCGACTATTACACTAACAACTTTCAATAAACAAATTAACTATAACAATATATTAAATCTCAGGGTTTAAGGGTTCTTTGAGACTGTCATTGAATTCAGAGAATACATACAAAAATACAATACATTACAAAGATAAGTAAAATTTTAAAATCTTAATACTATATTTTATTATTTCGTTACTAGGCAACGACGCCGTGTCGGCAAGATGGCCGCTGAAACGACTAACCTCGTGCTGTTACAAATTATTTTAAAATAAATGTTTTAGTGTTCAGAGTTTTAGTTTTTAAGGTTTTCCTTCAATAAATGATCACTGGTGTTTTTCTGTAAGTGTAGATAGTGTCTACGATAGTTTTGTGTAATCGTGCCTGTAGTGTGGCTAATAGTTAAGCTTGGCGTCACTCACAGAAGTTATAAAAGTGTGTTCATTATAGGCAGTCAGGATTTTCTGAGTTTCTGCGTTTAATTGTAGTTTTAATTTAATTATTTTCGTCTTCTTATCTTCCACAGTGTTTACAGCTTCTGTTGGTAATTACTTTTTATCGCCAACGGTCCAAAAAACATTACTGGTATTTAAATAAAATTTTCTTCATCAGAGCTCATCTGCCCTCTGCAATGGTTAACAATACAATTCTAAATTCCTGCTCCTTCATCAACGGTTTCGTGACCTCACAATACTGGCCTGTGATTGGTCAAAACTGAGAGTTCATAAGGTCACATGGTCAGTTTACAAGATTTAAATGTTCATTTGCCTATAAGAAAAATACTCCTTTTTTAGTTTTAAGTTTTCTTAAATTTAAATCACATCATGTTTTTCTTTATGTAATTATGAACATTTTGATACCTTTTTTTACATAAATTGTTTATTATAAAGGGTGGTTTCCGACCTTACAAAATTTCTAACTCTGGGCCTACACTTTTAGTTTACTGACAATATTTCTTTTATGTTGAATTTGTGGCTTAGGCCATATATTAGTGGTCTTCTAATATACATTTACTATTGCTTAATCTCTGATGCTGAACCCTTTTTCTGATTTTAACTATTTACTAAACGAGTCTGGACCAGTGGCGGCTCGTGAAGGAGGGCTCTGGGGCGCCGCCCTCCCTGCATAATAAAGCAAAAGAAGAAGTAAAAAATGTTTGAATTTCACACAAATTTTTTCATATTTTTTTGTTACATAATGAAAAACATAAATGAATAACATTTTTTCCATTACATAATTTCCCCATTTTATTGAGGAAATTAGTAAAACCATAATCACATCGACGCGAAACAACAAGCGCGCCTACTAAAAATTAGTAGGCCGTCCCACTACAACAAGCGTTCTGTGATTGTGGGCGGCTGGTCGCAGAGCCCAACTTCTGTACGCAGCATAGGTTGGTTGCCATGGCAACCTGACGTCACTGCTGCTGGCTGAGCAGCTGTTTGCAATGGAATGTGGATTCCGCTATTGAGAGTCCCTGATACATGCAGTCAATACTGCATTTGAACTGTAGAGAGTGCGACGCTACCGGTTTCCGCTCGAGTTTTCGATTACTTGATTGAAAATGAAAGTTTCCGATATTAAAAAACTTAATTTTTGTTCTTTATCATTAGAAGAAAAGCTTGAAATAAAAAATAATGCAAGACCAGTGCCCAATTTGAACTTCAGTCAGGTACAAAAAAAGTGCAAAGGAAAAGGAGAATTTACGCACCGTTTTAATAGGAAAGTGTTTGAAAGAACTCCGTGGATATGTGGGTGTGAAGAAAGTAACTCTTTATTTTGTTTTGTGTGTTTGTTATTTGGTGGTGATGACAGTTGGACAAGAGATGGTGTAAGTGACCTTAAGCATCTTATTTTGAAAATTAATAAGCACGAAAACTCTAAAAAGCATAAAAATAACTTCATCAGCTTTCAGCTGCTAGGAAAAACTAACATTTCTGCTAGTCTGAGTACAGCATATGCGGAAAATATTCGCAAACATAATGAAAGTGTGGAGAAAAATCGACAGATTCTTTCTAAAGTGATAGACATTTTAAAATTTTGTGGTAACTGTAATCTTCCTCTTTGTGGTCATAACGAAAAGGAAGGCTCTAGTAATAAAGGTGTATTTTTGGAGTTGGTAGATTATACCAGAAAAATCGATGCTGCTTTCAATAGCCATATGGAAGAAGCCCATGTTTTTAAAGGGACCTCCAAGACGGTACAAAATGAGCTTTTGCAGTACATGCTTGATGTGTGCCGAGAACATATTATAAAAGAGATTAAGAAAACCTCATTTTTATCTCTCATGGCGGACGATACAACCGACGTATCTGCGAAAATGCAAACAGTCTTGGTTTTTCGATATGAATTAAACGGTCGAATTCACGAACGCTTTTGGGGCTTTTCGAACCCGGAAAAGCAAGACGCAGATGGATTGTCACAATGTATTTTGCAACACGTTGATCCGATTTTAGAAAATAATTCAGATAAACTGATTGCGCAGACATATGATGGAGCTGCTGTTATGCGCGGACGTGAGGGAGGTGTAAATGTTAAAATAAAACAGAAATATAAAAATGCCCATTATGTTTATTGTTACGCCCACCAATTAAATAAATTGCTCGAACAAGCTGCTTCTAATATAATGAGTGTGAGAATTTTTTTTGCCAATTTGAATGGTATTGCCGCCTTTTCCTCCCATTCTCCAGACAGCAGAGCAGCTTTAGAGCATGTATGCGATAAAAAAATACCCCGACCCTCAAAAACTAGATGGAATTTTCAATCGTGGATAATACAAACAGTCTTCACTTACAAAGACGATATTCTGGAATGTTTCAAAAATGTACAGACAGGTGTTCCGAAAATATATAACTCAGAAACGGTAACACTGGCTGCTGGGTTTGTTAAGTGGCTTGAAAATAGCACTTTCTTGTTTTGGCTAAATTTTTACTCAAAAATAATGCCTCACGTTGATATATTATTTTCAGTTGCAAGTTCTGCAAACCGATGCAGTGAGAATTCATGCTGCTATTGACGACTTCGAAAAGGCGATAATCGAAATTAGAAATAAGCTACCCTCTGTGATCGATAGACAAGAGGAAAGAATTGAGATACTCGCAGAAGGACCTACGCCTAGAAAAAGGCGACGATTGAATGATGAGAATTTAAATTTATCGGCAAAGGAAGTGTGTGATACAATTGTATTTCAAATAAAAGATCGCTTTGTATTCAAAAACCATCTGTGTGGAGCAAAGATATTTCAGTACGAACGCCTCAATGAACATAAAAAAATGGTCTTCTGGTAGATGATATTAACCAGTTTTGCAGTGCATTTCCAATGATTGATAAAAATTCATTTATGACAGAGCTTGAAGTTTTTTACTCGAGGTCAGAAATAACAGAAGAAAATATGGCTGGCTGCTTGAAAACATTAAATTTTATAACTTCTTTTGGATTGGACGGTACATTTAAAGAAATCACAAAAGCATTGAAAATTCTTCTAACTATTCCTATGACTACTTCGGAAAGTGAGCGGTGTTTCTCAACTCTGAAGTTAATCAAATCCTACTTAAGAAACACCATGAGTGAAGACAGATTAACTGCTCTGGCTATGTTGTCTATTGAACAGCTGATGATTCGCGAGATACCAGACTTTAATGAACTAGTAATAGAAAAATTAATTTCAGACAAAAACAGAAGATTAGATTTTTCTTTCAAACGATAAACTTACTGATAAACTAATTCCTTATAGTATATAGTATGTATAGTGCTCGATATACGTAGTGTTAAAAACCTATTTTATATATTTTTTGTTTACTTATGTGTGTGTGTGTTTGGGTGGATTTCACGATGGACAGTCTTCGACTTCGAACCAAGTGAGTTTTTATACTTGTATAACTTTTATTAACTAACTTTATACTTTTTTAAGTGTACTTTTCAAGTTAAATACAGGGTGGTATAAGGTTAAGAGAGAGATGGTGGTAAATTTTTAAGAGAGCCTTAAGGTTTACTCACGAGCCACCACTGGTCTGGACCCTTAACATTATTTGAACAATGGTTACAATAAAATCCTTTAACATATTATTTAATATATTGCCTCTATGGCCTAGTTTATAATTATAAAATGACAAATAATATACTTCATGTTAATACAATAACTTGATAAAGAACAATGACTTAATAAGAATAGTAACTTGCTAAGAACGTTTATGGATGTTACTCATAAGCCTTGGCATAAAACATAAACATAACTGGTTATGCCAAAACCTTCATAAACATCTTAACTTTATTATAAACTCCCATCACAACTCTCTATTAATATGGTTCTTGGGTTTTCTTTTTACATAAAAGTACTTAACCCATACCTTTTCCATTTCCCCCTCACTGACACTTTTAGTTTGGGAATATCACTTGTACTTCACTATATAATATCAGGGATCACTAACTTTATCCCCCACTCCTTCACATTTACTTAATTACACAAAGGTTTGTATGTATATTATATACTTACTATAATACATTTTGATTAGTTTTTTTTTTTATTATTAGCATTGTATTTTTTCTCTTATCATTTATATTGGACAGCCTTTTTTTCTGTAACTAAAGGTTGTTTATTTTTATTTGGTTTATGTGGATAGCATAGGTGACTTTGCCTACTATCATTCCTACTGAATTGAGCAGTTTTGGTTTTGGGACAGGGCTACTATTATGTCGCATTACAATATATATATAAGGAATGTAATTATTTTGATGATTACACAACAAACTGTCTCAACTACACACACACACACACACACACTTAATTGATCTTGTTGGGTTTTATATTTTTGCTTGTATCCATACACAGGTCCTGATGAAAACAATATATACTGTCTAAATGTCGACAAAAATAATATAAAACTTATGTTATACTTATTGACCAATCCTTGCTAAACTTTCCATTGTTAAAAGTTATGTATAAGTACAATGGAATGTACACAGAATATACAAGAAATATGGTTCCGAAATGGGTGGTTGACCCCACCCATGTGTGATAGGAAGCTGATGACAAGGATGTTTATCTCTGCAGTGTTTACGAGAATGTGTATGCCCTTGATGGGCAAGTAGGATGTATATAGGGACTTTTTATTATTATAAAAAAATGGAAAAGCTTTTGTCTACCTGGATTGAACACCACAACCAGCGGAATGCGCCTATTTCTATGGCAATCATTCAAGAAAAAGCTAAAAGTCTTTATGCAGAATTAACACAAGACAATGAAAATCCACCAACATTTAATGCTAGTAGAGGTTGGTTCAACCGTTTTAAGGCTCGCAACGCTTTTCACAGATTAAAAGTTACAGGCGAGGTTGCTTCTGCTGATAATGAAGGAGCTGATGAATTCAGAGAAACTACATTTAAAAATATTATTGCAGAAGGTGGTTATATGGCAAAGCAAGTTTTCAATTTAGACGAGACTGGCCTATATTGGAAACGAATGCCAAGCAGAACTTTTATTTCTATTGAAGAAAAAACTGCACCTGGTTTCAAAGCTGCTAAAGACCGTTGCACATTGCTTTTTGGGGGCAACGCCTTTGGCAATTGCAAATTAAAACCATTGATGATTTATCAATCAGAAACCCCCAGAGCACTTAAAGGTTACGATAAAAGTAAACTGCCTGTGGTTTGGAAATCTAGTCAGAAAGGTTGGATGACAGGAAAAATATTTTATGATTATGTTTCACAAGAGCTTCAAGAGGAACTAAAACGCTACTGTGAAAAGGAAAACATTGAGTTTAAGGTTTTGATTCTTTTGGATAATGTGTCAAGCCATCCCTCAGAAATATGTGAGGTGAATGAAAGCATCAAGGTTGTGTTTCTTCCCCCTAACACTACTTCCATATTGCAGCCTATGGACCAAGGTGTAATTTCAGCGTTCAAAGCCAACTACCTTAAGGAGACACTCTCACAACTCATAAACTCATGTGATGCTAATGACCAGCTTTCAATTAAAGAATTCTGGAAACAGTTCAATATTAAGATGGCTATTGAAATCATAGATAAATGTTGGAAAGGACTGACACTTCACTGTATGAACAGGGTGTGGAAAAAACTATGGCCTCAGGTTACGGTGGAATCAATCAACAACAGTGAAGAAATTGATGGTGCCTCTCAAACGACCAAAGAAATAGTGAACTTGACTCACCAAGTTGGATTCACTGATGTTGACGAAGAAGATGTTTCTGCGCTTCTACAAGAAGAAGATGATCTGAGCAACGAGGACCTGCTGTCCATGGAAGACGAAAATTGTGTGGAAGTGTCCGAGGAAGATGAAGAACCTGAATGTGTTAAAAGTGTTAACCGGTAAAGGGATGTCAGAGGCTTTCCAAATGATCAATAATGCTTTAAGCTACTTTAAGAACAATGATCCCGATGAAACAAGAAGTGGAAAAGTTAAAAGAGAAGTTGAACATGTTGTAAAGTGCTACCGTGAACTGTATAACTCGAAGTTAAAATCCTCAACTCAACTGTCCATAAAAAACTTTTATGAAACAAGCTCTTCTGAGTCTACAGAAAATGTTGGTCATGAGTAATAATCTTAAATGTATGTAAAAAACTGAATTTCTTTCAAAATATTTACAGTAATTTTAATTTGGTAAAAACTATTGTACTGTATAACTTTTTTATTTTTATAACCTCTTACTGTACCTTTATTTAACATAATTTACTCAATTTATATGTGTGATACTATAAAAATTTTTCATTTGCTGTATTGTTTATACTGATTTTGTTGTGTATTTCGTCAATAAATAAAATTAATTTCAATAACAAAACCGTTTGTTTTAATTACTAAAATCCTTTTTAACGTAAGCCTACTTGATCAATATCAATACTAAGCTGTATGACATTTATTTGCCGCTATCGAGCCAGTCTATAAATAGTCCCCGTTATACGCGGTTTCGCTTTACACGGCACTTTGCCGGAACACATCTACCGCGTATAACGGGGACTACCTGTATGTCTCTGATCTGACTGGCTTGGAAATGTTAACTGGGAGTTGTCTATAAAGTAGTGTGCAACTGTCTTTACTTTCTATTTGTAAATATAAACCACTATCACGAGTTTATTATTAAAAAAAAAAATTATCTAAATGATGCGGGAGGTTGTGTTTCAGCTGCATTGGTGGTACAATTGTGCCTCTGCAATTTTCTTTTGGAACACTTCTCTGTTTCTTTCATCTTGGACTCTGATTCTATATAAACTTCATTAATACTACTTTTATTTTGAAATTAATACATTCTATTTATTTACAAATAATTGAATATAAACATAACCTATTACAATAACAATTAGTTTAAAACCAAACAACTTTTATGTACATATAACCATTTGTTGCTTTTGTTCACCTTCTGATGAAATACATTTCTGTAGAGACTTTCAAAGCTTGCATTAAAGGAAGGCCATGTTATGTAAAAAAGATTAATAAGGATGAATAATATTTAAACATACAAATTTAGTTCCATTATTTATTTGGGTCATATATACACAGTGACAAAAAAATGAATAAAAGCTGCACAAAAATATGTACATTAAAAAAATGTTTGTATTTTTGTGTGTGGATCTGTAAGAGGTGTGCTACAACACTAGAAGCTCTTATTTTGTTCATTCCACATACGTTTTCTTACGCATACCCATAAACATTTACATCAGCTCTTCTTTTTGTCATCTACAGTCTTGCTTAACCTACTAATTACATTTTTCTTCAATTTATCTTTTCTTCTGATTACATTTTCTTTCAGAACATCTTTCTTTTCTTTTAGATTCTCTTTCTGTTGCTTGTACATTTCTTTTAGTTTTTCCTTACTCGGTACTGGTTTAATGTATCCCCACTTTTTCAAATAGTTGATCGAAATAGTAGTACCACCTGTGAAAAAATGTTTGTCATGTATTTAATACTTTAAAATTTTAATATATAACACAAGTAATTTGCTATTCTTAGGAAAAATTGAGAACAGAAAATGCAGAAAATCAATAATACAGTTTTGTTTTTAATTTTTTATCATTGTAGCAAAATGTTTTGCCAAAATTGTATGATGCAGCATTACAAGTGAGACTATACACAGTAGAATCAATGAAGCATTTGCATTTGGAATTCTCAGTAATAGAACGAACATCTAACCATGAAATCTTTCATAATATCTTCTACATAGTGTCTAGATAAATGTTTAAAAAAAAATTGGATTCTCTACCCCAGGGGTGGTTTCAGCCCCTTTCAGTTGGTGGAAAGTAAAATTTTAAGTAACTCCTAAAATTGATAAATATTTTAAATCTGATGAAGAATGTTGGTATGCACTTTTTCATTGAAAGCAAATCAGATTTTTGATTTACTCTGAGTTAAAAATCGTGATTTCCACCCCTCTACAATCGTTTTCTTGTGGCAGTATTTGTTAAATAACTCACAAAATATTACATTTATTTAAAAAATGACAGACACAAAATAAAGTTCACCTTACTTGAAACAATTTTACTTGAAATATTTTCCTTATTCCAGTAGGCCCAATACTTTAGGAGCTACGATTCTTTAAAAACGGTGCTTGAATTATTTTAACAATTTTGACTCTTGGTATTTCAAAAACTATGACTTTGACAAAAAGAGTTTATAGTCTAATGTTTTTACTTCACATATTAGGCCTGATAACTGTGTGTCCAACTGATATAAATTTGTAGTGAACAATTCCTTTAATCCTAGAAGCAGCACCTATAATTTCTATAGCAGCAAGGGAAATTGCACTATTGTGCATGCTTAACGTAGAAAGACCATAAATTTTTATTTATTATCCGAATATATCACGTTATACAACAAATTAAAGATAAGATTCACGAGAGTCCATTAAATGACATACCTATGCATGCATTGGATATATGAAATTTTACGAGTTAGTGAAACATTTTTTTGAAAGGAAAAAGTATGAGTGTTGTCCAGAAAGTAACTTACGTTTCAGTGTGGGCAGCGATGGGGTGGGGCTAGCGCCGCCATCTTGGTGACACTGGGTGGCATGACTCAGTACGCCAGCTAGGGCCGGTATAGGTCTGTGTTGTGTTTATGTGCTTCACCAATAATTTTTAAAATGAGTGCTGCGATTGAAAATCCCGTGAGCTGTGAAGTGCACTCAGTAATACGATTTCTGCAAGCAGAAAACTCCAGACAGGTGGACATTCATCAGCGAGTGTGTGAGGTGTATGGGAAGAATGTTATAAGTGAGGGAGGAGTAAGGCAGTGGTGTCTTATGTTTAAAAATGACCGCACCAATGTGCACGATGATGAGCGGAGTGGCCGGCCAAGTGTTCTTACTGAGAAATTGGTGAAGAAAATAAATACAAAAATCCATGAAAATCGCCGCTTTACGATTACTGAGCTATCACATGAGTTTTCTCAAATTTCACATAGTTTGCTTCATGAAGTTGTCACGATAAAGCTTGGTTACCATACGTTGTGTGCGCGATGAGTCCCGAAAATGCTTACAGAAATGCACAAAAAACTGGCGGATGGCATCAGGATTGTCATTTCTTAATGCCTACGACAAGGATTGTGATTCTCTACTGGACCATATTGTAACGGGGATGAAACCTGGGTTAGGTACGTTAATTGTGAAACAAAAAATCAATCCATGGAATTGGGCCATACTCGCTCACCCAAAAAACCGAGGAAGTGTTTGCAGACCTTGTCAGCAAGGAAAATGATGGTGACAGTTTTTTGGGACAGAAAAGGGGTTCTCCTGGTAGAGTTTATGGAACGGGGTACCACAATCAACTCCAAGGTTTACTGTGAAACCTTAAAAAAGCTGCGGACAGCAATCCAAAACAAGCGGTAAGTTGAGCTCCGGGGTATTGTTCTTCCATGACAACGCCCGACCGCATACAGCAGCACGAACGCAAGAACTTCTGGGAAAGGTTGGATGGGAGATTTTCAATCATCCCCCACACAGCCCTGATCTGGCACCAAGCGATTATCACCTGTTCATGCGTATGAAAAAGTGGCTGCCAACGCAACGCTTTAAAGACAATGAAGAGCTGAAGGCAGGCGTTAATGAATGGCTGAAATCGCAGGTGGCTTATTTTTATGATGAGGGCTTTCAAAAACTCGTAAATCATTACAATAAGCGTTTGAACTTGAATGGAGACTATGTTGAAAAATAGTCTACGAATGTAGTTTTCAACTATGTAATTAAAAAAAATGTTTTCGTTTTTTTTATTTATTTATTCTAAAACGTAAGTTACTTTCTGGACAGCCCTCATATTATTATAGCTGCCACCCAATAGAAAAGTAACATTTGACATCACCAATGCCTTTCATTATATAAAAAAACATTTTTTCAGAATATATTTTTTTTAGAACAAAACAAAAAACTATTGAAATTTTTGACAATTTGTGAAGTCTTTGCAAATTGAAAACAGTCCCAGTAACTCATGACTTACCTATTGTTTTCTTTATTCACACTTGGTTTAAATAGTTATTGGACATATTTACTTAAATCAAACACAATAAAACATACATACATACATACATCCTCGGTGCTACAACCCAGTCCGGGCCCTGGCCTCCAAAAGAAATCTTCCCCACTGGTCTCTACTCCCGGCCAATGTCCACCAGTTTGCTGCACTGCCTCCTTACCAACCGGGTCCAGCCATCTTGTACATGGTCTTCCTTTCCTTCTCCTTCCCATTGGCAAATAATTCATAACTCTTTTTGGGATTCTATCCTCCGCCATTCTCTGCACATGACCAGCCCAACGCAATCTGTTAATTTGTATGAGTTGCAAGATCGGAAGATCTTTAAACCTTTCGTACAACTTTCGATTATGCAGTCGCCTCCAAATGTCGTTTTCCTTCACAGGGCCATAGATTCTCCTCAGTACCCTCCTCTCAAACACGGATAGTTTCTGCTCATCTAGTTTTTTTAGCACCCAGCATTCCGAGCCATACATCAGGACTGGTCTGATCAAGGTCTTGTATAGGGTGGCTTTTGTATCTTTACTTATTAATTTTGACTTAAAATGTTTCACCAGTCCGTAGTAACACCTATTAGCAGATAATATCTGGTTTTCAATGTCTCTAGAGGAGTCATTTCCAGAGTCCACATATGACCTGAGATATGGAAAACCCTGAACCTTTTCAAATTCATAATCATTAATGCGCAGGGACAGGGCACGAGTGTTGGCACCTACAACCATATATTTGGTTTTGCTTTGGTTTATAACCAAGCCCATAGCCTTAGCTCCAGTTCCTGAAAGGCTTCCTTTAAGCCAGATTCAGACCTACTTATGATGTCAATGTCATCAGCATAGGCCAGAAGCTGTACCTCCTTGTGAGATATGTGTCCGCTAGTTTGAATTCCTGAATCCCTGATGACCTTTTCTAGAGCTATGTTGAACAACAGACATGCTAAAGCATCTCCTTGTTTCAGCCCATTTAATGTTTTTAAGATAGATTTGATTATATTCTGATTTGGCACTTAGAATTGGACATAACTACTCCAACCATACGCACCAACTTAGATGGTATATTCAACTCCTTCATAGCTCTATACAGCATTTTCCGGTTGATTGAATCATATGCCGACTGGAAATCCACAAAGAGATGGTGAGTGGCCACTCCATATTCCAACGTTTTTTCCAGGATTTGCCTTAGTATAAATATTTGGTCTATTGTTGACCAATTCCTAGTGAATCCACATTGATATTCTTTTATGTTTTCCTCAGCGTAGGGAAGCAGCCTAGAAAATATGATGTTGGACAATACCTTATATGCTGTATTAAGTAGAGAGATGCCCCTATAATTTTTACATATGAGCGGATCACCCTTTTTATGTATTAAACACACCACCCCATTGTTCCACTCATCAGGCATTACCTCCTCCAGCCATATTCGCTCTATGAGATGGGCAAATTCCTTTATGAAATGTCCTCCTGCGCTCTTTAATAGTTCCCCTGGTAAACCATTGGAACCTGCTGCCTTGTTATTTTTAAGCTTTTCTAGAGCTTCATACACCTCGTCATAGGATGGCACCAACTCCTCTCTATCATCCTCGAATTCTCCTGCTTCCTCTTCATTCTCAGATGCCTCCATCAAAGCCTCCCCAACTAAGCCTAGCAACTCTTCGAAGTGTTCTGTCCATCTCCTGATTATGCCAGCAGTATCACTCACAAGGCCACCATTATTATCCCTACAGGCATTTGTTCTAGGCTGAAATTCCTGTCTCATATCATTCACCTTCCTGTACATGTCTCAGCTCAGCCTTTTACTCTTATATTCCTCTATCTTTTTCATCTGTCTCATCATATACTCCCTCTTTTTTCCTCTATGAATCTTCTTTTCCATCTACTTGGCCTTCCTGTATTCCTCTTGAACAGCCCTAGTGCATTTTCTTTGGATTATTAATTTGTATGTCTTGTTTTTGAATTCAGTTGCCTCTTCACACTCCTTATCAAACCACTCATCTCGCCCATGTCTCTTCTTCAAACCAACGATTTCTTCTCCCGTGGTCACTAATATGTTTTTTAGATTAAGCCAGTGGTTTTCTATATCTTGTTCCTCACAGCATTCAATTCTCCACTGTCTAATTTTCTCATTAGTAACTTCCTCGAACCTCCGTTTTATTTCTTCTTCCTTTAGTATTTCTGTATTGTATCTAACAGTCTTTATTCCTTTTTCATTTCTATTATTGGAGATTCTAGCTCTCAGTTTTGCAACTACGAGATAGTGATCGCTATCCATGTTGGCACTTCTGTAAACTCAAACATCTTGTAAGTCTGACTTATGGCGGCCATCCAATAGGACATGATCTATTTGATTGGCCGTTCTCCCGTCTGGAGAGATCCATGTGCCCTTACGTATGTCTTTGTGATCGAAGAAAGTCCGTCCTATGATCATATTTTGACCAACTGCGAAGTTCAACAGTCTGAAACCATTGTCTGAGTGTTCAGAGTGTAAACTATACTTTCCTATATTACTACAAGCATGGCTGCTTCCCACTTTGGCATTTAAGTCACCTATGATTATTTCTATGTCATGTCTAGGGCTGCTGGCATACGCATTCTCCAGCAGTCATAAAAATCATCTTTCTCCTCCTCAGGCTTATCATCAGTTGGGGCATGCATGTTTATTATAGTATAATTAAAGAAGATTCCCCTAAGTCTTATTTTACACATTCTAGGTGTAAGGGGTTTAAAATCAATGATGTTTTCTTTCATTCTATGGCTTACCAAGAAGCCAGTTCCAAGCACATGGTCCCGGTTCTGACAGCTGTAATACACCGAGTAGCCCCTTCGATCCATGATTCCAGCGCCAGTCCACCTCATCTCCTGCATAGCCAAAACATCTATCTTATATTTGAGAACCTCTCCTGTTAATATCTTCACGGCTCCAGGTCTGTATAAGGAACGCAAGTTCCACGTCGCAAGTTTAAAATCTTTGGAAAAGGGGCAAAGATTTTAAACACAATAAAAAACACATCAAAACCCACTCTACATAAACAAACTACACAGTAACTACATACAACGTAACCAAAAATGTAGACCAATCACTTATAGCGTACACGTTCACGTTTCAGTTTTCACACTTCATAAACACACAGTAATGTAATTTCTTAAAAATATTAAACAAATATAGTAAAACACTTAAAAGGCAAAGTAAACAAACACACTTTACAGTAAATTTGTACAACGTAAACAACAAAACTTGTTAGCCCATGTTATTTTTGGAATAATTTTCAAGCAAAACTAAGAGAAACAATTTAACATATTGTATACCAAAATTTCCCTACAATGTATAATATGAGACCATGGCACAATCTAGTTAGCTCTAAACAAACAAAAACAACGTAAAAATGGGATGGGAAAACAAATACGATTATGAGACATTGACACTTTACTCTTAGGCATCAATGTCTCAAAGTCAGTGTTTACAGCTTTGAGGATTAATATCAGAAACAGTCAGCAGCATTGTTTTAGAGGCAGGATGATGAAAATTGAACACTGGGGTCTCGATGCGCAGTAGACAAACACCTCGTTCCGAGGCTAACAATAATTTCATTCACTTCGCACATGTGCAGAACAGTTTTGTGCAGTGTTTCATAGCGTGAACATCAGCTGCAACAAGACTGGTGAGAACAACGGAAGCGTGTGTGTGACAGTGAGGGAAATAATATGGAAGTGAGACAGTGAACATTATAGAGTTGTCTCCCCTCTCTTCTCTCTGGATAATTTATCTATACTTGAAAGTGGGGGTAATTCATGCATTGGGTTGGTACAGTTTACTGTTCAAGACAGGCTGGCGGGCCTATAACACTTGGTTTGGACTGATAAAACATTTCTGGGCATACAGAACTGGCAGTTTTCTATTGTGCAGTTTGTTGTTTTGTTTCTGGTTTGCACTGGAAAACTTGTGGTGATATGGGTTAAAATGCCATCCTGATTTTTCGAAGCTCTTGGAAAATTTTTTTCTAAAGGTTTAAACTCTGCTTCTACTCATTATGAGGTATTTTGGCATTTTTTTTAAACACAACTTATTCATGTTGAGATTTTCCTGTTTCTCTATCAATTTCATTTGCTCTGCCATGATTCTGACACTCGTTTCCTATAGAATTTGGGAAAGCTGCGAGATGTCGATATGGAGACATCAATAAACCAATAAGGTGAGACTGCATTACAGTGAGTTCACTAACTTTATTAGTTTGATTTACATACAATGCTCTGATTTACATCTAGCTACTGACAATGCAACTTATATCTGCAAAACGTATGTCAAGCAAAACAATAAATGACACCACTGGTAGAAAAGGTCAGAAATAATAATGTGCTAGCTCTTACCTGATATATAATATCTAGCTCTTTAGGTATCATATTGTTATGTAATGTGGAAAAAGTGTTATATAATACAGAACATTCTACAAGAATCTCGACTATCCCAGCTGTAATGTATGTGTGCATACATATTGGTGCTACTTTGCGATGAAAGACAATTATCGATAAAGATGGTCAACTATCGAGTCTAAACCAGACCATACCAGTCAGCGCAGTGTGTTCAAGGACACTGTTTCTAGTGGATTCTCAAGAGCGCCTGTTTGTTTAACATGTCATCCAAAGTGACAGATTATTCTGGAACATCAGCGAGGTATAACTATAGGCATTCAGTGACAGTCAACTCAGTTTGAGCGGCAATTTATTATTTTTACTTAACTAAAAATGAACTTTTTTCATGTGAAAAACTTACTATTTTATCGGACGCGTTTCGGCTTAGTATCCGCCTTCTTCAGCTTTGGTAACAGACTGCCAGCATTTTGTAACGGTTGTGTGGAAGGTGAAGTGGGGGTGGTGTGTGGCGGAAGGGAATTGCATGCTAATTATAGAAGAATTGCATGCAATAGAAGTTATTGCATGCTAATAATAACCACTGCGGTTCTAAGTATTGTGGCGAAGTGTTATGTGTTTTATAATTGTGCGAGACTCTATTAATTGACATTATTATTGCATGTGAACAATTTTTATTTGATTTGTTGTAAGAGATTATCTTGTGATTACAAACTGTTTAATTGTGATAATTAAAACTGGTGATTAGTGACTTAATTGGTGTCTTGTATTTTATTTTCCACTATACCATACGACGATCAGTAGTCCGTCATAAAAATAGAATATCTAATTTGTGCAAACACTAGTTCTTACCTATGGTTACAGTGTACCTTACTGGGGTACTGATCTTATAAAGAGCATATGCAACTGCCAGATACCCTTTCGTAGAATGGCTGGCATCTCGTAAAGGTTCGATAATTTTTTCACTGACATGAAGTGTTTCGAACAATGCTACAATATCCACCTCTCTGCAAAATAACAAAAAAAAAAAAATAGTTAAGCAGAATATATTGTATTTGTGCATATATGAATTTCACAGAGTTATTAATTTTGAATAATTTTTATATAATAATCATATATTTTATTTGTCATATATAATTATATACATCCATTTTAATACAATTGTTAAAGATAAGGTTTCTTCTCTTTTTACTTCCATATTCCATAAGGAAATGGAAGTATGGTGATGGCAAAAAAAAAATCGTGTTCGAGATAATTGCAGATTCTGATTGTACTACCCTTAAAACATGAAAAAAAGTAATTTTTCAAAAAGTGTGTGCATGTGTGTGTGTCTGTGTCTGTAGATTTTTTTCTATGGCAAATGATAAGAGCCGCAAATTCAAACAGAATCAAATAATTTTTGCATACAGCCCTGAATTGTAGAGTACTTCACCTATTGTTTTTGGTGAAGATCGATTAAGGGGAAGGGGTAGTTTACCTGCAACTTTTTTTTTATCAAGGGTAATTTTTTTCTATGGCAAACGATAACAGCCGCAAATTCAAACAGAATCAAATAATGTTTCGCATACAGCCCTGAATTGTAGAGTTCTCAAGACCTATTGTTTTTGGTGAAGATCAGTTAAGGGAAAGGGGTAGTTTACCTGCAACGTTTTATGTTTTAACAAGGGTAATTTTTTCTATCATGAACGATAACTGCTGTAAATTCAAACAGAATCAAATACTTTTTGCACACCTTCCTGAATTATAGAGTACTCAAGGTCTGTTGATTTTGGTGAAGATCGGTTAAGAGAAAAGGGTAGTTTACCTGCAACGTTTTATGTTTTAAAAGGGTAATTTTATTTTTATGAATCAAATAATTTGTTACTTATGTGCCTCAGTTGTAGAAGACTCAAGGCCTATTGATTTTGGTGAAGATCGGTTACGGGGAAAGGGTAGTTTACCTAAAACATTTTTTGTTGTAACAAGAGTAAAGTACTTAATTTTGATAAATAAAGTATCCTGATAAGAAGATCTTAATAATCCACTGTTGAAACGTAGATGAAATATCTATAAATGAAGAGGCTAGTTGAATGGGGTGGGGGTAATTTTCTATAAATGAAAATTATAGTTGAAGGGGGAGGGGATAATTTTACTTCTGTGTTTTTATATATGTACTACGTTATCGGCAACAAAGTAGTAGTTTGTTGTTAAAATTCCTTCCCGGGCTGTTTGGCTGTAGCCCAATGTTTTCTGCAAAACCAGACGTTTCGGCAGTGCCGTCGACTGCCATCATCAGTGAAAATCGAGTGCGATAACGTGTGGTGGTATACGTTAGTGACCACAGTATTGTGGTTAAGGCTGAAACAATAAGTGGAAAGAAGTATTTTCTATAGAAACATTTCATTTCGTAAATGATTTTAAACATAAATCTTAGAACATGGAAGTCATGTATGGTCTCCATACTGATATTTTCTTGTTGTATGAAGTTTAAACTCACCTGTTTTCTGCTCATTGTGGTAGTGTAACATTACATATTTTTGACAAATTATATACATTCAATTGGTGAATTATTACTTTGTACATTTTGTGACTTTGTTTGTATTTGTATGACCTTGTTTGTTACATGACGACATTGTTGTCTAACCATTCTTAAATTATATTGTCACTCCTTACATTATTTTTTAACATAACTATGTCTACAACTAAACATTCACTTTATAAAATTCATACTAGTGATCTACAAATTTTTTCAGATGTTTGTGCAGTAACTAATCTCTTTCTACCAATAGTAATGTTTGTATTGGTGAAGACTCTGTTTCTAACATAATCTAATATAAATTTAACTATGGACATGAAACATATTTAGCACAGGATTCTAATTTGAAAGACTAATTGTCTATAAAAACAAAAGAAAACATGGTTTTTTTCTCTTGAGATTATATTATGAGTGCACAAATCCAAAAACTTTACTTCTTAAAAAAGTAGTCCCCTGCAATAGATATATTTATGTGAAAACAACAGGTTGCTAAAAGTTGTAAGTGAAATAAATGATAAGCTTAAAATAATGACCCTGTTTAGCAGTTACCTTGTCTAAAAGCTTGATGTTTTTTATGATAAAAAAAGTTTTTCATTTTATAACTGTATTATTAAATATTTAGAGTTACAGGCAGAAGAGCATCAATTATCCGAACCTCTCGGGACCAGGGCCCGTTCGGATAAGTGATATTTAGGATAATAGATCGTACGTAAATTGAAAGCATTTTTCCCTTCACAAAAACAAAGGGTTTTATTACAAAATCATTTCTAACATACTGTTACATAATTATAGCAACCTATACACTGTACTTTAATGTATTACTAAGGCTAAAAATCATTGAATTAAAATAGAGTGTAATTACTAAAAACAAAAAGTTAATTTAAACAAACTTAGAGTTTAATTACAAACACTGTACTATAAAATTAATTAAAAATTTAAAAACAAAACAAAACATACAGTACCATGGATTTACACTTTTTTGACGAATTGCTTCAAAGCGATACCCTGTTTTATCACTGCTAAAGACTAAAGTCGTTTAAGTTTCATAATCTGAATACAATCTATCTCATCTTCTGTTTCGGACCACTTTAGAACAGTCTCAAGTGTGTCAAAACCTTTTGCTGCCATCATGGTTTTGTATTAGTAGCATTCTCGCCGTCTTCATAGGCTGTAAGGCTGTATAGCTACAGCGTTTATTTATTACTGTACAGTACTTTAATAATTTATAATATATAACTTTTTATGTTCGATAAGTACCCAATACATCTACACGTGTCCAATACATTACTGTACATAATTGTACTGTTTGAGTTCGGATAATAGATCGTTCGGTTAACAGATGTTCGGGTAATTGATGTTCTACTGTAATTTTAATTTAAAAAATATGAAGGTTTTATTATCAATTGAGGCTTTCAACATTCTATTATTATTGAAACAAATTAACAATTCCTGACTCTGACAATGGCCAAAATGTAGTTAGTGTGGCAAAAACATAATAAAATACTCATACTTGATGCATTATGTAAATCAAGATCATCATGCCCTGCTACATGACTGGTATTCCCATATTACTATGTGATGTTTACTATGTTTTTTTCTATAGTTCTCAATGTGACTTTCGATTTTAAGAATTTATGGGAAACACTATAAATGATTTAAGTTAACCCCTCTGCTGATACTAAAAATTGTTTAGTAACAGCTTGAACCAAATTATTATGATTGAATTTTATTGACAATTTCCAGTCCCAATTAATAATGTGTAATCAAATGTGAAAAAGCCAAAACTTTTACAAAAACATGTTGCAAGTTGTGCAGTTTATTATTTTATATCTTTGCTATCACAACAAGTTTTCAATATTTCAATAAATTTTATAGAAACTTATCACATGGCTATACAAATGCCTCGCAATATTACCAAAAAGCCATCTCATTTCCAAATACTTTTGTGGTACTTACAATGAGAAATTTATAATTTGTAAATAATTTGGCCTTACTGATATCTGAAAACTAAATTTAGACTTATAACTAACCTGAGCAACCCATAACACACATAACAAGAAGACAAAAGGATTGTTTAAAAAATTACCAAAAATAAAGAAAACATAACATCAATTCTTCTTTCAATGATACGCTCAATCTAAGTGTAAGTGACCACTCTACTATGGTGTGTGTGTGTCAATTGGTGACATGTATATTATACTGCTGTAAAATACACAAGTACATACTAAGGCCTAAATCTGAATAAAACTGAAAAATTTATAATTTACAAAATAATATTGTCAGCCATATTGAATGTATGTTAGAAGCCTAGGACCAAGCTTTGGCTGGGTATAAACATGTGATGTGTAAAAAACTAATTAAAACCCCAAAATTGTTGTAATTATTTTTAAACTAATTAATAAATTGAAATTAATCAAAAATTGTTTTAAATAGTATGGAATTAGTTACAAATTGTGTTTTGATAGAATGTCATAGAACAAATGGAACATATTTGTGAATAACTAATCAAGTTTACTTACAGTTTATGAACAAATTTTGTATTATAACAAATTGATAAATCACTCAATATGTGAAAATTAAAAGTAAAGAGACTATAACTATATAAAATTCAGTAAGAATTAAGTATATTTAGTGAATCCAGGACCATCATAATTATAAAAGTGATTGATGGTAAGAAAAACGTAAAGTTTTCTGTTTCCGGGATGCTTCATTAGACGCTCTGGTGTAGAAGGTGTCACTCTTGTTTCAAACCGGATCCAGTACAGACATACTGTTAAGAAGTGAAATAATAATTAAAGTGTTTGGTAACCTAAACCTGACTAGAAAGTGCAAGAGAAAAATCAAAATTAACCAATTAACTCAAGAAAATAATATAATAACAGGAATGGAAATAAGGAACCAAAATTAAATCAATAGTGAATGAAAGTGGTACTCACCGATCAGGTAACATTATGTATTAATAATCTCAATAAGACTGAAAAGAACTAATCTATGAATGTTCACAGTTTAAATGAAAGTGAAATTAAGCACACAAACTCACAGGTTAACCCTCATCTTGTGTACAATAAACATGCACGATTTTAATGAATAAGAAACACACTAATACAGACTTGTAACTTATAAAATATTCGACACAATCATACACAAACCAAACTATACTTTGAATCCCAGCGCCAACCTCCTCCCACAAACCCCCCCCCACACACATCCCACCAACCTGTGAATAAACCGTTACAATTGTTCACGACACTCTGTATTCAAACCTCGCTGAGGAAGGTGTACACCACACTGAAACACTCGAGGACAATAAGAAACGTAAGTTTTCACAAGTGAAAGTACAGTAATCACTAATATTAAGTGCTGTGAATGAAGAGAATGAACCATCAAAACAACTGTAACACCGCAAACAAAGCGTATCTCATCCATAAATACAGAAATGTCAAACAACAGGTAACGAAAACTTCTTTAAACATCGCCTACAACAAACCATGCCGAAAACACAACATCATACCAGCACACGCACAAATTACAATAAAACAAAACACACATGCTGCACTTCAAACAAACGAAAAGCTGAAAACATATACCTAAACAATGATTTATACCACAAGAAAGATACACTCAACAAACAGGCCTACAACTTACACGTAAAACTAACACAAGTATTACACCATATAGAACTTGAAAATGTAATACAACACATGCAAAACAACATAGAAAAACTCAAATCAAAAATACAAGATAGACATAACAAAAAATTTAATAACTTCATAACACGCATAAATGAAACAATCCCCATACCGACACACAAATTCCACACACGCACAGTAAACACAACTGATATCAGTTTCACAAATCTGAAATAACCTTATTAAACAAAGGACTACAACATAATTTAAAAAGCAACACACCCAGTAACAACAACAACAACAACAACAGACATATACGCGACTTAATCATAAACGCCGAAACAGCTATACAAAATACACACATCAACGACCAAGACACCATACGACATGACATAAAACGTAAATTACAACACACACAAAAACACCAACCAAAAGGCCACAATAACGAAATTAGAACGCTAAAAAATATAAAACTTAAATTACATGAACATAACCTAACAATACTAAAAGCCGATAAAGGAAACATAAACGTTATAATGGAAAAACAAGATCTAAACAATAAAATCGAGACATTCTTCACCGAAAATAGTATAACTAAATTAGATAAAGACCCCACATTGAAATATCAAAAACAAATAAACAAATATAAATAACTCGAAATACATAATCCAAACAGACAACATCAAATACCTCAAACAAATCAAACCAAACCCCCAAAACTAAATGCGTTACCGAAAATACACAAACCCAATACTCTCATCAGACCATTAATAAACAACACACAAGCACCTTCCCACAAAATTGCAAGACACCTAGATAGATTAATCAGAAAAAACATAAATCTAACTAACAACACTTCCGTAAAAAATAACATAGAATTGGCTAACAAAACTAAACACATCCATATTCCGCACAATTCAACTTTAGCTTCTTTTGACATAACCAATCTATACACCAATGTACCCATCAAAGACACCATATTAACACTTGGAACATTTACTAAGACAAAACAACACACCAGAAACACACATACAGGAGATCATCACACTCACCAAAATAATCACTGAACAAAATTACTTCTCATACAACAACATGATTTACACACAAACAGACGGACTCCCCATGGGCTTCCCTATTTCAGGAATACTAGCCGAAATATTTATACACAACATAGAACAAAAACATATATTAAACAATAACAAATACACAAACAAAATCATTTATTGGTACAGATATGTAGACGACATTTTACTTCTATGTAAAGGCAATAAAAGACAGATTGAAAATTTCCATGAATACATAAACACAATACACCACAAACTAAAATTCACATTGGAAATAGAACATAACAATAGTATAAACTTCCTTGACCTTACTATTAACAAAACAAACAACACACACATATATAAAATATACAGGAAGCCTAGCACAACTGACATGGTCATACACAACACATCTAACCACCCAACACAACACAAACATGCCGCATTCAACTATATGCTCCATAGACTCACAACAATACCACAAAGTAAACAAGATTATAACGAAGAACTCAACACAATCAAATACATAGCGATAAAAAATGGATACACCCCCGAGTTAATAAACAATCTACACACACACATCCTAAACAAAAACACAAAATACCAACAACACAACCTAATAAATACATCACAATTACATGCTACAACTCCAACACACACAAAATTGCAAACAAATTCAGGAAACACAACTACAAAACAGCTTACAGAACCAACAACACCATCAAAAAAGACATAAACGATACAAACACAGACACTGACACATACAACAAAACAGGAGTATACAAATTAAACTGCAGTGATTGCAAACCATTTCTACATAGGCCAGACAGGAAGATCTTTTTCTTCAAGATTTTCTGAACACTTAAAAGCCCTTTCTAATAACTACATACACTCCGCATTCGCCACACACATACAGACTGAAAACCACAGCTACACCAACATAGAAAACAACCTCGAAATACTACACTACTTACCAAAAAGTAGGAAACTCAACACGGCTGAACAGTATGAAATATATAAACACCACACACTACAACCAAACAACATATTAAATGACCAACTACACTTTAAATCAAACGTACTATTCGACACAATCATACACAAACCAAACTATACTTTGAATCCCAGCGCCAACCTCCTCCCACCAAAAAATCCCCCCACACATCCCAACAACCTGTGAGTAAACCGCTACAATTGTTCACGACACTCTGTATTCAAACCTCGCTAAGGAAGATGTACACCACACCAAAACGTTCGAGGAGAATAAGAAACGTAAGTTTTCACAAGTGAAAGTACAGTAATCACTAATATAAAATATTATTTATATGTAAAGAATAAACTAAAAGCACATGACCATTGTATATTTAACAGTTTAGTTTATTCACTAACTAGCACCACAGGCGAGAAATTGGAGACTATATGTCTTGTAACTCTACAGCCATTGCTGAGCTCTGATAGAAAAACTTGGTATGGTAACTGTAATAATTTATAGAGAAATTTTTTTCTTTTTATAAATTGTATAAAATATCGGTATGGAGAACCATACATGACTTCCATGTTCTAAGATTTATATTTAAAATCATTTACGAAATGAAATGTTTCCATAGAAACTACTTCTTTCCACTCATTGCTTCAGCCTTAACCACAGTACTGTGGTCACTAACGTATACCACCACACGTTATCGCACTCGATTTTCACTGATGATGGCAGTCAACGGCATGCAGAAATGTCTGGTTTTGCAGAAAACATTGGACTATGGCCAAACAGCCCGGGAAGGAATTTTAACAACAAACTACTACTTTGTTGCCGATAACGTAGTACACATATAAAAACACGGAAGTAAAATTATCCCCTCTCCCTTCAACTATAATTTACATTTATAGAAAATTACCCCCACCCCGTTCAACTAGCCTCTTCATTTATAGATATTACATCTACGTTTCTACAGTGGATTATTAAGATCTTCTTATCAGGATACTTTATTTATCAAAATTAAGTACTTTACTCTTGTTACAATAAAAAATGTTTTTGGTAAACTACCCTTTCTCCGTAACCGATCTTCACCAAAATCAATAGGCCTTGAGTCTTCTACAACACAGGCACATATGTAAAAAATTATTTGATTCTGTTTGAATTTACGGCAGTTATCGTTCGTCATGAAAAGATTTCTCTTGTTACAACATAAAATGTTGCAGGTAAACTACCCCTTTCCCTTAACCGATCTTCACCAAAATCAATAGGCCTTGAGCTCTCTATAATTTAGGGATGTATGCAAAAAATTGTTTGATTATGTTTAAATTTACGGCAGTTATCGTTCATTGTAGAAAAAATTAACCTTGTTATCACATAAAATGTTCCAGGTAAACTACCCCTTTCTCTTAACTGATCTTCACCAAAATCAATAGGTCTTGAGTCCTCTACAATTCAGGGATGCCTGAAAAACATTATTTGATTCTGTTTGAATGTGCGGCAGTTATCGTTCGTCATAGAAACAATTACTCTTGTTAAAACATTAAAGGTGGCAGGTAAACTACTCCTTTCCCTTAACCAATCTTCACCAAAATCAACAGGCCTTCAGATTGTTACAATTCAGGAAAGTATGCAAATAATTATTTGATTCTCTTTGAATTTACGGCAGTTATCGTTCGTCATAGAAAAAATTACCCTTGTTAAAACATAAAATGTTGCAGGTAAACTACCCCTTTCCCTTAACCGATCTTCACCAAAAACAATAGGTCTTGAGAACTCCACAGTTCAGGGCTGTATGCGAAACATTATTTTATTGTGTTTGACGTCGCGGCTGTTATCATTTGCCATAGAAAAAATTACCCTTGTTAAAACATAAAACGTTGCAGGTAAACTACCCTCTTCCCTTAACCGATCTCCACCAAAAAGAATAGGTCTTGAGAACTCTACAATTCAGGGCTGCACGCGAAACATTATTTGATTCTGTTTGAATTTGCAGCTGTTATCATTTGCCATAGAAAAAAAATTACCCTTGATAAAAAAATGTTGCAGGTAAACTACCCCTTTCCCTTAACCGATCTTCACCAAAAACAACAGGTCTTGACAACTCTACAATTCAGGGCTGTATACGAAACATTATTTGATTCTGTTTGAATATGCGGCAGTTATCGTTTGCCATAGAAACATTTACTCCTGTTAAAACATTAAAAGTGGCTGGTAAACTACCCCTTTCTCTTAACCGATCTTCACCAAAATCAATAGGCCATGAGTTCTCTGTAACTCAGGCACATATGTAAACAATTATTTGATTCTGTTTGAATTTACGGCAGTTATCGTTCTTCATGAAAAACGTTCTCTTGTTACAACATAAAATGTTGCCAGTAAATTACACCTTTCCCTTAACCGATCTTCACCAAAATCAACAGGCCTTCAGTTTTTTACAATTGATGAGCGTATGCAAAACAATATTTGATTTTGTTTGAATGTGCGGCAGTTATCGTTTGTCATAGAAAAAATTACCCTTGTTAAAACATAAAATGTTGCAGATAAACTACCCCTTTCCCTAAACCGATCTTCAACAAAATCAATAGGTCTTGAGAACTCTACAATTCAGGCCTGTATGCAAAACATTATTTGATTCTGTTTGAATTTGCGGTTGTTATCGTTTGCCATAGAAAAAAATCTAGACAATTTTCGAAAAATGGACTTTTTTTCATGTTTTGAGGGTAGTACAATCAGAATCTGCAATAATCTCGAGCACGATTTTTTTTGCCATCACCATACTTCCATTTCCTTAAGGAACATGGAAGTAAAAAGAATTTATATATTGTATGCTACTTTTCTACTAGAAAATTTTCAATAATATTTATACACGACAAACACTTAATAAATAGAATGGTAATAACATGAACTCGATTTTTTTACAATACACCAACTGCATTTCCAGTGTACTTTAATCACAAATATATGAACTTATATGTCATAACTTATGAACCTAACTGTAATTATCAGTATCTGTGGTAGATACTGAGGCGATGCAATTTAAGGTAAGATAAAATACATTATTTCATAACATTAAATTATATTTTTAAAAATAATATAAATTCACAAGACTATTAAAGATGCTTCAAAATAACTGAGAAACTAACTAGACAGTAGCAATACACAATATTAAAGCTATAAATAAACCTCACTTTGCCTTTCTGTTTCCTGTTACCATTGGAAAGGAGTGGCATGGGAGCTTAGGGTGCCTACTTATGCTAATACTGTTAGGTACTGATGGTAGATAATGATAAGAGGTGTTCAGGACCAACAGATAAAAGGCTACCATGTCCTATCTCAGAGGGAGAAGGGTTGAGGGTGAGTCTACTGCATCCCAAAACTGAGGATCTTTAGTTAAGGAATGGTAATCACTACATTTGGTACATTTGCTCTAATCATTCTCTGAAATGAATGACAAACAGACAATGTTTTTGAGGGTTTTAATTTAAACCTTATGCTACTTTTCTATAAGAAAATTTTCAATAATATTTGACACTGATAAACACTTAATAAATAAATGGTAATAACATGAACTCGATTTTTTTTTTTGCAAATACACCACCTGCATTCCAGTGTATTTTAATTACTCCAGGTTGGACTGGTAAGCAATCCGTGTACAAATCTGACAAATATGTAAGACAGACAAGGAAGAAAGAGGAGGAAGACAATTACGACAAAGGGAGAATGAGAGAAGGGGAATAGAAGAAAAATAACCCTAAGTATTGCAACGTGATCAACTTCAGGATCTCTTAAAAATGAATCATCTCCTTAATCACTTAATCATCTTTTGGGACTCCTACTCTACAGTATAAACTGTAAAAAAAAAAAAAAATAAAGTGAACTGGCACCCATAATCTACAATAAGAAACAGTAAATATAAACAATTGCAATATAGAAATTTGACCGTGTACATGCACAACTCTACTTATCATGTAATATCTGCTGAATAATCCAAAGTGCCTTCTTCATATGTTTTTACTTTTATATTTTAGTGAATTGGCGGTTACTTTTTAACTTTGAACAATTTGTACATTAGGCTGTAGCTATGTGTTTGGTACACATTAATTTGCATACTTTTTCCCAAAGTGTTACAAATCGTTTTCCAGGAGTTGGGAAAACAAAAATGTAGTCAAGTAGCTTTACTTCCACAGTTGGATATTACATCTCCCAAGACCTGTATTATAGTAACTGTAATGTACCAATGAAGAAAACCATTTAAATATACACAATTATAGCCTCCTGATGATATTAAAAGTTTGTGAATTTTGTAATTAATTCCTTTCTACTCTATAACGCCAAATTAAAAAAAAAAAAAATAATAATAAAATAAATTTTCTTTTAGTTAAGGTAAATCTCATTGAACGTGGTGACAACTGATATATGAAGTTATTCGTAGGAGTGTAGCGAACAAAAAATCGGGTGAATGCCATCCGCTGTCGCCTATGCAAGCCTAATTGACACTCCATAAATCTAGTGTAGCAAGCGGCCACGTGTTAGAAAGACAAGGTTATTGTGCTGGGTGTATCTAGAAAGGACGCCAGCGAATAAAAGCCTACAATCCGGAGAAAAGCATAAGAAGGAGTGAATAAACTCATCAAGTGAGAAATGTTTCGTCTGACAAAGGATGAAAGGTTACATGAACATAACAGCAGACAGAAAACAATGAAGGGTGTTCCTTGACTGAAACACATAAACAGAGGATACGCCGGAACAATACTATGATACCAGGAAAGAAAGCGTACTTGAGGTTAACTCAGGAACTAAAGGGATAGGTTTTTGTTGGGAACCAGACAAAAAGAAAATACTTACGGAGAGAGTTGGCGAGGCCTTTGTTCAAGAAAAGATAATACCATAGGCGCAACTAATTGGAAAGGCAGATGTTGTAAGAGAAATCAAAGGCTTGTCTTTTGTGAAGACTAAGAAATACGACAGCTAGATTTATTACTAGAGTATTCGGAAAAGCCGTTGACCGAAGGGTAAAGTACCCAGGAGAAGAGTTTGGTGGGAATCAGTAGACCTATCAGGACTTACTTTGGAAAAAGTAGGTGGTCTCTGGAGTAGGTTGTATGAAAAATAGCCAATTAGGAAACAACATCGCCGAAACCAGAAGTCTAGTGGGGAAATTCTCATGTTCGATATAGGCAAGCGACAGAGACGCGAAAAAGGAGTCTTTACTAAATTTTCGAAAGGATCGGAAGTAAAAGACGTGACAAAAGTGTTACGGGAGTTCGTAAAATGACTTAGAAAAATTTCGATACGATATGAACTGTACAACATTTTCTAGCGGTCGAGTTTGTGATCATATAATAGTAAACGATAGTGAAACACAATATAACGGCGGTATTAACAATTCGAACAATGTTGTATAATAATTAGTCATGAACGAATAACAGTAACTTACCGTCATGTGTACCAGTTAAACAAACCATAAAACCGAGTGTAACATACATCTTTAAACAATATCACGAGTAAATTCAGTGATACATTTACAGAATGTCAGTGAATAACTGAAGTTATAGCAACAATAATTTAGACTCGCAATAAATCCAATACGAACATGCATTGTGTAATGTGCTGTATATGTGAAGTGCTACAGTGATGTCCACACATACCACCCGAGATTCTGGAGGTGACTTATCATCAAAACTCCAAATGCTGATCAGGAAGCGCCGCTTACCACACCTGCGACCTCTACAAGATATGGATAATCGTACCTCAAGTAATTTTGTTATGTACTAATTAAATTTTACACCCACTTGTCTGTCACTAAAAGAACTCACTAAAGAAATTAATCTAAAATAGTAATAGAAACTTCATTATAAGTAAGGTCATGTTGAACCATTGGAGAAAATTGTAGGAAATCTAGTATTTCATAAAATATCTACAGTATATCACAATCGCTTTGATTTTAAATGAATCCGTTTATATATAAAAGGTTGTACTAAACTTAAGTTGATCAATTATTGATGAAATATAGTAACAAGTAAAGTTTTTAGAGATTGAAGAAGTATTAACTTTGTTAAATGTGCATTAATTAATATTTATAGTAATAATTAAGTGTACCATGAAATATGATGATATAATGATGTTTAGTTAATAAATTAACTACTAGAAAGTAATGAAGTATTAATTTTATTGAATTGAAACCTGAGATAAACAAAAACAGTAAATGTATTATTATATTTGACGCACACAACGTCGGGCAAACTAAGTTAAAGTTATATTTGACGCCGCAAATGGCATTGAAAGAGTTTTTATATTTGGGACGACAACAAGGTACAACAAGGCTTCATTAATTAAAAAAAAGCTGTAACGTTAACTATTATATTTGGCGTCCCACCATGGGGCATATAAATATCTTTATATTTGGCATCCCAAAACGCGGGACAATATATATTTTTATAACTCATTGTACAAGAAATAACTAGTAATCATGAATATTCTCACAATTACTAACTGACTATTAATTTATTATGAAGCATTTTCTGGAAAGATAAATATTTTATTACTCCAACACCAAACAATTTCAATTAAGTTAATAAATTAAGGCCTGACAATTATATAGCCTCCCATCATTGAAGAATTAAAGAATTTACTACATCGCAATTCACCAAATTCTATTTCTGATGCTGCATAAGGCAACGAACTCCTTTAGACATGTGTCAAAGTTGATATATAAACTCATGTCAGTGATGTTATTTTAAAACCATAAAAGTAGAATGAAATACTTCTATTGTTATTGTGAGTTTGTCATACAAATTTTACACTCAAATACCTGCTCTGCAAATTAATATTTATTTAAAAAAATTATCTTGCACCTTGTATAGACCTACATAACTAATAGTGTGAGCCTCCAGGTGGGCAAGTGGCTAGCATGAGTGATTGATGTGCTCGTGGTCCCGGGTCAATTATCGGCAGAGGGTCCATATAGTGTGCAGTCAAGTGTTGTGAGGCAGAACTGTGTAGCTGACTGAGATAACAGCAGCGCCTCCTGCCTGCGGATACCACAATTAGCAGCTGCCGACATGTTGTACTAGCCATACAACACTATACAACGCCATACTAATCACACTAAACACAAAAACCACATGGTATGCCTTGGTCCTTTACGGAATGTTGAGCAGAGGGCTTTTTACTTATAATGTAACATTTTGGGGAATACAATTTTATGAGCAATCAGTATCAAAAACAATAAACAATGCAGTCATAACACAACTACACAGTCTCTATAGAGCAGAATATATATTACCAATCTTATTTTTATTTATTCACTTATCTTTCACTAATGTAACTTTATTTGGGGATCACTGACTTGTTTGGTTTGTTGTTCTTAATTCTAACTACACATTATGTCAAATTAAATTTTTACATTCCTTATTAATTCCACATGTTTTTAAATATGCTTATTAAAAAAAAAATAACATAATTGTAAAATCCTGTTTCAGTACATTTATAATGACACCTTATGACTTATAAAGCAACGTTTTTATTACACAAAAAAATATTAATATACTATTTATACAAAATACAGTCTAATTTATTGACAAGTCAGACACTGATTTTATCCAGTTTCAAGGTACAAAGGAAGAGAATGTCTATGGAGAGAGAAGGAAAGGAAGGTTCCAGGAGAGGATGTTACTGGAGAAGCTGGATGCTGACTCATTGCCCGGCACTGAGCGACTTAACCTATGGATGGCTATAGTTTAGAATGTTTCTAGAGCGTGTTCCAGATTGAAGAGTGTCTATGGATTATTATTTACAGTGTGATAATACAATGTTCCCAATATCAGGGAACATTTCTGATCTAGGGGTTTCTAGAGATTATTCTTGATATAAGAAAATCTACAGAATGTTCCTAGTCAGTGGGATCCCCAGAGAAAGTTCTTCGAATAATAAGTTCCTAGGGTTGTCTGAGTGTCAGTTTCACTGAAAGAATAAGGTTGCTGCTAAGAATCTGACTCTAGATAATTTGCTTACCATCCAGAGTGAAAAACAGCAGATTAAACTATACTAAAAGCTTATATTTTATTGTATGGATAACTCATTGGAAGGTTCTACAAATCTTACTTAAAAATCAGTTCAATTTACTGTCACAATGGAAGTGGTGCTTAATGATTTTGTATTAGGGAATGTTACTCATGACTGACTTAGAACATAGGAAGTATGTACACTTACGTTTTTGCCAGATAGTAATAACCTCCAAACCAGCCAGCTGAGGTTACCAAGTGAACAGGGATAAGAACATACCAGTAATCTCTGTACATAGCTTTGAACTTCTGATACAATGTCAGCTTCTTTTCTGGTTTGTCATGTTCTTTTTTCTCAGTTTCATTTTCTGTTAGGACTTTTTCCTTCTTCTGTGGTTCACTGCCTGTTGAGACTGAGTATTTACATATCTGATCATTCCAATGTTTTCTTACATAATAATAATGGGAGTGAAAGGGAGTGATGACAGTATCGGTTCTAGCCTGGGGCCGGAGGGGCCCAGGCCCCCCCCCAGATTTTTGCCTGAGTGGTACGTTATTAGATTTTAAAAAGTTTACAGTGAAAGTGTACAAGTGCGTTTGTTTTGATAAAACCGCTCAGCATGGGTGACTGTATAATTATGTATGAAACTGCACACAATATGACTTACATACACTTATGATGACTTACATACATGAAAAAGTTATCACTCAGAAATACGGTGTAAGATGTGTTTAAAGTCAGAGATAAACGCAATTTTTTTCTGTCCCACGTTCTTACCAAGCATTGCTGATCTCGTCGGTTCATCTCTGTTAAAGTAGGTATAAAATTCATTCATTTGGAATTTGCAACACTGTTCATCTATGTTGTAAACATCAGCTGTTGTTTACCTCAGTTCTCCGTCTCACGAAGCCAACGAGAAAGACCAGACCCTGAAAATCACGTGATCTTAGTACATGGGATTGTGAGCGTTAGTACATTAGCTGTGCGTCTCATTGCAGTGTGAAGTGTGACTGTTCTTTGATGATAGTGTTGGTGATTTGTAACGGGCCTATTTCAGGGTAATAAGGAAATTTGTATTTTTTTTATTTTGTTAAAGCAGATAACATGTTTGTTTAAATAATTGGGACAAAATTTATAAACAAAGTTAAATTTAGTGGTAGGCGACGGTAGCGAAGGTGGTACGACTGATTGACAATATTGTATGTAAATTATTGAAACGAGTTTTTATGAACTTAACAACCGACAAACTGTGCCAAGGGCAGCTTCAAGGACACAAAACCAGTCAACAAGTTATGTAACTAACATCAGACCATCTGACGTCAGTATATACGTCAGAGCCTATCCTTGTTGTGGAATCCAGTTATATAACAAAAACAGTCTGCTGGCGGAGTGATATAAACTTTAAAACAATAAGAGTTGGTCGTACAACCACGGCGACTTCATAAAATAGCGCCGGTGGCTCTTCCCCAGTCTAACTACAGCACCACTCGCGAGTGGTACATATAAAAAGTTTCGAAACGTAAATCACGGGCGCCCGCACCGAAAATGAAAGTAACGCATTTTAATTCTTAAAAAGAGTGTAATAACAGTTTTAAAATATGTAGGAATTCAGATATAAAATGTAGAGACAGTTTCGGTTTTAATCATCAGTGTCAAAAATAGCAAATGTGCGGTTAAATTAAGGCGACGTCTTCTGGACAAAATTGAACAGCTAAGTACCAAATAATTAAAATGAATTTTAACAAGGGCTAATAAAAATGAGAACACAACAAAATTTTAATAAAAAAATGAGATCTCATGGGATATAAATTAATTGTGTGCGTGTGGGCGTGCATGAGTATGTGAGAATATATTGAAATTAAGATAAAAATTAAGAAGGCTGGTTTGTGTGTTTCAAAAAATTATTTCTATTTAATATCTTGATGTTTTTTTTTCTGTTAATTAAAAAGTTTATACTAGGTTTCAATTTTATTTCATGTGAGTTTTTTTTTCTTATGAGCATTGTATAACAGATGAAGGAGGTAAGGAGGTAGTTTGTTAATGATTTTAAAATGATGAGAATATCTAATTGTTAATAAACCTCTGTAAATGGGAAACAAAATAAAGTTTTTTTTTTATTTTGAACAACCAGCTCTGCTCCTGAGTTCGCCTAAAAAGAACCCCAAAAATGGTAAGTACACCTATATTTTTTGTTATACGTAGTTGGCCATACAAGATGGCGGTTAACAAAGACAGTAAAAATTGAAGAAAAATAATATCAACCACGTTTTATCTATTTTATTAAATTATCAATTTATTGAAAAGTATCAATGGCGCCCGAACATAGGGACAATTTATATAAATAAATTTATATAAATATAGGCCACGTGGAGAACAGAATGGTTGTTTGAAATAGGAAATAAAATTTTTGTGTGTACGTAAAATAGACGTATAAGTAGTAAGGTTATGTCATGATTATGTATGGGTGAGTAAAATATTTTTTTTTTATAAGTATGTATTACATATAATAATATTTTGCAAAGAATTATATGTCTAAAAGATTTAAGAAAATGGCAGACAATCATGAAACTGTCAGCGTCACTGACAGTGTAGATGAAAGCCAGATAAGCGTAACTGAATCACAAATCATGAATGAAGGTGTTCACTCAACACCAGTCATGAGTAAAAAGGCTGAAGATAATGATATGATCAAGATGATGAAATTGCTTTTTAATGAACAGAAAAACGAGATAAATGAGAAATTCGATGTTCAAAAGAATAGTTTGAATGAGTTAAAAAACCAAATTAACGAAATAAAGAGTGATTCTGACGTTAAATTTAATATCCAGAATGACAAATTTGATAGACAAAGTAGGGATATTAACGAGTTGAAAAATGAGATTCAAGTATTAAATAAATGCTTAGAAAATACTAATCAAACAATAAGAACCAGTTTAAATAAATTAGAACAGAGTGTGGAGAGAATGGAAGTAGTTGTGATGAATCCAGAGAAAAATAAAACAAATGAAAATTGTAATGACAAGTGTGGAAATATGATATTGGATAGAGAATTAATAAATAATAATAATGTAATTGAAAATGTCATATCAGAGAGTACTGATGAGTTTGTGGAGTGTGATTATGAGATGTTGAGGTGTATTGATGAAGTAAAGAGAGAATGGAAAAATAATATAGTAGTTGAATGTGGGCAGAGGGTAAATTTTCCCATTAATTTTTCTGAACCAGAGTGTTCACAAATGTTGTTGTTTTTGAAGGGCAAGAGACCCGTATTAGTAGATGAATTGAAGTGGATATTGATGTTGTATAATGTTGTACCCTCTGTCTGTAATAATTGGGAAATCGTGATATGGTGTGATGAGAGAGATTTAGAGAGAAATTTGTGTATTGAGAGAGAGATAGAATTGTATAAGTTAAAAAGAAATTATGATGAATTGAGAGAAAGGTTAGGAGGGGTGAAGATGAACAATATAAGATACTTACCTGTTGCAAGAGAGATAGAGAATTATTTTGATAATAATTTTATAAATAATAATGACTTACCTGGCATGATAGTAGATAAATATAAAAATGATGAAACAACTTACCTGACGTTGACCAACATTACTGATGGAGACTGGACAATCCTAACTTATGTTGACAAGATTTATAATGGCATAATGAATGGAATAAAAGTAATGGGTTATTATGATAATGACAATAATAATAAATGGTATGTGGATAACAATGATGCATGTTACAAATATATTAGATATATATATGACGATGGAGGGTGAGCTAAAATATCAGTGTATAGACATTGTTGAATACTGTAAATTTTGGTAACGACCTTGCAGATTTGGACATATGAAGTGTGAAACAATTGAACAGTTATTGACGTATACTTTGTAAATAATATAGTGAATTCATTTGTGTGTAGTATGAAATGTTAGGTGTATATGTATTAGAAAATGTTGTGATAATAATAATAATATTATAATATGTTGCATTCTAATTAAATAATAAAAGTAATTATGAAAACAATAATTAATGATTTGTAATTTGGATATTATTGATATATATGTTGTGTTTTAATAATCAATTGAAGTAAATAATTTGAAATGTTTCAATATTGTGATTGAAGGTTATATGTTTGAATTTTTTAATGAATTTGAATTATTTGATGAGATTTCAATTTAATAATAATTAATAAATGAATAATTGTTAAATGGTTTATTTTGTGGAATATCATAATGGTTAAAAATATAGATTAATAATAAATTTGAAATTTTGAGTAATCTAATTGCAACACAGGATAAATAATGAAATGATGATATATAAAAGAGTTAATTAAAATTTCAAATTATAATGTTTATAAGTTTTGAGACAAATTATTTAAAAGAGAATTGTGTGTTTAGTGTATACTAATAATATCATTTAAGTATAAATTCTTAAGTTAAGTGTTACAAAAGATATGTTACTGGTGATTCCCCAACTTTTCGGGCGGTCACGGCCTCACCGAACCTTGACCGTGGAATTGGTTTAGCTTTAACAGCTATGGTTGGGGCACATTACGATTACGCGCTGACCATAACTGGCCATAGCTGTTATCGTTGTAAAGGTGTATTTTGAAATTGACAGGGGGGTAATTAAGGGGAATCACCAAACTAGGGAACAGCGGCTGCCACTCTGTCCAAGGAGGGACAGCAGAGCCAGGTGGTAGACCCGCATTAAGGGCGCATAACTATTGACAAAGATATGTTGATATCTGTAATTTTTAAAATGTAACGCAGAAGCAAGGACACGGAGATGTTACATTCCTCCAAAATTTCAGTCCTTGTGGACGCAACTGGACGCCACAGTCCAGGGGGGTCATAGTGTGTGTGGCAGGGAGGTTGTCCAGGGGGATAACGAATTAGAAATTTGTTGTATTTTAATAATGATGATTCGCTACTCAATAATTTTGTTTTGATTTGAAAAATAGATGCACTAAATACTTCCTATAATGTGTTTATTAAGGCTTATTGTGTTAATTGCATTTAGTATGTTAGGAATAAGGATTATAAAAATATAATAATATGTTTTCAATGTGTTTATAGATTTTAAAATAAAATGAAACAAAGTTGTGATAGTTAAAATTTTCAATGGGTGGCAAAAGATAGAAGTTGGGTGATAGTAATTATTTGAGTAAAACGTTTGAGTCAGTCCAAGTTAAAAAATATTGAGGTATTAAAGAGAATGAGAGATGAAAATATTGTAATGTTGTTTTGAATTAATGTATGTTATAGAATTTTGAGAAGTATAAGTGGAGACACAGTAGAAATGGAGAATTTATGTAGAGTTTTGAGTGATATATTGTTGTTTATAATTGATGATGTTAATTTGTTGTAGTTGTAGTAAGGTAATGAGATTGAGATTTTGGGGATGGCAATTTTGTAGTAGGGGGTAGTGTAATGTGGGAGTCCGCAACATAATAATGATAAGTTGGGACGGGATTGGGATAGATTTTAGTGGAGACGGGACCACCTTAGGTAGAATCCAGGGGCCAGAGAACGGGAATTGGGCTTTTTTTGGGGGGGGAAACACGTATCCTATGTACAAAGGGTTAGAGAGTATTTTTTTATATATAGAGAGAAGGTGGCGAATGGAGTTAAAGTAGTAAGTAGTTGGGGGTAGAGAAGGGTTAGTAGATTTTCTGATAGAGGGGTGTCATACTAGTTAAAGATTTTGTAAGGGAGCGTTAGAGTAATAAAAGGGGTAAGATTATGGGTAAATGCCAAGTTGATAAAGTGAATTATGATGAGTAACGTAGAATCACCCAAATTAATGAAAGGGAATAATAAATGAAATGATGGGTAAACGTAGATTGCAAAAAAAAAAAATTTTGAGAAACGAATTAATAAAAGTTAAATTGAAATTAAAAGGTAATTTTCTGATTTTATATGCAAACTTAATGATGTAAAGTGTGTAAATTTTATATACGAATTGTTTATTTTAAGATAATCACAACAATGTGAATTATTAATGTACTATGTTTTCTTATGTTGTATTGTGTTTGTTAGTATAAGAGAATTTTATGAATTTAAATATTTTAAATGCATTTTAAATTGGGGATGAGAAAAATGTAATATGGTAATGGGAAATGTTTATGAGTCAGTCGTCTGTTTATTTAAATTCTGATGGGAATCAGGGCAATAATTTTGAATTTTGGGATAAAAGTTAACAAGAGAAAGTAGATAGAATGAGATTATGGAATTTTAAAATGGGTAGCATGTTGTTATTAGATATTTTGATATATATGTTAGAAATAGGTAAAAAAACAAAACCAGTGCTTCTTAGCGCAAACCAGCACCGCTAGGGGGAAACAGATCAGTTGGGGATATGGTGTTGTATAAGGGCACTATTTGATATTTGATTTGTTGTTTCAGTGTTTGGTGATGCTGTGGCGGCGGTCCTGAGCTGGCCAGCGCGTCAGAGCAGGGGCGTTAAGTATCTGTCTGACTCTACGGTGTTGGGATCTCGAGAGAGAAGTCCAGTATTGTCATTCAGATGCGGTCACAGTCACCGGACCAAGGGTGAGTTGATTATATTTTTGTAAACCGTAAAGGGGGTTGTGGCGACATATCCTGGCTGATCCCTTTAGCAAGTATGAATGTGTCAATGAGATTTTTTATGCTTCGGCATAAAATATCTCATTGAAGGGGTATTGTAACGGGCCTATTTCAGGGTAATAAGGAAATTTGTATTTTTTTTATTTTGTTAAAGCAGATAACATGTTTGTTTAAATAATTGGGACAAAATTTATAAACAAAGTTAAATTTAGTGGTAGGCGACGGTAGCGAAGGTGGTACGACTGATTGACAATATTGTATGTAAATTATTGAAACGAGTTTTTATGAACTTAACAACCGACAAACTGTGCCAAGGGCAGCTTCAAGGACACAAAACCAGTCAACAAGTTATGTAACTAACATCAGACCATCTGACGTCAGTATATACGTCAGAGCCTATCCTTGTTGTGGAATCCAGTTATATAACAAAAACAGTCTGCTGGCGGAGTGATATAAACTTTAAAACAATAAGAGTTGGTCGTACAACCACGGCGACTTCATAAAATAGCGCCGGTGGCTCTTCCCCAGTCTAACTACAGCACCACTCGCGAGTGGTACATATAAAAAGTTTCGAAACGTAAATCACGGGCGCCCGCACCGAAAATGAAAGTAACGCATTTTAATTCTTAAAAAGAGTGTAATAACAGTTTTAAAATATGTAGGAATTCAGATATAAAATGTAGAGACAGTTTCGGTTTTAATCATCAGTGTCAAAAATAGCAAATGTGCGGTTAAATTAAGGCGACGTCTTCTGGACAAAATTGAACAGCTAAGTACCAAATAATTAAAATAAATTTTAACAAGGGCTAATAAAAATGAGAACACAACAAAATTTTAATAAAAAAATGAGATCTCATGGGATATAAATTAATTGTGTGCGTGTGGGTGTGCGTGAGTATCTGAGAATATATTGAAATTAAGATAAAAATTAAGAAGGCTGGTTTGTGTGTTTCAAAAAATTATTTCTATTTAATATCTTGATGTTTTTTTTTTCTGTTAATTAAAAAGTTTATATTAGGTTTCAATTTTATTTCATGTGAGTTTTTTTTTTCTTATGAGCATTGTATAACAGATGAAGGAGGTAAGGAGGTAGTTTGTTAATGATTTTAAAATGATGAGAATATCCAATTGTTAATAAACCTCTGTAAATGGGAAACAAAATAAAGTTTTTTTTTTATTTTGAACAACCAGCTCTGCTCCTGAGTTCGCCTAAAAAGAACCCCAAAAATGGTAAGTACACCTATATTTTTTGTTATACGTAGTTGGCCATACAAGATGGCGGTTAACAAAGACAGTAAAAATTGAAGAAAAATAATATCAACCACGTTATATCTATTTTATTAAATTATCAATTTATTGAAAAGTATCAGATTATGTTGATAACAAAACAACATGGCTAGTCGTCAAAGTAGTTTATTTAGTTTCTTCGACAGGAAAAGAAGTGGCGGTAACTGTACCGAAAGTACGGATAACACTTGTGTTACACCAACACCAAAACAAACTAAATATGCCGACGACGCTGTGAGTACGTCTAATATTGTGCCGTTATCTAGTGAGACATGTGTTAGTGTTCATAGTGCAGGAATTCCAAATGATATTAGTAAATCGATTCAAGACGGACCCCACCAACCTCGTAAGTACAATTTCAAGCAAACAATTATAAATAATAAAGTAAGAAGCTTTAACAGTGCGTGGTATGACAAGTTTAAGTTTATTGAGTACTCTGAGCAAAAGGATGCCATTTACTGCTTTCCTTGTCGCCACTTTGAGCCTATATCTGGAAACGCTGAATTAACTTTTACAAAACTTGGGTTTTCAAATTGGAAAAAAGTGGGTGACAAACTTTTAAGACACGAAAAAAGTGAGTGCCACAAGCTGTCATTAATTAAATGGAACAGCTTTTTGATAAGTGAACAACATGGCACTGTCACGTCTATGATCAGTGCACAAAATAGAGATGAAATATTACATAATCGGTCTGCTGTTGCCACTGCGGCTCGAGTGGCACTTGTATGTGCTAGACAGGACATAGGCCTAAAAGGTCACCATGAGACTGAAAGTGATGATAAAAAATCAAATTTTGTGAATATGGAAAATTTTTTGGAAATCATAAAACTAGTAAAATTAGAGAGTGAAACGGCTAAAAATAATTTAGATAATTTGCCACAAAATGCTACTTACTTATCTAAGGATTCCCAAAACGAATTATTAGACGTGTCGGCTAATATTATATTAAAACATATTATCAATGAAACCACATATAATGATGGGATATTCTCATTGATTTTAGATGAAGCTAGAGACTCCAGTAAATTAGAACAGATGTCTGCTTGTATTAGGTATGTTAGTCGAAATGGTTTTGAAGAACGGTTTGCAGGTTTCATTCAGTTAGATGAATTAAATGCTAGGCCTCTTTCTGATAAAGCCTTGGAGCACCTTAGCTCGATTGGATTGGTCCCCGAGAAATGTATTACACAGGCTTATGATGGAGCCTCAGTAATGTCTGGAGGTACAAATGTTGTTCAAAGTTTATTTCGTAAAGCAGCTAAGAACCCATGTGTCTACGTGCATTGCTATGCACATCGTGTAAACTTGGTACTAGTTGACGTTTCTAAGACAGTTGATATTGTTGGTGACACATTTGGTTTACTAGAGGGCATTTACGCATTTCAATCTGTCTTTTCATTGAGACATAATCAATTTATTAAAACGCAAACAGAACTTTATCCCAGGAAAAGAAGTTTAGAACTACCATTACAGAGTGACACTCGCTGGGTTTGCAAGTACATGTACACAATACATTAAGTATTTCCAAAGTTGTTTTGCATCTGCCAAATCAGCACTTCAGCACTTTGCAACTTCCAACAATAAACGAGAGGCTGCGGAAGCTAAGGGGTTGTTAATGCAGTTCTGTAAATTTAAAATTATATTTGTACTACATATATTTAGTGACTTGCTAGAACTTACTAATGGTTTATCGATGATGCTACAACAAAAGGAAGTCGAATTTGGTACTGCTGTTAAAATAGTAAAGTCCATCATTCTCACTCTGGAAGGCAAAAGGTCGGATGATTATTTCAACCAAATTTGGGATAAATCATGGGAGTTTGCTGAAAATGTAGACATAGAAGAGCCAAAAGACTTTAATACTAGGAAAACTGTAGTACCTAAAAAACTGAGTGACTACTATAAAACATTAGCCACTTGTTCATCTGAAGACCGGGACCGGAAAGTAAGCTCTCTTCCTTTGAAGACAAAATATAAGAAAGCTTACTTTCAAATTATAGATTCTATGAAAGAAGAATTCAGCTCTAGATTTCAGCAAAACGACTTTGTTTGTAATGCTGCAGACGCATGTAATCCCAAGAGTAATTCATTACTGGATTTCAAGTATATTGAAGCATTTGCAGAAAAGTACGAGGCATTCTTTAAAAATAGAACCAAACTGAAATCAGAAGTTGATCTACTTAGGAACATGTTTCATGAAAACAACATGACTTCAGCTTCGACTACACAACTATTTTTTGAACTACAGAAAATGGAGCTTGTGTTTACGGAACTATTAACATTAATAAAACTTGTCCTCTGATGAAGCCTTCTAAAGGTGAAAGCCGGTTTAGGCTGTAAGGTAAAACTTTACGTTTTTACTTATAAAAAACTTAGTTTTCCGAGTTGTCAATACTATAGTAATATTTATAAAACTTGTATTGACTCTACCCGTGACATCAGTGACTGCAGAACGTAGTTTCTCTTCTATGAAACGTATAAAAAAATATTTTAGGTCAACAATGAAGACAGACAGACTTTCGAATTTAACACTTCTCTCTATTGAGCGGGAGCTAAGTAAAAAATTGTTACAAGATCCTGACAAAATAGTGAAGGAATTTTCAAAGATAGGCAACAGAAGACTCGATTTATAGGTAACGTACTATCATCATCTGCTCATATATTGTTTGTTATTCATCTGCATATATATTGTTTCTTATTATGTATAATTACAAATTACTTTTCTTCTCTCTCTCTCTCTCTCTCCTATGGCGCTACAGCCCAAGTCGGGCCCTGGCCTCCACCAATCTCTGCCTCCAATCCACTCTATCCACTGCAACCCTCCTCCAGTTTCTTATCCCCATGTCTCTCGCGTCCTCTGCAACGCCATCTTCCCACCTCTTCCTCGGTCTACCTCTAGGTCTCGTTCCCTCCCATGTACCCAGCAAAGCCCTCTTAGGGTTCCTGCCACCCTCCATTCTCATAACATGTCCGGCCCAACGCAATCTTTGAATTCTTATAAATTTTGAGACTGGTATCTCTTTATATATTTGATACAGTTCGTTGTTGTATCTCAGTCTCCATGAGCCATTTTCTTGTATTGGGCCTATAATGCGTCTGAGGATTTTCCTTTCAAAGGTGTCTACTATGTCGACTGTTTTCTGTGTGATTGCTCACACCCGTAGCATAGCACCGGTCTGATGACAGTCCTATATATTTTCATTTTTGTTTCCCTGTGCACATCCCCAGACCTAAATGATGGCAGCAATGCGAAGTACGCCTTGTTAGCCATGGTGGTCCGTCTTTGGATCTCCGGCTCCTCTGATCCAGTCTTTGCTAGATTCACTCCGAGATACATGAAATTGTCCACCACCTCAATTGTGTCCTCCTCTATCTCGATGTTGTTATGAACCTGGTCCCTTCTTGTTTGGATAAGCATTTTTGTTTTATCCATATTTATGGCTAGCCCAACTTCCTTGGCTTTGTTTTTAAGCTCTATAAATATTTCTTTAGCTGCCGTGATCCGTCTTGACATGATGTTAATGTTATCTGCATATGCGGCTATCTGTACAGTTTTATTTGTTAACAGATTGGAGCTATTTATTGATAAGCCTCTAATTACATATTCCAATGCAATATTAAATAGTGTTGGGGCCAACCCATCTCCCTGCTTTAGTCCCCGTATAATATTTATGGGTTCAGTTAGTTGGCTATCCACCTTTACTTGGGCTTCAGTCTGCTGCATAGTAACTTGGGTTAAGCTTACCAGCTTGCCTGGTATTCCAAATTCATGCATTATGGTGTAGAGTTTGTCTCTATTAATAGAGTCATACGCTTGCCTGAAGTCCACAAAGATCTGGTACACATCAATATCACGTTCCCATCCGCATCTTAGTATCTATTTTACCGAGAAGAGTTGGTCGATTGTAGACCTTCCAGGTCGGAATCCAGCTTGGTATTCCCGTATTATATTTTCTGTGAGGGGTCTCAGCCTTTGGTTCAAGATGTACGCAAAAACCTTGTAGGAGGTGCACAGCAACGAAATGCCTCTGTAATTTCTACATTGAAGTTTGTCGCCTTTTTTACAAATGGGGCATATAATGCACTTATTCCATTCCATGGGGATTCGTTCCGTTTGCCATATGTCCATGATTAAGGAGTGCAGTGCGACCGCCACATCAGCACCTCCAGCTTTAAGCAGTTCTGCAGGAATCAAGTCTGTACCTGGTGCCTTGTTGTTCCTGAGGGCACTAATAGCTTCTTCTATTTCCTGAATTGATGGTGGGTCAGATTCCATCCCCCCAATGTTTGCATTCCGCGGAGTGTGAGCAACAATTTCTTTTCTTACGTGCAAATATTATGTTTATTCCCATCTACTACGGTGGCCCCCCACTTTACAAGCTCTAGAACCGCCACTGAGTGATGATGCATTGTGGATGAACACCTATTCACATAACATAAGAACTTATCAAGAGAGTTCTCGAAGCCTCTCTCACTCCAACTCCAGCACTTAACCTACCAGAGGTGCCCCTGTTAAGCCGAGTAACCCAGTGGAAGGTTGGGTAACCAATCCCACCGGGAAAGTGGGTTGGCGAGCTAATTGGTGCTGGGGACTGAGGATCAGTCATTTAAAGCAATGGATAAAACTTCTTTGGAAATTAATACCCCAGGTGGCAGACCAGAAACTCTGGAAAATCCACCCTCTATGGAGGCCGGCCCCATGGATTCTGTTGCTTGAGAATGATCCTTTTAAGAGAAGTTCCAAAGTATTACGATCTCCAGGAACAAGTGGATCACAAAGAAGTTCAAGTGAAAGAAGCTCTTTTAATTTGGAGGAAGAAAATAAGGAACTCAGAAAAAGGCTGAGTGAAGTAGAGCTTCTAATCGAAAAGTTAAAGAAGGAAGAACTTGATCTCAAATCGAAAAATAAAGCACTAAAAACCGCCCATTTATCAAAGGAGGTTGACAAACCCAAAAAGATGATTGAGAAGAAGGTACAACAAGAGAAAGAACACAGAGTTGACAATGTCCAAGAATACTATATAGATGAAGAAGAACTTGCTAAGTAAACAGAATGGATTAGAATCAAGAATGTAACCAGGAGAATGAAAAAGAGAAAAGCTGAGGGTTCTCCAGAAATTAAAAAAACTGATGACACATTACCTATTAAAAAAGTAGAACTGAAGAAGGTTAAGGTACCAAAAGAAAAGCAACCTCCACCAATTAATATAGTTGGGATTGAAGACTATGCAACAGTAAGGGCACTATTGAACACAAACAAAGAAAAAATAACCAAAATTGTCTCCCTCAATAATAATGTGTGGAAAATCAACACTCAAGACTCAGATGCTTATAGATCTCTAGCTACAAAATTGAATGAAGAAGGACATCAATGGTACACATATGAAGACAAAAAAGACAGGCCCATCAAGGTAATGGCTAGAGGGCTTCACCCTACCTATAGTAAAGAAGAAATATTAGAAGAGTTACAGCAGAAAGCAAAATTTAAAATAGTTGATGCTGTCAATATTATTAAAAAAGAAAGGAAATTGGATCAAGATGGAAAACAAATAATATGCAAGAGAGAGCTCCCTCTATTCATGCTCACGTTTGACAATAAAGAAGATGTGGAAAAAATTTATAACATTAAGTCTATCCTACATATGAGTGTCAAAATTGAACCCTTAAGAAAAGTTACAAACCTGATACCACAATGTAAACATTGCCAAGGTTTCAACCATACAACCAAGTACTGCCACAGAGAACCACACAGAGGTGTAAAATGTACACAGAGGTGTAAAATGTACAGGCAAGCATGCTATAATTCAGTGTAAAATAAATAAAGATACTCCTCCAAAATGTATAAACTGTGGAGGCCAACATCCAGCAAACTATCGAGGGTGTGAGGTAGCTATGGAATTATAAAATATTCACAACAGAACCAGTGGATTTCAACAAAGATATAGAAAACAAATGGAAAAAAGTATGGAGCTAACGCACGTGGTACAAAAACCTCAGGAAAGTAAAGTAACTGGAAGCAGAACATTCTCTCAAGTGGTCCAGTCTAGACCAGGTAAGGGGAAGGAAATAGAGGAAAGTAATGTATTAGAAAAAATATTAAGAAAGCTAGAAGCTATAGAAAATCGTCTAGACTCTAATGATAAGAAATTTGAAGATGTATACATGAACCTTGTATAGTTATTTTAGATAATATGAGTAAAACTCTTAGAATAGCAACTTGGAATGCAAATGGATTGTCACAACATATTCAAGACCTAGCAATATTTTTGAATTCAGAAAAAATTTATATTTGCTTAATATCTGAAAGTCATTCCACAAAGACATCATATGTTAAGGTACATGGTTATCTCTGCTATTCTGCTGTCCACCCAGCAGATAGAGCAAGAGGAGGATCAGCAATATTTGTAAAAGAGAACCTTCAGCATTATGAAATTCTCAAAGTAAAGGAAGAATATTTGCAAGTTATAGCCATTAGGATTCAAGCTAACAGGTACAAAGAATACAATGTCCACCAAGATATAATTTGAAGCGAGAAGAGTTTATACAACTGTTTGAAACTTTAGGTGGGAACTTCATTATTGGAGGAGATTTTAACGCCAAACACTTGTACTGGGGATCAAGAGTAATTAATCCGAAAGGAAAAGAATTACTGGCAGCAGGAGAAACACTGGGGTGCAGTGGCGGCTGGTGACTTTTCAGCCGGAGGGCCGCAACCATAAAACAATTTAACAATGTAAAATCTTACCGGAAATGGAAAGTGGATTGAATGAAGCCAATTATTTCTTAAAAGTAAACTCCACCCTTCTATTTTTCATAGATATGAATTTTTCCAACACTTTGTCATCGAAACTGTCAATATCTTGCACTAAATTTTTATTTATGGGCATTATCGCCAACGCATTAAACAATCATTACCCATAGTATTTCACAAAAATGTCTTGACTTTTTTAAGAGTTGAAAAACAACGCTCAGATTCAGCATTTGTCATTGGCGTTGTTAAAATTATTTTTAGTATTTTTATAGTTTCCGGGAAAATATCAGTAAGATTATGTTGCAGTAGTAATGTAAGGAAGTTTGTGGCTCCAATTATTTGACTAAAGTCCAGTCATGAGTAAATAACTTCGAATTTTGTTTTTAAACGAGTCTGGTCTAGAAATAGATATGAAGAACACACTGTATCCAAAATTCCCACTGGAAATTCTTTTGAATATTTTGGTACTGATTCTGAATTAAACAACTAAGCTGCTTGCAGATGGCCACGATATGAGAAAATGTCTTTCATCTGTAAAATAATTACATCATACACTTCTTTAGCAAACGCACTTCTTGGTAAATTATCTTCTTTTCTTCTCCTCTTTGTTGAATGAAAATTTCCTTCAATATTGGTATGAATAGTCTCAGTCTCGTTTCTAATGTTTTTAACACAAATCTCAAAATTTTAAATATCACTTTGACACTTTGATACTATCCTTATTTCTTGACCAGATTTGATTATAAAGAATGTCAACATGAGGCAAAAGTTTGTGAAAAAATGTGAGCCAAAACAAAAATTCTGGGTCTTCTAGAGCTCGTCTGAGACCAGAAGCTTCATTAAAAGTAGCGCTTCTTAGGCATTTATCTTCAATCTCTTCAAACACTTCTATGAGCTTCCCTCGATTCTCGAACACAGTATTGACTGTCCTAATGTTATAGTCTATCTGGTTGTTGCTACTTTTGGTAACCTGTGCTTGACTATTTCTTCTAACATATCGCATCTATTTGAAGAATTTGAAAAAACGTGGGAATTGCTGATGAATTATTAAAAAACACTCACGCCGCTGTGATGCTGCATTTTGGATCAAGAGATTAAGCTGGTGAGCATAACAATGTATGTAATGAGCGTAAGGATATTTCTTCTTAATATAACTTCGAACACCACCTGTAGCACCACTCATTACATTTGCCCCATCCTATGTTTAAGCGATTAACTTTTGTGGTTTTTCCATAACTTCTTCTTCTATACATTTTTGTATCCCTTCTGCTAATGTATCCTTGACTCCTCTAAAGTACCAAAAGCTCTCACGAACAGTTCCATCAAAAACGTATCTAAATATTAGTACCATTTGGCACCAATTCGTAACATCTGTAGTTTCATCACATTGAATAGCCAAGAAATCGGAATTTTTAATTTGATCATAAATTTCTTCTTTGCACACAGCCAACATGCTATCTAAACTATCTTCTGTATGCTTGTATACTTTTAGAAGTCCCCTTAAATACTGTAGTGTTATGCAGATGTTCTCACAACACAACATCACAACATCTAATTCTGCAGAAAAATCAACTTATTCTCTAAATAGGCCTATTCCACGATTTACCGATTCTTCAATCTCGCAGTGACCTCCAAGTGCCAACTCAAAAGCACTGCAAAATTTTATGCAACAAATAATATGTTTCAAAATATAACGGTTCTTTCCAACCTGTGCATTATGTTCAAGAACATGTATCCGATAAGCTGAATTAAGCTGTGTCTTAAATCAGACTACTTCGCTTAGTAAAGCCAGTTGGGTGCATCCATTAATATGGCTTCAAGATGATTCATGTTATTTTTATTTTAGTGGGAAGATGATGCAAATCTTTTATACCCTTTCTGGCCCAATTTGCATCCTTTTCTGTTCCTGCAGGATTAAAAAATAATACACACGGAAAATAGTACAACAAATTTGAAACTTCACACGCACATATCCAATTATTTTGCTTATAAATTTCTCATGAGAAACGCCGAGTAAATGTCCTATTTTGGGCTTTCCCTTCACTGTGTGACAGTACAAAAAGGGGACATAATTATTTCATATGGTGTAATAATCAGATCTGGGTAAAACTAAATAAAATATAACTTTCGAGAGTGGAATGGAATGAATCAGTCCGTGTGACATAGTCATTGATGTCACAGAATATATAAACCTAACCATATATGGGCATGAAATTTTAGCGATGTAATTGACGTCAGAAGAATATCACAAGATGAACACGTGCTTTCAATACGGAAACGAAATCCTAGCTTTGATGATGTTCTAGAACATTTCGATATGACGATATTTCGACAGCAAAGAGGGGGTACCACGTGACCAGCCTTTAAAGTATACGCTGACCGACCGCCATGAAGTGTGGTTTACTTGAATTCCGAATTGAATTAATAAATCATTGAAATGAAGGGATAAAATGAGATGTAAATGAAAAAGTAATTTGAAATTGGTGTTTACTTGAATTCCGATTTGGAATTAGCAAATCATGCTTGACTTTTGAATGATAAATTCCAAGAGAATGTTAAGATCAAGATGTTTGAATTAAGATATGTCATCTGAGGTTAAGGATTTATGTCAAACAATGTTATGTGTAATTATATAATTACCTTAATATCCACTCTGGTGATACAAAGTTTCGTCAGTTATGACGCGTTTCGGGACTAAGTCCCATCCTCAGATAACTTTTATTTAATATAATAAATTAATATAATAAAAATCACAACCATGATACTGGTCAAGTCAATAAAATAAAATAAATAAAACTACAAATCACATGTGAAATGCAATACGAACCACGGTCGGAGCTCCCGCATGCGTTCACCCTCAACCGCGATTGTCATGCGACTGGTCAAAGATTAATTCAAATCGATGGCAGTATCGAATAAGTAGTTTGATGCAAAATTTATTTGATCATTTAGTAAACTGTTTTTAGTGGTACTATTTTTTATTGCTTTATAAATTTCCAATAAGTAATTTAAATGTTATGTGTACCTTTAGAAATTAAGAAAAAGCCAGTACTTCGAAAAAAAGCAAACCAGTATGGCTAAAAGGTAAACAAATCAGTTCAGGATATGGTAAATGAAAGGCCACTTAGTAATGTTTTGTTGTTTGTTTCTGAATCTGGTGACCCTGTGCTGACCAGCGCATCAGGGCAGGGGAGTCTAGTACTTGTCCGACTTTATAGTGTTCAGATTCTACAGCAGAAAGTCCAGTAAAGTTATGCAGGTGTGGCCACAATCACTGGATCAGGGGGGTAAGTAATCCATGATTTTAATAAAATTTAAGGGGGGTCATGGCACCATATCCGAGCTGATCCTTTTAGGTTTTGTCAGTGAGAGTTTTTATGCTTCGGCATAAAACCTCTCATTGAGGGGGTATTGTGACAGTACAAAAAGGGGACATAATTATTTCATATGGTGTAATAATCAGATCTGTGTAAAACTAAATAAAATATAACTTTCGAGAGTGGAATGGAATGAATCAGACCGTGTGACATAGTCATTGACATCACAGAATATATAAACCTAACCATATATGGGCACAAAACTTTAGCGATGCGATTGACGTCAGAAGATTGAATATCACAAGATGAACATGTGCTTTTAATACGGAAACGAAATCCTAGCTTCGATGATGTTCTAGAACATTTCGATATGATGTCGACAGCAAAGAGGGGGTACCATGTGACCAGCCTTTAAAGTATACACTGACCAACCGCCATGAGCCAGTCTACGAATAACATCTGAAGGCAGCAGTTCGATCAACAGTAAGACTGGGTGTTTAACCCCAGTCCACGGACAAAAGCAATTTAGGCCTTTAAACAGTGAAAAATGCATATAGAACAGTGCGAAATGAGTTTCTTCAAGTATCAAAAGTAATCGTCCAAATTTAGCTAACAGTTAACAGTTTAGTGAGTGCAACAAAAGTGAATTACAAGAGAAGACTCCACACGTGGATTAACGTATCCAGATAAGTACTTAAATCGACCAGATAGCTAGCAACAACAATATACCCAGTATTAAACAATAAATTCAGAATACAATGAGAGCTCGAAACTAAGGGGGGTTTACGAGAGTGAGTGAGAGCGTGAAAGAAGTACTGGTTTGCTTTGATAGATTTAAGGAACGTAATCTTGTCTAGTTAATGATCACGGATGTTCCATGTTGGATGATTTAATAATCATCTTATATATTGGGGTAAAGCCCGTTGGAATTTCAAAGAAAAAAATGAAAATAAAAGGTAATTTCTATTTCACAATGAACACGTGTTACTTGTAATTATTGCACTGCCACCTTAATCTATTTCCATCGTCAAATTCTCGCCTAACGAGCTTAGAATCTTCTAAGACCAGGGAACAAAGTGTTAAAATAGTCAAGCGTTTTATCAAGGGGCAGGGTGTCATGGTTTACATATTAACCAAAAACTATGTTGGCGGTCCTGAAAGTGCTATTGAAGTAAGGTAGGTGTGAGAATACATCGAGAAGGTATGTAAGATTTTGGGCGGGTATATTTAAAATTGTTAAATTCCTTTACAACTGGTCTGTGTTAAATTTAGATTATGTAATGGCAGGCCTAATTTTTTAATTTTTATTTTATCCTCTAAAGAAAGTCTGGTAAAATTTGTTTTTATTAAGACACTGACTCTATTCGTGATTGTAGGCGACACACGACACTGATGATCAATGAACGGCACACCAACACCACTGTTGAAAACTGGCAACAGGCCGCTCAAAACTAGCGGCCCAAACACATGGTTTATTAAACGGCAATGTTCGCTATGACGTCACACGATACATCACGTAGTCATGGCAACCAGGCCACAAGTTTCTTCGCGACCCTGTCTATTGGTTCACGCTACCTAATACATGCAAGGTAGTGCAACAGTAGAAACATATAAGGTACTGTGCATTGCACAAAGTAATTTAAATAGTAATGAGAATAAATAAAATAATGCATTTTTGGTAATAATAATAATACAGCCTGCAATCTGAATTGTAAAAGGAATGCCTAACTTTCATGCTGGAACAGGTGAATAAGTAAGGCAGCTGCCCTCTGTATGTGTGTACACACATAACAAGCGTGTGTGTGTGTGTGCTACCTGTCCGTTCATGAAAGCGCCACCTTTTCAGGAACGATATAAATTATTTGCATTTATTTAATTTATAATACTTGTGTGCATAGTAGCGAAAAACTGAATACACCAAAATGTGTATTTAAAGAACACGAGTAAGTGTATAAAAAATAGTGCAAAACGAATAAAAATGTAAATCATAGGAAGTTAAAAATCAATAGTAATTATGTTAATTAAGATAAAGAAAAACGGTTTGTGCATGATGAACACCTATAAATTACCGACCAAGTGAATATTGGGTAATGTGCAAAAGACTTCGCAATTCGCGAAGACGAGCAAATTAAGTGTGACAAGAAAGCATGGGTTAGGAGTGACGCTCTCGACAATATCAAACTTGCAGAATATTGTTGAGACATGATTTTAGTGCTCTGGGTATAAATATGGGGGACACGCTAACATCATTCTCTTTCTCGTTCAATCATCGTGGCAGCCGGAGGCTATGCCCCGCAACTAGAGCTATTTTCTCAATCAACCATAGTCACAGCAGGAGACTCTATTCAAAAACTAGAACTTCTGTAGCTGATCGACTACCATGGCACCCAGAGAATCTACTTAGAAACAACAACGACAGTAGATCAACCACAAGCAGCAGCCAGGGACTTCAAGACTACACATCCGTTCGAGTGAGCAGTTGGAACCGGAGGCCATGACAAGGAATGAGGGTGCAGCAGAGTACGAGAATCCAGTAATCCAGAGTACGAGAATCCAGTAATACAGAGTATGAGAATCCAGTGGACGAGGGACTACAAGACTCCAGGGCTACCAGACTTCAGGAATCCAGGACGATAAAGGAGCATCCCGTGTCAAGGACCAAAGAGGACACGCTACAGATGTACCACAAATAATAAGGTGACAAACAAACATGCATTTTAAAAACCGAGACGTAATCAAAAGACTTTAAATAACAAAGAAAAAATAGGCAATTCAATTAAAATATGAATCAAGAAATTATATAGCTGTAAATATGTTTTGGTACAATAAGTAAGGTAATATGTAAGATTGTTTAACGATAATTGTTAGCAGTAACTGTAATTTCAAATCTATAATTTTTAGTAGTTAAATTGACGTCATTAGAGAAATTTATAGAAAGCAATGCATATGCAGAAATAAAGAAAAAAAAGAGCTTAGATAATTAAAAGGTTAGATAATCAATATAATATAAATGAGCTAGCTGAGAGCAATATAAAAAAATTTATAACAATGTATTAGAATATAAGATTATATAATATGTTTGTGTGTAATATAAGACTATGAATTACACGTAATAAGTACATGAAAATAATAATCATTTCGAATCGCAAAATAAATAAGAAATGTGTTTGTAAGATTACGAATTACACGTAATAATTATATGAAAATAGTAATGATTTTTAATCGCCAAACAAATATGAAATGCTATTAATAAATAAATTTAAATGAGTTTAAACAATTTTACAGTGTTATGATTATTACGATTACAGCCTTCACACACACACACACACACACACACACACACACACACACACACACACACACACACACACACACACACCACGAATTTAATGTGTCGTCGTGTTACATAAAGATTAAACACAAATGTCAAATTAATTAAACACATTAAAATCGTCGTAGTGTTGTAAATGTCGCCCAAGAACGTGTGTCCCGACCAAGTCATTTAATAATTTACAACAATTTTTAAAGTTAAATGAATACTCTAAAGAAAAGTGTGTTGAAATGAAAAAATATATTGTATGGAATAAATAATATTATAGTAAATGTTATTTAAATGATTATTTCAAATTGTTGTTTATTATAAGAACACAATTGGCGCTCAACAGGTAATAATTGTTAAAATGGAAGTGTAATCGTAATATTAATATAATAATAAAAGTAATAATAATAACATAATAAATAAAGCATAGCATAACTGGGAATCACCAATAATAATTATTTTAAAATATAAATAATAAATAAAAATAATTCAACATGGCAGAATCAAAAGGTTTTGATACGGAGGCATTTCAAAATACTATGCTAGCCTGGATGGATGAATTAAGTATAAAACAAGCGGAACATATAATTGCTAAACTAGATAAACAAACAGAAAATTTAAAAGAAGAATTAAACAAAAACTAAATAAACAAACGGAAAGTATAAATGAATAAAAACAAGAGAATGTCAAACAAACAGAAAATATAAATGATAAACTAAGCGAGTTAAAACAAGACAATGCAAAAATTACAGAAAATTTAAATGAAGTAAAACATGAATTAAAACAAGATAATGCACAATTAAGTGAAGAATTAAAGCAAGAGATATTAGATAGTACTATGCAGTTAGCAGATAAAATTATCGACACAAATACGCGCATTGATGCATTAGAAAGTAAAGTTAAGAAAGCCCTGTGTGAAAAGTCTATTAGGTTAGAGAATACGCATAAAGAGTTACATATAGAATGGAAAAAAGACTTACAGGACATTCATAAACAAATAAATGACGGGGTGAATGAGCAAATGAATGTGATAAAGCATGAACAGGACAGTAAAATACAGGATGTTCATGATCTGCTTCAAGTGACCACTAGTAAAACAAATGAAATAGAGTCACGCACAGTTGTAATTGAGAACAAGATAGAAGAAACATCCAAGACTGCGAAAGATTGTTCTGGAGAGAATGATCATGTGAAGAATGAAATGGATCAACTTCGGGAGGAATTACGTAAATGCCCAGCACCGATGATGATGTATCCAGCACCAATGGAAGATAGAGTTAAATTAACTTTTGCAGGAAATAAATGGGAGAACAGTATGGAGTTCTTGTCCAACTGCGAAAAGGAGATGGAAAGGATAGGTAGTAAAATTGGCGATAATGAAAAATAAATTTTGTTACTCGACATTTTAAAGATTCAGCAGCACAATGGTAGGCCTATACAATAATACGTGATAATGTTGCAAATTATCAACAATTCTGAGACTCGTTTCAAAATAGATATTGGAATATCCATACACAACGGCAAATACGTGATCAACTAGAATATGGTAGATATCATATTCATGGTCAGCAGAGTATGGAACAATATGTGATAGCACAAATTGAACGAATGAAACACCTTAAACCTAAGTTTTCGGAATATGAGATAATATCTAAACTGTCTTACCATTTTTCAGAAAAATATCCAACTCGCTGTGTATACGCAAGGTATTAAAACCATTGAAGACTTTTTAATACTTGTAACACAACCTGGGAATATCACTCGCAGAGAAAACACTCAGCACAATTATCAACCACAGAGTAACTATACCGTAATTACAGCCGTGATGATTATAAACCCACATCGCACACAATAAATAGATCACCAACGCAACACATGGTAAATAAGTCAACTGTAAACTATGCGCGCCAGCCAACGACACCACAAGCAGAATGCAGTGAACAGGTGGAACGCCGTAAACAGCAGGACAATAGAAGCGAGAAAGGGGGTTACATTTGGCCCAGTTCAAATAAACGATTTCCGAAGCCTTATGAAATAGGGGTGAACGCGGTGAAAATGCACAATACATCAAAGAAGGAATGCATAGAGGAGCGGTGAACGCACCCTCGACTTCTAAACAATGACTACGGAAACAGAGACGACGATATACGATAAACAATATCTATCCGGTCGATGTAAGAGACGAATTGCTTAGCGCAGACGACGGTGTAAATCAAAATGAAAGACGACGGTGTAAATCAAAATGAATGCCACACACAATGCCCTATTGTTAATGTATGTATCAACAATTGTCTAATTAAAATGTTAGTGGACACCGGTAGCCAGCTGTCAGTTCTAAACGCTACTTGGGTTCAAAGAAATAAACAGTATTTTAAAAATACAGCGATGTTACCTGTAAATAATATGAATATTACCACCGCTACTAATAAGCGAGAAAAGGTTAAAAAACAAGCATATTTATATAACCATGACATGAAAAATTAGCAATAGAATGTCCCATGATTATTATGAATAAGTTGATATATGATGGTATTATAGGAATTGATTTATTGAATGTGCTAGATGCTAAGATTGATATCAGTAATAATACGATAATGTGTAATTATAAGGGTGTTCAACATAACATAAATATGAATGAAGAAGAGAGACAGTATAAGGTAAGTGAGACACCTATTGTCTTAACTAAACCAAAGGTTCAATATGCACCAACTCGATGTACAAGTCAGACAACCGACGAGATCTCTAGACAGGAAGAGAAGCTGCTTCAAGAGGTAATAAACGAATATGAAGATGTATTCAGTGAAACACCAACGCAGACGACAGTCTACAAACATACCATAACTGTAACAGACCCAACAAAATTCGTCAGGAGGGCATGCCCTATTCCAATGCGCTACGAGGAAGAAGTAGAAACGGAAATACGTTGCATGCTGGATAATAATATAATAGAACGGTCCAACAGCAACTTCTTAAATCCTCTAGTTGTAGTAAAGAAGAAAAATGGGGATATTCGTCTATGCCTGGACATGCGGGAACTGAACAGTATTATAATGAAGGAGTATGACTGCGCGCCTAATGCGGACGAGCTGTTTACAAAATGTGAAGGAGCATGCTACTTGACGAAACTCGATCTACGTTCAAGTTTTTGGCAGATTCTAATCCGAGAAGAGGATAGAAAATTTACTGCATTCCTGTACAAGAACTTGTGTTACCAACATAAAGTAGTACCATTTGGATTAATCACGAGTTTGGCAGCTATTGTGAAATGTTTAGAAAGAACCTTAGGACCAGAAGTAGAACCGTATACGATGATCTTCGTAGATGATATTTTAGTAGTATCCAAGACATTTGAAGAACACATAAGAAATCTACGCACAATATTCCATACGCTTAGGCAAGCAAACATGTCCCTTAACCTAGACAAATGTGAATTCATAAAAACTTCCATCCAATTCCTAGGACACATCATTTCATCCTCAGGTATACAACCAGATCCTACCAAGATAACCAGTATAACCAATTTCCCTATACCCAGAAATCTTAAAGATTTACGTGCATTTTTGGGGTTAACTGGATACTATAGGAGGTTCACACCATTGTATGCTGAAAGGACTCAACCTTTGTTAGAATTAACGAAGAAAGGACGGAAATGGAAATGGGAGAAGAAGCATCAAGAAGCCTTCGTCCAAGTGAAGACATTATTCGTAGAGAACATCATGCTACATCATCCTCAAAGAGAAGGAAAATTTGTGATTTATTCTGATACTAGTGATTACGCCATGGGAAGTGTACTATACCAGAAGGACTACGAAGAAAGACTAAGGGTCATCGCCTATGCGAGCAGAGTTTTCAAAGGAGTAGAGCAGCACTACTCAACATCAGAGAAGAGATACTTGCAATTGTCTATGCTGTTAAGCAGTTTCGATATTATATTTATGGTACTCGTTTTGAAATACATACTGATCATCAAGCATTATCATTTCTACTTAAATGTAAAGTCACAAATTCTTGTTCACTAAGGTGGATTTTAGCCATCGGGGAGTACTCATTCACCATCAAATACTGCAAGGGCAAAGATAATAGCGTTGCAGATATTTTAATTCGTTATGTTTCAGAAGAATGTGAAGAGAAGAATGTGATAATGAAATACGTCTATTACCTATTCACTTTGAAGTTAATAATGAAGTAAAATGAATGCTACAAAATTTAGCAGACGAACAGAATCAAGATACTACCATAAGCAATCTGAAAAATCAATCTCACCTACCAGCTCAATACAAGATACATAACAACATTCTTTTCAAATTAATAAGGCATGATTGGAAAGTTGTGTTGACAAACGAGATGTTATTTAAACTAATAAAACCAACTCATGAGAGCTTAGCTCATGCATCGGCACTAAAATGTTATTTATCCCTTAGAGAAGATTTTACTATCAACAACATGTAGAGAAAAATTAAAAATGAATTGAAAAAAATGTTATGATTGCCAGACTGCTAAGCAACCTAATCTGCACACATATGTGGAAATGAAGAGTATACAGAAGGAAGCGAAGGGAGAATTAATTGCAGTGGATTTCTTAGGGCCTTTGCCACGATCAAGTCAAACACATACTAGTCTGTATAGACATGTTTTCTAAGGCAGTTCATCTGTATCCAATTATGCGACCCACAACGAAAGAGTCCTAAAAATTCTGTTACAAAAGTATATTCCAACACATGGTAAAATGAAGAAGATTCTTAGTGATCAAGGAGTGCAATTTTAAAGTGAGCCATGGAATAGAATATTAAGAGAAAATGGAATACAACCCATACTCACATCCATCAGACATCCACAGGGAAATTTAGCCGAGAGAGTGAACAAAGAGTTGGGTAAGTACTTACGAATCTACTGCCATAAACAACATAATAAATGGGCAGAATATTTACCATTCTTTGAGAAAGCTATTAATGAAATTTACAGCGAAGCTATGAGCTACACACCGATAGAGATTGAGCAAGACTGTCAACCCAACAGATTTTGGAGAGGTATGTTCAGAAACCTGCTAATCAGAACTTACCAATCCCATTAAGCATTAAAATTGCACATGCGAAACGGAGAATGATGGAAAAAGGTAATAAAAGAATAGAATGCTTCAACAGGACTCACAAGTTGCAGAAGTTTAATGTTGGAGAGAAGATATTATTAAAGACAAATCCAGTAGGAAAGCGTAGTGACAATACTGCGAAAAAATTCTTCAGATTATACAATGGACCCTACACTTTGCTAAGACAAATTGGCCAACAAACTTTCATTGTATATGATGACATAAAACTGAAAGAAGTGGGCAAATATCACGCCAGCTCTTTAAGAAAATTCTATGAATGAATAAGTAGGTCACTATGAAAAATAAAGGTGAATGCAACTTAAAGCGGATGTACGGAACGCACCAACTCAACATGCGCTGGGAGGGGGAATAATTGTTCAGCCCACCACACATAAGGGTAAATTGAATAATAATCTATTCATTAGTATTTGAGCTTAAATGTAAATAAATGTGTTTTGTAACAATGTAATATACTATTTGTCTAAGGTAAAAAGGCAAAACATTTAATAAACCTGTTTATTAAATTTTTTTTATTAAACAGGGGAATAATGCAACAGTACAAATATATAAGGTACTGTGCATTGCACAAAGTAATTTAAATAGTGTAACTTAACGGTTTATGGGGTTATTAGGGACCGTTCAATTATTTTAAATTTTAATAACTTTTAGTTTATTTTAATTATTTTTATTGATTTATTCAATTCAATTCAATCGCTCATTGAATCCAATGTAAATAAATCCGATGAATGCACTGGACGTTAGTTAGCGTAGTGTTTTAAACTTCGGTTAATTTATTTTAAGTTGTTATTCATCCGTCGACTAGGCGAAATGGTGACGTAGATTCCTCGCTGAAAGCATAAATATTTGGTAAGAATGATCACTTACTTGTGGTGAGTCTTGTCGATCTTGCAGGGTTGATGTAGCAATCTAATCTGTAGATTGACTTAGCGTATTCAAATTCGCCGCAGCGTGTCGGGCTATTCAATAAGAGTCGTTCACCTATTCTGAAAACCTAGTCTACTGAAATGAACTAACTGACTCTGTTTGCTCGTATAAAATGATAATTTATTCTGTTTAACATTTCTTTTTAATGATCTAAAGTATCATTAACTATTTTTATTCAAATTTAAATAACATTAGTTTTGTTTCATAAAGTTTGTCTCAGGGTGGTAAAACTGATTTACGTCAGTGTGTGGTTAAAATGCTTTTTGGTTAAAATATTAATTCATATGTGGGTTCTTTTAGCTTGCAGAATACCAAATTATTTACTAGAACTATTATTCTACTGTTATTAGGCAGTTTGAGGACGATTACAACTCATCATCTCTTAATATTTAATATTTAAAATTGTACCCATGCCTGCTTTGGACATTTTAGGTTATTTTGTTTTAATTGTCTCCAAGTCACGTTACTAAATATTTAGAATTACCAATACGCCCGGTTGTAAATTACATGACTGCCCCTGGTTATAGGACGGCTAAAAGATTAGTAAAAATCATAAAAGAGAACATTGACATAGTAAATAACTATAGCATAAAAAACAGCTACGATCTCGTTGAAAAAATTAAAACTATTAAATCAGCACCACATTATAGGCTGGCTTCATTTGACGTAACTAATCTGTACACCAATGTGCCGGTAGATGAGACAATGACAATTCTCAGAAATAGCTTAATTAATACAAATAGGTTAGGTAGAAATGAAATTGATGAACTTATGCAATTGCTAAAAACAATACTCAAACAAAATTATTTCTCTTATGATAATGAGTATTTCATGCAGGAGGATGGTCTGGCAATGGGGTCACCTTTATCGGGAATTTCAGCGGACCTATACTTGAACCACTTTGAGAATACATTTTTAATGTCTAGTCTTAATAAACAGCGAGACAAAATTAAATTTTACGTACGCTACGTTGACTACACTTTTATGATATTCAATGGAATGAGTAGACAAATAGAAAATTTGAAAGGATATATGAACAGCATAAACATGAAAATCCAATTTACCCTAGAAATGGAGAATAATAGCTGCCTGAACTTTCTTGATCTCGCTATCAGCAAATATAATGACCATTTTAGATTCAAAATTTATAGAAAGCCCACCACCACGAATATTACTATTCATGCTGATTCGTACCATCCATATTCCCAAAAAATGGCAGCCTTCAACGCGTTCGTTCATAGAATGCTTGCTATTCCCCTTGAGCAAAAAGACAGAGTGGAAGAGACTAATATAATCAAAAGTATAGCTATCACTAATGGGTATAACAGTGGAATCATAGACAAGCTTATAAGAAAACACTCGGTAAAAATCAATAGTAAAAGCAGATTAACCGGCCCATCTAAAGAAGATACTAAGTTTATAGTAACTGAGTACACGAATGTACTACCAGTCATTGTAAAGAATGAGCTGAAAAAACGTAAAACAACAGTGGCCTTTAACCACAAATAACATCAAAAAACGTTTGGGACAAAGAACTCATATCCCGGCTGAAGAGAAAACTGGAGTGTACAAGCTTGAATGCGATGACTGTGACAAATTCTATATAGGACAAACAGGCAGGCCGTCAGCCGAACGTTTTAAAGAACACCTGCCCAAAAGTGATATCTCGAAAACTAGATCCAGTTACGCTCAGCATTTAATGCTGTATAATCATAAGTACTCAGACTTCCACACAAACTTTAAACTGCTTCATAATTGTAAAAAGGGTGCATACATGAACGCTGTGGAGGAATATGAGATATACAGGGCTTCTAAGTTACAAACGGACCAGCTACTTAATGACAAAGTTTCGTTCCGATCGAATCTGTTGTACAACACGGCCATCGATATCGATGGGTCAGCGGGCAATGATAACGGTCGTATAAGACAAAGTGCAACAGTTGGTCGTTGGCAGCGAGACGATGCGCATCGGACTGTGCCGTGACTGTGTCGGTGTTAAATTATGTGTGGTGTTTTTGTGTTTGTATATTTTAACTAGTTGACGACCCCTTTTGGGTGAATTTGATGTTTTTATAATATTTGAACCTGATGATGAGAATTTATTCTCGAAACGCGTCGTTTTAAGAAAAAACCAAATAAGTCACAAGACGGAAGTTAATACAGGTAATTGCCTAATATTAATTCTAAATATTTTAGGTTAACTAAATTATTAGTCAATCGACAATAAATGATTTAACCCTAGAACAGTACCCTCCCCAAATCAGCACTTGTTGATACCCACCGTCAATTTGACGGACAAATGTATTTTATCTCTTTTGATAGACATTATAATGTGATAATAATAAAATAATAAAAAAGTAGGGTAGGAAAAGGATTTTTAAAAAACAAATGCATTTCTCTACAATTTTGATTAAAAAATGTAATATCAATTTTTTCAAAACATACACTTTGTGATTTTTACAAAACAGAGTGTTACAAACATTACATAACTCTTGTCTATTTAAATTGAAGAAAATTGAACTAAAGAGATTATTACATTTGCACTTGTGCTTTGAAATCAATAAGAAAATGTACTAAAAGTGTTCTTACTAACTATTATTTATTTGTATGAATCTAAAACGAATGCAATAGAACAGTCGAATTTGAAACAAAAAAAATTATAAAAACAGCTGTCTATAGTAATATTCTTTAGCAGTCTAAACAAAACTTCTTTTGGTGTTCTCCACAAATCGGAGCATTGCATTTTTCACAGGAAACTGCAGTCATCCGTTTCTTTGAGTAGTGGCAAAAGCGGCATGTCCTGCGTCCTGTCTTTTCTTCGGCAGATGACGATTTTTGCTGAGACGGTTTTGTTGATGATTCTTGTAGGACATTTTTTATGATTTCCCTCAACTATGAGGGCAGTGTCGGTATCGCTAATCGAGTTCTTTGCCAATTGTTCACCAACTGTGTGTGAAGTTCGAGAGCGAAACCGTAACGTGACAGCGGCTTTTTTGTTGTGGAAAACTGTCTGTAATAGTTGGTAACATATATCACATAGGAATTGACTAATGCCAGATTTATCATATTAAAAAATAAGCAAAGAGGCCATCTTTTGGTTTTCCTGCTGCAGCTCATGGCTTTACATAGCTGATCGGTGGTATCAACTCCACCTTTGGTTGAATTATATGTTGATATTATTTCTGGTAAATTTGTCTCTTCATTTACCGTTCCTTCCAAATGCATAGAAGAAGCCAGAGTTACAATTTTGTTTTTCTTTGGCATGTAAGACAAAATGGTACAATTCTTGTCATAAAGGAATATAGAACTTTTCTCTTTCCGACCGCTAAACTTTAGATCTATAAATTCTTTTGGAAGCTCCCTTTTATTTTTTCTAATGGTTCCCACAACAGTAAGTTTTCTTTCCTCAAAAAGTGTGTTTATCAAGGGAATATTTGTGAACCAATTGTCCATTGTCACGTTGCGCTATGTGCCTCGGATGCTTGCAGTCAATTTGTCAACGTAGTAATCAGCAGCTGGGGTATCAGCAGGAACAGAGCCTTTTCCTGTGTATACTTCTGCATCCACCATATAAGAGGTGCTACTGTCGCACAGCATTATTATCTTAATGCCATACTTGTTAGGTTTAGAAGGGATGTACATTTTGAACCCACACTGACCCCTAAATGCTACCAATTGTTCGTCTATTGTTACATAAGAGCCAGGTTTATAGTATTTTTTACAATTGTCTACAAAGATGTTCCAAATGTCTAAAATTGGTGCCAGCTTTGTGATTTTTACTTGCTCTTTTCTCATCTCCTTGTCATCAAATCTAAGACATGCTAAAACAAAATCAAACCGGAACTGGGACATTGTTCCACGGTAAGAGTTCCCTGAGATTTTACAGTCAAACAAAGCACTAGAATGAAGATGATTGTCTTTCAAAGCAGCAGATAAAACAAGAAACCAAAGAGTGCTTTTATTTGTTCTCTTGAAGTATTTTTCAAGCTCCCCCAATTTTTTCTTGTGTATTTTTCTCTTGATTTTTCAATGGCAGTATTTGTATGAAGCACAATTTTATCTATTACATCGACCGACAAAAATAAAGAAAAACATTCTAGAGTCTAGAGGACAATAAGTGTATTTGGTTTCTGTTGTTGGACCAGGTTGCACGTGAACCACATTTCTAGCAGCAGTTTTATTTTGTAAAGAGATCGGCTTAGAGTTCCATTTATATCCACTTTTTCCAAATAAGATTGGCTTTTCGGAAGAAATTATAAATTCACAATCCATGGTAGTTCTCTTCATCATACACTGAGATGTACCTGGGTTTTTCTGAATTCTTTTCTTCATTTTCTTTCCCTTAATGCTGTCTCCCCGGTGTTCAAGGGTGCTGTCATTGGTAAAAGTAGATGGTCAGGGTGTCTACCAACTCATCATAAAAGAATTCCCTGAATATTCCCTGATTTTTCCAGGATAAGTAAGAAAATTCCCTGAGTAACATAAGTGACCAAAATACAACGCATTTACAAAACAAAGAACTTGAGTGGACTACTGATGACCACACGATCAGCCACATTGTAGTCGTGAGCAACTAAAGGTCAACTGCACCGAACACATTTAGCTCAGTGCGCTAAGGTGTGACTTGTAGCGTGCAGGTTGTAGCAGGTTCGAATCCTGCCTCGGCTAACCCGAAGATGGTTTTCTGTTTTTCAACACCAGGCAAATTCTGCGTCAGTACGCTAAGGACAAATTCCCCCCCCCCAAATCCCTCCTATTTCTAACCATGGAGAATGTCACCAAACTGAGTTCACCCCGTAAAAGATGGATTAAAGAAAAAAAAAAAACTCAACATTTTCAGCTTTTGTTACAGCTATTGACCGCTACATTGTGCAGTAAAGTGTTCCAAGACAAGATGAATGGAAGATTTGAAAACAGAGCAGAGTAGGTTATTTAGGTACCGTATTTATGGATATTCAGGGCTTCGCTTAAAATCATTTTAAATTTTTTCCCACCAAAGGTCAAATTGTGCCAATGTGTTCCATTTCACTCATCATATATGCTACAAGAGGAATCAACACTCAAAACTGCATTTATTTTAAAATATGTATTCATATGAGAGGGGCCTTTCACTAATGTCATGGCAATTTCTCACAATCATATTTTTCAGAATGACAAAAGTAACATGAACAAGTGGCCTGTGGCCGGGAGTATATGTAAGCGATTTTATGAGAAGGCATGAATATTTATTAATACCGGTTATTTGCCTTGAAGATGAACAATAATAGATGAAGATCGATTGACAACATTAAAAGCTATTAAAAAAATAAAATGATACTTACATCCTACCTGTGTGCTACGCGGCCGCTTTTGTTATGTCCGTCGATGACGTTCGTCACCAGACGCGTGCGCGTAAATTTGAAATCGTGCGCTGTCTTAGTGTTGTAGTATTGCGGCGTGTAGTCTGTGCGTGTTTAACAGAGACGTAGATGAGAGTGTGTCTCTACCCGCGCGTGAAAAGATATTGTAGACGAAACGCGTAGCACATAGACGTAGATGAGAATTTTTTTTTTTTTTTTTAATTGAGAAATAACTGATTATTAGATAAGAAACGTGTTTAACAAAAAATGACGTAACAGGGTGCGTAACGGCAGTTCCGAAAACGAACAGTCAACACTGTCACTGTACACTGTACGCCGCCGATGGAGTTGCCAAAGTGGGTATTTTGTAGTGGCGAAAAAACGGGAAACGGCGACGTCAAAGAATTCACCGACGTTGAGGATGTTAGAATGAAGCTTTCTGCAGCGTACGGCGTAGGAAGCGTACACTTTGCGTCTGTTGTAAAGCGTTTTTGGCCCGTTTCCACAAACGGTGTCACAGAGACGACGGAACTGTCGCCGACTTGGAGTGTGTGTGCAGCGGTCGCCGTCTTAGCGCCTGCGACGGGATCTGCCTGGGTCGTTAGTCCGATATGTCTGGAATGTTGTTTTGTGTTTCAGAGAATATACTGGCGTCGCGTTTTCTCAAAACCCGGCGCGAAATCGACCCTTTAACACGACCAGCGTTCACAAAGTCCCGGGACGAGCGCGCTTTTAATCAAGGTAACACAGGGTTTAATAATATCACCGAATCGTGACTGACGAGATAACAGAAGAGTCTACCTCGAGCTGTTGCCAGGGTAGGCTGTGTCCGTTTGTATGGCGTTTTTGCCAGGTGATTTCACAGTTGTTTTTACATATTTCCACGTGATTTTTTCACTAAGTGCAGCACTAGTGTTGAGTTTGTGCTCTACTTATTTATATTTGTGAAGTTTCATTTATTTAGTGTGTTATTGGCAATAACTTCAGTGCAGTGTAGTGCGCGGCCGTTTTTGTGTTCGTGTGCTGTGCGGCGTCTGGTGAGTACGTGTGTCAGTGCCTGTCAGTTAGTTTAATCAGTGCTGGTGTGTTCATACTCCTTTAACCACCTTTGACGTCCATTTCGGGCTTCCGAAATGGCGTCAAATGCCGATCTACCTTTGCCGGAACCGTTAAGCTCTCTCCTGGGAGCTTGCGGCTCTGCTCCTCTCTCTTCACCTCTCCCCCGCGATAATTGTGAAAGTGGCAGTGACAGTGATATTTCTGACGTGCAAATGGGGAGTGCTGGGTCGGGAGATGAAGAGTTTTCGCTTGTGAATGGCAAGCGCGCCAAACGCAAGCGAAAGCTCGCCGCCAGTCAGTCTCCCGCCTCACCAAACCAGGTCGCTGATTCAGGTAACAGCGGCCGGCAGTCTGTCAATCTTGCTTCTTCTTCCTCTAAGCCTGACCCTTCTACCCTTAAGTTTCCTCCTATTATCATCCCCGATAATAGGAATTACTCCCAGCTTTTAGCCAACCTTCGTTCTGCCCTTCCTTCGACGTCCGTGGAGGCGAAATGCTCCGGCAAATCGCTGAAGCTGGTCGTCAAAACCATTGTTGACTTCCGCGCTGTTCAGCACTTTCTGTCAGCGCGGAACATTTCCTTTCACACCTTCGCTCTCCCTGAGGAGCGTGAGGTTAAAGTCGTTATCCAGGGTATTCCTTATCAGACCCCCTCCGATGCTATCGTGCAGGAACTGACGTCTCTTGGCTATACGCCAACTGCTGTGTCGGTTTTGCACGCCGGCAAAGGGGACAACAAGCATCCCGTCAATACTTTCCTCGTAAAGTTGCTCAAGACTGGAAATTTCGAGGAGGTCTATGGCCTCCAAACACTTCTTCACCTGCGGGTGACAGTCAGGTCATTTGACCCGCGCCCAGGCCCTGCCCAGTGTTTCAACTGCCAGGGCTTCGGGCACTCATCCCTGTTCTGCCATGCGCCCCCACGTTGCGTGCGGTGCGGCGACCCTCACCGTGGCTGTGATAAGCCTCGTGTGCCGGGTTTTGTCCCGTACTGCTGCAACTGTAAGGGCGCCCATCCGGCTAGTTACCGGGGTTGTATCAAGTACATCGAAGCGGAAAGACAGCAGCGATCTGCGCGCCCTGGCGCGCAGCGTCGTGTAGCTGGCCCGGCCCCTAATCGGCGAGAGGTCTTCCCCCTCTCTCCGGAACATCTGTCAAGGCCCCGGCAGCGACTCCTGTCGCTCCCGCGGTCTCAGTCCCGCCTGCAGGCGTCGCTCCGGCGGCGCCTGTGACGGCTCCACTCCCGGCGCCTGCCGGAGTGCCCGGCCCTTCCTATGCAGCTGTCGCTGCTACGACATCATCAAAACCTGTTTCCGCCCGAAAGGGCACCAAAAAGCGCTCGCGTCGCCGGACTCCCGGCCGACGCCATCAGCAGGCTCGACCTGCCCAACCTCAGCGGGATCTTCCCGCCCCTGTCATCTCCCAACCTCCGCGTGAGCAGACCAAAGTTCAGTCCGCCAACCCAGCGCCATCTGTAGTCCTGGCCGAAGTTCCTCAGGAACGTCCGCGCGGGTCCCGGGAATTTTCTCGGGCTCCAGCGGACCCCCTGACGGCTTGGGCCACTCAACTTGTTGAAAGCATCAGGTCTGCTCCTGACACCACGACAGTACTGATGTTAGTTTTCCAATCCCTCTCTGCTCTCTTCCCTCTCCTCCCCCTCAATGGCTAGATCCCTGCGGATCGTCGCTTGGAACGCTGATGGCGTTTCCTCTCGCCGATCTGAGCTGGCGGCTTTCGTCGTGGAGTACGACGTTGATGTCGTGCTTCTCTCCGAAACCCATCTAGCCCCCTACCATCGATTCTCACTTCCTTCTTACACTTGTTATCGTCAGGATCGTCCCCGACAGCCGCGCCAACCCCCGAAAGGGGGTACGGCGATTCTGGTCCACAGGCGGATATCCCATAGGCCACTACCCCCTCTCACTACTCGACTCATCGAAGGTTGCGCGGTGGCAGTGGACGCAGGCGGCTCGGAGTTGCGCATTGTTTCCGCGTATCTCCGGCCTGGCCTGAGCCCGCCGCCCCCGCCTGAGGAGTGGAACGCTCTCCTCGACCACCCAATCTCGACGATTGCAGCCGGCGACTTCAACGCCAAACATCCTTCTTGGAACAGTAGGGCTACCAACGCCTACGGCAGATCACTCCGCCGGTTCGTCCTAGACGACCCGGATACGCACGTCATCGGCCCTGATGATCCTACCCACTTCCACTATGCCGGTCACCGACCGGACGTTCTTGATGTAGTTGTAGTCAGGAACGTGGCCCATAACATCCAGGTCTCGTCAGTGTCAGACCTCTCGTCTGATCACAATCCCCTACTAATAACTGTTCGAGATGTGTCGGCTTCACCCCGACTTCCCGCTGGTCCTGCTAGGAGGGTCAACTGGCGCTCCTATCACGACGAGCTGTCTCGAAGGTTACCATCTGTCCCAGCGGCCCCGATCGCCACTCGTGACGATCTGGATCTCCGTGCCACTCATCTTCAGGAGTTGGTCCAAGGTGTCATGGATCGACACACATACAACGTAGAGGTGAATCGTAAATCGGCCCTTCAACCGGAAGTTCTCCACGCCATCTGGCTTCGGCGCAAGCTCCGCCGCAGATGGCAACGAACCCGAGATCCCGCCGTCAAACGACGGTTTCAGGCCCAGTCTCTTTACGTCCAGCAACTTTTGCGGGACGTAAACTCTGATCAGTGGGACTCATACCTTGAGTCCCTTGAAGTCGACCCAGCCTCCGTCTGGAGAGCGACGAGTCGCCTTACCCGCGAGAAGCGTACTCGCAACCCGCTTAACACCCCGAACGGCATTGTTTCTTCACCGGAAGGCAAGGCAGAGGTCTTCGCCGACTGCATGGAGACTCAATTCACCGTTCATGGAGGCGTCTCGGACCCTGCCTTCTCGGTAGTGGTTCGAGACTTCCTATCTGGTTATTTTTCCCGCCCTCCACCTGACCCTCCCGCTCTCTTCGACAGGGACGAACTAGTTTCGTCTATCTGTCGACTAAACCGACGTCGCGCCCCTGGTCCTGATCGGATCGGGGCCGCAGCTTTGCAACATCTCCCGGCCTCGGGCGTTGAATTGGTCCTGGATCTGTTCAACTCCAGTCTCCGGCTGCAATACTTCCCCCGCCTGTGGAAAAATGCCAACATCAGCATGATACCCAAGCCCGGCAAGCCTCGAATGCTTGCAGGCAGCTATCGCCCCATATCATTGTTGCCAGTAATCTCAAAGGTGTTTGAGCGTCTCCTACTCGCCCGCATCTGGCCGCTGCTGGATAATTTTATTCGGAGCGAACAGTTCGGGTTCCGTAGAGAGCACTCGACAACTTTACAACTCGTCCGAGTTGTCACAGCATTGTCCGACGCCGCCAACAAGAGAGAGTCTACGGGCGCTGTCTTGTTGGACGTGAGTAAGGCCTTCGACAAAGTCTGGCACGAAGGTCTTCTCTACAAACTTGCTCACTCCCCCATCCCACCGTCCATTGTGCATTTCTTGCGGTCATACCTCAGTGATCGTACCTTCAGGGTTAGCGTCGAAGGGTCCTGTTCATCAGTTCGACCCGTCGCCGCTGGCGTTCCGCAGGGATCTGTCCTCGGCCCCGTTCTGTACCTAGTGTACACGAACGACCTGCCTGTTATTCCTGGAGTCACGTTATCTCTATTCGCTGACGACGCAATGTATTACTGCAGCTCCCTGTCCCCGCGAATTGCGTGTTCAAAGCTGCAGCGTCAGTTGAATCTGCTTCCGGCCTGGCTAAGGAAGTGGCGGGTGCTGATCAACGCGGAGAAATCCGAGGCGATCTGTTTCACCAGCAAGTCCACTTCCCGATGCCAGGCCCTCTCCCTCGAAGGGAGGCCTATCGCCTGGCAAAAGTCGGTGAAGTATTTGGGCGTTCGGCTAGACCAGCGCCTTAGCTTCAACGGCCACGTGACTGATACCCTCAACAAAGCTCGAGGCGTCCGAGCCAAAATATTTCCCATGCTCTCGTGCCGCAACCGCCTGGCTTTGCGCACTAAAGTTACTATCTATCTTTTGTTTCTCCGGTCAATATTGACCTATGCTGCTCCCGCATGGTGGTCGCTTGTGTCGACCACTAACAAGTGTAGGCTGGAAGCTTTCCAGGCCCGTACCCTCAGATCCTTGTCGGGGTCTCCATGGTTTGTGAGAAATGATGTCATTCGTGGAGGCCTTCGAGTTCCTACCCTTGCCGATTTTGTCCGGTCGCTTGCCGAAACTCTTTTTGCTTCTGCAGCGACCTCCTCCTTTCCTTATCTCCGATCTATCAGCACGTCTGAACCACCTCCCGCTATACGTGTTAAACGCCCTCGGGCGATCTTAGACGACCCCCCGTAATTCTGTTTGCTCTAATTTAGGTTCCCGAGCAATTCTATCTCCTTGTTACCATCCTACCCAGTCAGATACCTTCCCCAAGTAAGTTGATTTTCAGACTGCTTGGCGTTGTTACCGATGCCAAAGACACGGCGGATCCCTGCCTCGCGGGGAACGTCCGGCGCTACAAGGCGCCTGCATGCCGGGCCGGGCGCGTTCGGCATCTGCCGTTCGCCCCGCGCCCGGTGGCAGTGTTACCATGACCCGGAACCTATATATAACAAAAATTGAAAAAATTTCCGCCGCCTTCTCAGTTAACTGGTTGGCGTGTCCCTCCCGAATATTTTAGGCCACCTTCTTTTGAAAGTCCAGCACTGTTTTCTTCTGGCAGCCATCGGGCACGTCCCGGAAGCTGCAATAAGCCACGGGTGCAAAGACGCCCCACTATTCAATGCAAAATGCAAAATGACGAGATAACATCGCTGATCGCCCTGATCGTCCCCTCATCTAACCATGGCTAGACAGTTCCGGTTCGTCGCGTGGAATGCAGATGGCATTCCGGCGCGTCGGGCCGAACTGGCAGCTTTCCTTGTCGAGTACGACGCAGATGTCGTACTCCTCTCCGAAACTCATCTTGCCCCTAACCGGCGATTTTCCCTGCCAGCCTATGCTTGCTACAGGAAAGACAGGAATGGTCCCGATCGCCACCGAGCATCTGGCGGAGTGGCGATCTTAGTCCACAGGCGACACTCTCATAGAGAACTCCCTGCCCCTGAAACTACCCTCATCGAAGCATGTGCTGTGGCGCTGGATGTAGCCGGCCTGGAGGTGCGCTTTGTTTCTGCGTACCACCCGCCCGGCCATCGAGCTCCACCGCATGAGGAGTGGGACGCCCTCCTGGACAGCGATCTCCCAACCATCGTAGCCGGAGACCTTAATGCCAAGCATCCCTCTTGGAACAGCAGAACGTCAAACCCCTACGGCAATTCTCTCCGTAGGGCTGTCGAAGATGATCCCAGCGTCCTCATCATCGGCCCGTCCGAACCGACACATTTTCCCACTGCGGGTTATCCGCCGGATGTCCTTGATATCGTAATTGTCAAGGCCATCCCCTTTCATCTACAAGTCAGCGCGGTGTCGGACCTATCGTCCGATCACGACCCCCTACTTGTAACTGTCTTGCTGCCGTCGGTCTCACCCCGACTTCCCGATCATCCTGTTAGGAGAGTCAATTGGCGATCCTACCACGATGATCTGGCCAGGCAGTTGCCATCTGTCCCTCCGGACCCACTCGTCTCTTGTGACGACGTGGATCTCCGGGTACATCAGCTCCAGGACCTTGTCCAGTCTGCAATGGATAAAAACACCTACACTGTTCCGGTGAGTAATAAACGCTCCGACCTTCCTGCGGAAGTTCTCCAAGCCATCCGATTACGGCGCCAGCTCCGCCGCAGATGGCACCATACCCGTGATCCTGCCGCTAGACGGCGCTTTCGAGCCCAGTCGGAACACGTCTCGCAGCTTCTGCTTGACGTAAACGCGAATCGATGGGACTCCTATTTGGAGTCCTTGGAAGTCGACCACGCCTCCGTATGGAGAGCCGCTGGTAGACTAAAAGGCGAAAAGAGGACTCGCCATCCCTTGAATACCCCGGACGGCACTGTATCCTCTGCAGAAGGCAAGGCGGAGGTCTTCGCCGACTGCATTGAGGACCAGTTCACCGTCCATAGAGGCATCTCTGACCCGGCTCATGTGGCCGTCGTCAGGGATTTCCTATCTGGATACTTTTCTGCTCCCCCCATTGATCCTCCTATTTCGGTCGACGAGGATGACCTTGCGTCTGTCCTAAGCCGACTGAAGAAGAGAAAGGCCCCTGGCCTCGATCGCATCGGCGCCGCTGCGTTGCAGAATCTCCCGCCTTCGGCAGTTGACGTTCTTCTTGAGCTGTTCAACTCCTGTCTCCGGCTGAGTTACTTCCCTCGCCTGTGGAAAACTGCCAACGCCATCATGATCCAGAAATCTAAAAAGCCGCCCACGCTATCTGGAAGCTACCGCCCAATATCACTATTGCCAGTAATCTCGAAGGTATTCGAGCGTCTTCTCCTGGCCCGTATTCGGCCCCTGGTGGATGGTTTCATCCGCGAGGAGCAGTTTGGGTTTAGGCCGAGGCACTCGACTACTCTTCAGCTAGTACGGGTTGTCACCTATCTAGCCGACGCTGCCAACCATCATCAGGCAACAGGCGCTGTCCTGTTGGATGTGAGCAAAGCCTTCGATAAAGTCTGGCACGAAGGCCTGCTCTACAAACTGGCGCATTCGCCAATCCCGACATCTATCGTCCACTTGCTCCGATCCTATCTGACGGATCGCACCTTCAGGATCAGCGTAGATGGGGCGTTCTCTCGGGTTCGCCCTGTCTCCGCCGGCGTCCCACAAGGATCTGTCCTCGGCCCCGTTCTGTATGTACTGTACACGAACGATCTGCCTGTTTATCCCGGGGTCACGTTATCTCTATTTGCCGACGACGCGATGTTTCATTTTAGCTCGCTTTCGCCTTGGCGGACGAGCGTAATGTTACAACGCCAGTTGGATATGCTTCCGGACTGGCTAAGGAAATGGCGGGTAGCGATCAATACGGAGAAATCCGAGGCGATCTGCTTTACGCATAAGTCCATTTCCCGATGCCAATCCCTCTCCTTAGAGGGGAGACCCATCAACTGGACCGAGACGGTGAAGTACCTAGGTGTTCGGCTTGATCGGCACTTAAACTTCAACGCCCACGTGACCTCAACCCTCAACTTGGCTCGTGGCGTCAGAGCCAAACTATCACCTATGCTTTCGCGGAACAGCTGCCTGGCTGTCCGTACCAAACTTACATTGTATCTACTGTTCCTCCGAACAGTACTCACTTATGCGGCACCCGCCTGGTGGCCTCTCCTGTCGGCCACCAACAGGCATAGGCTGACTACATTTCAGAACTGGACCCTACGCTCCCTCACGGGGTCCCCGTGGTATGTGCGAAATACCGCCATACATCGGGGTCTCCGTGTTCCCACCTTAGAGGTCTTCGTCTGGTCCCTGGCAACGAATTTTTTCGCCAAGGCAGGCGAGTCCTCTTACCCGCACCTCCGAAGGCTTAACAGCATGGAGAATGCTCCGCTTCCTCGCCGCGTCAGGCGCCCTAGGGCGCTGCTAGACGACCCCCCCTAAGTTCATCACATGAACCCCCAGAAACGAATCCCCCCAACCTTCTGGAAATCTGAACCGGTCACCATCAATCACCACCTGCGCCTGCCGAAACTGTAGTCAATCATGCTGCGGCGGATTGAATGGATAGATTTATTGCCAGCATCGGCTTTGCCGATTCGGCAGGGCCTCGATCCGGGACATGGGATCTCGCGAGGTTGTGCAAATGCCTCCTTGCGAAAGCCGACTGCCCCGGTGACAAGTTCCGCCGACTCGGCCGCTGCCTTCGGGCGGACGAGCCTCTTGTATTCGCCGGCGCGTTTCTGAGTTTCCGTGGGCTATGTCCCGGCGACCAATGAGACGCGACCAGGCGTTGCGATTGGCTGAAGCCTTGATCACGATTAAGTTCCCCGCCAGCACCTGCTTTGTTGATTTGGTAAGGTAATGACCTGAGACATGAGCTCCCGCGAGGTTGTGCAAGTGCCTTCCTTGCGAAAGCTGGCTGTCTCGGTGACATTACCCACCATTTCGGCCGACGCCCTAGGGCGCTCGAGCTTCTTGTCCTCGCCAGTGTGTCACCCCGTTCCCAAAGGTTAGCCTGAGGGGACCATGGTGTCGCGCCTTGGCCGGACAATTGGCTGAAGCAAAGCACTAGCTTGCCACCGTGGTGGCCATGTTAATTTATCATGGACCCGCGGACTGCACCTTAACATCCTTGAGCAGAGCAAACGACCGCGCTGAACTGTTGGCACCTGGCGTTCATCAGGCTTAGGCCTGGACAACGCACACAAATTAGGGCGCAAGACGCCCGTGCATCCATCCATCCATCCATCTGACGAGATGGCAAAGTCTACCTCGAGCTGTTGCCAGGGTAGGCTGTGTCAGTTTGTATGGCATTTTTGCCAGGTGATTTAACAGTTGTTTGTACATATTTCAAAGTGATTTCTTCACCAAGTGAAGAAATAGTGTCGAGTTTGTGCTCCAGCTATTTATATTTGTGAAATCTTCTTTAAGTATTGTGTTATTACTAGTATTCTACAGTGCAGTGTAGTGCGCGGCCGTTTTTGTGTTCGTGTGCTGTGCGGCTTCTGGTGAGTACGTGTGTCAGTGCCTGTTAGTTAGAATAATCAGTGCTGGTGAGTTCTATCTCCTATAACCACCTTTGACGTCCATTTCGGGCTTCCGAAATGGCGTCAAATCAACCTGACATTCCTTTGCCGGAGCCGTTAAGCTCTCTCTTGGGCGCTTGCGGTTCTGCTCCCTTGAATTCACCTCTCCCCCGTGAAACCAATTGTGAAAGTGGCAGTGAAAGTGATATTTCCGATGTCCATATGGGGAGTGTTGGGTCGGGAGATGAAGAGTTTTCGGTTGTGGATGGCAAACGCAAGCGAAAGCTCGCCGCCAGTCTCCCGCCTCACCAAACCAGGTCGCTGATTCAGGTAACAGCGGCCGGCAGTCTGTTAATCTTCCTTCATCTAGCTCTAAGCCTGACCCTTCTACCACTAAGTTTCCTCCTATTATCATCCCTGATAATAGGAATTACACTCAGCTTTTGGCTAACCTCCGTTCTGCCCTTCCTTCGACGTCCGTGGAAGCGAAATGCTCCAGCAAATCGCTGAAGCTGGGCGTCAAATCCATCGTAGACTTCCGCGCTGTTCAGCACTTTCTGTCGGCGCGGAACATTTCATTCCATACCTTCGCTCTCCCTGAGGAGCGTGAGGTAAAAATTGTCATTCAGGGCATTCCCTACCATACCTCCTCCGATGCTATCGTGCAGGAATTGACTTCTCTTGGCTATACGCCAACAGCTGTGTCAGTTTTGCATGCCGGCAAAGGGGACTCCAAGCATCCCGTGAATTCCTTTCTTGTAAAATTGCTCAAAACTAGAAATTTTGAGGAGGTCTATGGCCTCCAAACACTCCTTTACCTGAGGGTGACTATTAGATCATTTGACCCGCGCCCAGGCCCTGCTCAGTGTTTCAACTGCCAGGGCTTCGGGCACTCATCCCTGTTCTGTCATGCGCCCCCACGTTGCGTGCGGTGCGGCGACCCTCACCGTGGCTGTGATAAGCCTCGTGTGCCGGGTTTTGTCCCGTACTGCTGCAACTGCAAGGGCGCCCATCCGGCTAGTTACCGGGGTTGTATTAAATTTATCGAGGCAGAAAGACAGCAGCGATCTGTGCGCCCTGGCGCGCAGCGTCGTGTAGCTGGCCCGGCCCCTAATCGGCGAGAGGTCTTCCCCTCTCTCTCCGGTACATCTGTCAATGCCCCGGCAGCGACTCCTGTCGCTCCCGCGGTCTCAGTCCCGCCTGCAGGCGCCGCTCCGGCGGCGCCTGTGACGGCTCCACTACCGGCGCCTGCCGGAGCGCCCGGCCCTTCCTATGCAGCGGTTGCTGCGAAGACATCATCGTCAACCACTTCCGCCCGCAAGGGTACCAAAAAGCGCTCTCGTCGCCGGACTCCCGGCCGACGACATCAGCAGGCTCGTCCTGCCCAACCTCAGCGGGACTCTCCCGCCCCTGTCATCTCCCAACCTCCGCGTGAGCAGACCAAAGTTCAGTCCGCTAACCCAGCGCCATCTGTAGTCCTGGCCGAAGTTCCTCAGGAACGTCCGCGCGGGACCCGGGAACTTTCTCGGGCTCCAGCGGACCCCCTGACGGCTTGGGCCACTCAACTTGTAAATAGCATCAGGTCTGCTCCTGACACCTCGACAGTACTGATGTTAGTGTTCCAATCCCTCTCTGCTCTCTTCCCTCTCCTCCCCCTCAATGGCTAGATCCCTGCGGATCGTCGCTTGGAACGCCGATGGCGTTTCCTCTCGCCGATCTGAGCTGGCGGCTTTCGTCGTGGAGTACGACGTTGATGTCGTGCTTCTCTCCGAAACCCATCTAGCCCCCTACCATCGATTCTCACTTCCTGCTTACACTTGTTATCGTCAGGATCGTCCCCTACAGCCGCGCCAACCCCCGAAAGGGGGTACGGCGATTCTGGTCCACAGGCGGATATCCCATAGGCCACTACCCCCTCTCACTACTCGACTCATCGAAGGTTGCGCGGTGGCAGTGGACGCAGGCGACTCGGAGTTGCGCATTGTTTCCGCGTATCTCCGGCCTGGCCTGAGCCCGCCGCCCCCGCCTGAGGAGTGGAACGCTCTCCTCGACCACCCAATCTCGACAATTGCAGCCGGCGACTTCAACGCCAAACATCCTTCTTGGAACAGTAGGGCTACCAACGCCTACGGCAGATCACTCCGCCGGTTCGTCCTAGACGACCCGGATACGCACGTCATCGGCCCTGATGATCCTACCCACTTCCACTATGCCGGTCGCCGACCGGACGTTCTTGATGTAGTTGTAGTCAGGAACGTGGCCCATAACATCCAGGTCTCGTCAGTGTCAGACCTCTCGTCTGATCACAATCCCCTACTAATAACTGTTCGAGATGTGTCGGCTTCACCCCGACTTCCCGCTGGTCCTGCTAGGAGGGTCAACTGGCGCTCCTATCACGACGAGCTATCTCGAAGGTTACCATCTGTCCCAGCGGACCCGATCGCCACTCGTGACGATCTGGATCTCCGTGCCACTCATCTTCAAGAGTTGGTCCAAGGTGTCATGCTTCGACACACATACAACGTAGAGGTGAATCGTAAATCGGCCCTTCAACCGGAAGTTATCCACGCCATCTGGCTTCGGCGCAAGCTCCGCCGCAGATGGCAACGAACCCGAGATCCCGCCGTCAAACGACGGTTTCAGGCCCAGTCTCTTTACGTCCAGCAACTTTTGCGGGACGTAAACTCTGATCAGTGGGACTCTTACCTTGAGTCCCTTGAAGTCGACCCAGCCTCCGTCTGGAGAGCGACGAGTCGCCTTACTCGCGAGAAGCGTACTCGCAACCCGCTGAATACCCCGAACGGCATTGTTTCTTCATCGGAAGGCAAGGCTGAGGTCTTCGCCGACTGCATGGAGACTCAATTCACCGTTCATGGAGGCGTCTCGGACCCTGCCTTCTCGGTAGTGGTTCGAGACTTCCTATCTGGTTATTTTTCCCGCCCTCCACCTGACCCTCCCGCTCTCTTCGACAGGGACGAACTAGTTTCGTCTATCTGTCGACTGAACCGACGTCGCGCCCCTGGTCCTGATCGGATCGGGGCCGCAGCTTTGCAACATCTCCCGGCCTCGGGCGTTGAATTGGTCCTGGATCTGTTCAACTCCAGTCTCCGGCTGCAATACTTCCCCCGCCTGTGGAAAAATGCCAACATATGTATGATTCCCAAGCCCGGCAAGCCTCGAATGCTTGCAGGCAGCTATCGTCCCATATCGTTGTTGCCAGTACTCTCAAAGGTGTTTGAGCGTCTCCTACTCGCCCGCATCTGGCCGCTGCTGGATAACTTTATTCGGAGCGAACAGTTCGGGTTCCGTGGAGAGCACTCGACAACTTTACAACTCGTCCGAGTTGTCACGGCATTGTCCGACGCCGCCAACAAGAAAGAGTCTACGGGCGCTGTCTTGTTGGACGTGAGTAAGGCCTTCGACAAAGTCTGGCACGAAGGTCTTCTCTACAAACTAGCTCACTCCCCCATCCCACCGTCCATTGTGCATTTCTTGCGGTCATACCTCAGTGATCGTACCTTCAGGGTTAGCGTCGAAGGGTCCTGTTCATCAGTTCGACCCGTCGCCGCTGGCGTTCCGCAGGGATCTGTCCTCGGTCCCGTTCTGTACCTAGTGTACACGAACGACCTGCCTGTTATTCCTGGAGTCACGTTATCTCTATTCGCTGACGACGCAATGTATTACTGCAGCTCCCTGACCCCGCGAATTGCGTGTTCAAAGCTGCAGCGTCAGTTGAATCTGCTTCCGGCCTGGCTACGGAAGTGGCGGGTGCTGATCAACGCGGAGAAATCCGAGGCGATCTGTTTCACCAGCAAGTCCACTTCTCGATGCCAGACCCTCTCCCTCGAAGGGAGGCCTATCGCCTGGCAAAAGTCGGTGAAGTATTTGGGCGTTCGGTTAGACCATCGCCTTAGCTTCAACGGCCACGTGACTGCTACCCTCAACAAAGCTCGAGGCGTCCGAGCCAAAATATTTCCCATGCTCTCGTGCCGCAACCGCCTGGCTTTGCGCACTAAAGTTACCATCTATCTTTTGTTTCTCCGGTCAGTATTGACCTATGCTGCTCCCGCATGGTGGTCGCTTGTGTCGACCACTAACATGTGTAGGCTGGAAGCTTTCCAGGCCCGTACCCTCCGATCCTTGTCGGGGTCTCCATGGTATGTGAGAAATGATGTCATTCGTGGAGGCCTTCGAGTTCCTACCCTTGCTGATTTTGTCCGGTCGCTTGCCGAAACTCTCTTTGCTTCTGCAGCGACCTCGTCCTTTCCTTATCTCCGCTCTATCAGCACGTCTGAACCACCTCCCGCTATACGTGTCAAACGCCCTCGGGCGATCTTAGACGACCCCCCGTAATTCTGTATGCTGTAACTTAGGTTCCCGAGCAATTCTATCTCCTTGTTACCTTCCTATACCGTCAGATACCTTCCCCAAGTATGTTGGTTTACAGACTGCTTGGCGTTGTTACCGATGCCACAGACACGGCGGTTCCCTGCCTCGCGGGGAACGACCGGCGCTAGAAAGCGCCTGCCTGCCGGGCCGGGCGCGTGCGGCATCTGCCGTTCGCCCCGCTACCGGCGGCAGTGTTACCATGACCCGGTACCTACATAAATATAAAATTGAAAAAATTTCCGCCGCCTTCTCACGCAAGCGAAAATTGGTCGCCAGCCCGCCACCGGCCGCTGCTACGCATCGGGTATCTAGTCCCGGTAACAGCGCCAGCCATCCGACTCAGTCTCCCTCTCAATCTGTCCCCAAACCTAAAATTCCGCCGATTGTTATTCCCGACAATCGTAACTACAGGGAAATTATCCGTTCCCTGCAGAATCTGCTTCCTTCGGCCAAACTCGAGGCTAGGTGCCAAGGCTCCTCGCTTCGAATTGCGGCTACAACAGTCCCGGACTTCCGATCGGTCCAACAGTTTCTTACCGATCGGAAGATCTCCTTCCATACTTTCGCGCTTCCTTCAGAGCGCGAAATTAAAGTTGTTATCTCCGGACTTCCTTCCTGGACCGCCCCCGATACCATCAGGCAGGAGCTTGTCGCTTTAGGCTATTCGCCGACGGCGGTAAGTGTACTGCATGCTGGCAAGGGGGAAGATCGCCGTCCTGTGAATAGTTTCCTCGTGAAACTACTCAAAGTAGGCCAGTTCGAGGAGGTCTATGGCCTCCAAAACTTCCTGCACCTTCGGGTGCAAGTCCGTACTTTTGACCCGCGGCCAGGCCCCTCGCAGTGTTTTAACTGTCAGAGGTTTGGCCACTCCAGCTTGTTCTGTAATCACCCTCCGCGTTGCGTGCGGTGTACTGAGCCTCATCGTGGGTGTGATAAGCCCAAGACGGGGTTCACGGCCATTTGCTGCAACTGCGGCGGGGACCATCCGGCTAGCTATAGAGGATGTCGAGACTTTATATCTGCCATGAAGCTGCAGCGGACTCCTGCTCGCCCTGGCGCGCAGGCAGGCCGTGTTGCAGGTCCCCTCCCTAACCGCCGAGAGGCCTTCCCACCTCTCTCCGGAGCATCATCTCAGGCCCCGGCAGCAGTTCCGGCTGCTCCCAGGGCCCCAGTTCCGCCTGCAGTCGACGTTTCGGCGCCGCCTGCAGTCCCCTCTCTCCCGGCGCCTGCCGGAGCGCCCGGCCCTTCATACGCGGCTGTCGCCGCTACATCAGTCCCGCCTTCCGCTCCTCGGAGCTCCAAACCGAAGCGCACTCGTCGCCGTCAGCGACAAGTTCCACAGGCCTTGCCTGTAAAACCTCAGCGGGCCCCGCCCGCCCCCAGCCATCAACCTAAGCTCCCAACTGAGCAGACCTCACGTCCGTCCCCGAGCCCTGCGCCATCTGCAACACCGGCCGAGGCCAGCCGGGTCCGTCTTCCGGAATCTCGGGAATCTTCCCGGGCCCCGGTGGACCCCCTGACTGCCTGGGCTGAAACTTTGGTAAACAACATCAGGTCTGCTCCAGATACAACCACGGTTCTCGCCCTGGTGTTTCAATCACTGTCTACCCTCTTTCCTCTTCTTCCTTTGAATGGCTAGGAGTCTTAGGATCGTTGCGTGGAATGCCCATGGGGTAGTCCCTCGACGATCTGAACTGATGACTTTCGTAACGGAGTACGACGCTGATGTCGTCCTCCTTTGCGAGACTCATCTGGCTCGCTACCATATCTTCAACCTGCCATCTCTCATCTGTTTTCCTCAGGATCGTCCCCAACGGCCTGGCTGTCGCCCCTCGGGGGGGACAGCCGTCTTAGTCCACAGGCGGATATCCCACAGGCCACTACCCCCTTTAGATACATCTCTTGTTGAAGGTTGTGCGGTGGCGATAGACGCTGGCGGATCGGAGTTGCGCGTTGTTGCGGCGTATCTCCGGCCCGGCCTGCGGCTACCTTCTCCGCCCGAGGAGTGGGACGCTCTCCTCGATCATCCCCTACCAACCATCGTAGCCGTCGACTTAAATGCCAAGCATCCCTCCTGGAACAGCAGAGTAGCCAACGCCTACGGAAAATCTCTGTATCGGTTCGTCTCCGACGACCCGGTACTTCAAGTCATCGGCCCTGAAGACCTTACTCACTTCCCCTTTTCCGGTCATCGACCGGACGTCCTTGACATTGTCATAGCCAAGGACGTGACCCATCACATCCAGGTCTCGTCAGTGTCGGATCTCTCATCCGATCACAATCCCCTTTTTATAACTGCCCGTGAGCTGTCGGCCTCACCCCGACCTCCCGCTCAGACTGTTAGGAGAGTCAACTGGCGCTCCTACCACGATGAGCTCTCACGGCGGTTACCATCACTCCCCGCGGCCCCGATCGTCACTTGTGACGATTTGGATCTCCGAGCCACTCATCTTCAGGAGTTGGTCCAAGGTGTCATGGATCGACACACATATACTCTCGAGGTGAACCATCGTAAATCGGCCTTACCTGCGGAAGTACTCCACGCCATCTGGCTCCGGCGCAATCTCCGCCGCAGATGGCAAAGAACCCGTGATCCCGGCGTCAAAAGGCGCTTTCAGGCCCAGTCTCTTTACGTCCAGCAGCTACTGCGGGACGTAAACTCTGATCGATGGGACTCATACCTTGAGTCTCTTGAAGTCGACCACGCCTCCGTCTGGAGAGCGGCGAGTAGACTGACCCGCGAGAAGAGAACTCGCAACCCACTTGAAACTCCGAACGGGGTTGTATCTTCATCAGAAGGCAAGGCCGAGGTCTTCGCCGACTGCATGGAGGTGCAATTTACTGTTCACCAAGGCGTCTCGGACCCTGCCCACTCGGCAGAAGTCCGTGACTTCCTATCTGGACATTTTTCACGCCCTCCCGAAATCCCAGCCCCCCCGTTCGACAGGGATGAACTAGTTTCATCTATCTGCCGACTAAATCGCCGTCGCGCCCCCGGTCCTGACCGGATCGGGGCCGCTGCTCTACAAAATCTCCCGGCCTCAGGCGTTGACCTCGTTCTTGAGCTGTTTAACTCCTGTCTCCGGCTACAGTACTTTCCCCGCCTGTGGAAATCAGCCAACATCGTAATGATTCCGAAGCCTCGCAAGCCGCGCATGCTTCCTGAAAGCTATCGTCCAATCTCTCTCTTGCCAGTCATCTCGAAGGTGTTCGAGCGTCTCCTGCTGGCTCGCATCTCGCCGCTGCTAGATGGTTTCATCCGCAGCGAACAGTTCGGGTTTCGCAGAGAGCACTCGACCACGCTTCAATTGGTCCGCGTTGTTACGCACTTGTCAGACGCCACCAACAGGCGAGCGGCTACGGCCGCCGTACTGTTGGACGTGAGCAAGGCCTTCGATAAAGTCTGGCACGATGGTCTTCTCTTCAAACTTGCCAATTCCCCTCTACCATCGACCATAGTGTTTTTCCTCCGGTCGTATCTCAGCGACCGAACCTTCAGGGTGAGCGTCGACGGGTCCTGTTCTACAGTTCGACCCGTCGCCGCCGGCGTACCTCAGGGATCTGTCCTCGGCCCCGTTCTGTATCTTGTGTACACGAACGACCTGCCTGTCTTGCCCGGAGTCACGTTGTCTTTGTTCGCTGACGATGCTATGTATCACTGCAGCTCCCTGTCCCCGCGATTTGCGAGTACAAAGCTGCAGCGTCAGTTGAACCAGCTTCCGGACTGGCTACGGAAATGGCGGGTGACGATCAACACGGAGAAATCCGAGGCGATCTGCTTCACCCGTAAGTCCATCTCCCGATGCCAGCCCCTCTCCCTAGCAGGGAGACCCATCGCCTACAAAGAATCGGTGAAGTATTTAGGCGTTCGGCTAGATCGTCGGCTTTGCTTCAACGCCCACGTGACGGAAACCCTTGCCAAGGCTCGCGGCGTCCGAGCCAAATTATCTCCTTTCCTCTCGTGTCGCAGCCGCCTGGCCATGCGCACGAAACTTACCATCTATCTACTATTTCTCCGGTCTGTATTGACCTATGCGGCACCCGCCTGGTGGTCTCTTTTATCCACCACCAACAGATGTAGGCTGGAAGCTTTCCAGTCCCGAACACTCCGATCCTTGACGGGGTCCCCTTGGTTTGTAAGGAACGACGTCATTCGAAGGGGTCTCCGTGTTCCTACCTTGACTTCCTTTGTCCGGTCGCTGGCTCTAACTCTCTTTGCTAAAGCCTCGACCTCCACCTTCCCGTACCTACGAACCATCAGTGCATCAGAACCACCACCGCCCATTCGGGTCAAGCGTCCTCGGGCGCTTCTTGATGACCCGCCATAACGCCATCCTCTTTAAATTAACCAAAACAAGTAATCATCAGTCCTCGACCAGAGTAGTTCACCAAACTGTCCTTCTATCCTTCCTGCCCACCTCCTAGCACGCTGAGCCGGCTGCTTGTCGCTGTCATCAATCACTGGCACGGAGGCTCTCCGCCTCGCGGGGAGCGACCGACGCCCTCAGGGCGTCTGCTGACTGGACTTGAAACGGGCAGCATCTGTTGCTCGAATCGGTACCAGCGGCAGTGCATTAAACAAATAAAAGTTATACTCCCCCGCCTTCTCAGTTAACTGGTTGGCGGTTTCCTTTTCCAGTTTTAGGTAACCTGTCGACATGTACCAGCACTATGTTTACTTCTGGCAGCCATTGGACACGATCCAGATGCTGCAATCAAGCCACGGGTGCAAAGACACCCCGCATCCATAATGCAATGCAATGCCGCCTTCTCAGTTAACTGGTTGGCGTGTCCCTCCCGAAAAATTTAGGCAACCTTCATTTGAAAGTCCAGCACTGTTTTCTTCTGACAGCCATCGGGCACGTCCCGGAAGCTGTAATAAGCCACGGGTGCAAAGACGCCCCACTATGTAATGCAATGCAATGCAATGACGAGATGGCAGACACAGGTACTACCGCTACACCGGCTCCCGCCGCTACGCCCAAGAAGTCTAAAGCGTCGGCCGCGGCCAGCAAGAAGCCTAGGACGAAACCGTCGCATCCGCCGACTTCGGACATGGTGAACAACGCTATCAAGAGTCTGAAGGAACGTGGTGGCTCGTCACTGCAGGCGATCAAGAAGTACATCGCCGCCAATTACAAGGCGGATGTGGAGAAACTCACTCCGTTCATCAAAAAGTATCTGAAATCGGCGGTGGCAACGGGTGCTCTAGTCCAACCGAAAGGAAAAGGCGCGTCCGGCTCTTTCAAGCTAGCCGCCAAGGGCGAGGGAGGCAAAACGACCGCCACAGTGAAGAAAGCCACTCCGGCCAAGCCGAAGGAGAAGAAGGAGACCGCCAAAGCCGCGGCTAAGAAGAAGCCGGCCGCCAAGAAAGCGAAAGCCGCTTCCGAAAAGAAGAAGTCCGCCGCGAAGCCGAAGACTCCGTCGAAAGCAAAAAAAGTCAGCAAACCGCCGACAAAGAAGCCCAAGAGCCCGAAACCCAAGAAGGCGGCGGTGAAGAAACAACCGAAAGCCTCGCCAAAGAAGGCTGCCGCAAAGAAAAAGTAGACAGAACGACGTACGCGCCGGTTCTGTAGGTAATGGTCCTTATTAGGGCCGCCAATCGGTTCGGAATGGAGATCACGCGAGCCTCGCTTACGTAGGATCTCCAAGGAGGGCGGCACAACGCAGAACCACGTTAAACAGCACGCGCAAGACTTGACCCGCGGGGCCTCAAGCGGTTAGCGTGGGGCGAGAGACCAACTCGATTTGAACGGATTGTCGAAAATTCAGCCAAGTCATTCGGTAATTATACATACATATGTCCAAAAGTAGTTTGAAAGCTACGTGTAAATCAAAATAGCCGAAAGTAAAGTGGTTAACAGACGTAAGATACGTATCTAGCACTCGTAAATGTGTGAAATTGGAAACGATTTTCATTTTCTGTGTCGAGTCCGTGTGGACAATATTTGCGCGGACGCGCTGGTAGGAACCCCCCCCTCCACGAATATATAGCTTAGCATTCTTCCGTTTGATAACCGCAATGATGATTTCATTCTCTCTTGTCATGAAGCGAGCGAGCTTTGTGTCATATCGTAAGTCAGTTGTGGATCTGCTGAGAACTCTCTCTCTCTCTCTCTCTCTCTCTCTCTCTCTCTCTCTCTCTCTCTCTCTCTCTCTCTCTCTCTCACTCTGTGCGCGTGTGTCCCCAATGTAAGGTTTCGAATTAGATTAATTCTGTTTGTTTCAAATTGATTTCTGAAATTCAACTCGATTGAAAAATAAGTTAATTAAACGTTATTGTAATTGAATGTAATTAATTTTTTAAATTAATAGGGTTAATAATCAATTAACGGATGTAGTACAACAGATTCCTGTTAATTACTGTTCAATTCACTGTGAGTGATACAGATATGTTGTGCCGCAGTGGTAAGATACTCCCGATTCAGCAGTAGTTATTATCGACGAACCTAGTAAACGAAGGTCTTGGTTGGAGAGGATGCTATTGTTGCGCTGCGTCGTTACACCCGTGGCAGGATTGCGACATCTGGGTCGAGCCCAGTGGCTGACAGATGATGACCACAGTGCTGGTCAGTAAGTTTATATATTTCACGGATATAGGCCATACATATATCGGGCAGTTTTAAATCGCACAAACGTGTCAGCGCAGTGGTCAGATATTCCCGATTCACTGGTTATTATCGACGAACCTAGTAAACGAAGGTTTTGGCCATAGAGGATGCCACTGAATGAATTCACTTGGTATTACGAAATTCAGCACACCGGTACTAAGAGGCGTCGACGTATGGGTCGATACCCGTTTTTCTGCCTGCTGTATTTGTAACGAGTATTCTGATTGTGTAAACAAATCGGGCTTCTACGCGCTTGTCAGCTCTTGGCGACTAGTTGTTGCCTTTCTAGAGCCGCAAATATTCCAGTCGCTTAGTCGTTCTATCGGCTGCATACCGACATAACCTACAACTCGCCCGAAAAGGGCTGTCTTTCACTGCTTCTAGCCATGATTTAAACTTTGGGTCATTCAACCACTCTGACTGAAAATGAGTTTTGCACGCCATAATAAAACGGAATTTTCAAACGACTTTGCACAGTCTCGAATTTGGATGCCCACGTGTTTTTAACAACGAACGCACATCACACTAAAAGCATTTTAATCCGCACCACTAAAGAATTATGAGCACGCAATTAATTGCAAAGCTTCTGCTTTAGATTTCGCGCACAACGCAACAGATTTCAAGAATTTCAAATCACAATAACACACTCAAGCGCGAACGCAACACATACAGTAAGCACCGGTAAACAACAAATGAAGAGATGTAAACACTATTACGGCGCGAAATCACGAAAGTGTAACCAACACTCAAAACTTTTCAACGTTGCGAAAATAGTTGAAATTCCGATAAAACTCTATATTCACAATATAAATAACAATATTCTTCCCGCTGTGGAAGGTCGAAAATCCATTAAATCCCTACACTTTCAATGTTAAATTTCCAAAACGTCCCCGCTAAACAAAAACTTAAATCTGCAAGATTGAGCGGGAAACCCGCTAAGTTGACAATACTGAACAGACAACCCGCGCAAGGTTGGGTCAAATACCAATCCGCGCTGGGAACCAATCAAATAGCATACTTCAGTCCCGCGCTGGGAACGAGTGTTCATTGGCTGACTACGATTGGAATCGAGTAGCGATCGATTATGTCCCGCGAAATTCGAAAGTATCGCTACTACGTTTACGGAGAGTAGCCCAAGAGGAAAATCCCTGATTAACGAAGAAATTCCCTGATTTTTCCCTGAATATTCCACAAATTCTTAATTCCCTGAAAATTCCCGGGTTTCCCGGGTCGTAGACACCCTGATGGTAAGCAAGGAGCTTCCATATCAGAGGAAGGGTCCATAACGGTCAGCAGTCTAGGTTCATGAACAACTATTTCAGGAATTTCATGGGGAGTGCCTTGGTCTATTCCATGTAAAACCCTAATCGCTTCTGCAATGGTATCTCCTGTCATAAAGTCTTCATCAAGTAGGTTGGAAGGTGCGAGTAATTCACAGTCACTTTCGGCAGAATCGTCATCGTGAATTTCAGACTCCGTGAAGTCATCGTCATCTTGTTCCTCTTCACTCAGTTCTGCTAGTACTTTCAAATAATCTTTTTCATGAACAATCTTTCTGTTCATTTTCCCTGAAAATAAAATGCAACTTCACAAATAGGGCAGAGGAAAGATAATTGAAAAACTGAAATATAATAACCCCAGCTGATGTAATAGAGAAAACAATGGGAAAAGTGAAATCTACTACTCACCGACAATTTGACGCGTAAGCGGTAATCACTACTCTCTGTCAAAAAGTCGGATATACGTACAAAAAAGATATATCAAAAAGATATACTTACGTATATAGCTACTGACCGACAAATTGACGGGCATACCTGGTTTTGTAACCTTTGTAGCCACGTCAGAAGAAATGCAGCGTCTACTCCCGTTAGTGCCGAATAGCCTACTAACACCCGTTAGCACATACACTGCTCCCCCACCTCTAGTATGAAAGCATAAGTGGGGGGGAGGCGTAAGAGTTGAAGTACCCGTCATTTTGACGTATAGGTAGCGTTCTAGGGTTAAAGAACGTTTGTTAACGTTAAAACAACTCTTGATAAAACATTTAAAATGTGAACAATAAGATAATATTTTGGAACAGTGTTGTTGAATGGAACACCTGAATCATTATTTGACTCTATAAAATGTAATTGTATAGTTGTAAGTAATTATATATCTTAACCACCTTAGTTTCTTATTCATAATAGACATAAACATTTAAATCGTAATAGTAGTAGACTCTTCCTAAATTACAAAACGTAAATAGCATTTGCATTTTTCATTAACTTTCGTTAATTGCTTCAGACAGTCGACAATTCTCAATCGCTTATGAATTCTTGTTGGTTTGATCTATGTTTAGTAAACAACAACTTTAATCAGGTGTGGTTAAATCACACTCAGTATTTATACACAATAAATGATTAATTGTTTGCAAAATTCTTAATCATAGAATATTCAAATTAAGTTGAGGATTGTCATTAGTACTGTTGATTGAATAATATTAATAATGCACCTTAATATACATCCTTTATTTACACACATTATTAGAATGTGGTTCGATTATATCGTCTTTTCAAATTCTTAACTATTTTTGAGAAAATCACTGTACTCCCTTTTTATTTTAAATTAAATCCCGGAATTCCTATGGATTATACACTTAGCAATCCTTATTTACGCACTGTTACACTTAAAACATCTTCAATACTAGTGTAGTTATGTTGGCACAAATTTAGGTTATGTTGCTTTGTTGACAACGGTGACGCGCACAAATTATGTAAACAGCTGTTTCCTTGCGGTGACGAGTAGCCGTCTGCTTCCCTCTTCAGTTGATTAAAAAGTGTCTCGAAATGGCACCTCAATCTGCCGTTCCGTCCTGTGATCGTTGTAAAATTGGCTAATTTCTTGGATCTGATTGGTTGACGATTCTTTAATTTGATGCACATACCCCCTCTGCGCAATATTTTAATTGTTGTTCTTAGCGTGGGTAGTCTGGGTTTGAGATTACAACCATACATTACAAACATAACAACCGAACACTAACAAAACTCATAGTTGACACTGAAACAAATATACAAAACACAGCACCAGAACATCAAGACACACTAAGACATAATATAAACAATATAATAGGACCACATAAGACACCAGACAACAACAACCACAACTCAGAAATACACACAGCCATCAAACTGAGGGAAAAGGCACACAAACACAACATCACATTTGTAAAAACAGACAAAGGCAACACGACTGTAATCATCCCCACAGACAACCTACACAAAAAAGTACAAAACTTCATGGGACAGAACAACATCACAGAACTAAAACATGACCCCACCGACAGATACCAAAACACAGTAAAACAACTAGTCAACAAAGCCAAACACATAATGACACACAAACAAAAGCCCTACATGAAACAAATCCGACCATCAGCCCCTACCCTCCAAGCGCTTCCCAAAATCCATAAAGAAGATATTCCGATCCGCCCCATTACAACACCGTAATGCCCCTGCACACAAACTCACAAAATATCTAGACAAAATTATCAGACAACACACACAACTAGACAACAACATTGCAGTAAAAAACAACACAGACCTAGTAACAAAAATAAAAGACATACACATCCCCCATAATGCCACATTAGCCTCCTTTGACATTAAAAACCTGTACACAAACATCCCCATCTGAAACAATCACCATCCTACAAAACAAACTCAAACAGAACAACACACTAGACGAACTTATCAACGAAATAACAGAAACTCTGAACATTATCACAAAACAAAACTACTTTACTTATAACAATAAATACTACACACAGAACGATGGCTTACCCATGGGCTCCCCCATATCCAGCATTCTAGCAGAAGTCTTCCTCCAACACTTAGAAAAAACAAAAATACTCACAATGACAGACACTCACATAAAATACTGTATTGGCACAGATATGTTGATGACATTCTAATACTATACAGGGGAAACAAAGACAATGTGAACACTTACTAACGCACATAAACAAAATACATAAAAACATAACCTTTACTGCCGAATACGAACACAACAATACCATAAACTTCTTAGACCTCTCCATCACAAAACTAGAACACAGGCACAAATTCAGTATATACAGAAAACCAACTACAACTGACACACTAATACACAACACCTCCAATCACCCAATACAACACAAACTAGCTGCCTTCAGAACCATGATACATAGACTTAACAACATCCCCTTAGATGAAAAAGACTACAAAGACAAACACGATAAAATATCTAGCAGAATCTAATGGATATGACAGAACAATAGTCAGTAAACTCCTACACAAAACACAAAACAAACAACAGACAAAGACAGAAAACAACAAATTCATAACACTAACATACATCAACAAACAAACTGAAAAATAGCCCACAAATTCAAAAAAGCAGGATACAGAATCGCTTACAAAACTACTAACAAAACGGAACACACACTATCAAAACACACACACAAAGCACAAAACAAATTTGATCTACCCGGTGTTTACAAGCTAAATTGCTCAAATTGCAATAAATTCTACATAGGCCAGACAGGACGTAGCTTCAAACAGCGATACATTGAACACACAAAGGCACTCCACTCCACTACAGAATCCACCTTTGCAAAACCACCTCATTGAAGCAAACCACACATATAAAAACATCGACAATAACATGAACATTCTACACGTGCACACAAAAGGCCGAAAACTAGACACTCTAGAACAATTGGAAATATACAAACACACAAAAACAAATAAAAACGACATCCTAAACGAACAGACACAATTCAAATCGCACGCATTATTCGAACATATCTCACCCCACACACACAGCATCGATCTTTCAAAATTTGATTCCGTCACCCACAACAAGACGGACAGCGCTACCAGCGGCAGCCTTAGAAGAAGCCTTTTAAAGGAGAAAACCGGTTCAGGCTATAAGGTAAAACTTTATGCTTTTACTTATAAAAAACCTAGTGTTCTGAGTTGTTAATGTAATAGTGATATTTAAATATTAAGTTTTATTTACAGTATCAAGCCACTTGTATGACAATCAAATAAACTACGTTACTCACCGTCAGAGGCTTAATTCTTATACTTGTGATGTTATACTAACTCAACATGTTTCGGGACAGCTTGTCCCATCTTCAGGAGTAAAACACACTCTTCAACCTCAATTGAGGATGAATCATCAAACATTAAAAATTTTTAAACCCAAAACACACATTCAATAAATTAATAAAACTACAACATTAAGCGCACGTGTAGGCTCTAAGGTGCATATTTAGTTAAGTAACGGACACATCATGGACAACGAAATCCAAGAAGTTAACATTATTGTTACTTCCACTCTTTGTCTAATATGGGATGTCCTACTCATTTACAATATTATTAGTTGTATATGGGTCATCTAAGTTAGTCAGTTATTGTCTATATTTTCACTCTGTAAGTTCTTCAGTTATTATATATACGGGTAAGATGTTAATCTATAGTTGACTGGCTCTTGGAATCTATATTTTATGCCATGGTTGTTAGGTGTCTTTCTCGTAGTATGTTTCTTCCTTGTTTTCATTGGTTCCTTACTGACCGAAACTATTGGGTTATTGGTTCCTGTGATATTCTCACTATTTGCTGTATCTTCTTTCTTCTCATATGTTATTGTTATTTACCATTACTTTTTATCAACTCCTGTGTTGTGAGTTTATTCTTCTCGTTGAGTTGCTCATGTAGTTTCATTCTTGGCATTTTAGATTAAACACTTGGTGTGTCTCGTTGACTCAATTATTATGACATGTGTTAATATTTTGGCTACTGAAATATTGGGCTCATATGTCTTGTTACATATTGCCCCCCTCGAAAATAGATCATTTGGATTAATTCCTTTATGGGATTTGAGAAATTATCTGTTATATTGTTTCTTATTTATTTTGAGCTTCTGTCTTCCACATCTTGTTTCTTTCATTTCATATTTTACTACATTGTTATCTTTGATCTGATCTACTATCTTCTTGCTTGGTGGTTTATTTCCCCGGTAGTATTTAATTCCCTATCATTTCCCTAACGTGGTAGTTGGTACAGAGGGGCACTTTTGGCTTCCATACTCTGCTGTCCATCCTACATCTTCTGAGACCAGAGGGACGTACCGTCTGCTCAGGTAAATTGTTGTTGGAGCTTATCTCTACAAACAAACATAAAAACTTAAAGTAGTCGTTGTGTGACTAATAAAAAATATTCAGGGGTTACTCACGCAGTTGCTGCTCAGGTTTGATAATATCTTCTTTCTTTTTCATTTTTCATTTTATTCTCTTTAGCTCTATTTGAAACAATATCATTGATAGATTTTTATTTGTATCTATTTTCTCTTTTATTGACCTTCCTTTTACTATTTTCTGCTTAGTAACTGTATTAGTTGTAATAATAATAGTTGATTTCATATTTCATGTCTGGTCTTAATTATTATGCCTTCAAGTTTTGGTAACTACTTGTTCTTCATTATTTGAGTATTTTTCCTCATAAAAATTGGTGTTGGCTCTGAATAGTATCCCTTCAGTGTTGGAAATTATTGCTAAATTATCTGTGTCTTGTATTAAGTTTACTCAATAGTCATTTTTCTCATCTTTATTGATTTGTTGTATTATCATTTTTCTTCTTTATCCTTTCCCTTGATTATAACCTTCTCTTATATATTACTCTCTTTGGTGGTTTTCTCCTCTTCTCCTTCAAATGTTAGATTTTTAACATTTATTCTGGATAATATTTCTTCTTATTGTGGTTGAACTCATTATTAAAGTATCTGTGTCTTGTATTAAGTTTACTCAATAGTCGTTTGTCTCATCTTTATTTATTTATTATATTATCATTCTTCTTCTTGATCAATTCCCTTTTCTTATAACCTTCTCTTACATAATACTCTCTTTGGTGATTTTCTTCTCTACTCCTTCAAATGTCTGATTTTTTAACATTTATTCTGGATAATATCTCTTCATAGATGATTGGTTGTATCTTCCTTTCTTTCTCTGGGTTTGGGTTTCCATAAGTTCATAGGTATTATTACCATTCTTCTTTGTGATAGTATAGGGTCCAGTGTATAGCAGTAACAATTTCTTTGATATCCCCTCTATCGTACTCGGCAGTTCTCTATTTTTTAGTAACACTTGGTCTCCTACATTGTACTCTATGGGCTTGGGTTGATGTTCCAGATACTTCCTTCTCCTCTTCTCTGTTCGTTCTAGTATCTTATTGTAAAACTTCACTTCATCAAACTTATATTCTTCACTTTGAGGAAAATTGATAATTTCTGCTATTTCCCTTGGTGGAGGTTTCTCAAACATTTCTGTGTATGGAGTGGTATTGATTGCTTGGTGGTGTGATAGGTTTATATACTCTTCTGCATTTGACAGGTATTCTGACCATCTTCTCTGCTGGTTGTGACAGTAGGTTCAGAGTATTCTTCCTACTTCCCTTAACACTCTCTCAGCTGGGTTGCTGCTTGAATGATACACAGACGTTTTGTATGATTTGATACCATGGTTCATCAGCGTTTCCTTCCATCTTTTTCCTCTAAACTGTGTCCCGTGGTTGCTGATTATTGACTTTGGTCTTCCTATTTTGGGTAGGTAGTGTTGTAAAATTATTCCCAATATTTTTTGTGTTGTTGCACGGTTGATTGCGTACAATTTGGTAAACTTGGTGTAGTGATCAAATATTATGACCAGGAATTTATATTGGTGTCTACCTCTGCTCCGTGGAAATGGACCACATATGTCTATGAAAACTTTTTCTGGTTTGGATGATGACGTGATGGGTATCATCATCCCTTCCTTTCTGTCATTGTTGTGTTTAACAAGTTGGCAAATGTGACAATTTTTTATACTGTTTCTCACTCGTCTGTTCATGTCTTTTATGTATGTGTGCTCTTCGAGTGCTTTGACAACTTTCACTGCTCCCATGTGTCCGTATTGTATGTGATAGTCGAGAATCAATTCTTTCTCTATGGATCTAGGTATCACTATTTTCCAGGTGTTGTAACCGAATTTAGTTCTTATGAAGAGTATGTCTTGATGTACGCAATAGAAAGATGTAATGTGTTCATGTTGTTCCGTTAGTCGTTGTAGGATGCGAATTGTTTTGCCATCTTGTTTTTGACGTTGGCCAATCTTCTGTATTACGTTATCTATGTCAGACCTGCTCTTAATGATGTTACATAACTTGATTACTGTTTCCTTCTCTCCTTCGAACTTCTGGTCCTCTATGTTAATCCGGGATAGTGTGTCTGCTGCAATATTCTTTTTTCCTGGGATGTATTCCCAACTTATATTATATTCTTGCAGTAATAGACTCCATCTCGTTAGTCTGCCATGATTTAGTTTACCATTCTTCAAGAAAGAGATCGACTTGTAGTCCGTTCGGACCGTTATAGGGTATCCTAAAATGTATGTTCGATATTTGTTGCAGGCAAATACGACGCTCAGTAACTCTTTTTCTGTTACATTGTAATTGTGCTCGCAACTATTAAGTATTCGGCTAGCGAAGCTGATCACTAGATGATTCTCTTCATCGTCTTCCTGATATAGTACGGACCCTAGGCTGACGTCGCTAGCGTCGCAATTCATGTAGAAAGGTTTTGTAAAATCCGGATGATGTAACATGATGCTTTTAAGAAATTTAGCTTTTATTAATTGCAGTGTCGTGTCTTGGTCTGGCCCCCATGTCCATTTGTTCTTTGACGATAACTGGTGTGCAAATCGTGATGTCAGTTCGGAATAATTCTCCTTAAATTTTTGATAATAATTGCAAATTCCTAAGAATGATTGCAGTTGTTTCTTGTTCTTCGGTTTGAGGAATTTCTGAATCGCTTCGATCTTGTCCTTAGCTGGTGAATTCCATGTTCGGATAGGTTGAAACCTAGGAACTGCACTTCATCCGCTATGAATTTCGACTTTTCCAGCTTCAATGTGATGTTGTTTTCAGAAAGTTTCTGCAACACGTGCTTTATTCTCTGGCAATGTTCTTCCCAGTTTGCTGAGGTTATAAGTAAATCATCCACGTAAATGGTTGTGAATTGAAGTGCTTCTTGTCCCAACACTTTCACGAATACTGCTACGGAGTTGACCAGTCCGAAAGGTAGCCTTTTGAAGTGGTAGTTGCGACCCTCGAATATGAATGCCATGTATTGGCAGCTGTTCGGGTGTAATTCCACCTGCCAATACCCGCAAACTGTATCCCAAGTACTTATAAATCGGGTCCCATGACATTTTCAAGAATTTCCTCTATCCCTCCCGGGGATGTACGGTTGTTGATGATGGTCTTATTTATCTCTCGAGCGTCCAAACAAATTCGCACTTTCCTGTTCTTCTTTGGAACTGCTAGAATTTTTCTGGTATATGGAGACTGACTGGGTTCAATTATGTCTTTTCTCAACAAATGGTTTATTTCATCTCGTACTGCTTCTTTCAGTGAATAGGCGATAGGATAAGATTTTCGGTTGAAGTTCACCGGTTCCTTAAATCTTATTTCGCATTGGTAATTTTTTACTTTCCCAGGCGAATCGGAGAATACATGTCGGTAATTGTTGTAGATGCCTATCAATGTCTCTACTTGTGTGTCGGTGATTTGGGCATTCGTCTTTTCTTGTTTAAAAGTACGTATTTCTTGGAGTTTCTCTCTCCATAATATGTCGTCATCATTTTCATAAAATACACTGTCACTAGGTGTACGCCACCTATGGTTTTTTACTTCTCTGATATTGTAAATGGCTCGGTCCGAAGGGGCACTTTCGCTTTCAATTAGCTTCGCCATCCAGTTTATACAATTCGAGTCTAGAGTTACTTTGGCTCTGCTCATATCTATTATTGCTGAATATTTTCTTAGCATATCGCAGCCAATTAACATGGTGAAGGGTAGTCCATGTGCTACCAAAAACTCCATAGTTATGGTCTTGCCGTTACTGTTTAATTCTAACATGACTTGTCTGCGGACGGTCTTGTTCTGACGCCCTGTTGCTCTGATCAACACTATATAATGACAGGTAGGGTAGGTATTAGTTTACTTTTTTCCTGTATTTTACTCAGCTCTATATTGTCGATTAATGATACATTCGCACCGGTGTCTATTATCACTTTGACGTACACTCCATTACTTTCGGTGATTATATAGGCAATTTCGGTGTTGTTGTGTTCCGTTTTGTGGCTATCCTCTTCTAACAATTCCTCTCGTATGTTCTTCAGAAAGTTCGTTTTAATAATTGTAATGGTGTTCGTTGTTATATTGTTATTTACCAATTTATCGTACTCAATAGTTCGGTTCAGTGAAGGTCCATTCCGCGTTCTCACTGCCGCTTTTAGTTTAAAGATGGTTCGGCTTCTACCTGCCGTTGGTCTTGCGAACTCCTTCGTTTGTTTTCTTGGGGTCTATTCCCGGGTTGAGGGCGATCCTCTTAATAACTGGGCCGTCGATAGTCCTCTTGACTGCGACTCCTCCTGGTGTCGTTTCTGGGGTTACGCCTGTCATCGTAGCTATGACTCCTTTGTGGGCTACTGTATGCGTTTGAATGTCTCATGTATGGATGTCTTCCCCCTCTGTTGCTTCCGGCATGCACATAGTTGACTCTGCAATACGGTCGATTTTTTTGATTGTAATTATTGTTCGGTTCTGATTATTATTGTTATAACCTTGGTTGTTCGCCCTGTTCGGCGGATAGGTTGGGCCATTTGCCCGGTTATTATGATTACTGGGGCCGCTTGGTCGGTTATTATTATTGTTTATGTTATTGTTGTTGTTATTGTTTGGATTTGGCCAAAAAAACTGTCCTCTGTTGTCGTTCCGGTTACTGAAGTTAGGCCGGTAATTCCCACGATTATTATTATTATTATTATTATTAGCCTGGTTTACTGGGTCATTATACCGGTCATTCCCTTGACGACTCCTACGGTAGTATCCCTCATGTTCGTATCCTTCAAGTAACGCTGCCATCGCTTGTATCGTCTTTACCTGTCCGCTAAGTCTGGCCCTTGCGATACCTCCTTCGTAATGGAATGCTAACTTGGTTACGAGGCTTTCTTCGGGGATTCATGGCTCCTAGTTTCTCGCTAGACAAACCTTTCCGAGAAAGTAGGCCGTCAGGGCCGATCCTCTGCTTGCTTCGTACCTACCGTAGCATATGTTGTCCCGTACAATATTCTGGGTACTTTCGGACCAATACTTTGATTTAAATAACTCCTTGAACTCAGCGTAACTCTGAATATCGTGCCTTGTTGCTGTCAACCAATTGTCATTCACTTCTTTGAAGTATTCTTCAATTTGTCCTCTTATGATCGGCCATCTGGTCTCTCGGTTCCTGCTCAAGATCTCATCTACTCGGGCCAGAAATTCCATAGGGTTTCGTTTGTACGCCCTAAAATTCATCGCTTCCCGATTGTCGGCGTGTTGGAATTGCGGCACTACCGCTGGTCGGTTCCCGATGTTTTCAATTTCTTCCCGCATTCTTGGAATTTCTCAGCGTTGTATGTCTTCGATCCGCTCATAATTGATGTTGACTCATGTCTGTATCGTATTCACGGTCGTCTCGATACCTATGCACCGCTCTTCCATTTTCTGTTTCATTGTCGCGATCTGGACTTGATTGGCTTCCTCCAAGTTGTTCACTCGAAAGTTAATATCCTCTTTGTTTTGTTGCAGTTCGTTACTGGTCTGCTTCCATTTCTCATTTATCTCGGATTTTTCTTTTTTGACTTCCGCCATCTCCTCCTCGATTTTTTCGTTCAGGGCTTCCATGTTTCTTTGGCTATCTTGTTTCAGCTCATCTATTTTTTCTTCCATCTTCTTGCTGTTGTCGTCTATTTTTCCGCTCAATTCCTCTTTTAAGTCCTTATTGCTATCATCTATTTTCTTATTCAACGAGTCATTATTTTTCTGGCTATCTGCTTTTAATTCTTCCTTTAAACTCTTATTGGTGTCATCTATTTTCTTGAATTGTTCCTTCATAAACTTCATCATTTCCAGGAATCTCTCCTCTTCAGTTTGTACGGGTTGGTCCTGTTCCATGGGAGGTAATCTCACTTCGACGTCTTCTACCGGCGTCGCCTCCTTTTCATCCATGTTGATAGTTGTGGATAGCCTAGAGGAGTTCGAAATATATAAAGCTACAAAAAATGCAACAGCCAAAAATAATATATTAAATGATCAAATGAACTTCGGATCTAATAACCTGTTTGACACTACTATACGGTTGAATGATAATTATAGCCAGTCGTAAGGAATTCGCGGTACAGCGTGCATGCATGCGATTCAGTTGTTACGTTTTGTATATTTTATTTAAAAGATTTTAAACATTTTAAATTATGACATAACCACAAAATGTGGTATACATTTACGTTTTGAATTGATATTGTGTATCTGAAGATGGGATTTCATCCCGAAACGCGTCATTGAACGAAAGAAGGTGGACTAAGGTGGACCGAATAAGGTAATTTAATTATATTAATATTTAATATTTAAAATTGTACCCATGCCTGCTTTGGACATTTTAGGTCAACTATATTATTAGTCAATCGACAATAAATGATTTAAAGAACGTTTGTTAACGTTAAAATAACTCTTGATAAAACATTTAAAATGTGAACAATAAGATAATATTTTGGAACAGTGTTGTTGAATGAAACACCTGAATCATTATTTGACTCTATAAAATGTAATTGTATAGTTGTAAGTAATTATATATCTTAACCACCTTAGTTTCTTATTCATAATAGACATAAACATTTAAACAGTAATAGTAATAGACTCTTCCTAAATTACAAAACGTAAATAGCATTTGCATTTTTCATTAACTTTCGTTAATTGCTTCAGACAGTCGACAATTCTTAATCGCTTATGAATTCTTGTTGGTTTGATCTATGTTTAGTAAACAACAACTTTAATCAGGTGTGGTTAAATCACACTCAGTATTTATACATAATAAATGATTAATTGTTTGCAAAATTCTTAATGATAGAATATGCAAATTAAGTTGAGGATTGTCATTAGTACTGTTGAATGAATAATATTAATAATGCACCTTAATCTACATGCTTTATTTACACACATTATTAGAATGTGGTTCGATTATATCGTCTTTTCAAATTCTTAACTATTTTTGAGAAAATCACTGTACTTCCTTTTTATTTTAAATTAAATCCCGGAATTGCTATGGATTATACACTTAGCAATCCTTATTTACGCACTATTACACTTAAAACATCTTCAATACTAGTGTAGTTATGTTGGCACAAATTTAGGTTATGTTGCTTTGTTGACAACGGTGACACGCACAAATTGTGTAAACAGCTGTTTCCTTACGGTGACGAGTAGCCGTCTGCTTCCCTCTGCAGTTGATTAAAAAGTGTCTCGAAATGGCATCTCAATCTGCCGTTCTGTCTTGTGATCGTTGTAAAATTGGCTAATTTCTTGGATCTGATTGGTTGACGATCTTTAATTTGATGCACATACCCCCTCCGCACAATATTTTAATTGTTGTTCTTAGCGTGGGTAGTCTGGGTTTGAGATTATAAATATTTGCTCGATTTGACACAAATATCTTATAATTGTAATAACTTTCTTATTATGGCATAGATTTAGAATCTAAGCTTATCACTGTATTGGTAACACTTGGCTCTTTATTTAGAGTCAACTCATGGTGTGCTTCCCTTCATTATTAAGGGAGTTAATGTTTGAGATTATCACATTACACTATTCACTATTAATTGTATTTATTCTTAAATTAAAACTATTTAATGGCAATCATATCTCCTTGTGAGCATGCCTTCCAAGTCCTTCAGCACTTCTCACTTATTTGCTACTTATATTTAATGACAAAATATAGTGCTTATGCTACCATTGACTTAGGCTAAGAGTCTATCAATTGTATTTACAAATTACTTATTATAACAGGTATCTGGGCAACTTCTGTATTGCCCCAGTTGTAAACATTGAGTTGTTACAACTACTGTTGGTCTTTGTTTGTTTGGAATGTATTGTTATTCCTTGGTATTTTTGTCATCAATATGACCTTTATATGGCACTATTAAGTGTACCTTTAGTTTAACTCTTATTTGGGAATGTAGTGTCCTTTCAGACCATTATTTAATTTGAATAGTTTACTCGTAGTAGTATATTGATAGTTAGTCTTGTGTTTTTTAACACACTAGTCTGTTCCTTAGCATATAGCATTGGATAATAGTAATTACATCTGGTGTCATATGACAAGTGTGCTTAATTATTCTTATTACACATTATGTCCCTGCTTATAATTCTTTTATGCTATTATAACAGTGATTTTACATCTTACTTATTACATAGGTATCCTTCTGTTATTCCTATCTAACATTACAAAGTGGTTTTGTCTATGTTTCACATAGTGAACCTCATTTTGGCTGGTTTTGTTTACTTTCTTTACTTGAATTTGAGAAGTTACAGACTATTTGAAATTAATATTTTTTAAAACAATACATACAAAATCACAATTCCCTTACCTGCGTCGGGCCAGAGTCTTCACGTGAACTCGTACCTATAAGTGATTTAGGGTTAAGTGTTCTTTAATAAATTACACTCTCAATTCCGGCATTAGATAGTTATTTTTTATTCAACAATTCTTTTAAATTTTACTGGCTTTTCATTTATTTCTCCTAAAAACATCATTGATTCTTTTAATTACCTTCCAAGAATTACCAACAAAACATATTAATTAATAAACTGTTTTTTCTCGGAGTTATACTCCAAACAATATTTAAGTCAAATACACATATGACACGTACTATCAAATTTTAATATTCCTTCTGGGAATACTTCTTACTGAACAAAAATATAATAGCTTAGCTTAATCTATAACAAAGGTGACCCAGCATTGCTCACGCTCACACTCATTCGGTTATTATATTTAAATTTTCCCCTTTTACTTTAAATTTAGCGCTTTCTGTTATAATTTAAAAGTTTTAATTTTCATTAATATTGAATGACTAGTATACGGTTACATCTCACGGTGTTCCTGTTGACCACGTACTGTCTCCACATGGTTCCCACTAATTTGTCCAAAAGTAGTTCTTACAATTTGTTTTTACGTCACTGATGATTTGCGATTGTTATACCTCCTGCTCCATTGTATTTACTATTAAAAAACACACATTTTAAGTTTTATTATTTTCTTTCGGCTCGCGAGGACTCCGGGGTTTGCACCGGTCGCAGCCGCTGTTATGTAATACCGGACACTGTTATTTTACATTTCTATATGCTGGTTATACTAAAAGTGTGTCCAACCAAAGAACGCACACACTGCCCACGTCCGTTGCGTTAAGATGTTATTAGCCGACTGACGCAGTTTTTGCGCGCACACCGCGAAAGAATTTCTTGAAACGTGACTCAAGCATGGGAAAGTTCGCCGCCTGTGTGCGTGTGTGATTGAGAAAGCGCACCCCTCACGTTGATAACTGCATTCCTGTACTACAAAGCCGCGGTTTAACTATACAGTCTATTCACTGTAATTTGCTTGTTCAGAATTCTCGATGCATATTTTCTGATGGTTACGGAACAGTACCCTGATTGGTTTTATAATGATTAAAATTTTGTTTCCCCTTTTTGCCCCGTTACAATACCCCCCCAATGAGAGGTTTTCTGCCGAAACAGAAAAACTCTCATTGCTAAACCCTAAGAGGATCGGTGAGGATATGGCGCCAACAACCCCTTTTATTAGTTTACACATCATGGGTAAACTACCCCCCTAGCTCGGCGACCATGGCTGCACCTGAACGACATTACTGGACTTCTCTGTTCGAGATCCCAACACCATAAAATCGGACAGGTACTCACCATAGTACCACCTTACCTCAACTCATTCCATCAAAAAATCAGAAGACTGGCCTTATACCATACCAGATCCTCAACCGATATGTTCCCCCTTACATACATACTGAGTTGCCTTTAGCAAGTACTGGGTGCATACACATACTCATTATTACATTAAACACACATTTACATTCTACTTCTTGATATCAAATTCCAAAAATATTTTCTATTTTATTTTCAATTTCATTTCTCAATTTACTTGGCTGGACGTTATGGTTTCAAATTACTCAATTATGTAAATTTTGTTCGATAAAGCAATAAACCCAAATCCCTTATCAAAGATTCCCCTTTTAAGATGATTCATTTTATTTACTTTAATTAATGACTTTAATTATAATTTTCTTTAAAATTCCAAAATTCTTCACATGCATTTATTTTATGTCTACTCTTACTAACTAGATGCTCACAATCATAATAAACAAATAAAAATACACAACTTATTTCTACCATAAATTCAAAAATAGCTACACTTGATTACAAAGATAACCTAAAATACACATCATGAATCAGCTAACCTCTTCTCTACTTATATTGAAACGTAAAATTTTACATAAAATTCTTTACTGCCAAGAATAGAAATTCTTTTTTCCAAAAAAAACTTTACTTTCCAAAAATATTTCTTTTATCAATTTCCCACAAAACAAAATTATTCAATTACATTAACTGACAAAAGAATCCATGAGTCAATTACTAGAAACATATCACGTCTCTGACATCAGTCATCAGCTGATCTCTCTGGGTCAGGTGAATGACCTTACCCTAGATACACTACACAAATCTATACCATGAAAAATACACAACCTATGTTTATAATTCTTACACTCTAACATAGTAAAAATAGTAACATAATAAAACATCATAAATTCCTTAGCATTAATCTTTTCAAAATCAGAAAATTCGTCTATCAATCTTATACAGAGCATAACAGATTTAAAGCAATTACTTCTGAACAAATTCTCTGCTGTAATCATCTCTTGAATCGAAATAAAATTATTTAATTAGTTTATCAGCTAGTCAGCATCATTAAGTTTCAACTTTTAGTTCGTTACTCCCCTGAGTAACCACACACACTATGACCCCCCACTGGACTGTGGCGTCCAGCTGCTTCCACAAGAACAGAAGGTTGTTAGGGGTAGACGCTGCCTACCCCGTTCTTGCTTCAGCGTTATATAAAAATTCGGAATTACTGATGTCCGAGAACACCAGTAATCCTACTATGATGATTCACACACTCTTAATACGGCACTACCACCACCTTCGATGATAGCCGCTGTTCCATAGTTATGTAGGTTCCCCTGAGTTACCCCCTGGTTAATTTCTAAGTTCACCAATTTAGAATATATTTACATTATAAATCCACGGTCAGGGTTCGGTGAAGCCGTGACCGCCCGAAATGTAGGGGAACTACTAAAAGACATATAAGGTTTACACTTACACTGTTACTACAATTCTCAGAGGGTAAATTATTATATGTTTGGTTATTTTATTATTTAATTTTCCTATACCCTAACCAGCCTAATACAACATCATAAAACATAGTATACTCATAATTCGCATTGTTGTTATTACCTTAAAATAAACAATTCACATTTAAGTTTGATCAGAAATTACACACCTTACAGCTTTAATTTTATTTTCAACTTCTATTAAATCTTTTACTTGTTTCATTTATTATTACATTTTAACTATGATTTTCTAATTAACCTTTTCATCATTTATTGGTTTGGGTGATTCTCAGTTATTCATAATGATTTGCTTTATTAAATTGGCATTTAAAGATAATCTTACTCCCCTGCTTCCTCTAACACTCACTAACAGATTTGTATAGTATGACGCCAATCTCTCAAAACATTTATCTCCACTAACTTACTACTCTAACTCACCTTGAATCATTCTACCCTTATAACAACATACCCTCTACCCTCTTTGTACTTAGGATGTGTGTTCCCTCCCCTCTAATTAGCATACGAACCTCTTGCCCCTCCATTCCACGGCAATCACTCCCCTTAAACGCTCTACTACCCGCCACAACGCCTTTCGTTGAGGACTCCTTACACCTCCACACTCACTACAAAATTTCACCACCATCTATTTACTCCCCAATTACATTACTCCTATTACTCTACATATAATCACTCTCTCCACTGTGTCCCTACTATTACCCTGTTTCTGTGTTACCTATATTCCAAAATTCTTATTTTCTCTAACACCCATTTAATCTTACCTTTGACCAACCTAAATGCCTTATTGAAATAATTATCACCCAAACTCTAACTTTTACAACATTTTACATTAAGTTAACCATTGAAAATTACCTTAGAAAATTTATAACTACCTCAAATTAATTTCATTATTTAATTTAAAACCTTTTGAACACATGTAAACATTTTACTTTATTTACTTGTATGATAAAATTCATACTTACATTACATCACTCAAAACACATGATTCCTGTTATTGACACAAAATTATAAACATTTATCACCACCAGATCATGTACAATCATAAGTACCTTCTGAAACATTATAACAATCATATGACTCCACAACTAAATACATTTTATATTTATTCATTTACTATTTATTATCAGATTCCAATCATATAAAATCATTTAAATTCATTAGCAAAATTCAATTATACAACATTAATTAATTAATTAATCTCAAATTCTTTAATTCAATCAGTTACTGAAAACACAAGTTATTTTAATTACTTTACTCCAAAATTATTATAGTTCATTTATTACAAACTCTCATTATTTATTTAGTCTGCCAAAATATTATTATTATTATTAAACCAATTTCTACTACATACACATTGTTTACATAAAGCACACTTTACAACATAGACACAATTAATTTCACTATAAATTTATTTACAAATTCTTGTCATTATTTTTCTGTTTACCACACCTCATTTCATAAGTTAGCAAGGTCATTACCATAAACTAAAATAATTAAAATGTCCATTCACTGATTTTTTATTTAACCCCCATCATCATACAATAACCTGATGTATTTATAACATAACTCATTCTTGTCGACATACATTACATTATAATTATTATTGTAATGACTACTTTCGTTAATTATATTGATACAGTAATTAACTACACTTTTGTCTCCCATTATTTCATAAAGCCCGTCTACATTGGTGATTTTAGTTCTGTCTCCGTCAGTATTATTGTTTAACATAAGGTACATTCTATCAGCATATTCCTCCACTATATCAATTACATCATTAGGTAAGTGTTTATCCTCTACAATGGGATCATCAAAATAATCATCTATATCTATTTCACAAGGTAAGTCAATTTTCTCTCCTCTCTCAATATCTAAACTCTGCACTAACATTTCATAACCTCTATTAATCTCAAAATTCTCCATTTCTCTCTCTCTCATCACAATACCTCTCACAACCCCACTGACCTATTTCATACCACGCAAAGGGCACCACAAACTTATTATACGTCTTGGCACTTCCAAGAACACCACAAAAAATTAAGGGACTATTTTGAGACACCATGTCTCCCACACAACTACCGGAGGAAACCTTGTCCTCATAACACCACGGTGAAACCCCTGTTTCACTATATATTTGGGAAAAATCTGCCCTTTGCCCACCTAACCTCTCTTCACACACACTCCCCATTTTCTCAACACTTTCTCTGCTCACCACCTTACTCTCTAACACCACGTTTTTAATTATACCACTGTTGTCACTCATTAACTCATCATTATAATTATCGGTACTCACCTTGTCTACCGCCACCTGTTTTGCATTTAAACTACCACCACTACTGTTAATACATATATCTACGTTATTTTCGTTTGTGTTGCTCTTACCTGTATTCATTCCCCACACTCCCATTCTCTCAATATTTCGTTCTAATTTGCTAACGTTACTGGTAAATATCTCATTGGTTTTCTCAACATTTTTATTGATTTCATTAATATGGTTTTTTAACTCACTGAAATTGCGTTCGCATTTGATTTTTTGTTCGTGTATTTCGCTTTTCAACTCATCAAATTTATTATCAAACTTTTCCTCATTACTATCTAAACGTCTACTGATAAGGTTAAACAGGTCATTCATTGACAACTCTTTTTCTTTTATATTTGTCACTTCGGGAGTCGATTTTGCTCCCATCTCACTACTTATATGTTCATTTGGTTTCTTATTTTTACTATCTAACTTTGGGGTTAATTGAATTCCCGAATCATTTGTGATATTTATTTCATTTGTAACATTTAGTTCGTCTATTTTATTGCCCTGACCCACATTTGGAGTCGAATGGACTTCAAGGCCGCTCATGACAGCTGATTCATCAAAATTAATTATTTCATTTATATCATTCTCATTACTACCTGCCATCTCTACCTTCTTTATGGGATTTTAATTTTACAAAATTTTAATCTTATATGTATTCAGTATTGATTTACTGCTATACTCATTACTTATCTATGGTATACATATCACATAACCTCTACGTAATTTATACGTATTACTACTCAACCTCCAAATCACTTATTTTCGAGTAGACATGGTCTACACAAATTATGAATTTGTGTAAACTGTCACTTTTCGGTTGCGCCATTGAAAGTTACAGACTATTTGAAATTAATACTTTTTAAAACAATACATACAAAATCACAATTCCCTTACCTGCATCGGGCCAGAGTCTTCACGTGAACTCGTACCTGTAAGTGATTTAGGGTTAAGTGTTCTTTAATAAATTACACTCTCAATTCCGGCATTAGATAGTTATTTTTTATTCAACAATTCTTTTAAATTTTACTGGCTTTTCATTTATTTCTCCTAAAAACATCATTGATTCTTTTAATTACCTTCCAAGAATTACCAACAAAACATATTAATTAATAAACTGTTTTTTCTCGGAGTTATACTCCAAACAATATTTAAGTCAAATACACATATGACACGTACTATCAAATTTTAATATTCCTTCTGGGAATACTTCTTACTGAACAAAAATATAATAGCTTAGCTTAATCTATAACAAAGGTGACCCAGCATTGCTCACGCTCACACTCATTCGGTTATTATATTTAAATTTTCCCCTTTTACTTTAAATTTAGCGCTTTCTGTTATAATTTAAAAGTTTTAATTTTCATTAATATTGAATGACTAGTATACGGTTACATCTCACGGTGTTCCTGTTGACCACGTACTGTCTCCACATGGTTCCCACTAATTTGTCCAAAAGTAGTTCTTACAATTTGTTTTTACGTCACTGATGATTTGCGATTTTATACCTCCTGCTCCATTGTATTTACTATTAAAAAACACACATTTTAAGTTTTATTATTTTCTTTCGGCTCGCGAGGACTCCGGGGTTTTCATCGGTCGCAGCCGCCGTTATGTAATACCGGACACTGCTATTTTACATTTCTATATGCTGGTTATACTAACAGTGTGTCCAGCCAGCGAACGCACACACTGCCCACGTCCGTTGCGTTAAGATGTTATTAGCCGACTGACGCAGTTTTTGCGCGCACACCGCGAAAGAATTTCTTGAAACGTGACTCAAGCATGGGAAAGTTCGCCGCCTGTGTGCGCGTGAGATTGAGAAAGCGCACCCCTCACGACGATAACTGCATTCCTGTACTACAAAGCCGCAGTTTGACTATACAGTCTATTTACTGTAATTTGCTTGTTCAGAATTCTCGATGCGTATTTTCTGATGGTTATGGAACAGTACCCTGATTGGTTTTATAATGATTAAAATTTTGTTTCCCCTTTTTGTCCCGTTACAAATTCTTATATAAAGATTGCTCTTGGTATCTTATATTGGTATTGGTAGAAACCTTATTACTTCTACTTGATTCGGGGTACAAAATATTTTAGTTTTGGTATGTTTTACCTACTATTAAATATGAAATTAGGTGGAAAGTACCTGTATTTAGGTTATGTGGTTTTATTATTTGTAGCAACAATGGGTGTATTGAATTGATACAAATTTACATCTTTTAACCTTGTTTTTTCAAGTCTATTTTTATTAATGCCAACTGGTAATTCATTATTTATCTCCTTTTTTATTTTACATGATTTTTGATTACTTGACTAACGATTATTCAAATTATGAGACAATTCTAATTCTCCCTTATACTACATTGATGCTGTGCATAACACATCATTATGCTTTTATTTACAGCTTCTTTTATGTTAACATTATTGTTACTTCCACTCTTTGCCTAATATAGGATGTCCTACTCATTTGCAATATTATTAGTTGTATATGGGTCATCTAAGTTAGTCAGTTATTGTCTATATTTTCACTCTGTAAGTTCTTCAGTTATTATATATACGGGTAAGATGTTAATCTATAGTTGACTGGGTCTTGGAATCTATATTTTATGCCATGGTTGTTAGGTGTCTTTCTCGTAGTATGTTTCTTCCTTGTTTTCATTGGTTCCTTACTGACCGAAACTATTGGGTTATTGGTTCCTGTGGTATTCTCACTATTTGCTGTATCTTCTTTCTTCTTATATGTTATTGTTATTGTTATTTACCATTACTTTTTATCAACTCCTGTGTTGTGAGTTTATTCTTCTCGATGAGTTGCTCATGTAGTTTCATTCTTGGCATTTTATATTAAACACTCGGTGTGTCTCGTTGAGTCAATTATTATGACATGTGTTAATATTTTGGTTACTGAAATATTGGGCTCATATGTCTTGTTACAATAGTAACGAGAATAAATAAAATAATGCATTTTTGGTAATAATAATAATTCAGCCTGAAATCTGAATTGTAAAAGGAACGCCTAACTTTCATGCTGGAACAGGTGAATAAGGCAGCTGCCCTCTGTATGTGTGTACACACATAACAAGCGTGTGTGTGTGTGCTACCTGTCTGTTCACGAAAGCGCCACCCTTTCAGGAACGATATAAATTATTTGCATTTATTTAATTATAATACTTGTGTGCATAGTAGCGAAAAACTGAATACACCAAAATGTGTATTTAAAGAACACAAATAAATGTATAAAAAATAGTGCAAAACGAATAAAAGTGTAAATCACAGGAAGTTAAAAATCAATAGTAATTATGTTAATTAAGATAAAGAAAAACGGTTTGTGCATGGTGAACACCTATAAATTACCGACCAAGTGAATATTGGGTAATGTGCAAAAGACTTCACAATTCGCGAAGACGAGCAAATTAAGTGTGACAAGAAAGCGTGGGTTAGGAGTGACGCTCTCGACAATATCAAACCTGCAGAATATTGTCGAGACATGATTTTGGCGCCCTGGGTATAAATACGGGGGACGCGCTAACATCATTCTCTTTCTCGTTCAATCATCGTGGCAGCCGGAGGCTATGCCCCGCAACTAGAGTTATTTTCTCAATCAACCATAGTCGCAGCAGGAGACTCTACTCGAAAACTAGAACTTCTGTAGCTGATTGACTAGCATGGCAGCCAGATAATCTACTTAGAAACAACAACGACAGTAGAAACAACATAGAACATATGTTGAAAATAACATAGAATTGGTTAACAAAACTGAACACATCCATATTCTGCACAATTCAACTTTAGCTTCGTTTGACATAACCAATCTATACACCAACGTACCCATCAAAGACACCATACTAACACTTGAACATTTACTAAGACAAAACAACACACCAGAAACGCATATACAGGAGATCATCACACTCACCAAAATAATCACTGAACAAAATTACTTCTCATACAACAACATGATTTACACACAAACAGACGGACTCCCCATGGGCTTCCCTATTTCAGGAATACTAGCCGAAATATTCATACACAACATAGAACAAAAACATATATTAAACAACAACAAATACACAAACAAAATCATTTCCTGGTACAGATATGTAGATGACATTTTACTTCTATATAAAGGCAAAAAAGACAGATCAAAAATTTCCATAAATACATAAACACAATATACCACAAACTAAAATTCACACTGGAAATAGAACATAACAATAGTATAAAATTCCTTGACCTTACAATTAACAAAACAAACAACACACACACATATAAAATATACAGGAAACCTACCACAACTGACATGGTCACACACAACACATCTAACCACCCAACACAACACAAACATGCCGCATTCAACTATATGCTCCATAGACTCACAACAATACCACAAAGAAAACAAGATTATCAGGAAGAACTCAACACAATCAAATACATAGCGATAAAAAATGGATACACCCCCGAGTTAATAAACAATCTACACACACACATCCTAAACAAAAACACAAAATACCAACAACACAATCTAATAAATACATCACAATTACATGCTACAACTCCAACACACACAAAATTGCAAACACATTCAGGAAACACAACTACAAAATAGCTTACAGAACCAACAACACCATCAAAAAACACAAACGATACAAACACAGACACTGACACACAACGAAACAGAAGTATACAAATTAAACTGCAGTGATTGCAACCATTTCTACAAAGACCAGATGGGAAGATCTTTTTCTTCAAGATTTTCCGAACACTTGAAAGCCCTTTCTTCTAACTACATACACTCCGCATTCGCCACACACATACAGACCGAAAACCACAGCTACACCAACATAGAAAACAATCTCGAAATACTACACTACTTACCAAAAAGTAGGAAACTCAACACGGCTGAACAGTATGAAATATATAAACACCACACACTACAACCAAACAACATATTAAATGACCAACTACACTTTAAATCACACGTACTATTTGACACAATCATACACAAACCAAACTATACTTTGAATCCCAGCGCCAACCCCCTCCCACCAAACCCCCCCCCACACATCCCACCAACCTGTGAATAAACCGTTACAATTGTTCACAACATTCTGTATTCAAACCTCGCTGAGGAAGGTGCACACCACACCGAAACGTTCAAGGATAATAAGAAACGTAAGTTTTCACAAGTGAAAGTACAGTTAATTACTAATAAAAGATTAGATAATCAATATAATGTAAATGAGCTAGCTGAGTGCAATAAAAAAATGTATAACAATTTATTAGAATATAAGATTATATAATAGGCCTATGTTTGTGTGTAATATAAGATTACGAATTACACGTAACAAGTACATGAAAATAATAATCATTTCGAATCGCAAAATAAATAAGAAATGTGTTTGTAATATAAGATTACGAATTACACGTAATAATTATTTGAAAATAGTAATGATTTTTAATCGCCAAACAAATAATAAATGCTATTAATAAATAAATTTAAATGAGTTTAAACAGTTTTACAGTGTTATGATTATTACAATTACACCCTTCATTCACACACACACACACACACACACACACACACACACACACACACACACACACACACACACACACACACACACACACACACACACACACACACACACACACATGAATTTAATGTGGTGTCGTGTTACATAAAGATTTGTTGCATATCAATAAATTAAACACATTAAAATCGTCGTAGTGTTGTAACAGATAAATACTTTCATTCTAATCTAAATCAATGCTTAAAAATCATTGCTCATCTTTTATCTTTAAAATAAACAAGAGACAAGGACAGGCAGTTAACTATGGTAATGTGATTTAATTTTTTTTAAGTTCTCTGTCAAGGGGGGCGCGCGGCCTTGTGACCACAATAAGAAACCGCCACTGCTGGGGTGTGACTTTCACTCCGGAGGTAAACCTACATACTGGCCTGCAGACACAAACAAACTACCTGATATTATTGATTTTTTTGTGACAAAAGGGATTTCTGAAAATTATATTCATGTAGAAAATGATGAGAGCCTTTCCTCAGACCACACACCGGTTATAATGACAATTAGTGAATTTATAATTACAAACAAGGCATCAGTCCCAAAATTAACAACTGGTAAACTGACTGGAACTTGTTCGGTAACCTAGTAGAAAAAAACACAAATTTGCATGTACCTATTAAAGATCCAGTACAATTAGAAGAGGAGCTTGAGAGATTTATTGAAATTATACAATATGCCGCTTGGGATAGTACTCCTATTAGTTATAAAAAAGGAAATAAAGAAATTAATTATCCAGTTGAATTAAGACAGCTGATTAAGGAAAAAAGGAAGCCACGTAAAGATTGGCAGAGAAATCGAACACCAGATAACAAAAAAAATTTTAATAAATTATGTGTTAAAATAAAATCAATCGTAAAAGAATTCATGAATGAATCAATTAATAGGTACTTAGAAAATTTATCTGCCCAAAAAGACACAGATTATTCCCTTTGGAAGGTTTCAAAAGGAATCAAAAGACCTAAAATGCAAGTTCCCCCAATAAGAAAAGATGACGGATCTTGGGCTAGAAATGCTAAGCAAAAAGCAGACCTCTTTGCGGCATACCTAGAGGAAACTTTTCAGCCTCTCTCTAGACAAACAGCTGAAGAAAATATTTACCCTATACACAAATGTGATGATCTAGAAATAACTCCTGTGACACTTCTGGAATTAAAAAATGAAATTAGAAGTAAAATAAATTCAAAAAAAGCACCAGGTTATGATTTGATTACTGGCCAAATAGTAAAAGCTCTACCTGAAAAAGGACTTAGGAAGTTATTGTACTTAATTAACACATCCTTAAGGTTGAAGTATGTTCCTTTACAGTGGAAGGTAGCTGAAGTTATTGTGATATTAAAACCAGATAAGCCACCAAATGATAGGAAGATATATTGACCAATTTCTTTGCTTCCAGTAATTTCAAAATTGTTTGAGATACTACTACTAAAAAGACTTAAGCATATTATTGAAGATAGCAATCTTATCCCTGATCATCAATTCGGCTTTCGACAAAGGCACCCAATGATAGATCAAGTGCACAGGATTACAAGTATAATAGAAAATGCACTTGAGAATAAAAAAATATGTGCAAGTACCTTTTTGGATGTAGCACAATCATTTGATAAGGTATGGCATGAAGGTCTGGACTGGAAATTACAAAGAGACCTACCAAAACAATATTACAAAATACTCAAATCATACATAACTGACAGACATTTTCGAGTGAAATATGAAGGAGAATATTCTGAATTGAAGAAAATAACAGCTGAAGTTCCGCAGGGTAGTGTTTTGGGACCGGTCTTGTATTTGTTATATACAAGGGACCTTCCTACTGTAGAAGATGCAACCATTGCCACTGAAAATATATTGGCTCTTGGGAAGACAATCCCAACTGTCAATCCATAATAAATTGCTGTTATATAAGCAAGTGCTAAAGCCTATCTGGACCTATGGGATACAACTCTGGGGCTGTGCAAAGAAATCAAACATAAATATAATTCAAACATTTCAAAACAAGGTGCTTCGGTGTATTGTTGATGCACCATGGTATGTAAGAAACGACAACCTGCACAGGGATTTAAAATTGAACTTGTTATTGAGGAAATAAAAAGCATGCAGTGAAGCATGGGCAATGCGTCTTGCAGCATGTACACCCTGGGATACGGCGACTTCTGGGTACAACTAATGCAGAGGCGAGACGAACTAATTCAGATAGAAGGCTGAGACGAACTAAACCACTTGATCTGATGGATATTAGTTAAATGGGAAGATTAGAGCCAATGGGTTATATCTCTTGATTAGTGTCATTAATTATGAAATGTAAATTACTAGATGGGTAGTACTCAGCAGTTGTAAAAAAAATAATAATAATTTATGTCTGAAGTGATACCTGAGCCGACATTACTTTTTCCACAATACTTTTTATTATAATATCGTCTGTTTATAGTATTGTAACTTGCAAATGAGCACACATATGTAGTAAATGACACAGGCACTGCAACATACACAAATCAAATACATTTTTGTTGAATAGATCAATCCCACTTAATACATCTACATCTAGGACCAATCATAACTTTAAAATATACTTATTCTAAATTTTCTATACACATGGATTTAAATAATTTATTGTAACAATTTTAAATGTAGATTTGCAATGTATAAATTAATTTTGTGTTTTAATGTAGAATGCGATTCAGAATCATAAGAGAAGCAAGCACTTCTGATAAGACTTCAGTTACAGCCACATCTGGTGAACAGAGGCTTTTTCCAAGTCATGGTTTTTACCTGCAAACCTCACAGAGAGCTGAATTAATAGGTTCCTATTATATACAAGATTCTGGAATTGCTGGTAAAAAGTTAAAGACAAAACATGTCCACATGGTAGGTTCTTATATGCTAGCTGATACAAATTTATTTAATGTAACAAAAAGGTTCCTTATTTTTTTATACTTAGTTTGGATTAACAAAACTTTTTGTTAGTCAAAAGTGTCCTTCTGTGGACAGAAGGAATAAAATTTATTATTTTTTATTTGTTTATGTTATTTTTGTTATCTTTGTCCAAATTATTAATTGTGAAAAACTATCACCTACGGCAGCATAATATAAAATATCAAATTGTACCAGTGTTCTCTTTCTCTGTTATATTCTTTCCAGTGAGCTGGTGATTTCATGAGCAATTTGGTTTTATAATGCATTCATTATTTTATATATTCAGAGTACTTGTGATTACTCACATTGCAGATATTTTTTTCCTTTCCTCAGAAAAATATTTCACACACCTATAAACTGATTATTTCTTTACAGCATTAAACTTGTAAAATTAGTTTTAATTTTACTAAATACCACTATTAAATTAATGACTCGGAACACAAAGTTTTTTATAAGTAAAAACATAAAGTTTTACCTTACAGCCTGAAGAAGCCTTTTAAAGGCAAAAACCGGCTGACAGCCTGAACCGGTTTTCGCCTTTAAAAGGTTTCTTCAGGCTGTAAGGTAAAACTTTATGTTTTTACTTATAAAAAACTTTGTGTTCCGAGTCGTTAATATAATAGTGGTATTTAGTTAAGTAACGGACACGTCATGGACAACGAAATCCAAGAATTTAATTTTACTATTAGCCATGTTCAAAAAAAATTTCACAGTTTTTATTATAGCTCTAATATTATTGCAACTGAGCAACAAAAGGGTACTTGAGCAATAAAACACCACAATATGTTGGTTAACAATAATATTAGAATATGAAGTTTAGAATACAACTTCATTAATACATTATTCCCAGTTGTCATGCAAAGTTATCACAATTAAGATACAGCAAATGGTTCACATCCCTTTGTTGCCATATCCCCGGGTATATCATCATCAGCAACAGTAATTGTCTCCCACTGTTACCCAACTCTATCCCCCCAATCATTCTTCAACAATTTCTTCCTAAGCAATACTTGTCCAGTCCACTGTACTATAGGTCATCTACTCATACAAGACCTCTAGATGTTTCTTGCCCAGCCAGTATCTACAATATCTGGCCTGGGGGAGGGGTCTGGTCAAGTTAGCTTAATACAAAAAAAAATTAATTAACCCTAATCAACATTACTATCTTTAAAGTGGTTGAAAAATGTGTGATAACATCCTGAAATCAATCCCATTAAAATAAACCACAATAAAAATACATGTTATTGAAACAGTGTTTAGAAGATATTTATTGACTGATTTGATTTTTTTTATATTTCATATTTCAAACATATACACAAATGCTGTGTATATTTAAAAAGCGTTACTATGATATAAGCGTACACAGTTGATAAAATAATAAAATAGTATAAAAATTAAGGGATTAACCAAATTCGTCAACTTTTTTGACCAGTAATCCGGTTGGTCCCATCTCCGTAAATACATCTCTGTGCCCAGTAAGTTTCATGTTTGCACACTATCTTCTTGCTTAGCCAAATGACATTCAGCCCACCTCCAATTTAGTTTCTTAATTCTATAAATGAAATTACTTTACTTTTGTTGTAACCCATTTATTAATTTCTTCGCCTGATCTCGAGTATAACCTGTTTCTTTGACCCATTTCCATTTTCCTGTATATACTCCATAGTGTTTGTATAATTCTTAGATTTGCTGTCCATATTTCTGACCTTCATGGGTTTGCAGGAAGTACAACAAACTGATTTTATACAACCTTACACATGTAGTTACAAATTTTAAGACGTCTGTTCAAAGGTTCTGTTTTATTGATATTAATCATATTTTTCCTACAGGAAAATACAAAGTTAAAGGCACATGCAATCCATGCTGGAGAATTGATCTTTTTATAAATTACTTTAAACAGAATGGTAAAATACATAACTTTTTACTGTTCATATTTTATAAGTACAGACCCATTTGGGTTCCATTTTTGCAAATGAAACCACACACACACACACACGTGCATGGCTGTCCACATTAAAAGTGCATCCTCCTTCATCATGTATCTTCATTGTTTCTATACATGTTTTGATGATTTTCACTGGAGAAAATGTTTTGATATAAACTGAAAAATAGCACACAGTCCTTAATTAAGAAGGCTGCAATCACAATCTGAACAGTAGTCAACACCTAACACCTAGATTGACTATCGTCTACCTGTACCTTCCTATCCAGGATGTGTAAGACGTACAATAGTGGGGGGACATAGCAGGGTACAACACTGCCGCCCTATCAATGAGCCTAACAACTACATCAACAGTGCTATATTTTGTTAACTTAATCTGTAGGCCGTAACTTATCATCGGTTTGTTTAGCGGTGTTCCTATAAGCGTTCTCTCGTGTTTTTTAACAGTTTAAGTATATGATTATAATATTTTATTTAATCATAAAAGATTGAGTAACAGCATTCCCAATTATCTTGGGAATTGTGATAACTGTAAATTTTGTGAGTCCCAGTATCTACGCAATTGCCGAACAGACTTCGTCCACAACACCAATTCGAAATAATTGTTACAAAATGAAATTATTTAGCAATCGATTCCACTTTTGATGAAAAACTTGAGTAACTGTAAAAACAATGATAAATAACAAAAGTGTTTATTAGAACTATTAGATTTTTATTCGTTTACTTGCATTAGTTTAGGTCACATTATTAGTAGTCACTTTTTCATTAAGGTACAAATCATTGCATTACAGTTATTTGCTATCCAGCATATAGCTTTTCATAGTGCTTCCTTTAATAGAGTAATACAGTAATTGTGAGCAGTAAAGGAAAACAATTTAATAGTAATAAATCAAATATAAATATTATAAACTGAAATTAGATTATATATTGTACACACTGTTACCATTTCTGACATCACTGAAATAAATATGGCTTATTTAAAATTGTTATATGTATTTGATGTGGAGAATACAAATTTTTCTTCTTAGAAATTTAATTTCTTAAATTACCTGTGGGTAGGGAACAGTTTTACACATAAAAACCTGTAAAGTTAACTATTATGATTTAATTTAACTAATGTAAGATACAATATTTCATCAATGCATTTCACCTAATCTGCACATGAACTACCGGTACCATTATATTACTGAACGCCAGCCAGCCTACCTCTAGTCTAATTGCAGTTAGTACAAACCCTTTAAATGCACAGTTAAAACAATCTCTAAAAACTTAATTATAAACAAACTTATCTTCATATTTAAATTAAAAGTTTAGTTATGTTTAAACTGTCACGCTGTAATAAAATTTTAAACCCTTACCTTGATGTTTCGATAAGAAACTCTTCCTTACATAATATGACGTATTTACTGTGACTAATTGTTTTTTAGAGTATGACGCAGTACGGAAATCAGTCCATAGGCGACTTACAATTTTTGACATTTTACCAGACTTTTCATAAAACACTATTTCTGTAGTATTACCTCGGTAGTAGTATACTTCGAACGTAAACACTTATCCCGTTTACTTACGGGATAAATTTTTTTGAAATATAATGTCGCCGCAACTCAAACATTACACGTTAAACAACTTACGCACACAAAATAACTCGCGAAACGTTTCACCGAAATCACTTGCAGAATATTTAACTTTTTATCATCTAACCTACGACATTCCGACCTTCCCAACACTAAACGACTAAAGACGAAACCCAAACCCCAAGACGATAATCACATTTCCCGCAAAAACTCCGCTTTATAAAGTAAACAAGCATCGAGAAATTTCTCTTGTCGTCATAACAGTGCATTTCTAAATACTGTATATAAACTGCTGTTAGTGGGGCATAATTTATGTTGATTCTTAAATTTTTAACCTTTATTCCTTTAAAAATACTGAACTATAAATAAAAATTTGTTGGGATATGAAATGGCAGGGCTCGTTAGTCCTTTAATATAGCGTTTCCGAACAATTTTGACTTTCGTTTAGAGAATTTGAATATGTATTTTAACATGATAATGTTTTTAGGATGGGGGTCATTCCACAAAAATCGTCATCGAAAAACGTGACGCTTCCACACTTTCGATTCCCTACAGTCTAGAAATTTGATATGTTAAACGCATCAAGATAGAAATAATCGCTGCTGACATTGAGTTTAGCAAACGTTTTAGTGAGAATAAATTTGGTTTTACATGCTCTGTTTGTGAACGTCTGTGGTTTGGAAATGATTTACGTAATCCACCAAACGTAATCCACATTACGTTTCAAAAGCCTAAAAACATTATCATACTTCGATGTTTCGGTTTCGTCGAAATTCTTTGAATGCTTAGGTGCATAAATAGAGAGAGAGAGAGAGAGAGAGAGAGAAAGTTTTAAAACAGGATTCTACTTATTTTTTATTTCCGCTATGTTTCAGTTCTGTATTATTGCACAATTCCGATAATCAAGTCCAGTCTATCTAAATTATTGTTACATGTAAGTTGTTACATGTTGTTGGTTACATGTGTAACCAATTGTTACAATGAAATTGTTTAATGTCCCATTCGAAATCAATTGTGTTCTTATAACTGCTTATAATTAAGCAGGTTTTTAAAAAAATTAATTTATTTTTAAAGTATGTAATTATGTGGTAATAGTTCTGATTGACACCCTTGTCTGGAAAACCCACGAAACCTGCAAAAACCGATGTTTTTGCAGGTTTTACGTAAACTACAGACCAAAAATAGGTGCAGAAGCGAATAATTCGCAAAAAAAATGTTTGCAACAAATTCGCAAAAATTTATTTTGGGGCCTAAATAACGTAAAAATGGGTTATTTCGTATTTTACATGAAACCTACGTATAAACAAAATTATATATAATTGTTTTTGAAACAGAACTCAATGCTGTAATGTCCAACGGCACCTCTGGTCTATCTAGTCTAATGTCCGTCGGCGGGCCTCATAGAGTCTATTCACGCGCGCTTCGCATTATACAGACCTACCAACTCTCCCGCATTACGCGGGAGTATCCCGCATTCGAATATCTACTCCCGCTCACCCGCATACCGCTAGGCAGGATCATGAGTAGGGAATTTTTACGAAAATCGGTAAATTTTTGTCGCGCCGTGATATGTTGGCACCCCTGCGTGTTTTTAGGACTGTTATCGGCCGTACTCTGTTTCTTCCTATATCGTATTATAGTGTATAGATCATTGGGGTATCGATATCATTTAATAAGCAGCTGACTACGTAAATAAACGTTACAACAATCGAACATTTAAATCGAAATAAAATCGATTATTCGTTAATTTTTTTGTACTTTAGTTCATATAAAGACCTATGAAGTAACAAAATAATTACTATCGCCAGCAAGAAAGAAGGCTGTGCAGTGTTGTGTCAGTACCATCTGCTGGAAAAGTGCAGTGCAGTGCGGTTCAGTGCAGTGTTGTGTTTTCCCAGTGAGCGTAGTGGTTCGTGTGTTTCTCCGCTGCTGCCTGGAGCTGTGGTAAGTCAATTTTAAAATTATTTACTATTGCTTGCTGTGGTACTTGGTAGCGCCACTACTCCTCTCCGTCTGAGGCGCGTAGGCCTTGCCTCCGCGAATGGCAACACCCGCTTCTCCCGTCGGTCCTTCTAAGGGCCACAAGTCTCCAGTCGGTCCTTCTCAGGACCACTCAGTTCCTCCTCGCGCTCTGGCCCAACCTTTACCTGACGGTCCTTTTGAGGACCGCTCCTACGCAGCTGACCCTCGAGGAGACGACCATGGATACCGGGGAGTGGCAAGCTGTCAGCCGGAAACGGGGTGGCAGCGGCAGCTCTGCGGGCTCTGGTCGCGCTCATCGCCGGGACTCGGTCGCGGAGCAATCCGTAGCTGCTGACCCTACCAACCACCCTAAGCGCTTGCCGCCGTTGATCTTCGCCCGGCCGGCAGACTGGGCGCGGTTCATCAAACGCTTGCACCGGGCTGTTCCCGCCAACACCTTGACGATTCCCTGTCAAGGTGATTCCTATCTCCGTGCTATACCCTCCACCATCGAATGCTTCAGAATTGTACAACAATTCTTGTTTATCGGTGGTATCCCATTCCATACCTTCGCCTTGCCGGAGGAAAAGGAACTAAAAGTTGAAATCATTGGCATCCCTGCTGATGTTCCTATTGCCGACAATAATGCAGAGCTCACAGATCTGAGCTACACAATACACAGTATCACTCCGCTCTTTTCCCCCGGCAAGAAGGTCGCCCGCAACGCCTTCCTGGTTAAGTTAAGAAAGGTAGGTTAGCATGAAACTATTTACGAACTTAACTCTCTCTTTCACCTGCGCATCAGAGTACAGGCTTTCGAGTCCAAACCCGGCCTACAATATTATATTATTATGCCACGCGTTGGGCACCATATACAACGTTAATGTTTATGCACTTCTCTAATTGCATAAATTAATTGAAATTATTAATTAAATAAATCTTGCTTGTTGCCCCGCGTTGGGAAGCCATGTACAATATTATATACTTTATGCAAACTTATCTGCATAGATTAATTGATTGATTTTAATTAGGTCGCAGCCCCAAGTTTGGGTGGTCATATACGACTTTATATTTTCTGTGAGGTTATGAGTGTAAATGTTAATTGTTCAAATAACTAAATTACCTTGTTTACTATGATTGACGACTCTTTATCAGTTAGGATAAATGGTTTATTATTGATGCTAAATATATCTGCTCATAGGAACTTCATCATGTAAGGTATGATAATTAATTGTATACCATTTTAAGGAGTTTTCCATAAATGCAGGTTTTTACTACAGATCTTGTTTACTGCTCCAGGACGAGCATACCATTTATGATGATACACTCTGATATCACTGAACTTTAATACGTCCCGCGTTCTGGAGCACCATATGTAAACAGGTGTTTTGGGTGAATAACAATTATGTGACTCAGACACTATTAACTTTCGTGAACAATACAAATTTATTATATATTTTCAATGTCATTTAAATTCTGAATAAAGTTAGCGTTTCTATACAACATATTAAATACACAATGCCGTTATATTATCTCTAACATCTATGAACATCTACAAATCAATAAAGGTTAATTAATGACTTTATAAATTTCAATATATCCTACTCTATGGATTCATATTTCTCAATTTGCGTTACTTAGAGCAATTAAATAAATGTATATTCAACTCAGTGGCGAGTTCTTTTTGAGTGGCAGGACAGTGGCAACCTAATCTAACGGTACATGAATAATAATAATTTACTTGGTGTTTGTATCCAATTTGCGGTGACTAACTGCGTAGTTCCTCATTCTGCGACGAGGTCCAGGCTGAAGATAAGACGATTAATCTACTCCGCGTCATTGAATTGTGATACGCCAATTAAATTACGCTTGACACTCCGTCACGACACTATTTGTTCCACATTTTATTCGGATACTCGCATGAAATGACTAATAGCGTTAATTCGAATATTTCTTCATTGTCTAAAACACTTTTGCGTGTAGGTTCTTTGTCACTCTCGATGTACGTGTGCAATAGTTTACGCCGCGTTCAACTAGAGCGATCGTACCATTTATAATGTATTCACTTATGCAAATATAATTGGCTTTATTTGCATTTCAGTGAGTTAATTGGTGGCACAATCTCACTATATTGTCTCATGTCACTTACGTCACGGTAATGTGATATATTGTCAATACTTTGTCACACGCATTCGATTCATAAAACGGGATATTTATGATCACAAAGTCTGATCGTACTTAACTCGACATAGTCTTAGTATTTAACTTCCACGATCTTGTGAATTCTATTAACGCACGGGTTAGTTCTACAGTTTTACATAGTTTCTGATACACTCCCGAACGATCTCTCTGCTTGTATCAATACACTTTACTACAGTCCATCTGAAAGACTCTGGCTGATTTATACCGAAATAAAATTGACTGACAAAAATTAGAATACGACCGAACTGAGACTGAACTCAAATTGACTGTTTGAAAATTGAAAATCGACTGACCTCTCCTTCTCTCTGAACACCTAATTTTATTTCTTCAGCAACACGACTCCCTCCACGGATAGCATACCCTTACCACAATCACTGTCATGATTGGTTTCTCGCTTCCGATTCTGCGAAGACTCCTCCTAGATACTCTGGCTGGGGCCTCTAGTCTACTTCCTATTAGCTCTTCACCCTAGTCTCCATGTTGACGTCTTCTTAACACCCGCCTTTGCCGAATTCCTTGTTCCTGATAGGTCAGTCAAGACCCCTCTCTAAAAGTCTTGCTGTCCACACCACCTCCCCGTATGACGACGGACCTAATTACACGGTTGTCTGTTACGTGATTGTCTTACGTTCCCTAGTGTCCTTTCCAAGCGATTTCCTTTCCGCACATGTGTGTACCATAACCCGGGTGTGTCGAATCGTCGTATTGTCCTCGACTTCCCTTGTTACGTTCACACGCTGATGGTGGTCATCTTCCAGGAACTAACATCTGTTCTGCAGCCCTATAAGATGCTCCGTATGTCGTGCCAGCAAGCAAGTTACCCGCTGTGCGGCTATGCATGTTGTTTTGTTCTTAATTGCATCCGCTCTTAGACTGCTTTTGTGGAAAATGTTATGTCCATGTGCAGCCGCTAACTCACACGTGTATGTCGAAAATGTTAGCGTCCCCTTAGTACACGCTTTGTCGGTAATTGTGACGAAAAGACACAGTCTTTTGTTTCTTTGTTATTGTAGCCTTCTGCGCTTATGTCGTTCATCCACGTCCAACATCTGCTGTGTGCCGAGGCATTGTCTTTCTTAAGTCATTGTCTAACGGCGGCCGTTTGGCTATAACATGCATCACTCTTGACAGTTGACGCCCGCTACAGTGCCGTTTACTAAAAAAAAATTCTCTACTGTAATTGCTTCACAGAGTCCCCAATTTGGGTTCATTGATGAGTCCCGAATCAAGGAATCGCAAATTAATGCCCTTGCTGATGTTTCATCAATGGTCATTCTTCATTGAAAAGAGTGTAGTCACCAAAGATCATCTTCCACATGAAAGAGTGTAGCGCCACTTACCCTTTCCTTCCCCCATTTTCAACACTGTCTGTCATTATTACACCACCGTCGTTCATAACATCGATACTGAATTTATTGCTCGCTTGTTTGAGATTATGAATCCATTTACAGATTTTCTAGTAATTAAATGGTTAAGTTAATATTCATTTACATGTTCTATATCTACAAAATTCCTTCTTTTTAAGTAAATAAAGTAAAAAAAATGTGCTTTTGTTGCTAACTAGTTATCATTTTTTTTTTCGTTTAAGTTTTTAATATGCATTACTCCTAAATAATCTACAAGCTAAATTTTACATTTTGTTGACAAGCGTCCTACCAACTTGGTTACAACAAAAGAAAACACAATAAGCTTACGTTTAAATATCTTGATTACCTATTCACTCCAATTTCCTTGGTTATATTTTCCAAAGATTATATTACAATTTGATTTATGCTAAATTTTAGACATATAAACATTAATAATGTACTTCTTATATATATCAAAAAAAAAGTTTTCTTCCCCTAAATTTTTTTTTTTTTTTTTTTTTACACTTATTTCAATAACATTTCATTTCAACTGAACAAAACCTTATTTACATTTCCCTTTTTATTCTAACTTAACAACTACCACACTATAACTCTCATTAAAAATTTTACGATTACACAATTTATATAATATGATTTTTTTTCTTATTGTAATTTATAGCTAATTATTTCATATGATTAAGTAACAAACCTTTGCTTACTTTCTCCTATCGATTACTATCTTATCACGGACATTATTCAAAATTTTACCATGAAACAAGACAATTTAAATTTTTACAAATTAGTCTATGATTTCACTACTAACTATAACACAATGACATAGTTCTTGATTTAATTACAAAGACAATTCTATCTCTTAGCTAAGCAAACTTGAGTGGTTTGTTTTATTACCGTTAGAGGCGTTACGTATTCCTCTAACTTCTCCCCACTTAGCCGTTGAGTAATTTGCCTTTTCCTTCCTTTATGTAACATAAACACACGTCTTATCCATAAATAATTTGATGTATTATTTTTCACGTTGATTTCTTTCTTTAATCCCTTTCCTTCCGGGAATGATATGCTTTTAATTGCCTTATGTTAAATTTGCCGCGGACCTTCTGTTCATCGCTGCATTCAACCAAGATATATGTAGCTTCCCCTAAGACCTGTTTCACCTTATAGGGCCCACAATACAATTCACAAAATTTGTCAATTTTCTTCTGCATGGCATCCGATTGGCAATATGTCCTTACCAATACTAGATCTCCCATTTTAAATTTGGTAATTTTGTTATCCTCGTTCATTTTCTTTGCGTGCTTCTCTCTCTTCAGCTTCATTTTCACAAAGATTTGGTGGTTGTCCGTTATACTATGTTCATGTATTTCTTGGTTTAAGTATTTTTCCCAAACGCGTGCTGGTCTCCTACCGAACTGCGCTTCGTATGGTGTTATTTCTATGGTGTCGTGATACGTTTCATTAATGCAGCTTTCAATTGTTGCAATAAAACGTGACCACTTAGTGTGTTGTTCGCCGACGAATATACGGAACATGTTTCCTAATTGTCGATTAATACGTTCGGCAAAGTTGGCGCACGGGTTGCGAATGGCAGTGTACTTCGGTTGTATTTGAAGTTCACTCATTCCTCTCACCCATTGTTTCGATGTAAACTGCGTCGCATTGTCCGTTAATATTGCTTTCGGTTTTACAACTTCTTCGATGTATTGTCGGACTCTCCTGATAGTTGCGGCCGTTGTTGCCCTTCTCAACGTGTATAACTTCACGTATTTTGTAAAGTTATCTACCATGACGAAGATGTATTTTACGCCACCCGTCGATACCGGTAACGGTCCGTAGTAATCACCGCTAATGAGTTCTCCTTTCTCTGATGGTAAAATAGGTATCGTTCCGCCAAACAGGTTCCTATTTTGGCTATCCTTGCAACGTTGACATTTGTCACAAGTTTTCACGTACTCTTTAATTTTCCTTGACATTTTGTCAAATGTGAAACTCTCCTGTAACAGTTTGGTACATTTCTTACCTCCTAAATGGCCGTACATCTGGTGTATTTCGGAGATGATTATGTCCGTAATACTCTCTGGCACGTATAATTTCCATTTGTTCTTACACTTCCTATACAACTTGTTATCAATATACTTATAAAACTTACACGTATCATTTTCATTACTATTATTTAGATTATCTATAATAGATGCCAACTTCGTATCCTCCTTCTGGAATTTTCCTATGTCTCTTATCATACTACATACGTCTTTCTTCATTTTTATAGTTACCTGATTTATCTGATATTCGAAGTTCTCATCAACTTGGTCCTCTTCCGTTACGTCTTCTGGATACCGGCTGAGTATGTCGGCCACTACATTTTCTTTACCTTTACAGTGAAGGATGTTAAAGTTATATTCTTGTATGGATAGGATCCACCTAGTTATCCTGGAGTTGTTTAGATGGCATTTATGCATGAAAGTGAGTGCTTTATTATCAGTTATAATCGTTAATGGTTGGCCCAAGATATATATTCGAAATTTCTCTAAACATCTGACAATGCTTAATAGTTCTTTTTCAGTCGTGAAATAGTTCTTTTCCGCACCCTTAAAAGTTTTACTTGTGTAGGCAATAACACCCACATTCCCCTCTTCATCCAACTGATACAGTTGTCCACCATAGGCGTATTTACTCGCATCGCATTGAAGAAAATATCGTTGGTTGACTTTCGGAAATTTTAATATAACCGTCTCAATAAATAAATCCTTCACTCCCTTGAAGCATCGTTCTAGTTCTGATGTCCAAATAAACCTTTTATTTTTTTTCAATAAATCCAGTAATGGTTGAATAGTTTCTGCGTACTTAGCAGTAAATCTATTATAAAAGTTAGTCAATCCTAAAATCCTTTCAATTGCTTCTGGTTTCTCGGAACTGGGAAATTTCTGATCGCAGAAACCTTTTCTTCTGTTGCTTGTACTCCTTCCGTAGTTAAGCGGTACCCTAGATAGGCGATTTCTTGACGAAAAAATTGCGATTTATCGAGGTTAATCGTCAGGTTTGCTCTGCGTAGATTGCTTAATAATAAATTTAAATGTACCAGATGCGTCTTGATGTCCTTCGAGTAACAAAGACAGTCGTCAACATAGATGATTGTGTTTTCCTTCACCGGATCTTCAAGTGCCATGTCTAGTCCTCTCGTCAGAGCGGCAGAACTGGTGCTTAATCCGAATGGTGTTACTGTATATCTATAACATTTCCCCTCATACATGAAAGCGGTGTAATCGCGACAACATTTCTTTAGTGGCACCTGCCAAAAACTGCTGGTTAAATCCACTGTGGACAGGTACTTCATTCTTCCACACCTTGCTAATATCTCTTGGATAGGAGTTGGTCCTTCATAGTCGGGAATGGTAACACTATTGATTTTTCGTGCGTCCAAACACAGCCTGACGTTTCCGTCTTTCTTTATTACGGCGACCATTGGATTTATAAATGGGCTATTTCCCCTCTCAATTACACCGTGTTTCAACATTTTGTTGATTTCGGCATCAACTCTTTGCTTGTATGCAAGTGGAATTAGCCACCCGCGTTGGAAATAAGGCGTGTTGTCCGTTACTTTAAATTCATGTTGATAACATTCCATTCTCCCTGGACTCTCCCGAAATAAACTTTTATTATTCATTAAGACTTCTCTCAGATTTTCTAATGTTTCCTCATCCACACCTGTTATGTTGTCCACTTTCGCGTTTATTTTCTTCTCGATTTCATCCTCTTCTTCTGCTTCTACTACTTCCATGTGTACAATGGGTATGCTGACATTTTGTTCTTCCTCTAAATTCGACGACTCCCTTTTCCACGTCAATCAAACATCTTTCATCTTTCATAAAGCTAATACCTAATATACAATTTCTAATTAAATTTGGAATAATTAAAAATACACAGTCTATCTTGATATCACTAATGTAAATGTCACATAAGATTTGTTTCCGTACTAGCTTAGACTTACTACCTACTGCACTAATAATCAGTGTATTAGTCATGCTTAATTCTTCATAAGGTTCTAAATAATGTTTATTTTGGTTGAACCATTCTTCTGACAACGCATTAATCGCGCTCCCTGTATCCAATAAGGCAAGGACTGTAATATTATTATTGAACTTAATTAATATTTCTGGACACTTAGAAATCCGTTGTTCGAATTTTAATTCGTCTTCATAAATTAATTCATTTCTAAGATCTGGTAATAGTATGTTAGTTTCGTGAAGTCGGTTCTTAGTCAGTATATCGGCTATCTCATTGTATTGTAGGGTTAATTTTTTTTTTCTTTATCTACGTCGTTCCCCTTACCAGTCGAGGTTGACGCACCGTTGTTTACAAATTCCAAGGAATTTATGGGCTGTCGGTTAGTGTGTCGTCCAAACCCCTTAACGTTGTGACCGCTTTCACTTTCCTTGTTCGGCACATGCTGTTTTTGTTTCCAGCTGACACCCTTATTGTTAAATGGTTGGGGTGTATTTGTTGCTTCCCCCACACCTCGGGCATTCACCTTCTCGTGACTCGCTACAAAGTCATTGTCTCTGGTTGTTCGCTGATTAATCGTGGCGTACTCTGCAATCAATGATTCAAGGTTTTGGATAGAATTAATCCCCCTTGTCACCACAGCAATTTCAATATTCTTACCAAAATGGCGCGCTATCTTTTTGATTAACTGACGATCAGTGATTGCTGGCGTTAATTGGCGGCTTTCAAGTAGCTTGCGCTCCATATACTGTATTGCGCTCAGATTGCCCTTCCAATTAAACCGGCCAAATTCTAGGCTGTCTCTGACTGCGTCCTGTCTTTCTTCTCCCCAATACTTTTGTGTAAAGAGGTCTTTAAATTCATCAAAATTACGGATTTGGTCTCGTATCACCCTCCACCAAATCGCGGCGTCTGCTTCTAAATGTCGACCGATCCATTTGACATCGTCACTTGGGTAGAATGTGTTCTGGATTTCGGTCAGTTCTTTGAGAAATTCGATGGGATATCGGTCTGTGCCGTTATATTTTAATTCGTTGTTATGCGGCCCACCTGTTCTTGCGGTCGATCCGACTTCTGCGTTGGCTAATTGACGCTGTAGTCGTTCTTGGCCTTCTTTAACTTTGGCGATGTGGTTTCTTAATTCTTCTAGTCGTGTCTCCTTCTCTTTATCTGTCTCACTGATTTTCTGTACAGCCGATCGTTGTCTGTCATCTACTTCTACGATGTTCTGTTTTAACGAGTTTACTGCTTCTCCTTGTTCTGTCCGTAGTCGTTCTACGTTGTTCATGACAACTCCTTTCAATTCTTCATTCCTGCTGTTGGTTTCTTGAATATGTGTGTCTATTTAGTTATTTATTTGGTCTACTGTCTTCTGTGTATTATTAATTGCTTCTTGCCATTCTTGTCGGTCCTTCTCTCTCAATTCTTTACTTTCTTTGGTATGTCTTGTTAATTCATTCTTCAACTCTTTCATTCCACGTTCATTCTTTTTCTGTAACTCGCTAATTTTCTCTTCCCATTTCTTGGTGTGTTCTTGCAATTCTACTTTTATTTTTCCAATCTGTTCTTCGTTCTGTTGTCTCATTTTTTCGCTCATTTTTTCGCTCATTTCTTCATTCTGTTGTTTCATTTTTTCGCTCATTTCTTCATTCTGTTGTTTAATGAACTCGAGCAATAACTGAAAGTTCATCTCGCGAGGTACTAACGATTGTCCCCCCGCCATTGTAGTCTCGCCGGCGCTGGCGTTTTCACTCTGCGTCGTATCTTCCTCACGTCCTTCGACGCCTAGCTGGTTGTTCACGTCGAACTCCATACTATCTGAATTATTGGTTGTCATTTTCGCGCGACTACGCGTAATCATTCAAGTATGCTTAAACTAAGTCTATTTTCTACTACTGACTTACTGTCTAACAATTGTTTATAGCCACTGCCTGTCCTCAGCCTACTCACTAATAATATTTATTATTAATTAATCGAGCAATCGCTTCGTGCAATCGCGTTGGGCGCCCTGTACAATATTATATTATTATGCCATGCGTTGGGCACCATATACAACGTTAATGTTTATGCACTTCTCTAATTGCATAAATTAAATGAAATTATTAATTAAATAAATCTTGCTTGTTGCCCCGCGTTGGGAAGCCATGTACAATATTATATAGTTTATGCAAACTTATCTGCATAGATTAATTGATTGATTTTAATTAGGTCGCAGCCCCAAGTTTGGGTGGTCATATAGGACTTTATATTTGCTGTGAGGTTATGAGTGTAAATGTTAATTGTTCAAATAACTAAATTACCTTGTTTACTATGATTGACGACTCTTTATCAGTTAGGATAAATGGTTTATTATTGATGCTAAATATATCTGCTCATAGGAACTTTATCATGTAAGGTATGATAATTAATTGTATACCATTCTAAGGAGTTTTCCATAAATGCAAGTTTTTACTACAGATCTTGTTTACTGCTCCAGGACGGGCATACCATATATGATGATACACTCTGATATCACTGAACTTTAATACGTCCCGCGTTCTGGAGCACCATATGTAAACAGGTGTTTTGGGTGAATAACAATTATGCGACTCAGACACTATTAACTTTCGTGAACAATACAAATTTATTATATATTTTCAATGTCATTTAAATTCTGAATAAAGTTAGCGTTTCTATACAACATATTAAATACACAATGCCGTTATATTATCTCTAACATCTATGAACATCTACAAATCAATAAAGGTTAATTAATGACTTTATAAATTTCAATATATCCTACTCTATGGATTCATATTTCTCAATTTGCGTTACTTAGAGCAATTAAATAAATGTATATCAACTCAGTGGCGAGTTCTTTTTGAGTGGCAGGACAGTGGCAACCTAATCTAACGGTACATGAATAATGATAATTTACTTGGTGTTTGTATCCAATTTGCGGTGACTAACTGCGTAGTTCCTCATTCTGCGACGAGGTCCAGGCTGAAGATAAGACGATTAATCTACTCCGCGTCATTGAATTGTGATACGCCAATTAAATTACGCTTGACACTCCGTCACGACACTATTTGTTCCACATTTTATTCGGATACTCGCATGAAATGACTAATAGCGTTAATTCGAATATTTCTTCATTGTCTAAAACACTTTTGCGTGTAGGTTCTTTGTCACTCTCGATGTACGTGTGCAATAGTTTACGCCGCGTTCAACTAGAGCGATCGCACCATTTATAATGTATTCACTTATGCAAATATAATTGGCTTTATTTGCATTTCAGTGAGTTAATTGGTGGCACAATCTCACTATATTGTCTCATGTCACTTACGTCACGGTAATGTGATATATTGTCAATACTTTGTCACACGCATTCGATTCATAAAACGGGATATTTATGATCACAAAGTCTGATCGTACTTAACTTGACATAGTCTTAGTATTTAACTTCCACGATCTTGTGAATTCTATTAACGCACGGGTTAGTTCTACAGTTTTACATAGTTTCTGATACACTCCCGAACGATCTCTCTGCTTGTATCAATACACTTTACTACAGTCCATCTGAAAGACTCTGGCTGATTTATACCAAAATAAAATTGACTGACAAAAATTAGAATACGACCGAACTGAGACTGAACTCAAATTGACTGTTTGAAAATTGAAAATCGACCTCTCCTTCTCTCTGAACACCTAATTTTATTTCTTCAGCAACACGACTCCCTCCACGGATAGCATACCCTTACCACAATCACTGTCATGATTGGTTTCTCGCTTCCGATTCTGCGAAGACTCCTCCTAGATACTCTGGCTGGGGCCTCTAGTCTACTTCCTATTAGCTCTTCACCCTAGTCTCCATGTTGACGTCTTCTTAACACCCGCCTTTGCCGAATTCCTTGTTCCTGATAGGTCAGTCAAGACCCCTCTCTAAAAGTCTTGCTGTCCACACCACCTCCCCGTATGACGACGGACCTAATTACACGGTTGTCTGTTACGTGATTGTCTTACGTTCCCTAGTGTCCTTTCCAAGCGATTTCCTTTCCGCACATGTGTGTACCATAACCCGGGTGTGTCGAATCGCCGTATTGTCCTCGACTTCCCTTGTTACGTTCACATGCTGATGGTGGTCATCTTCCAGGAACTAACATCTGTTCTGCAGCCCTATAAGATGCTCCGTATGTCGTGCCAGCAAGCAAGTTACCCGCTGTGCGGCTATGCATGTTGTTTTGTTCTTAATTGCATCCGCTCTTAGACTGCTTTTGTGGAAAATGTTATGTCCATGTGCAGCCGCTAACTCACACGTGTATGTCGAAAATGTTGGCGTCCCCTTAGTACACGCTTTGTCGGTAATTGTGATGAAAAGACACAGTCTTTTGTTTCTTTGTTATTGTAGCCTTCTGCGCTTATGTCGTTCATCCACGTCCAACATCTGCTGTGTGCCGAGGCATTGTCTTTCTTAAGTCATTGTCTAACGGCGGCCGTTTGGCTATAACATGCATCACTCTTGACAGTTGACGCCCGCTACAGTGCCGTTTACTCAAAAAAAAATTCTCTACTGTAATTGCTTCACAGGCCCTAAGCTGTGTTATAACTGCCAAAGGTACGGGCATAGCTCCTCCTTTTGTCATATGCCTACACGCTGTGTACGCTGCGGCGAGTACCATCACAAGAACGACTGTCCTCGTGATCAGAATGCCCCTGCGACGTGCGCAAACTGTAATAAGCCCCATCCGGCCAGCTCAAAAAGCTGCACACACTATCTAGTAGCCCTGAGGAAACTTTCCAGATCTACTAAATAGCCGTTACCCGAGCCTACTCTTGGGCCTACCCCTCAAACATCTGCCGCACTTGCGGCCCCTGCCAAAGCTGCGACGCCTGCGCCTGGAGCCGTCCAAGCCCGCCCGGCGTCCACCGGAGCGTCCAGCTACGCGGCAGCTGCCGCGTCCAAACCCACCGACCCGGCCCCGGCCCAGCAGCCTCAGTCTGCTGCGCCGAAGAAGAAGAAACTAAAGAAAACATCGGCCACCGTCTCCAAGCAGCCGCAAGATACTGCTTCCCAGCCACCATCTGCCCCTGTTCCAAAAGAACCTCGGCAGTCAAAAACCAAGGCCCCGGCCTCCGACAACGGAATTATGTTCCGACAACCCCCGCCCACGCCGGTGGCGGCTCCTGCGGCGGCCGAATCCTCGGACTCGACCTTCGCTAACCGCCTTCGTGCCTGGGTTGAAACCGTCATTCCACAGATTCTTGCTGCCAAGGATGTTCAATCTGTGCTTATAACCATCTTGTCCTCCATCGTGACACTTATCCCCACCCATGGCTAAGCCTCTTCGGCTGGTGGCACGGAACGCCGCTGGCGTTCTATCTCGCCGTGCCGAACTGGCCGCCTTTGCCACAGAATATGACTTAGACGTCATACTCTTATCAGAAACCCATTTAACTCCCGCTCTCTCACTCCAGCTTCCTGCAAACACCACGTACCGCACTGACCGGCCTGCCCAGAACATGCTGAACGCCAGTGGCGGCACAGCTGTTCTGGTCCACAGGCGCATCGCCCACCGCCCCCTGCCGCCTCCGGCGACTCGTCGTCTTGAGGTCACGGCGGTGGCCCTAAGCGTTGGAGGTCAGGAGGTTCGACTGGCTTCAGTCTACCTCCCACCTGGACGTTGCGGGCCTCCGCCGGCAGAGGAATGGGACGCCCTCTTAGAGTACCCTTTTCCGACCATCGCAGCCGGAGACTTTAATTGTAAGCATCCCCTGTGGAACAGCCGTGTTAGCAACCCGTATGGCCGCTCGCTCTATAGCTACGCTCAACGTCATCCTCAAGTTAACGTTCTTGGTCCTACCTCACCGACCTACGCCCCCCATCATAGGGGACTACCCGATGTCCTTGACATAGTGGTTGTCAAAGACCTGGCCTGCCCTATCACTATCGACGCCGTGTCAGACCTTTCGTCTGATCACGACCCGGTACTCATCACTACTCGACCTACGTTAGACACACCTCTCCAAACCCCCCCCCCCCGTCATGCCAGGAGAGTCAACTGGCGATCCTATCACGATGGACTTAAACGAACAGTGCCATCTGACCCACCTGGCCCCCATCGCCTGCACAGACGATGTGGACCGCCTGGCCACTCATCTCCAGGAAATCGTCACGTCCGCCATGGACAAACATACCTATGAAGTCCCTGAGATCAATAGACGATCTCAGTTACCTGAAGAGGTCCTTCTAGCCATCCGGAAACGGCGCGAGCTCCGCCGGCGATGGTAAAAAACCCAGGATCCTGTAGTTAAACGAAGGTTTAACGCCCAATCTGCCCTCGTCAAGCTTGCGCCTCCGCTGATCGTTGGGACTCGTATCTCGAGTCCCGTGAAGTCCGACCCGAGTCTGTTTGGCAGACTGCGACAAGAGGACCCGCCATCTCCTGCAATCAGCGAACGGTCCTGTCTACTCCGCGGCCGGCAAGGCCGAGGTCTTCGCCGACTCAATGGAGGAACAGTTCACTGTTCATAGAGGCGTCTGTGATCCTGGCCATTCGGCTATGGTCACGGACTTCCTATCTGGTTATTTCTCACGCCCTCCCTCAGACCCCCTACCACCGTTCGATCGAGCTGATGTTGGATCGGCGATTCGTCGACTTCGCCCCAAGCAGGCACTCGACGAGGATCGTATCGGAGCAGCGGCCTTGCAAAATGCCCCGCCAAGTCTCGTTTCTCTCGCCCACGAGCTGCTAATGGATGTCTCCGGCACCATTACTTCCCCAGTCCTTGGAAACGAGCAAAGATCATCATGATCCCGAAACCTCGCAAGCTGCATACAAGGCCCGAAAATCATCGACCCATCTCTCTCCTGCCAGTTATCTCGAAGGTACTCGAGCGACTCCTTCATGGCCGCATTGCACCCCTGCTGGATAATTTTATTCGGCAGGAGCAGTTCGGCTTTCGCAAGGGACACTCGACGACCCTTCAACTTGTCAGGGTTGTAACCCAACTTACTGATGCCCTCAACAAATATCTATCATCTGTCGCAGTCCTCTTGGACGTGAGTAAGGCCTTCGATCGTGTCTGGCACGAAGGCCTTCTCTACATACTTGCCATATCCCCTCTACCTGCATCTTTTGTATATCTCATGCGCTCGCATCTCTGCGACCGCACATTTAGGGTATGCTTCGACGGATCGTAATCCTCTGTCCGACCCGTCGCCGCTGGCGTCCCCCAAGGATCTGTCCTCGGCCCCGTTCTGTACCTCGTGTACACGAACGATCTGCCCAGGGGTGCCCACAGGGGGGGGGATCATAGCGCAAGTTGCGCATTGAGAATTTTTGGGGGTAGATTTTTCGGGTCTATTTTAAAGATTTTTGGGGGGATTTTTTTAAGAATAATATTTTAAATCCAACATTGATGGAACTTTTTACCGTGTTTGTGCAACAAACTAAGCTGTTAGTAAAAAACTAAAGCAATTGCATATCTTTATGATTGTTTTAACGAACTGGCAGCATAAATGTCTCTACCAGTACAACTAGTAGTAAATTTTGTTTTGGAATTTGGAAAACTGACCCTGGCAGCCTGCAGCAACATCCTGTCAATGAATCAGAGGGTACATGAATAATAAATCGTGAATGTAAAAATGTGTACGTGTGCTAAGCTTGTAGACCGGCGGGCAGTGGGGGGGACTTTTCAATTGGGGGAGTGCTGAGACTTTTGGGGGGATTTGCGCATTGGGCCTTGGGGGGGATGGGCACCCCTGGATCTGCCTACCCAGCCTGGAGTTACACTCTCACTCTATGCGGATGACGCAATGTATCACTCTAGCTCGGCCAATCTTGATCACGCTGCTAGAGTGGTCCAACGTCAGCTCGCCGTGCTTCCGGACTGGCTACGGAAATGGCGGATGGTGATCAATGCGGAGAAATCCGAGGCGATCGCCTTCTCCCGTCAATTAACTTCCCGATGCCAGCCCCTCTCCCTAAACGGGAGCCCGATCGCTTGGAAACGTACTGTGAAGTACCTAGGCGTCACTCTTGATCGACGCCTATGCTTCAGAGCTCACGTCACCAATGTACTCCAGCGTGCCCGCGGCTTAAAAGCCAAACTTTACCCGTTATTATCCAATCGAGCACCACTGCAACTTCGCACGAAGCGCTCAATATATCTCCTCTTCTTAAGAGCCATCCTTACGTACACTGCCCCGGCCTATTGGTCCCTACTCAGCTCGGACGTGGTCGCCCGCATGTAAGCCTTCCAATCACGAACCCTTCGACAAATCTCCAGCTCTCCCTGGTTTGTCAGAAATTATGTTATCAGGCGAGGGCAGCAGATTCCATCGCTCGACGAGTTTGTGCGCTCTCTTGCGTACAGACTTTTCGACCGTGCCTCCAACCCAACCTATCCTCACCTCCGCCGATTAAGTACAGACGAAGGCCCACCACACCGAGAGAGAGAGAGAGAGAGAGAGAGAGAGAGAGAGAGAGAGAGAGAGAGAGAGAGAGACTCACACACACTTCGCTTCTGCTTCTGGAACAGGAATGACCTACTCTTTGGACCAGCTCCTCACTGGACGCACTTGGAAGTGTTTTTCGCTGTTGTACAGCTGCTGCCCTTAGTTTTGAAGAGGACAGCCAACTACATCTGCTGCCCTGCTTGCTGTGATTTCATCAGGCCCAAAGAAGACAGAAGACATCAACTCAGCTGGCTGGTGAATTGAGTAGCCAGCACAAGAACAGCTGAGTCGTCGGACCTCCTAAGGGTTACCAGCCAAGCCGACCCTTCTCAGGACCACCATCTCGCCTGCTGAAGAGGAGGAAGCATAGCCTGCCAGAGCTAATTTGTGTAGCGCATCTGTTTCGCTGACGCTCAGGCTCATAGGTAGCGCTGACCCGGACGATCCTTGCGAGGTCCCACCAGTGGTAAGCGAGCTTGGATATCGCCGGGGTAAAGACGCCGGTGGACACCTCTCTTGGTAAGGAGAGGTATTCAACGAAACCGGTCATTAGCCCAACTTGTTAGACAGCCTGAGCGTTCCACTTCCTCTACTCGCGGTCCGGCTCGGGCCGGACCCTAGGTCCCTGGTTACCGCCGGAGGCAGCCTGGCTGCCTCTGGTCGGCAAACCTCCCGCTCGTTGACGGACATGCCCGGTACGGGCGGGTCAACGAGCACGCAGTCCCTCGCCACTGCCCTGCCCGAACGACTCGCCGAGTTCTCCGCCCATGCCTGCGGACCAAGTCGATCCCCGGACGGTTCCGCTGCCCGGTGACGAGACCGACGCTTTCGTGGCGGTTGGGCCACGGGGGCGGCCGGTTAAGAAACCGAGGCGGAACCGGCAACCTCTACCTATTCCTCGGCGTCCGCCATGGAAGTTGTCCCCGCCGATGGTGAATCCGGCACGGGGCCGACTGTGCCCGGCGATGCCCAAGTACCGTCGGCCAGTGGTCGCATCCTGCCCGTGTTCGTTCACGGCGTGAACAACGTCACCGGTTTTTACCGGCAACTGATAGTGGCTCCCGGACTTTCCCCGGCCTACGTTGACTTGAAGCTCCTTGGGGGCGATACAGTCAAGATCGTTGTCCGAGGAATGGACGTGTACCGCAGCGTAATGGCGTTCGTGGAATGATCCCAATTGCAGTTCCACACCTTCTCACACAAGCACGTGAAGCCTCTGTCCTTCGTGCTCAGAGGCTTGGACTTGGACTCTCCTCTCGAGGAAATCCTCGATGAGCTGCGCGAGCTGCGCTATCCGGTTCGCTCGGTGCATCGAGTATTTGCTCCAGCCGGACCAAGACGTCCAATTCCCCTGGTCCGTATCATGGCGGAGAATAGCGAGGCAGGCGCAAGCCTACTCTCTCTTACGCGGCTTTTTGGATTCCGCGTTAAAGTGGAACGAAGCCGCGCTCCAGGGGCTCTGCCCAAATGCCACAGGTGCCAACGCTTCGGGCACCACTCAGAGACTTGCTCAAACGCTCCTGCGTGCGTGAGGTTCTCCTTACCTCACGCCAGTAAACTTTGCGATGCACCTGCTATCAAAAAGTGCATCAACTGTGGCGGTAGTCATCCCGCCAACCGGGATGCCCGTCACCGGGCATGTCCGGTGTTTCAGCGGGAGCTCGAGCGGCGAAAGCCGAAAGGGTGCCTGCCACCATCGAGGCATCCGGAAGCAGGTCTGTTGGTTCTAGACCTGCAACCGAGCAGCCAGGCCCTTCGCCTCCTGTTACGGCTGCCGTGTCTTTCGCCACAGTTGCAAATAAGCAACAAAAACGTAGCAAAGGCCCGAAGTAGACACCTGCAGTACGGACAACGCCAACTCAGGCTCCTTCCCAGGCCCCGGCCCCACCTCAGGCAAAAAAGCGCCGAAACCTCGCAGCATCTGAAAAAAGTGAGACAGACCAGCCTTTACCAAACATCTCGGTTGTGGAGCCTGAGACTACTCAACCCTCCCCAACACCGGAGAATCTTGACCCTGCTTTAGAAGCAGCCTTGCCTGACCTCCTGCCCCCGCGGTTTCCTAATGCAGGCAAAAAGAAGCGGCATCGTAATCCCCGTGGTGCTCGCTCCCGGGCTCCTGCCAACCCAGTCGCACAGTCCAGACAGCCTGCGCATCGCGTTAAGACCGACGAAATCGCAACTGTCCCTCTTCCTAGCACCTCCGCTAGAGGCGCTACATCTGGCCCATAAAGACTTCGGGTCACAGTCATGGGCCCTACCGGGCCTACTTACTATCTCCCGAGGGCTAACTCCCGCCCTGATGTACTGACATTGCCGCGGTCAGGGGCGTTTATTGCCCGGTCCACGTCTCCGTCATTTCGGAACTGTCCTCGGACCATTGCCCCAGCAGTGTACATATAGCTACCCAGCACTCTACCGTCCGCGACGAGCGGCGGGTAATCGAGAGTGGAAACGCTTTGGCCCGGCGTTCAGTCGCCGCCTACCTGAGCATATACCACTCGACACTACCCAGCATGTCGACGAGGCAGTTGCCTTATTCGACACAGCCGTAGTCTCGGCGGTAGACGTGTCCTCCCGGATGAAGCCGGGGCTCACGCCTGACTATCAGCGTATCCCCGAAGAGGTGTCTCAGCTCGCTTGCGAGAGGAATCGCCTCCGGAGACGCTGGCAGAGGACTCGTGACCCGGCTGACAAGGCTGCGTTTAAAAGAGCGTCCGGCAAGTTGCGTCGTGACATGCTGGCGTTCCGTAGACGTAACTGGGAGCTAGCTGTAACACAAATGGATGGCCCTGCCGAGAACCGTAATGTCTGGCGGATTCCCAGTGCCCTAACGGGAAAGCGTAAACGCGCGCCTCTCCCCGCACTGGTCGGACCCGGCGGTCAACACATTGGACGCCCCCTCGAGAAGGCAGAGTTCTTGGCTGACAGTTTAGAGCGACAGTTCGCTCCCAACCCATCCAAGAACCCGGCTTTTACTGAGCAAATCTGCCGCGAGGTAGAGCGCTTTCTATCGGCCGGTATCACAGTCCAGCCGGAGCCCATCTCCCCGGAGGAGGTCTCTGAGAGGATTGTTCAGCTCAAGCCCCGGAAGGCGCCTGGCCCAGACGAAGTCATAAATTCCGCACTCCATCGCCTTCCGGAGCGAGGAATACAGTTCCTCTCTGATCTGTTCAATAAATGTCTCAGACTGGCCTACTTTCCGGTGAAATGGAAAACGGCTACAGTAATAGTGATACCCAAGCAGGGAAAGAATTTTTCTCGCGTCGAAAACCTCAGACCCATCAGCCTCTTGTCCGCGACGTCCAAGGTTTTCGAGCGATTGATCCAGCGTAGGATCCGCGACCACCTAGAAAGACTGGACGTGCTGATCCCCGAACAGTTCGGCTTTCGTGAGCTGCACTCCTCAACTCATCAGCTGATGAGAGACTCGTGGAATGTATTACTGAGGCTGGCTGCCAGGGCAAACAGACGACTGCGATCTTCCTAGACGTAGAGAAAGCCTTTGACCGCGTGTGGCACGAGGGTGTCCTTTACAAACTAACGGAAGTCCTTCTCCCAGATTGCTAAGTTCACTTGATCGGCAGCTTTCTGCGAGACCGTAGCTTCCGAGTGAGAATAGACCACGCTCTCTCTTCGGAGAGGCGTATTACCGCTGGTGTCCCTCAGGGAAGTGTACTTGGGCCTCTCCTGTTCTCGCTGTTTGTCAACGACACGCCCCGAGTTCCTGGAGTTAAATTGTCGCTGTTCGCGGACGACACTGCGGCTTTTGCCTCAGAACCGAACGCAAGTTATGCGGCAATCAAGCTCCAGCGCCAACTCGACGTGTATGTCGGGTGGACCGATGACTGGAGAGTTGCCGTTAACGCCTCCAAGAGTGCCGCGGTAATATTCTCGCGTAAACGCAAGCGGCCTCGGCCGCTCAAAGTAGACCCCGTCGAGGTACCCTGGACCGATAGCGTCAAGTACCTCGGGCTCCACGTGGACTCCCGACTCACCTGGCGAACCCATACACAGTACATCCGACAACGCGCTTCGGCGCAACTCAGTAGACTCTGCCCCGTGCTATCTAATCCGGCAATGACCCCCCGGCTAGGTAAGCTCATAGTCAACTCGTACGTGTTGCCCGTGATTACCTAGGCCTGTCCTGTTTGTTGGGGATACCTGGCTCGTGGTCATAGAACAGAGCTCCAGCGCGTACTCGACCGGGGACTGAAGCTTGCGTGTAAAGTCCCCCGGAGGTACTCTTCTCGTCTTTTGAGGAGAGGACTCGGTGTCCGCTCTTTTGATGACACCGTGAGACGCCTGGCGCGTAGATTCTATGTTCGTTCCGACAGAGTGACCCACAATTCCCTCATTGCCGGACTTGGTAAATACACCCCGCAACCAGGTGAGTCCTGGAAACGACCTGGTTTATTAGTCCCGGTGGTATAATCCACCAATCGCAGGTCGCTTCAGACCCTCCCATAATTAGGTGAAAACATATATAAATAACTCAAATAGACCCAGTGCCAGGAGTCCTTTCTGAGACTCGGGACACTGGACTACTCGCGACCCCCAGTCGTGTATTACACACCAGCAACAAGCAGTCATCGGAGACCATCCGGACGCTGCAACCACTGGGGGGCACGCACGAAATTGTGCCCTCTGCATCTGACATCTGGCACTCTCTTCCTGTTGTGACTGGCGACAGTGGCGAGTGACAGTCTGAACCTGCGCGGCGCCGCAAACATAACCTAACCTTTTAGTTCCGAATTTATTTTAATCATTGTTATTTGTTACTTCGTTGCGTTCGTGTAAAGTTTTACGATGGATGGTGAGACGGACAGTGATTGTGGTGATAGTGTAAGTGAAAAGAATCAGACAAAAGGCAAAGGAAGATCAAACTTGGCTGGTTCGTTTACCTACAATACAAGATTCCGAAAAGAATGGACTACGGAATGGCCTTTCGTACGACCTGCACCAAAGAAAGAAAATTTTTTCACTCGTACTGTACGCAGGAAAGAAGTGAGCTGTGGTCATCAGGATAAAGGTGATGTTATCCCTCATATTTCAAGCACGACTCATGTTAAATTAGCTTCTGCACTTAGTAAACAGCCAAAGTTGAATTTTTTCAAGCAGAAGACGACAAAGTAATAAAAGCAGAGGTAAAGATGACACATTTATTAGTTTAGCAAAACATACCTCTGACTTTTGCTGATCATTTTAGCCCCGCTGTCAGGCAAAACTTTCCTGACAGCAATATCGCACAAAACTACACTTGTGCGAGAACGAAAACATCTTGCATATTGAATGGGGCTTTGGCACCTTTTTACTTAGACAGTTTGGTTAACAGGATGAAAAATAGTTTTTTTTCTATCGCAACTGACGGTTCAAATGACACTGGTTTAGAGAAAATGAATCCAGTCACTGTACGTTTATTTGATGTCAACAGAAACAAAATTGTTATGCAATTTCTTGATATGTGTCTGACAAAAGGACCAGATGCTGGTACGGCAGAGGCCATTTTTCAACAGCTAGATGGGTGCCTAACAAAGTATAGTATTCCCTGGAAAATCTGTAAGGGATTTTCAGTTGATAATACCAATGTTAATATTGGCAAGACCAATTCTCTAAAATCCAGAGTTTTGAACAAAAACAAGCATGTATTTTTCATGGGATGCCCATGTCATATTGTTCACAACACAGCATCCAAAGCTATGTCCGAGTTTGGATCTATTTGTGATTTTGATGTTGAAGATTTTTGCGTGGACCTATACTTCTGGTTTGCTACAAGTACCCAGAGAAAAGGCATTTTAGAAGAGTTTTGCTCTTTTTGTGACGTAGAGTACAGAAAAGTCCTAAAACACGTTAATGTATGCTGGCTGTCACTGGAAACGGCCGTGGAACGAGCTCTAAAACAGTATATTGCTTTAAAATCTTATTTTTTGTCTTCTGACGAGTCACATATAAGGTTTCAAAGGTTGAAAAAAGCCTTTTTAAACCCGATGACGGAAGTTTATTTATTATTTATCTAGGCGATTCTTCCAACCTTTACTAACTTCAACTAGTTCTTGCAGTTAGAGAAGCCCTGCATTTACCTTTTCCATGACGCCATGTACTCCTTTTTAAAGAAATTAACTACAAAGTTTGTTGACATAAACGTTGTCAAAGGATGTTTCAACGACCATGACTTTGAAAAAGTGAGTGACCCTGACAACCAACTACACAATGAGGCACTGTTTCACAACCAAGCAGAAAATAAAGTACCGGTATCTCCTAAAAGAAGGTGAAGTTTCTGAACAAAAAGTTACCAAGTTTTATAGGGCGATCACAGAATTCTTTAATAACACCGTCTTGTACTCTTTGAGAATGCTCCCATTAAATGACGATGTGATCAGATGTTCAAAGTTCGTTAACTTCAAAGAAAAACTTAATGTGAACTTTGAAAATGTAGCAACACTGGTCGAAAAACTAGGACTTACATTTACCCCTGATGAATTTGATGAGTTGTCTGATGAGTTTTCTACGTATCAGTTACTTGAAGACAGTGATGTGAATGAAGATGCTTGGAAGGAGGCTACAGATGAAGAGGGATTTATAAGAATGGATATGATTTGGAGCTCCTTGCTAAGAAAACAAAATGCCGATGGATAAAAAATCTTCAAGAATCTTGGGAAGATTGTGGAAGCTGTGTTAGGTTGCACCATTCAAATGCTTCAGAAGAAAGAGTTTTTTCCATGATTCGCAAAAACAAGACCTCTTTTCGATCAAGTTTGAACCTTGAGGGAACTCTATCTTCTATCATAGCTATAAAACTTGCTACAGAGCAAAGTAAAAGTTTCGATCCCTTGCCTAAACTGCTCAAAAAAGCTAAATGTGCCACAATGTTGTATAATGAGGAACATAAGTAATAAAAATATTTAACCTAACTTAACCCTAGCCTACCTAGTCTACTTGAGTTTTTAAACCAAAGTTGTCTCAAAGTGTGCAATTTGTAGCCAAAGTTTAAATTAGTATGGCCATGTAAAATATTCATGCCTTATGTTAATATCAATTCATCTAAAGTTTTTTTTTTCATTTTAGTTATCCCTATATTTAGTTTAAGGATAATTCAATATTCATAGAGCACTCTTAAGTTTTCGTGTAGTTTTTTCTTGACATCTACAATTAAAATGTGTTGGCTAATAGTTGTTCTACTGTAGTTACAGCTTATTTGCTCATCTTTTGGTTTCGCTATAGTATTGAAAAGTATATATTTTGAAAACAAAATTATACTGACATCTTCTACATTAAATTCCTTTTGTAATCAAAATGTTATGTTTAACCAAGAATAAAAACAATAATAATCAAATGATGTACACTTACTATCTGACCTAGTGATTATACTAAAATATTTTAGTTTAATTTTTTCACTAAATACAATAATAATCTTTTTCCTCAAAAAAAATTAACTTTTCATTTTTCAATAAATTTTTTGCAATAGTGCTGTACGGCGATTGTTTACAACAGAAGTTTTTTTTTAAGTTGTACCACTTTCGAGCTTTTCTCTTCATAATGAGTTTGAAAGCCGTAAGTTGCAAATTTATTTTAGTTAAACGGAAAAAATTAAATTTTAAAGGTATTTTTTAGAAAAATGCCATTAACTTTAGTGATTTCAGGCACTTTAACAAGCCTGAAAACTGTTGTCTGGGAGCTTTAAAAATCGTTATTTTGCTTATAATTTTTAAAAATCCCCTTCCCCCAAAACTCTTCCGCATAAAATTTCTTTGAAGTTAGATATATTATATCTATATAATGCGATAATATTATGTAATATCTACAGTATATTCATACGTTACATATATCATTTGTCTAACATCTAATCTCTGCGCACTAGCAAATGAAGGCATACCTGTGCTTGAGTCAGTATTTTTACTACCTCAGTAAGTAACAGAAAATTTTATGTGATGTTCTGCACAACCGAGTTTTCATGTGGTACTTGCATTTACAACAGCATTAAGACTACGAGAGTAAATATTTATTAATTGCAACGTTATTCTGCATCTAATATGAATAATAGAATACACTATGTAAGTTACGTTATTGTGTTTCAGTGTTGTATTGCTATAAGTAAGTTTACATTTTTTTTCACAACTTGCAAATAAAAAGTTCAAGTTTTTCGTTTCCACACCTAGGCTTGACCTGTAGTTTACATAGAAACACAAAAAACCCGTTTTTTTAGGTTTCATGGCTTTTTCAGACAAGGGTGTCCATCGGAACTATTACCAATTATGTTTGTTTATGAAGGGAATTATTAACAAAATTATGATGAAAAAATGAGTATAGTAAAAACAGTATTTGTATTATATTATTTATGTTTATCTCTAGTTTATAATAAACTTCACTTAACATCCTGGAAATGTGTGTAAAATAGAACTAATGTGTAAAATGATACTGCAACTTTAAAAAGCCATCTGACTACTTTAGTAAGCAGATTAATAGATTATAAAAGTAATCATTACCAGTAGTCCAATTATTGTCCGTTCTATTAAGTCACTTAATACTACATTGTCCTGCAGGCACAATACAATTATCAGTAGTCAGTACTGTGAACTGAAAAAGTGCAATAGACATATCTTATTTAATTACCTGCTGCAATTTAAAATAATGTTAATATAATTTAATGTTTAAAATAAAATAATCTATGATTTTTAATTATTTAATTATTAATTTTTTAATGCTAAATATTTTAAGTTATTTTTCATGGTTTTGTGGATTTATTTTCATCATCAACCGTAGCTCTATGACCCTTGGTGGGTCTTGGCCTGCTCCAAGAGTTGATTCCATTCCTCCCTATTGCATGCCCTGGCTTTCCAGTTTCTTATGTTCAGCTTTTCAAGGTCCTCCTCTATTTGGTCTTTGAATCTACTTCAGGATCTTCCCCTTTTTCTACTACCGATTGGTTTCTGGTAGAAAATATGTTTTGTAGGCTATCCTTCCTCCATTCTCTGTATCCTGACACTATCCAGCTCTTTGTAAAGATGGTATAGTTCATAATTAGAACACCTGTGCCACATTCCATTTTCTTGTACTCCTCTAAATATTGTTCTTAGAATCCGTCTTCCACAGCAAGCTAGAAGTCTCTCGCTATTTGTGGATTTATTTAACATGACTTTCATCATTTCAACAGCCAAAGCAGCTCACTCGATAAAACACAAAAAAAATAAAATATAAAATTTTAACTTTTAAACAGTTAATTTGATTTTAACTTTAACTTTAATCAGTTACTTTTTGCAGAAATTAACTTTAACTTTAACTCAGTTGATTTTTTTGGGGTACTAACTTTAATCAGTTAAAAATTTTTATTAACTTTCCCAAGTCTGTTATTAAGTTTATCTCATGTAGTTTTTTAAGAAAGCATTGCATCAATCACCCATTTCAGTTGTCTTTCCTATAGCCCAGATTTGCTTGGCTTCTTCTGATTTCTTATTTTCTAGTGTCAAAGATCCCTATCAAAAGAGAGGAGATTTCAGACCATGGACGAAATTAAGGAGAATTCAATGAGACAGTTGACATAATCCCAAAACAGTTCTTTTGTTATTTTATGAAAAGGGATAGGACTGTGGAATGTGTGTGTAAGGTTCAAAGTTGAATACTTTCTAACTGACAAAGGCAGCATTTAGGCCACGGCCACATTAAAAGAAATCTTAAATGACTGCATAGCCCTGGTATATTTACTTATATGAAGGTTGAAACATCTAGTAACTTGTTCATGGTGAGGAGCAACATAGAAGTTGTATAGTCGTATAATTTTGTGGAAATTTTAACTGTTAAAGAAATTGAACTATTTAAACTGTTTTGGAAATTTAAGTATATTGAAAGAAGCTTGTGATTTTGTGTTAACAGTAAGTTTAGTTTTACATTCTCTGGTGAATCCTTAGTTTTTTAAATTTATTTTCTTTAATAGCCTTTAAGAAGAGCCTCTGATGAAGCCTTCTATAGGTGAAAGCCGGTTTAGGCTGTAAGGTAAAACTTTACGTTTTTACTTATAAAAAACTTAGTGTTCCGAGTTGTCAATACTATAGTGAAATTAAAAATAATCATCTCTTTTTATTACTATTATTTTAATTACTATTGTAATATGTAGAAGTCACTCTTCCTTTTTTTACCCCTTCCCTACCCCGAATAATTTAGGGGACTAGCTCTACTTCTCCCCCCCCCCCAAATAATTCCTGGATCCGCGCCTGGAGAAGCTACCCAACATTCAAAAACTTTATATGAACAGTTGAAGTTCAGCTTTACAGTGTAAATACATTCTTCTTGCACTCTTTGAAAACCTGTTAGCTAACTTGTTTGAATAGTTATCTCTACTGCTGAATGAGCATTTATTGAATGAATTGTATTTCTGATAACTATGAAAATGAATAATGTAAGAACAATGAAAGGGGCTGGAATTTACCTTTCAGTATACCAGAAACTTCAGAGTTTGAAAACTAAAAAGAAGTTCATATTGTTAAAAGTTGCTGTTTTATTTGCTGTGGGCTATGGTCTTCTCAGGGATTCCAAATGTTTTGGCTGTACCTGTGACAGCCATCATCAGTGGAGTGTCACTACTATCGTAGTTGTCACGAAATGATGATGGCTGTCATTGTACAGCCAAAACTTCTGGAATCCTTTAGAAGACCATAACCCACAGCCAAACAGTGCGGCAACTTTTAACAGTGTTGACATTAACCATTAGAGCTAATGTTCTTTTAAAGAGAAGGACGTTCATTAGTGTATTTTATGTGTTGTACCAGATTACACACTATTTCACATTAATGTGATCTATCTATTGGTTGTATTCTGTATATATGATGGCAATATTCTCCCTCCACAATGAGATTTCATTATCAAAGGCATATGGTCTGACATTTAGTCAACTATATTGGTTATTTATGAATTTAGGGAGCAACTTAGGCAGGGATGGTGATATGAACCTGCAAGGCCTGAAAATGGAGAGGGGTGCACGGTTTTCAGCGGTGCAATCTTAATGATAGGATAAAGAATAGGGATGGGAAAGGATGTGAAATGCCTGATTGCTTTCCAACAAGTTGATCATGAAATATAAATAATTGACATATTTTTAAATGCAGCTTTGCTGGATATTCCTTTATTTGAGATTTTGCTGAATATTTCACACTTAAAAGGGTTAATGTCAGAATTGCAGGGTAGTAAAAAGTATAACCTTCAAGTGTCAGAAAGGCGGGGGGGGGAGAGATATCATCTCCAAACATCAGAAAGTCCAAACGGGAGGTTAGCCAACACCACCATTGTGTAGCAGTTTCATTGTCAGTTTTACCGGCAAAAATTTAGTGACTGCGGCAGATGCTAGTCCCTCAACCTCTACTTTTTCCAGTAATACAGCTAGTAGTTCAGAACCTGATCCTCTTGAACAGGTTAAAGAAATAGGAACAGAACAGTATTAAAAAGTGTTGTTCGTATGAAATATACCAGTGATTGTGGACTTTATGAGAGCACTATTAGAGATAAAAAATTAAAAAAAAAGAATTATTATAGAGTGTGGATCATATTGACCAAGTGGGCTGTTTAAAACCATTGACACAAGTGAAAAACGATCTTTTTCAGAATACTATGAATCTTGTAAAACAAAAGGGGGAATAGAACTTAAGAGAACCGGACTTTGCTATTCTCTCAGTTTAAATAAATGTTACTGTTAACCTTGCTGGTTGTTTTGTGCCGTATTTTGTTCGGCTCATGTAAGGCGATTGCCGAGACGGGCGATGTGTTTTAAAACGAGCGGGTTTTTGACGTCACGCGGTCCCACTGCATCTCGTCGTCGTAGGGTATGCAGACCGTTGTTGTGTAGCGATAATATTCAGTTGGCGGGCTCAGCTGTGATTTGTGTGTTCCTGCATCGACCAAGTTTTCGTGGTTAGACAGTTCCATCAAATCGTCCTCATTTCTATTTGAACCCTCAACCAGGTAATCTGCTCTCGGCTGACGGCACTCATCGGTTCAGACTCTGTTGCTCTTCTCTATGAGAGGCTAAATAAAGTTCTGCTCCAGGTATGTATTATTTAACGTGCTTTTAAAATATTTTAATCCCAAAATATATTTTGTCAGTGTTTCAGCTTTAATGGCAAACGATAACTTGTGTGTGCGTGTGTGTCAGTTTTCAATTTGGGCATTAATGCAAATTAGAAATTAACTCAGTATGGAAGTGAATGTTGCGGGTTAAATTGATTTCAGTAAGGAAAATGATAATAGATATCTTGCACTCAGCTGTTTTTTTTTGTGTCATTAATAATCATGGTATACATAGAAGAATAACGTCCTGAATGAAATACTTAAACATAATTAGTGGTTAAATGAAATAACCACTGGTCTGGTGGTTCAATCCAGATTAATACGAATAAGTGGTGATGTGTTTATAGTGGCTGTTGAAGCATTAGAGTGTGTGTTAGCAATTTAATAATGATGGCGTATGTGTGCGAGCTGTGGTGAGATCATGTTCCTTATGACACCCTATACAACTCATTGCCTGTCACAGGTGCTCGAACAAGGGCGAGATGAGTGTCGGGTGTAGACGACCAGCTGTCCACCTTTCTGGCAGAGACGACCCTTAAGCCATGACATGCCGTCAGTCGAGATTCACGCACACAGACACACTCGTGAAGCTACTCTGCCCCAGAACTTATTGGTGCGACCGAGACTCTACCGATTAACCAAGGTTTACTTAAGTACACCGGACGATCCAGGTGGGACCATTCTATTTATTTAATGCTATCTCAACTACCATTACACTGTGAATCCACGGAAGCTCCCAGAAGCAGACTCATGAGGCCGCGTTTAATTGCTACAGTTCTCCAAAAACTCTCATGTTAAGTTCTGTGCCTACATGTGTGGACCTTACATAATTAAGTCTAATGCAATCTATTATATCTTCTTAGAATATGTAAGAAAATTGCACACACACACAGGTATCCGCAGGCTCTGCTCTAAGTTTTACCTTTTATTGAGTTAAATCTATTCGAGAGTTAGTTATTTTCTGCTTGTTCATGTCATGCGGTCATGGCAGAATTCCGGACTAAAGGGGGCTGTCTGATTTCTTTAAGTGTTTAAACTATTTTCTTGATCACATACGCGGAATTGCTTCATTATTATTAATGTGGTAGTTGATTAATATTTTTGAGTCTCTGGTTTGGTTGGGGGCACTTGCATTTCCGGTGTTATTTATATTGACATATTACTGATGCTTAACTGAGAATTACCAAATTTGCCTTGTTAATTATATATTTGTATATTTATTTATTCTTGTTGCAAGGGGTTATTATGAGGGGTTTTGTACAGAAATGGTGGATGTGTGTTATATATGTTGTGTATGTGTTTGTGTGTAATTTTCATTTTTGGAGGGGAATGTGTTAGAAATTATGATATCAAAAATGTGCTTACAAAGTTACTAAAAGGCTAGCCTCTTTAATTTCATTTTTATAGCATTCAAAGATTAGTAATTTTCAATTTTACTTGTGAATAATATTCTTGCAAGAATTAACTTGGACATAGCGTGGCAGGATCCATACAATTTATATTTAAACTTAACTTCACTCACAATCTTATGCTGTAAAGAATACTGACATATATATTGTAATGTAGTCGTGTGTACGGCTACCGTTTTACTCTGTAGAATGTGAATAATGTACAATTTGTGTGTAATGGGTGTATCGTGTCTTCTCTATCCGTAGTTCAAATGCGTGCAACTTCCACAGATTTCGTCCGTTGCGAACGTACGAATAACCAGGTCTCGATGTTCTTACCTGTTGTTCACTAGGGGTGTGAAAATCCCGGTGGCGCCAAATTGTTTTCTTAAAACAATTAAAATAAAATTCAACGGTGTATGACCAGCGCAGCTCAGGCGGTTTGAATAATTCAAATATTTCCGCCCGCCTAGGCCAACTGTAGCGCTCAGCAGTTCGTTGCGTGGGCTGTGTAAATCATTAGGCGTCTGCTAAGATGTACATAAAATATTGTGCACCTCCTAATGAAATTATAACACCGTGGTTACACTCAATACTTATACATTTTTTATTAGTGATTAGTTATTCATTTAATACAAATTATTCTACTACAAATGCTCCGGTTATTTATATGAGACAACTACAGGGTTTGACAAATCGATATTTGAATTGATAACCAGACTTTTCGTAATGGCGTCTGTTGGAAATTATACACAAATTATTAATGTTCGTTTGTCATAGGTTCTTGAGATTATGTTAAAAGGATTACAAATGTTTAAAACAATAAAAATACACACCCTTACATCAGTTAAACTTAAATAATATATTGTGTAGGTATAATTTGTTTAGTGTAGTGTAGTAAAAGTGTTTCCAAGTTATGGATAATTAACAACAGGTTATCTTTGTCAGTTTATAAATTTTCAGTGACTTAGTATTCTTTTCAATCTTTGAAAGTAATTATTTTCAGTTTAGTGAGATTTCGACCTTTAGTGAGAAATAATTAACGTGAGTTTATTTATAAATTTTGGGTAATTTAATAGGTACTTATCACTTCAGTAGATAGGGCGAGTTCATGCGATCTGTTATTCATGGGTTATACTGCAATCCTCTTTAATTTGCATTGGTTTGGGACATCAGGCACCTTTTCCAGTTTAATCGGTAGGAATTTATTTTCTTTTTTCGTTAATTCGGTCTCGACCTCAGTAATATGGTTCCATTCATCGTTTTACTTCTTGGTATTCACTTGGTAGTAACTTCTTCTGATATTTTTAATGTTTCAATTGACAATTTTGGTCACTCGAAAACTAGCGTCTATTCAACGAAAGCGTCATATATCCAGTAAAGAAATCTAACGGTAATTAGACACCAAACGACTGTTGTCATAGCAACCAAATAATCTTGATTGGTTAATTCTGAAGTAGTCTATTGTTATCAAATTTTGAATTTTTATTCAAAATAAATGCATATCTTCTTTTTGATTATAGTCTTCTGTCCTCTTCCCTACATATTAAATATTATCACCACTGTTATTATTTCCTTTCAAAGATTAATTTGGTATCCCATAATGTACGTTTTTATGAAATATCAATGTTTGTACAAATCTGTTAATACTTGGTATTTACATTTCTCTTTTAAACTAAGTTCTTATTCTAATATTTTTTCCTTAAAATGATTTATAAATTATTCTCGGCTATTTACTTGCCTTGAATTTCTTAATCTCCTGGTTGTTTTTATACAGTTTGCAATTATTTATCATTGACAGTTATACATTTCCTAGGCCTTAGTAGCCATTGATTATTTCTATTTAAATTATTCTAATTATATTTCATCTCACTACAAAGTTTTTGTTCTGTTGTTATAAATGATTTGTTTAGTGGTTGTTATGTCTTGAGTTTGTTTTTGTTCTGAACATATGTCAGAATTATTTTTTATGTCTTAATACTTAAAAAATATAACACTTAGGCCTATGGACTGTAAGTTCCCTCCAGCCATATCCTCTTCATAATTGAAACAAACAATTCTTTACAAGTTATTAGTAACTGTTGTTTTTAACATTAATTTCCTTCTTTGCTACTACTCTGAGTAATAAACATCATTACTTCTTGTAAATTTATTTAACTTAATTTCCCTCATAACATAGGGTATTTACTAACTATATTTTTAATTACTTAAGTCTTTACTACTACTTTTCAACATCCCATGTTAACACAAACAGTTTATTTTACCTGGGCTTTCTCCCCTGAATAATATTGTATTCTTTATCTATTTCTAATCTAAACACTATCTCTAATTACCCTTAACTATATATATTTTTTGCAATTCCACTCTTAAATCTTTCAATGGTCCTTCATTGATTCATTGAGTGTTTATTTATCTATCACTATCTTTTTAATTACACTATTGCTTACAATATCCTTTTTCACACATCACTGTCACTGTTATCACTTTTTATTTTACACTTATTGGTGGGTAAACCCTATTATTATTTCTCTATGTCACTTAATTATATTCATTATATTTCTCACTATCTCACTATCATTACAAAGTTTATTTGTATCTAACGAGTTCATGTCTCTTTCTAGATTTCTTATTTACATATACTACTAATTCGTGGGTTAGTGTATTTTTATTTAAGGGATTTTTATTAATTATGGGTCATATTTGTCACATTGATAATATTAACATTTCTTTTTTATATTGGTTAATCACCGGTTTTGTTTCCTTTTTTGATATTGGATGGTATCATCACCCCCTTCCCTCTTCTAGATTATTTGTCTGTGTTTCATCACCTTGGTTCATTTTATTTTCTTAGCAGTTGGTTTGGTCCATTATTTAAATTCATTCTTCTTCTCCTTCACTTCCATCTTGTCTCGCTTTATTTTGGTTAATATCTGGCCAATCTCTGGGGTTGGGTCAATGTCATTTGTCTGTCAGTCTAGTTTGTATTTCTTATTTAATAATTATATTTACTACTCTCATTCTTGTTATTATTTATTTATCAAAATATATTATTTCTTAGCATTTTTTACATACTTATTGATATCAAATATGATCAGGGTTTGGCAATGTTATAATATATATATATATATATATAATCCTGCAGTTCTATTTTACTCATTGTTGAGTTCACAACTTGTGATGTCATGTAAGGTTTGCATGCTCAATAAAGTTCACGCTTGTTTGTTAATAGACTTTTCATTTGCAAGTCCTGTCATTCACCTGGGGGGACATGTCTGTAATTGTAGCTTGGGCCTTTGCACACTTATGCTTCCTCTAGGTTCGCCACCTAGTTCTAAATATTATGTCTCTCCCCTTTGCAAAAAAAATTTTATAAAAACAAAATAAAATAAAAATAAAATTCAAAAAAAAAATTACAAAAAAAAACAAAATAAAAGGGGGGGTTGCAAATGGTAGCAGAGCGTGGTTATGATTCTATGGATGTAGTAGATATTATTTCTGCTTTAATGTTTTTTTGAACTTTGGAAGTTTTAGAATCTGGGGACTTGCATTTATTTTCTTAAATGAAACTTGGTGTGGCTACAGCCATGTCAGCTGGTGTTGGGACTTGCAAATTATTTCAAATTATTATTTTTGATCTGAGTCCAAGTGTTTAAAGAAAAGTTAATTGCAATGTAATGGTTTAATAAAATGAATAATCTGAATAATGACATATTTTATAAGAAATGAATAAGGGGTTGATTAAGTTTAAAATGATTTAATATGTGTTAGTGTTTAAGTAATTATTTTGTGATGTTGAGTGTAAGGTAGGTTTTGGAAAGGGGTTATAAGCATGTGGTTAACAGTTTTCAATATGAATGGGAGCTAATTGATTTTACTTTGTCATACTCTGGAGCTTAGACAGATTTTGAACATGATGGGAGCCGTCAGTACTTATTGATTTTGATTGGGACTTGTTCTGTGAAAGAGACTACGTGTTTTATAGCACCCCCGTTATGTAGTATTTGCTTATTGAGGGCATTCCATTGCGGTATTGTGGATTATGAATGCGGTTATGGTCCGACTAGATGTCATGGTGTTGATAGATATATATTTTCGAATCATGTTGGATGTTATGTATACTTTGTGGATTGTGTATAGTGAGTCAGTTTTGTTGTTTTGTGTTGTGTTCTCTTCTGGGCATTTTGAATGGCTGTTTCTCTGCCATTCTTATACACCCATCTCGTCGTATCGCTAGAGCATTCTGGAGCCACTTGAATGATCAAGTTCTTCCTGTCGTTTTCTTTAATTGTTGTTTTTACGTTGTGGTGTGTGAAGGTTGCGCGGTCATGTCTAGTTCAGTGAATGTGGATTTATTTGTAAAAGATGAGCTCGAGTGGGAGGTCCGGTTCCGGGGTCGGAAGCGGCAGGAGACGGTTGTTTCATTAAGGAAGCAACTGCGGGAGGCTCTTGCCTCCGGTGAGGCACCGAGTGGTAGAGTGTTGCTCACAGATGTCACGGCCGAGGTGGAGCTGTGTATGGAGAAGTTCTCTGAACTTCGAGATTTGGCCGAAGGCCTGCAGTCGGCGGCACCAGCCTCTACGGCCAGACAGAGGGTGCGCCAGCGGTTACAACATGTTTTGTGCCGGTTACAGAACGCTGAATCACAAGCTACCACCTCGGAATTAGAAATAACGTTATCCCCCTTAGGGAACAAGTGGCGATGGCATTGCGAGAGTTTTCTCTCGGCCAGCGTCGTCCTGTGGATGCGAATTCCGGGTCTTCTTCTTTTGAGACGGCGGCCAAGTTGGAGCCCCCTGCGCAAGTTCCTGCCTTTTCGGGGATGGCTGCCGCGAGCTATCACAAGCTCCCTAACCCACTGTCGGAGGTCATTCAGCGCCTCCCAGTCGTGGATGGATTGGATCTTGAGACACTTTTGAAATTCTTGCGTATTCTTTTTCAATTGGCGGATTTCCCAGGGCTGTCGGAGCGGACCTTGCTTGAGCTCATTTACCCGTACTGCCGCGGATCTATGGCTGAGCGGCTGACGAGCACCCTTCGGGATGGTGGTGGCATTGACCATTTTCATCGGGAAGTGCTGGACGCTTTTATACCGGGAAGGCTGCGCGATCAGCTACGACATAAACATTTTTATAGGGTCCAAGCAAGTGGCGAGGCCCTCGCTCATGTCATTTCTAGCGTTAAAGACGCGGCCAGGATCCTGAGGCTGGGGTTGCCTGAACCTGAAATTATTCAAACTATTCTGGAAGGCGCGACGCCTCAAGAACGGTCACGCTTAGTATTTGCTGTACGTCCCCAAATTTTTATCGATCTGGACCGGCTATGTGCCATGTCCAAGACAATCCAAGGTAATGACGACACTAGATGTCACGAGGCTAGGAGTAGCGCAGATCGCCAGGCTGTAGAACGACGTGTTGGGCAGCCCGGGTCTTGGGGTTCTCGGTCTGCGCCTGTTCAAAGCTGTGAGGTGCGTGAATCATTTTGTTACAGGTGTCAAAGACCCGGTCACGTTGCGCGTTATTGTTCTGACTTTAGACAGCGCCCGGGGACTTCCCGAAAGGTAAACAACCCAAAAAACGTAAGTACCCGGGGAAGATAAGTCGGAAGTGGTCTTCCCCGTTAGGTCACTCTGTTCCTGTTTCACTTAACCCCAGGCGGGTAGTAGGTCCCGGATCGTCTGGCTCCAAGGTCCTGCAAACTGTCTCCAACTACAGTTCGGTATGCCCCTTCCTGTTGGTCGAGTTGAAAAAGGGTCAGCTCAGAGCCTTAGTTGACTCTGGATCAGCCCGATCCATAATTTCATCAAGAGTATGTGCGGACCTTGAAAAACAGGGCTTAGTAATAGGGTCGGATCGGTCTTCGGTGGTATGCTGGACTGCATCGCGGGAAGTTCTGCCCATCTCCCGGGTGGTTTCCTTAAAGATTAAAAGCGAGTGTTTTTCATGGGTGTGGCGATTTTTGGTTTCTCCGGCTCTGGGAGTCGACTGTATCGTGGGTGCCGATTTCATCTCCAAGAGTGGTCTCGTTTTAGATATTCAAGGGCACCACTGTTATTTTAAGTTTAATCGGGAAGTTGTCATTCCTTTCCTTGGGTACCAGGGAGCTAAGGGAGGTATCCAGGAGGTTGTGTGTCCCGATTCAGGAAGAGACCATCTCACTCCGTTCCAGAAGCATGCCTTAGATCAGTTGTGTGAGCAATTCCCTACTGTATTAACTCCCACCTTGGGGCTCACGCATCTTTTGGAGTATAAGATCCTCTTAACGGACTCCACCGCTGTACGTTCACACCCATACAAGTTCGCTCCTCCGAAGATGGCTGTTCTAAGAGAGAAGGTTCAGGAATTGCTTAAGCAAGGGGTGATTGAGCCTTCTAATTCTAGCTATGCTAGTCCAGCATTTCTGGTGCCCAAGCCTGGGGGTAAACAGCGTATGGTCGTTGACTATCGCAAATTAAATGCTAACATAGAGGTAGATTCTGTTCCTCTTCCGGACTTACATTCTGCTTTTGATTGGTTCAGTGGGGCCAGATACTTCACCATCTTTGACCTAAATGCCGCCTATCATCAGATTCCTCTGTCTAAGGAAAGCCGTCCTTATACGGCATTCTGCGTGCCATGGAATCTTTACCAGTATACTAGAGTATCCATGGGTCTGGCTGTGGGGGCCCAATCTCACGCGACTTCTGGACACTGTATTCCATGATGTGAAATTTAAATTTACCTTCAATTATCTGGACGACCTTTTAGCCTACAGCAAAACGTACGAGGAGCATTTGTGTCATCTGAGAGAGGTGATGTGTCGGTTGAGGAGTGCTGGCCTCACTGTCAATCCGGAGAAGGTAAAATTTGCACAACAGAGTATTTCGTTTTTGGGGCATCTGGTCTCACATGGGGGTGTGACGGTCGACCCGGAGAGGACGCAAGGCATCCGAGATTTTCCTCCCCCTAGGGATGCGAAGGGTATTGCCAGATTTGTAGGCATGATTAATTTTTATCGTAGGTTCATCCCTAATGCCGCGGAGATTGTCGTCCCCTTAAACGAACTAAGAAAAAAAGGTACAAAATTTTTATGGGGTGAGAGGCAACAGCGGGCCTTTGATACCCTCAAGGAGGCGATCGTCTTCCCCCCGTGTTGCGGATGCCTGACTTTTCTAAAACTTTCATTTTGCAAACGGACGCAAGTTCTGTTGCGCTCGGGGCGGTTCTGTCCCAGGAGGTTGATGGTGCTAGGCAGCCGGTGGCGTTTATATCCAGGACTTTGACCCAACAAGAGAGGAAGTCGTCAGTGTATGAACTAGAGTGTCTAGCTGTCGTGTACGCTCTAGATAAGTTCAGGCGTTTCCTGGAACATGCTGAGTTCCTGCTCGAGACCGATAATCAGGCTCTCTCTTGGCTTCTCGCTCATCCCCGGCAACTGGGTAAAATAGGACGTTGAGTGGTCAAGATCTCATCCTTTAAATTCAAAGTGCAACACATTAGGGGAACACAAAATGTTGTTGCAGACGCCTTGTCACGTATGTTCTCCCAACCCAATGAAGCCCATTCTGAGCAACCCTGTTCTGTTCTGCTGGACTTTCCTTTGGCTTTTACTGATGTGTTACCCCATCAGTTAAATGATGAAGAGTTGGGTCCGATCATCCAACACCTAAAAGAGGGTAACGTACAGGCCCCATATTTCTTGTCCAAGGGCGTCCTGTGCTGCCGAGAACGAAAAGGACGTGCCCCGAAGATTGTGCTGCCTAGCAAGCTCGTGCCCATGGTCTTCAGCTACTATCATGATTCCCCAGTAGGTGGCCATAAGGGAATTATTATTTGCAATAAACACAGGACACGAATTCCCAAACATAACCAATGTATCACTAATAAAACATATACCACACAAAGGCACCATAATGAACATTTGGGAAAATTTACAGATATACAAACATAAAACACAAAACAAACTAATACCAGAACAAATACAAATCAATACAAAACATGACACAATATTCAAAGCACTCAACATCGAAAATACACAAAATACAAAAACATATACCACAACCACACACAATAATACAACTTTAAAAGACCAAAGACCAACAAACAACCTCAATAACATCCAGCAGCCAACACACAAATACTTCACCAGAAACAAGATGGCGAAGGCTGAAGATGAGAGAACAGGAACTCTCGAAACATGTTCCACATAGAAAAAACATCTTGACGTAAATTTAGTATAAATATTAAAGTATTATATACATCAAGAAACGGACTGTAGCAGAAAGTGATTTATATATATATATATATATATATATATATATATATATATATTGTAACGTTGTCGTGTGAACGGCTACCGTTTTATTCTGCAAAATGTGAATAATGTACAATTTGTGTGTGATGGGTGTAATGTGTCTTCTCTATCCGTAGTTCTAATGCTTGCAACTTCCGCAGATTTCGTTCGTTGCGAACGTACGAATAACCAGGTCTTGATGTTCTTACCTGATGTTCATTAGGAGTATGAAATTCCCGGTGGCGCCAAATTGTTTTCTTAAAACAATTAAAATAAAATTCAAAGTTGTATGACCAGCGCAGCTCAGGCGGTTTGAATAATTCAAATATTTCCGCCAGCTAGGCCCACTGGAGCACACAGCAGTTCGATGCGTGGGCTGTGTAAATCGTTAGTCATCTGCTAAAATGTACATAAAATATTGTGCACCTCCTAATGAAATTATAACACCGTGGTTACACTCAATACTTACACATTTTTTATTAGTGATTGTTATTCATTTAATACAAATTATTCTAATACAAATGCTCCGGTTGTTTATATGAGACAATTACAGGGTTTGACAATCGATATTTGAATTGCTAACCAGACGTTTAATGATGGCGTCTGTTGAAAATTGTATACAAGTTATTAATGTTGGTTTGTCATAGGTTCTTGAGGTTACGTTCAAAGGATTACAAATGTTTAAAAACAATAAAAATACACACCCTTACATCAAGTAAACTTAACTAACATATTGTGTAGGTATAATTTGTTTAGCGCAGTGTAGTAAAAGTGTTTACAAGTTATGGATCATTAACAACAGTTTATATTGGTTAGTTTATAAATTGTCAGTGACTTAGTATTCTTTTTAATCTCTGAAAGTAATTAATTTCAGTTCAGTGAGATTTCGACCTTTAGTGAGATAATTAACGTGAGTTTATTTATATATTTTGGGTAATTTAAGAGGTACTTATCACTTCCGTAGTTATGGCGAATTCATACGATCTGTTATTCATGGGTTATACTATAATCTTCTTTAATTTGCTGGGTTCAGGACATCAGGCATCTTTTCCAGTTTAATTGGTAGTAATTTATTTTCTTTTTTCGTTAATTTGGCCTCAACTTCAATAATATGGTTCCAGTCTTTGTCTTATGTCTTGGTATACACTTAGTAATAACTTCTTTTGATATTTTCTATGTTTTAATTGACAATTTTGGTCACTCGAAAATTAGCGTCTATACCATTAAAGCGTCATGCATTCAGTAAAAAAATCTAACGGTATTTTTTGCTTGTTACTCCACAGTTTCCATGGTAACGTAATTATTCTACCTGGTCGATCTCAAAATAAACACATTGTTATCAAACTTTGAATTTTTTGTTTAATTTGAATAAATATTTTATAATGGCTATATTTACTTGGGGATAATTTCAATGGTTGTAATCTTTACATAGATGTTCCTATTTTCTTTCAAAGATTAGTTTGATATCTTACAAGATTGGTCTAAGTCATGTATTAATGTTTTAGTCCAAAATTGATAATACTATGTTAATACATAATTTACTTATTTCTAAGTTTTAATATAATTCTGCCATGTTCCCTTTCGTTACACATAATTAATATATTTTGCCTATTATTTCTTATAAAGGTATTGCTATTATTTTCTTTATAAATTCCTTACTTACTTAAAACATACTAACATATTACTGTAAAACTATTTCTTCTGGTATTTATTGCCTTAAACATTAAGCCAATAACTTCTTTCTTTAAATTAACAAATGAACAAATTTGGTGAGTGTTATATCTACACCATCTCTTTTATAACAGTAATCACCCTGGTGATTTTTATACTGAGATAATATTTTTCTTTTTTTTTTACATTCACAATTATTCTGTGTCTTTCAGTCTAATATACTTAACTTAATTGCTCATTTAACATGTGCTTATATTTTGGGTTTGTCACACTTGTTTAACTCTTTTTTCTTAAGATTATATGCTGTTTATTTTATTACACTTATCACTTCACTGTTCATCTTTGTCACTCCCTACCTATCTCTAATTACCCTTATATTTCTCACGATCTCACTATTATTACAAAGTTTTTGTATCTAATGAGTTCATGTCTCTTTTGTTAACTTCAGACTGTCACATATCATTTTATAATATGCAAACAACATGGTATTGTAAATACATCTTTCAAATAAAACATAACTTTGTATATATTGTCATTAAAGTGATAAGAATTGGTCTGAAATGTCATAATTAGTAATAATAACAACAATTTAATAATGTTAAAATATATTGTGTTAATTGAAACATACTACATCTGTAGCAACAGCAATAATATTAGCGAATAAATAAACTCTCCAAAACCTTATACTTTCAAACACATAATGCTGAAATAATATACATACTGCTGAAATAATCCTAGTAAAAGTTCCAAAGTATATAGTAGGATATACAATTTGTTCTCTGATTGAATCACGCACACATTTCTATTCCCTGTCTGTATGAGTGTAATTTTAAACATAACAGCTGACACATCACCTATAGATAAGGATGTACATACAATCATATCTACACATGGTTTTTTTATGTATAACAATTGCTGAGATACTGTCATTTACAAGTTACCACTAATAAAAATTTAAACATAAATTCTTAACCATAATAAAAAATTATGCTCTTTTAAAACAATCTTGTGAGTTAATTGTTATGGCCATGTAATCCTTTTTTTTTTCTTTTTTTTCTTCACTGTCTTCTTGTCTCGCTTTACTTTGGTTAATATCTGGCCAATCTCTGGGGTTGGGTCAATGTCAGTTGTCTGTCAGTCTAGTTCGTATTTTCTTGTTTTGTAACCACCTTTGGTTGTATTCTTCCTCCTTCACTATTGATTATATTTACTACTTTCATTCTCGTTATCATTTATCTATCAAAATATATTGTTTCTTGGCATTTTTTACATACTTTTTAATATCAAATGTGATCAGGGTTTGGCAATGTTATAATATATATATATATTGTAGTGTGACAGATATAAGCATAATATTGAATGGCAATTGATCATTAGAATAATAAAGTTATAATATTTAAATTTGGAAGAAAGCATTAAGTTTAATATAAAAAGATTAATTCATAGCAACTGTGGAAAGAAATCATTATTATAAAGAAAATACAAGTTCAAATAAAAGGAGTTACTAGTGATGAGTCATCCAAGACCAGTCTCATAACCAAAGGTTTTCAAGGTATAACCCAGGAAGGTAAAAAAGTAAATAACCAAGCAGTACAGAATATGACCAAACCCACAACGAGGAAGAATAAATAGAAGAGAAACCCTAAAATAAGCCAAGATCAAACAATACAGGTGGTGTATTTCTGAAATAAAGAAGAAGATGGAGAAGATCCCAAGAAACCTGATGGCATCATCAAGAAGATGGAGAAGATACCAGTCCCAGAAGGCAGGAGAAAAGAAGACTGATGAAAGAAGAAGAAGGCAGCATCCTGAAGAAGATGTCATGCTCTTATAAAAGACACCCAAATCCCTATATCCCCAAAATAAATATTTAAAAATAAAAGTATAACGAAATAAAAACCACATACATATAAATTTAAGAGAGAGAAGTGTATAAAGTAAAAGTTGCCTGTGAACTAAGATGAAACAATAATATAGTACCCATGGAACAAATCTCCATTGAAAAAACGCTAACCAATTTATTATGTTAATAAGACTATACGACCATTTAGCATTAACATAATATATAAGTGCAAAGTGAACCAGTGATAGTTTTGGGTATTATAAAAAATGAACCTTGTGTTTCATTCTTGGCAATCACAAACATTGGATGCAATGAAATATGCAATTTTCAATGACTTGAAATGTGTACTGTGACAATATGTTGTTCATAAGACATGAATCTGTTTAAAATAACATTTTGTTTTACATGAAAAAAGAAAAACAGATTTCATAGTACTTTTCGAACAATTAATACTATTTATTTATTAATGACAGGGTACAATTCCCCAAAGACAATGGGTAAAAGACGGTATAAAAACTGTAGAATCCTACTTATAATAATAGTTAGAAATAAGAATATAAATATAAGGTTTTTATGTATATAGTATAAGAATGTTTAAAAATGTTTTAGATATAAGGCCATTTGTTTGGGTCTGATACAACTAACATCAGAACTATAAAAATAGTTACTACTTGTAAATAGTAGAGAGTAATTAAGATGTTAGTTAGTAAAAAACCTTTTTTGTAAACCATATTTCCATGTTAGAAATAAGGATTTTGTTGTAGAAATGTCTGACTTGAAGACAACCATTTATTTAAAAAAAATATTCTTTATTTGTTTTAACTATTATTTGTATTGTAACCAATACTAATTGTTATTGTGTAATTTGAAAACATGTTTAATTTATAATACTATATGTAAAAGTCAGAGAGGGTATCACACATCATATATTGTTTGTAAAATATTTTGTAAGAAAAATTGTTAAAAAAAAATCTAGGCCAGAGAATGGAAACTAAACTTCATCAAAACAGAGAAATTGCTCAATTAAATGCAAATAAACAAAAGGGGTTTAGACAAAATAAACTTGAGATCATGCCATATAATTGCACATACCATTTAGAGAGATTTTAATAAATTATATTCAGAATTATAAATAAAATGAAAATGACTAAACTCAGAAATTTGGACATGGGAGTCATATATTTCAGAATAATGTTTCAGAATACAACTAATTCAATTAATTACCAGAAAATAAGGGAATATGAACCTTTTAATACAATATAGGATTATTAATATTAAATATAACTGATAAAATGACTGAATTTATATAATGACAGGAAGTAAATTTTGATGTTTTGACTTTTCAGAGTATACCAAACTGAAAGTAAAATTACTATTTTTTGGACAGAAAACACTATAAAACGGCATTATTTAATCTGAAAATAAGCTGAATGAACTGAAAGATTAATTTAAATAACATCTAGTGAATAAAATTGACAAATAACCAAAGTTTAGGCAATTATATAGTGAACTTTAAAGTGTGCACAGGATATGAAAATATATTTGAACAATGTTAAGAATAATATTATATTGGCTAAGAGTTTAATTGAAACTGGAGGAAACAGTTAGTTGATTATTGGTATTCGAACGGTTAACATAAACGAGAGTTTTGTGACGATCTAACCTATCTTACAACGGTAAAGTTAAGTGGCGAACAGTACGTTACTGTGAAGTCGAGAGTGAATTATAAAATCCTTCCAGAACATATACATTGTGACAAAAACAATCAAGAAACACTAATTAACACTAAACAATACATTTCTACTCCGAAAAACACCACAAAACACCAGAAAACTGTATAACACATTAACCAAATTAGTGTCGGAATTGGGAAAAGTGTTTTGACTTATAATTACACGGATACACTAAATATAACTCAGAAACAGTACACCAGTCACTACACAACATTTAACAAGAGATTTGCAGACACAAGAACAGGAATACTGCCAGAAAATACATTATTTGGAACGCAGCAGGAACGAGCAACATTTTGATCAACTTGATGGCCGCCATTTGCTTTTGACGATCCCAGTGCCTTCTCCTAGTTCAGCCCAGCTGTTTGGTGAAAACAATTATTTTATGTTCAAATTATTATTCAATGTTTGTGTTTAGTAATAATTATTCATTTGATGTAACGTTATACTTTTAAATATTAGCCCGATTTCTCTGACTTTGATAATAACTGGCTGTTTAAAGAACCCTGTACGATTTTTATATAATACTTTGTAATTTTTTCGATATCCTGAGAATCGATATTAATCGATAAGAGTCAATATTGCCATTAATTAATAAAACATTAATACTTTTCAATACTTAATAGTTCTTTATTTCTTCAATAATACTAATTACCAATAATATAATTCTAATTGATAATCTACAAGGACTTTACCACCTATAAGTGAAGATAACCTAAAAAATAAAAAGATAAACAAGTATCGATTGGTTTGAAGACAATCTTATGAGTGGTGGTAGTTTATTTAAAATATACCAAAACTTTAATAAAAATTTTCAGAAGAGCATTACACTTTTCAAAACTTCACAGCACTATATTAATTAATTGATTTTAATTAATTAATTAATTAAATTTAAAATTTTTTTAATTATTTTTTTTATAAACATAATTTTTTTTTAATTTTCTTCAAAACAATAATTTTTGTTTTGAAACTTTCGGTGAAGCTGAACATATATTTCTTCATCAACATTACGCTACTCGACCAGTCTTGCTACCATTGAGACTCGACCAGCTGGGAAACTTAAGGAAGTGTTTCAGGCCAGTAAGACGTCGAGAGCCACACCAATTTAAACACACCAATTTAAGAACACACACATCAATCTTTTTATTATTATTACAAATTGGCGCACAACTTTAGGAGCTTTAATTAGCGATTGGAAGGCCAATACAATCTGCCCAATCACTAGTTGGAGCTAGGCAACAGCTACAAAGCCAGAGAATTTCAAGGGAAAATGCAACGACGTGCAACATCTAAGAAACGGGCGGCGGAGGCCGAAAAAGAAATAGAAGTCGATATGGACAACAAAGAGGCAACGCCAGTAGAGGTGGAAGAGTTTTTACCGCCGGTGTTGTCCAAACAAACTGAACAACCGGAGATACCCACACAGACAGGGGAAGTCAATATCCAAGAGGAACGACCTGAGAAATCCAAAACAGTAGAAGGTCCAATTCTAGAGAGAATGATGGAAATGTTCCTTCAAATGAGTCAGAGAATAGAAGAGAGCAACAAATCCAACAAGGAAGAGTTGAAGAAGGAAATGGAGGATAATAGTAAGAAAATGGACAAGAAAATGGAATCCACAAGTAAGGAATTAAAGGAAGACTTGAGTAAGAAAATGGGGAGTGATAACCAGTCCTTGAAAGAAGATTTAGGAAATAAGATCGAAACAACAAATAAGAAGCTGAAAGAGAAGATAGAAGAAAACAGCAAGAAGATGGAAGAAAAGATGGAAGAAAACAGCAAGAAGATGGAAGAGAAGATGGAAGAAACAGCAAGAAGATGGAAGAGAAGATGGAAGAAAACAGCAAGAAGATGGAAGAGAGGATGGGAGGAAAGTTAGAAGAATTGAAGAAGGATAATCAATCCACAAAAGAAGAGTTGACTGGGATGAACAAGAACATGGAAGAATTGAAGGAAGACAACCAATCGTTCAAGGAAGAATTCAAGGCGACTAAAGAAGAGTTGATTAATAAAATTGAAAATACCAATCAGAAAATAGATGAAACCAGGAAGAAGATAGAGAAGAACAACCGACAATTGAAGGAAGAGTTGAAAGAAGATAACAGGAAGTTGGAAGAGAAGATGGGGGAGAAATTGGAAGAATTGAGAGAAGACAATCAAATTTTAAGAGAAGAGTTAAGGGAGGTAAATCAGGAGAATTTGGACAAACTGGACGAAAGAATGGAATTGTTGCGAGAAGAAATGAATAAGGAAATCAAGGTTAACAAAAAAGCGATGGATAAGAAGATGGAAGAAGAAAATATAATGGTCAATCGACAGATTCGAGAGATTGATGGAAAGTGCAACCAGACCGAAAAGGAGGTGAATGAGTTTAAAGAAGTGGTGAACATCAAGTTCACAAATATCGAAGAACATAGTCGTAGGAAGGTAGAAGAACAGAGGAAGGAAAATCAAGAAGAATTCGGAAAAGTACACAACCAGGTCACAGAACGATGTAATGATATACAAGAGACCATGGCCAATATCACCGGTCAGGTGCGACAAAGCCGAGAGGAGATGGAAGCGATTAGAAACAGACCGACTCATTTCACCGGATTGCCCGTCAACGAAAGCCGAGAGTGGCTCAACTTCCGGCAATACAAACGCAAGCCGATGGAGTTCCTGGCTAGGGTAGAAGAATATTTGACCAAGCATAAAATTACCCAATGGAGCCATAGCAGGGAGATATTCGACGAGTCTTTCCGAGACATAACAGATAATTGGTGGATGGCCAACCGGAGTGAAATTTCCGACTACCAACAGTTCCGGAAATTGTTTAAGACAAAATACTGGTCTGAGACCACCCAGAACTTGATCCGTGACAATATTTGTAATGGAAGATACAGGTCACAATTAGGTAGCAGTATGACGGCATTATTCTTGGGGAAGGTGTGTATGGCAAAACACCTTGAGCCAGCAATCCCAGAAGAATGTTTAGTGAACAAGATATCGTATCACTATGAGGAGGACATTATCAGGGCCCGGAGAGGTAGCCAGATCAAGACGATCCAGGGAATGACCGAGTTATTGGAGGGATACGAGAACGAAGAGTATTATCGGCAGAGCAGAAAGAGAAATGAGAGACCAGAAGCAAGGCCGACTACCTACCCCAATAACCATACAAGTAACCGGAACCAGCCCAATAATTACGACGGCCCTAACAACCAGCCGCGTAATAACCAGTTTAACGGTAATTTTAACGGCGTAAGGAATAACAACCCCTACCCAAATAATAGAAACAATTTTTATCAACAAAATAATAATGTCCCATACAGTCAGAGAAATCCATATCCCAACAATAATGGTGACAGACCTTACCCACCTAACCGAAATTACTATAATAATAATTTTAGTAATAACAATAATAGCAATAGTAATAACCGAGTGTCGCGTCCTAGGGTAAATTTTATAAGAGCAGAGGATCGCGGACCCAGGAGATATTATCAACCGAGGAGGAGCAGCTTCCACGGCGCCGACCGAAGATGGAGGAGTGCGGAACGAGACGGCCCAAGACACGAACAGGGAAGACGAAGTACCAGCCTGGAAGATCTTGGCAGACAACAGAACAGGGCGTTAAACATCAACCAGGGTACAGAACGTCAGGAAACAAACCAGAGTTTCCCGAACGATGCCTCGGTCAATAATAACACAAACAATGAACAAAATACTTTAAACGAGAGGAGGCAGTAATCAACAACGATGACCCGTTACTGCTTATACTTCCTGGGTTAGAAAAGGATGATTTGCAACAAGCAAACAATAATAAGAATATCACTATCATAAGTAACCATTATCTGAAAGACATACGAACTGAACTTTTGGAAGAGAACGAGAAGAGTCTCAGCAACAGTAATAATGAGATAATTTATATAACAGCGGAGGTGGAAGGAGTTCCCGCTAAAATAATGATAGACACAGGAGCTAATATTTCAATAATAAACTCCAATGAGTTGGAGAGAATACAATGTACATGTGGAAAAACTTTGCCAATGTTACCAGTCAACAACATTGTGTTGGTAGGTGCAACTGGCCGCCAGAATAAAACCATTAGGAAGCAAGTTTCCTTAAGTGTCGTTAGCCGTGATATAGCTTTAGACATGGAATTTTTAATCGCCACCGGATTACCATTTGACATCTTAGTCGGTTGCGATATTCTTCGTAGATATTCGGCAGTAATCGATCTTAATTTAAATAGAGTATCACTTTTCCCAGACGGAGTAACATGGACCGCAGATCTGGTAGGAAGCACAACTATACTTCCCAGCCCAATACATCAACAACTTCGGAAAATTAATATTATAAGAAACAGCCCTCTTTATAAACCCATAATATACAATCATGGAGGAGAGGATTTATGGTCAGTTAAGATCCAAGAAATACGGAATTTCCAGTGCGGAAGCGATAACGAGAAAATACCAACACATCTGGCTGATCGTCTAATCGCTATATATGAGAAATACAAGGCGGTGTTTTCTGATGAACCAGGGAAGGTAAAAAACTACCAGTGCCAACTTCGTTTTAAAGAAAACGTAGAGTTTAACCGGAGGTCATATCCAATAGCGCAGTCGCTCAAAGAAGCCGTGAGAACAGAGATAAACAAGATGATAGAAAACGACATAATTGAGATTAGTCAATCACCTTACACTAGTCCAATTATTGCTGTTCCGAAGAAAGACGGACAAGTCCGGCTCTGTTTAGATGCGCGTGAGTTGAACAAGACAATTGTAAATGACAGAACCTCTCCCGGTGAAATAGAAGAAATCTTAAAGCGTTTTCATGGTACTAGATTTATTAGCACTTGGGATACGGTCTGTGGTTATTGGCAGGTAGAGCTGCATCCACGAAGCCGCCAGTATGTAGCGTTCATTTTCGAAGGGCGCAATTACCAGTTCAAGAGACTGCCTTTCGGACTTGTCAATTCTGTCGCCATATTTGTGGCATGCATGGACCAGATTTTGGGACCAGAAGCGCTCCAATTTACCACCGTCTATGTTGACGATTTACTAATTACATCCGGAACCTGGGAGGAGCACTGTTACAGAGTGGAATTTGTACTAAACAAACTAGCGCAGAACAACATAACACTGAAGTTGGAGAAATCCAAGTTCATAGCGCGCGAGGTACAATTCTTAGGCTTCAACCTAGACGACCGAGGTATTACCCCATCAGCAGAAAAAGTGGAGGCAATTCAGAGGTTCCCGCAACCAAGAAACAGGAAACAATTGCAATCTTTCCTCGGACTCTGTAACTATTACAGGAAGTTTCAGAGCCGATATTCCGAGTTGACCGCCAAGTTTCAACCACAGTTATCTGCCAAAAACAAATGGACTTGGGGTGAAGATCAAGATATTACTTTCCGTTTGATAAAAGAGAAGTTTCTGGAGAGTGTCATACTTCGTCACCCAGATTTTAAGAAACCGTTCTTTCTAAACTGTGACGCTAGCGATCTAAGCTTAGGAACGACATTATACCAGGAAGATGAGGAGGGACAACATCTGGTAATAAGCTTCGCTAGTCGCACACTGAACCAGTGCGAAAAGAACTACAGTGTGACAGAAAAGGAATTGTTGAGGGTGGTGTTCGCATGCAGCAAGTTCCGGACGTACATTCTCGGATATCAAGTCACGGTACGAACTGATCATAAATCCATCTCGTTCCTTCGTAGGTGCAAATTGAGTCACGGCCGATTGGCTAGGTGGGTACTCGCCCTACAAGAATATGGCCTGAAATGGGAATACATTCCAGGAAAGAAGAACGTGGTAGCGGATGTGTTGTCACGTGTAAATCTGGAAGATCAGACTTTCGAGGGAGAGAAGGAGAGCTTAGTAAAAATTTATAACATATTCACGACCAGAGCCGATTTACAAGCTTTGTTAATAAATATCCGAATCCATCAGCAGTCTGATCCTAAGCTGAAAAACATTGTGAGTCGTTTGGAAGCCAATGATGAAACCATTTCTAAATATTACCACCTTAACAAGGGAATTTTATTCATAAAAACCGCTTTAGACGATGAGACATGGAAGGTGATAATCCCACACCAAATCGAAAAGGAGGTCATCATCGATTACCATATCAGGTATGGTCACATGGGAGCGTTAAAAGTGATACAAGCTCTAGAGGAAAATTGTAAGATCAAGAATATCAACCGCAAGGTGAGAACATACATCAAGTCCTGTAAGATCTGCTAATGTGCAAAAGTAAACAATGAAAAGACAGAGGGTATCATGATACCGATAACTTCCAACGCAAAACTGGAAAAAGTGTTTTTGGATATCTGCGGGCCATTTCCCCGTAGCGGTGGTCGGCACAGATATAAATACTTGGTAATCATAATGGATCACTACACCAAGTATATAAAGCTATATCCGGTTAATCGGGCAACAACAGCAAAGGTTTTGGCGGTGATTATTGATTTGTATATCCCAGAGATCGGTAGACCATCTTCTATTATTACCGACCATGGTACACAGTTTAAGGGGAGGAGATGGCGAGACACTTTATTAGCACTTGGGGTCAAAACGTATAAGACATCAGTCTACCACCCAAGTAGCAATCCGGCTGAGAGAGTACTAAGAGAAGTGGGTAGGATATTGCGCACGTACTGTCACAACCAACAGAAAAAGTGGCAAGAGTACCTAGCAGCGACAGAAACATTCCTAAATTACGCCCACCATCCAGCTATAGGAATTCCACCGTACTCAGCCATGTATGAGAAGCCGACTCCCCGAGACATTGAACAAATCATTGAATTTCCAACGAACAACAATAGGAAATTCAACCAGTTGAAATTTTACAATAAGGTAGCAGAAGATCAGGAAAAACGGCAAGCCAAATACCAGAAGGCAATAGGGCGAATTGTAACATATAAAGAGGGTGAAAAAGTCCTCCTAAAAAATAGAGAGCTGCCTAGCACCTTAGAAGGCATAACCAAAAAACTATTATTACTTTACACTGGCCCATATGTTGTGGTAAATGATAAGCATAACAATACATATGAGTTGAAGGAAATCATTTCAGGAAAAATCAAAGGAGTGTACAATCAAGCTTCTATGAAGAAATATTATGAAGAATGAGTTGTGAGTTTTAGAATTTTGAATTTATTAATTTTTTAAAAAAAATTCGAAAATAATGTAAGTACATCTTACAACCTAATATTTTGAAAAGAACATTCTGGAGAATTAAAAGAAGAAGAATTTTTTAATTTAATGTTTTATAAAAATTCGAAAATAATGAAAGTACAACTTACAACCTAATAATTTGAAGAAAAAACTTTATGGAAGAAAGAGAAAGAGAGAGAATTTTGTACTTATTAATTATAAAAATTTAAATTTAGTAAGAACATCTTACTAACACTGATAATTTTGAACAAACTTTATGAAAGAATTAAGAAGAAAGGAATTTTGAATTTATTTATAAAAATTTAAAATTGAGTAAGTACATCTTACTACAACCTGATAATTTAGAACAAAACTTTATGGAAGAAAGAGAAAGAGAGAGAATTTTGAACTTAATACGAAAAATTTAAAAATAAAGTAAGACCAACTTACTATAACTAAGTTTGTGAGAAAACTTTATGGTAAATAATTAAGAAGAATTTGAATTTGGAAAAATACCAAAACATTCAGAAATAATAGGAAGATCACATTACTATAAACAAGTCTGAATGAAACAATTCTGGGAATAAATGAATTAAACAGAATTTGTATGTTGATAGAACGTCAGAACTTTGAAACAAGATAAGATCAACATATTACAAGGATTTATGAGAAATATTTTTCAATTAAATAAAAAGAATAGTTTGAATTTTACATTAAAACTAACCAAGTTCCAAAAAATAATTATGTGTCAATTATAATTGAATTGAGAAGAAAATAAAGTGATTAATTCAGAAAAGAGAATTAATTTTAATCCAGAATAAATGCTAGACATTCACAATAGCATTTGAAGGGGTAGAGAAGAATAACAAAAAAGAGTGTAATATGCAAGAGAAGAAAAAATTTGGAAGCAAAGAGAATGAAACCCAGTTACCTATGAAACGATAATGAAAACAGTTAATTAAGAGCAAAGAAGAACAACTCATACCAAACATATGGAGAAGATGATTTTGAACCAATGATAATAATAAGACCTATATGAAATACAAAGAGAAGAAATACCACATGAAATATGATATAAATGAATTAATGTTAATGAATGCGAAAGTGGATTAATAACTTTCTAAGAGAAAGGAAAGAACCAAAATGTTTAAATAAAATGATCAATATAACAACCAGTATATCTAATGTAAAGATACAATGTTAAAAAATTAAATATAATACATTAAGACCATTCAAATAATGAATAAGAAAGACTATTTATAAAGACCATGCTAATACTATGAGTAACCAGAAGAAAGTATAAAGAGAATTCAGATGGAGAAGAAAGAGAGTTACACTGTAAACAGTAACCAGAATTATTAAAAGAAAGGTTTTCAACCATAATTAAAATAAATATATCAGACAAGTTAAGAGTTTTGAAAAAATATATATATAATGAGTATAATAATAATTATGAAGATTTATTAAGATAGGAAATGTGAGATAATCTGAGAGACTACGAAGTGGAGAATCCAAAGATATTTTTATTAGTCGAAAATGAGACTACTTTTTATTTATTTATTCGATGACTGACTGAAGATAATTCCAGCAGCATTATGTTTTTTTGAGCAGGGATGGATATGCCTCTGTACTCAATTTATAGAAGTGGTGTATGGCCAGCAGAGAAGTAGCGTACAGTGCCCCTCTGATCTGCCCCAGCCCACGTGATAGGGAATGTTAGGGAATTAATATCCCAAGGATGCAACACGAAGTTGATAAAGGAAGAAAATGTATTACAATAATAATATATCTCAGAAGACACTAACTATCCGAAAAGGATCAGTAGTAAAACAAATAATTATATATATAAAATTAATTAAACTCTAATTATAAAAAAGTCGATATAAAAATGGAGAAGAAAATGAATTATAAGAAATGATGAAATTATCATAAGAAATTATTTCATCCATAAACATGTCTGAAATAATTACTTCTGGAGGAGAGCAATCTGTAGCGTGACAGATATAAGCATAATATTGAATGGCAATTGATCATTAGAATAATAAAGTTATAATATTTAAATTTGGAAGAAAGCATTAAGTTTAATATAAAAAGATTAATTCATAGCAACTGTGGAAAGAAATCATTATTATAAAGAAAATACAAGTTCAAATAAAAGGAGTTACTAGTGATGAGTCATCCAAGACCAGTCTCATAACCAAAGGTTTTCAAGGTATAACCCAGGAAGGTAAAAAAGTAAATAACCAAGCAGTACAGAATATGACCAAACCCACAACGAGGAAGAATAAATAGAAGAGAAACCCTAAAATAAGCCAAGATCAAACAATACAGGTGGTGTATTTCTGAAATAAAGAAGAAGATGGAGAAGATCCCAAGAAACCTGATGGCATCATCAAGAAGATGGAGAAGATACCAGTCCCAGAAGGCAGGAGAAAAGAAGACTGATGAAAGAAGAAGAAGGCAGCATCCTGAAGAAGATGTCATGCTCTTATAAAAGACACCCAAATCCCTATATCCCCAAAATAAATATTTAAAAATAAAAGTATAACGAAATAAAAACCACATGCATATAAATTTAAGAGAGAGAAGTGTATAAAGTAAAAGTTGCCTGTGAACTAAGATGAAACAATAATATAGTACCCATGGAACAAATCTCCATTGAAAAAACGCTAACCAATTTATTATGTTAATAAGACTATACGACCATTTAGCATTAACATAATATATAAGTGCAAAGTGAACCAGTGATAGTTTTGGGTATTATAAAAAATGAACCTTGTGTTTCATTCTTGGCAATCACAAACATTGGATGCAATGAAATATGCAATTTTCAATGACTTGAAATGTGTACTGTGACAATATGTTGTTCATAAGACATGAATCTGTTTAAAATAACATTTTGTTTTACATGAAAAAAGAAAAACAGATTTCATAGTACTTTTCGAACAATTAATACTATTTATTTATTAATGACAGGGTACAATTCCCCAAAGACAATGGGTAAAAGACGGTATAAAAACTGTAGAATCCTACTTATAATAATAGTTAGAAATAAGAATATAAATATAAGGTTTTTATGTATATAGTATAAGAATGTTTAAAAATGTTTTAGATATAAGGCCATTTGTTTGGGTCTGATACAACTAACATCAGAACTATAAAAATAGTTACTACTTGTAAATAGTAGAGAGTAATTAAGATGTTAGTTAGTAAAAAACCTTTTTTGTAAACCATATTTCCATGTTAGAAATAAGGATTTTGTTGTAAAAATGTCTGACTTGAAGACAACCATTTATTTAAAAAAAATATTCTTTATTTGTTTTAACTATTATTTGTATTGTAACCAATACTAATTGTTATTGTGTAATTTGAAAACATGTTTAATTTATAATACTATATGTAAAAGTCAGAGAGGGTATCACACATCATATATTGTTTGTAAAATATTTTGTAAGAAAAATTGTTAAAAAAAAATCTAGGCCAGAGAATGGAAACTAAACTTCATCAAAACAGAGAAATTGCTCAATTAAATGCAAATAAACAAAAGGGGTTTAGACAAAATAAACTTGAGATCATGCCATATAATTGCACATACCATTTAGAGAGATTTTAATAAATTATATTCAGAATTATAAATAAAATGAAAATGACTAAACTCAGAAATTTGGACATGGGAGTCATATATTTCAGAATAATGTTTCAGAATACAACTAATTCAATTAATTACCAGAAAATAAGGGAATATGAACCTTTTAATACAATATAGGATTATTAATATTAAATATAACTGATAAAATGACTGAATTTATATAATGACAGGAAGTAAATTTTGATGTTTTGACTTTTCAGAGTATACCAAACTGAAAGTAAAATTACTATTTTTTGGACAGAAAACACTATAAAACGGCATTATTTAATCTGAAAATAAGCTGAATGAACTGAAAGATTAATTTAAATAACATCTAGTGAATAAAATTGACAAATAACCAAAGTTTAGGCAATTATATAGTGAACTTTAAAGTGTGCACAGGATATGAAAATATATTTGAACAATGTTAAGAATAATATTATATTGGCTAAGAGTTTAATTGAAACTGGAGGAAACAGTTCGTTGATTATTGGTATTCGAACGGTTAACATAAACGAGAGTTTTGTGACGATCTAACCTATCTTACAACGGTAAAGTTAAGTGGCGAACAGTACGTTACTGTGAAGTCGAGAGTGAATTATAAAATCCTTCCAGAACATATACATTGTGACAAAAACAATCAAGAAACACTAATTAACACTAAACAATACATTTCTACTCCGAAAAACACCACAAAACACCAGAAAACTGTATAACACATTAACCAAATTAGTGTCGGAATTGGGAAAAGTGTTTTGACTTATAATTACACGGATACACTAAATATAACTCAGAAACAGTACACCAGTCACTACACAACATTTAACAAGAGATTTGCAGACACAAGAACAGGAATACTGCCAGAAAATACATTATTTGGAACGCAGCAGGAACGAGCAACATTTTGATCAACTTGATGGCCGCCATTTGCTTTTGACGATCCCAGTGCCTTCTCCTAGTTCAGCCCAGCTGTTTGGTGAAAACAATTATTTTATGTTCAAATTATTATTCAATGTTTGTGTTTAGTAATAATTATTCATTTGATGTAACGTTATACTTTTAAATATTAGCCCGATTTCTCTGACTTTGATAATAACTGGCTGTTTAAAGAACCCTGTACGATTTTTATATAATACTTTGTAATTTTTTCGATATCCTGAGAATCGATATTAATCGATAAGAGTCAATATTGCCATTAATTAATAAAACATTAATACTTTTCAATACTTAATAGTTCTTTATTTCTTCAATAATACTAATTACCAATAATATAATTCTAATTGATAATCTACAAGGACTTTACCACCTATAAGTGAAGATAACCTAAAAAATAAAAAGATAAACAAGTATCGATTGGTTTGAAGACAATCTTATGAGTGGTGGTAGTTTATTTAAAATATACCAAAACTTTAATAAAAATTTTCAGAAGAGCATTACACTTTTCAAAACTTCACAGCACTATATTAATTAATTGATTATAATTAATTAATTAATTAAATTTAAAATTTTTTTAATTATTTTTTTTATAAACATAATTTTTTTTTTAATTTTCTTCAAAACAATAATTTTTGTTTTGAAACTTTCGGTGAAGCTGAACATATATTTCTTCATCAACATTACGCTACTCGACCAGTCTTGCTACCATTGAGACTCGACCAGCTGGGAAACTTAAGGAAGTGTTTCAGGCCAGTAAGACGTCGAGAGCCACACCAATTTAAACACACCAATTTAAGAACACACACATCAATCTTTTTATTATTATTACAATATATATATATATATATATATATATATATATATATATATAGAATCCTGCAGTTCTATTTTACTCATTGTTGAGTTCACAACTTGTGATGTCATGTAAGGTTTGCATGCTCAATAAAGTTCACGCTTGTTTGTTAATAGACTTTTCATTTGCAAGTCCTGTCATTCACCTGGGGGGACATGTCTGTAATTGTAGCTTGGGCCTTTGCACACTTATGCTTCCTCTAGGTTCGCCACCTAGTTCTAAATATTATGTCTTTCCCCTTTGCAAAAAAAAATTTTATAAAAACAAAATAAAATAAAAATAAAATTAAAAAAAAAATTACAAAAAAAAACTTATAAAATAAAAGGAGGGTTTCAGTTTGCCGATAGAAATAAAATAATTTCCTATGCTTGGGTGGACGGCATTAATGATTGGAAGGGCTTAGTAAAAAAGTTACTAGACACGAATCAACAATACTGCACTTAAAAGTATGCTGTGTGTATGACACTCAGAAAAAAAGGAACATGATGGGCGAATCATTAGAATTACAGATAAGAAAAGAGGCTAACTTCTGGAGACAGGTTCTTAATCGATTGCTGAACGTGTCTCTTTTTGTAGCTCAGCAAAATTTAGCATTTAGGGGTCACAAAGAACACATCAGACAAAAGGAACTTAAAGGAGGAAATTTTCTATCTTTAATTGGACTGCTCGCGAATTGTGGTCCTGTACTTAACAAATTATTGAAAAACCAGATGGAGAAGTAAAATACCTCAGCCATGACATGCAGAATGAGCTCATTCAAATTATTTCTAGAGAAGTGAAAAGAACTATTCTGAATAATGCGAGGAACGCGTCATTTTTCTCCATAATCGTCGACACCATTCCACATATTTTGTGAGTTGATCAGTTAAATGTCGTTCTCCTTTACATTAACAATATAACTGATGAAAGCCCCAAACCAACTGACTTAAAAGTGAATGAATCTTTTGTGGAATATTTTCTGGTGCCCAACCACACAGCTTCCGGTCTAAAAACCTTATTTAAAATTACCGCCAAGTGAATAACATTGACTTGAAAAAGTGTAGAGGTCAAGCTTACGATGGTGCGCGCGTTATGTCTGGTACGTACAATGGTTTAAAAGCAAAAATCAGTGGGTTGGAGGAGAATGCAAAATCTGTCCACTCTGCTACCCACTATCTGAATCTCATGTTGCAGGAATTTTCATTGGCAGTTTTTTGAGGTTGTCAGTGTCTTCTTTTCATAAAATCTATTTTCTTGTGTCTTTTGTATTTTTCTAGATTTAATATCTTTTTTTTTTTAAGAATGAATTGAAATGTTTTAAATATTGTTATGATGGTCTACTGATCATTGTATGGTATACTGGAAAACAAAATACAAGACACCAATTAAGTCACTAAACACCAGCTTTAATTATCACAATTAAACAGTTTGTAATAATCAAGATAGTCTCTTACAACAAATCAAATAAAAATTGTTCACACGCTATAATAATGTCAACTAATAGAGTCTCACGCAATTATAAAACCCATAGCACTTCGTTACAATGCTTCGAACGGCACTGGAATAAAATCACTACAACTAAGCATCGTTGAGTGCTTGTATTTATACCCCGCTGAAATTCCAGAATAATCCATACTACGATTCAGAGCTACTAGAAAACACCAGAACGTACAAAATTGTGATTGATTATAATTGATTTTATATATACAATATTGATTTTATAACAGATATTATAACGTTGCAGAACTCAGACCCGATAGGGAATCCACAAATATTATATAAATGAAAAAATCAAAATAATTTAAAGAATAAGAAACAAAAATATAAAATGGTATTGAGAAAATAAAAGAAAACTTGTAAACAGGAATAATAAATAAGTGAATAGACTAGACTGACAAACAAATGACTATGACCCAACCCGAGAGATTGGCCAGATAAAGACAATAAAAGAATCAAAGGTAAACTATTGATAAAAAAACACAAATAGTAAATCAAAATAGTAACAAGCATTATATAAAGTTCTGTAAAATGAAGTACACTAACCATAATAAATAAGTGAAACAATTGTTAGTAGATTATGTGTGTTATTAATAGCCTTACAGTGATATAAGAAAATAAAACATAAAATGTTGAAAGAATGGCTATAAAATTATATTTTAAAAACCAATAAAAACCAAGAGTGAGAGATAGGTAGGAAGTGGTAGTGATAAACAGTGACGTGATAGAGATAATAAGAAGAAATTAAAGTAAACAATTTATAATCTTAAGAAATAAAATAAACAAAGGTAATAAACCAGAACAATAAGCAAAAGTTTGATAGACAACTAATTTCATAGTGTCAGCTAGTAAGAAACAGAGTAGTTGTGAATGCAATAATAATAAAACATCCAATATTACTAAATTAATCACAAGGATGATTATCACAAGAGAATAGATGGTGTCAAGACACTATTCACCAAAAGTTATTTGTTTAGTTAAAAGAGTTGTGTTTATACGGAAGGAATATGGCTGGCTAATGAACAGACCATAAACCTATTTTTATGTTATGTTTTTATAGTAATATTAAGTGCTAAGAAAGTGTGTAAGGAATAGTAGTAGGTATAAGTAATGGTATAAATTTGACAATCATAATATTAATCATCATAGTAAAGATAGAAGAAAAAAGAATAATAGACAAAGAATGATTTTGTAAATTAATAATAATATTCAATTATTGTAAAACACCCCAAAGTAATTCAAAAAGTAAATAAGTAATAAGTGACAGTAAGCAGAACATAAGGAAATAGTAAATAATGTTTAATTTGTGTAAAATACGAAGTTATAGACAGTTACAGCTTAGGCCTATAAAATGCCTAACTGTCAAAATTCAGAATGAACAATTTGTAAGCAATTAACTATTGTATTTGGAAAATAAGAACAAGTAACTTATGAATTACAATTAACTAACCATAATAGTATGTCAGAAATAGAATAAACAGAAAAAATAAGTGAAATAGGTAATAAAATAACATTAGCAATTTTGTCAAAACTTTAATACATGACCAAGCCCAGCTTTGTGGGATATCAAATTAATCTTTGAAAGAAAGTAGAGACCTACATGTTAATATTTCATACATTAGTAATAACACCAAGGAATAAAAGCAATTATAAAATATTTATTCATTTTGAACCAAAACCCAGGATTTTTAATAATAGATACAAATGTATTCTACCAATAAGAGTGGAGATGGTTACCATAACAACGTAACATTATTATATTTAAAACCGTTATAAAACGGGAGTGCATTATTAACGATCCAGAGAGACAGAAGCCAAACTGCATTCGACTCAATTAATAGTTACAACAGAGAGAAATACAACTAATATTAAAATGAGATGAACCCAAGAAGTGGAACATAAACCCATTAAACCAAGGAGAAGATATAAACCAAATTTTAATAATTAAAAATCAATAAAATTCAGAATAATTGAAATAGAACCCATAAGAAGCAGTAAAACCAAATGATGGAAAATTAATGAATGAACCCAACCTGGAAGAAATACCTGTGACTCATCACAAGAAATGACAAGGTTTTGTTAAGTATATTTGAATTACCAATAATTGCGAACTAAACTAATTAACTTTTTTCACAAAACAATAACTCTCATTCCGAATTTGGTCACTTAAATTCTTTCAAGGATTGATAGATAATATTTATTAAACTTGTACGTAAATATAGATTAACCTATGTACGAAGTCTAAAAGATTAACACACACTTTTTAACACTAAGAAACGAATTGTATGTAAACCCTCATAGTATTTAAGTACCATTGATGTAAGGTGGTGTACTTTAATTTAATAACATCTTGTGTTAATTTTTTCGTAATCCAAAGAACTTGTTGACTGAATGAATTGTATAAAATAAATAATAACGGCAGCCATGCTGGCTTAGTAAAACTGTTCAGCCAACATAGCCAATCCCCGAGATATAATTTGTTTATAGCCGGAGCAAAACTTTTTAATAATAATTTCTTTTGTATTTGAATGATAAATAATTAACGATTTTGAACACTAATAAACTAGTACTGATCATTAATAACTGTTCTGTATATTATTTAAAAAAATATGATAACTTTTGTGTACTTTAGCGGTGAATAAAATTCTTTACCAGAATTGTATGTTGGCAACACGACGAACAGCACGCGAGTTTCGAATTCCCGCCAGTCCGCATGGGTAATTTGAATTTGTTATCGCCGCACAGAAGACAACATAGATTGACACTTTTAATTGTTTTAATAAAACAATTTGGTGGCTATTGGGAAATAAATACATCGATTAAGGACAGGTAAGGATTACACATGTGAAGATTTCGGTACTGGTTATTCGTGGGTTCGCAACGGACATCGTCAGCGAGAGGAGTAAGAAAACGTATGACTTCGTTTAATTACAAAATTGATGCCAATGACGTGCGGCATAATAATCATAAAGGAACGAAGTTTCTTTACAATATTAATTATAACTGGTACAAAATTGAACGTACCAGAATATAAAATTGATTGCGACCTTGCACACAGCGTGCGCGGAATAGTGAAATCTGGGATCAGTCTCAGCTACGGACGTATGACAAGTGTCACGTAATTGTCCTTCATCTCAAAGTAGCAGCAATATGTACGCACACACACATTATAGCCGGGCTCCGCTGGAATAGCCGAGAAACACGTAGTATGTTCTGTAATGTCGTAACAATATTGTAACACGACATAATGATAGTCCTGTCTTAAATAAAGAATTGCTCAAGTCAGTAGATGTCAGAATGGGTAGGATCACTTATTCTACCAATTTAAACGAATAATAAACTTTTAAAAACTAGGTCATAAAATGTAATAAAAATAAAAGTACAACACAAGAGCGCAGTAAGCAAATAAAATGTATAATACATTATAAAATACAAACCTGTTAAAAGAATGTTGATGTAAGAGAGTGGGGGACAAGGGTAATCACTAGTTAAACAGAAAAGGACTGAAAAAATTAATGATCCCTATTATTACTTGATGTAAAAACAAACAAACACTAGGCAAATAGGATGCCAGTGAAACACCAAATATGTTATAAATACAATAAGTGTCAGTGGAGTGGTGACAGCCTAAGTGGGGGTTAATTACTTTTAAAAAAAGGAAAACCCATAAATAACACCAATAGTGAATTGTGGTGAAGAGTTTCATCTCAGATTGAGATGTTAGTGAAGGCTTTGGTGTAAGTAGTTGTGTTTGTGTTCTATACCAAAATCTATAGTTATTAACATTTATAAACTACATTGTAAGTTAGTTTGAGCCTACTGGCAAAGTAAAAAAATTGTGTACTAGAAACCAGGACCTATGAACAATAATCTATTCATTAGCCAGTAATGCTTGATAAGATTGATAGGGTGGAAGTATGGTACACCAAGTAGTTTGTGATTGTTTGTCAATTTATAAATGTAGAATTTGGCCATGAAGGCAATACCTTAAAGGTAACATGTTAAAAGATTTTGTTCTAATTATATTATTTGTTAATTTTTGATTGTAAACTTGTCCATGTAAACACTACTTTAAGTAATATGTCAACAGATTTTATTGTAACTATTGTTAAAACATGTTAAGGGTCAAGACTCATGTAATAAGATGTAACTCAGGAAAAAGGGTTCAAAACCAAAAACCTAGGTAATGATAAATATAAATTAGAATATATTAATGAAATGCTATTGATGGCCTAGGCCACATATTCAATACAACGGAAATAATGTCGGAAATGAGTAGATTAGTAAACAAATGTGATAAAACAGGAAAGGGACAAAATTTATGTGATGAACTTAATTATTGTTTTAATGGTAATATTACATATTAGATTAATTTAAAGAATTGTAAAGTGATATAACAAATGTAAAAGTAAAGTATAGGCCCAAAATTAGAACTTTTTTAAGGTGAGAAATCATCCTTTATAATGACCAACTCATGTAAAATGAGGTATCAAAATACCTATAATTTTACAAGGAAAAACACTATGTAACTTAAATTTAATATGATCTAAAGCTAGAAAAGGAGTATTTTTTAGCATAGGTGTAAGGATATTTGATTTTTGTAAACTGGTCATGTGACCCCAAAGTTCACAGGTATTAACCAATAGCAGGCCAGAGTTTCTTGGTAAAGACCGTTAACGAAGAAACGGAAAATTATTATTCCATTGTTAACTTCAAGAGAGGGCAGATGAGCTCTGTATAATAAAAAATGTAATGTAAAACAAGGAATCAGTTTTTGAACGAGTAGAAGAGTATAAACAACTGCAAATCAAAGTATTAATTACCATATAAAAGAAGAGAATAAACTAACTGCCATTAACAGATGAAAACACCAAGAAACAGGAAAAACTTCGATCACCAAAAGTGAAAGCAAAATTTGAACACTTCTGTGTGGGTGAGATCACTCGAGTTTATAACTAACCTACAACTACGACTACACAACACTCAGGTTAACTCAACAAACACCAACAAACTGAACACAAGAGCCAACAAAAGAAATAAACTTAAATTAAAACTGTGAACACACTAAAAATCATTTATTTCCAAAGGAACGGAGCGAGGACATTTTCGAACAGCGTTTTCAGCGGACTACATCAGCGGCCATTTTGTCCGTCTCACAGCTAGCCCGAGTGAACCAAAATATTCGCTGTTACCTAGCAACCAAACTTTATTTATCGTAATATTAGTTAATAAGATTTTAATTTTACCGACATTTGTGATGTATTGTACTTGTTATTTGCATTTCTGACTTCCATAGCAGTCTTAAAAAACCCAGAACCCTGAGATTTTTATTATTTTTTAAAAGTTAATGTTTTATAAAATTTGTATCCTTGCACAATCGAATTGAGCAACCGAGTCGACCCGACTATGACCTTGTTCGACTATTTTATTTTGAATAATTGAAATAAGAATAAATATCATCAATCTGATTAAAAATAGTTGTTATTTGTAGGAATATTAGATCAGTTTCAGAAAAATTACAGGCAGCAGCAAGGAGTGTGGACAAACGAACGAGCCAGACTGCGTAACCAGCGAACAAGACGTCTAGCCGGTCGAAGCTGAAATCGATTACAGCAACAAGGCTGTTTTTACCCTTTCTGAATAAATTTTTCTTAACAATTCTTTTTCAATAAACAAATTTAAATCAACACTTTATTTTTGGCAACGTAACACGTTTCATTACAGATGGCGTCCAAACGCGGGGCATTATTTTAAAGGAATCCGCTACCCAGAAGGAAGATAGAAATAAATTCTAAACTATAAATAGGCCTATTCTCATCTCTTTCCGTATCGGTAACACGTTCCATTACAATATATAAAAAACAATTGTGTGTATGAAACAATAATATAAGAAAAAAATCTTTGACCAGTTAGATGTTTACGTCAAATGATGTCATGTTCAAGGAATGTATTTGGAACAAAACCTGTCTTAAAATCTGCTTACAAAATCTGTCTGGGAGACATAAATAAAGGCGAAAGAAGGATAGATTAGTCTCTCAAGTCAAGAAAGACAGAAAACCACTTTAGACTAAGAAAGTCTTGATTAAAAATTGCCCAGTCCTTTAAGTTGGGGGTTGGAGTGATTTGCCTGCACCCTGTTATCTTAAAAATTTGTCAATAAAATGTTACCTCACCCACAGCTTGTATAGACTTCAAGAGTTGCCTCACGCGCAGCTTGTATCGAACTTTTGGAACTTGTAAAGTGCCTCTTCAAATTGCTTCAACAGCCGCGCGCAGCTTATATAAACCCGTCACTATGACTAGACCACCTTTTTTAATTTTCTAAGTTTATGATAATTAAATATACTGAGGTTTGTTGATCCCAGATTTCGCCTTGAAGTCGGCGGAGAATTCGAATCGCAGTGCCCCCGTTTTGAAAACGATTGTTCCACATTAACCACTACAAATCGAAGTAAATTAGAATCTCGGTAAGTCGTCACACGTTTGTTTGTTATCTTCCGTTGATGATTTTGTGCACGTAGGTAGAACATAGAATATTACCTAGTATTAAATTAGTGTCAACCTACAGTGTTCGAACCCTCAAACAACCGTTATTGTCAAAGTTTACGGAGCAGCTTAGTCAACAATATGTAGCGTAGGCTACTATAAAATCGAATAACTACTAAACATTCTACAGTGTTGTTTACAACAAAGTGGCAGAATGGTGTCTGCGTACATATCTTTGTTGTACAGACTTCATGAATCATTTAGGCTTGGACACGAAGCATTAAGTGATTCATTATTGTTATTCACAAATAACATAACATTCATCATAATCAATTTGTTTATAAAACTGACTAAACAAATATAGTCAGTGTTGTTACACTAAACGATTTTCACTTGAAGGACAAATATAGTATAGCATGCTTTTACTCTTTCATTAGGCGACCACTGCACACAAGATCGTATTAAATTCCCAAATGTTGCTTCATAAAAACGTGATGAGATGAACTTTCCAGTTTTTCCAGAATATCAAACTCACACTGCATAGTAGGTAAGTAGACCTCTACTGAGAAATAAAATAGACGATTGTCGTTCCGTTTCGTTAGATAATTCTGGAAAACATTATTTGTTCGCCAATGTCAGAAATGTGAATGTCTGTAACGCGTTAAGGATTTATTATCGCTACTGAGAAAAAATAATAAAAAGTTAACGATGAAGAAAGAACATGATACACTACGAAGGTCCTGCAGAGTATGGGATTGGGCAGAGTGTCTAGCGAAAGGGTAAGAGAACTGATGGGTTGCAAAGAGACAATAAATGATAATATAGAAATAAAACAATTATTACTGCACGAAAATTCGAAAAAGAATGCCAGAGAATTAACAATCTGAAATTACTCTAGACTGGGCACAGACAGAAAGAAAGAAACCAGGAATCAGGTATCAGGACGGTTATGAGAAGGAATCTGGCAGGACAAGAATGCTGGAAAAAAAGTCCGAAAATCGGATAACATTGTCGGGCGCTATAAAATCTATAGGATGATGACAGAAGGCCTACTTAGCTTCTTGTGAACTCTGAGGTCACTCTCCAAATGCTTCTGGTGTGCGTGAACTTAGTTTCTTCCACAGATCTATGCTGTGTACATTTTTATGGCGAGGGTTCCAGTCACTAGTTTGCCACTTGCCACTTGGAAGAGGAGAGTGCCCGAGTAAAATAGACTTGGCGGCTAAGAACCACGGGTTGATATAATCAGCTTACTCACTGCGTCACATTCTAAGTTTTATAAAACATCATGAAAAATATTTAAATTCAATAAAATCACTTTTGATTGATTTCTACAAATATATTATTAGTGCTGACTACTGTTCCATTACTCACGGCAGCTTCAGAGGTTGCAGGAAGCTTCAATTGGTGACAGTTAATCAAATACCTGTAGAACTCAACCAAATGTGTATTTATTGATTTTAAATATTATTAACATGTTCCACAAAGTGCTGAGCTTTGTAATTAGGTCAGTGTAATTAATAAAAGGTCAAACATTTTTTAGTCACAATTATTTCTTTATAGCCGTCTAAAATATAATAAATTAGAGGCGTTTCTTTACTAAGATGAGATTAGAAAACGGATCGGAGAACATGGTCTGCTGTCGTGTAGTGGGGAGCGTACTTAATAACTGTTGGAGGCATCGACATGATGACTTTGATAGATTAACAGTTGGCGTGACTACAGATTCATTTGTTCTATTTATTAATTTTACCCAAAGAAAATACGATTGGCTCACGCAACAGTAGAAACAGCGTTCCTGTACCAGTCTGAACAATCAAGTGCTCAATAACTGCTTTAAAAAATTTTTGTTGGCGCGTAGTAGAAATTTTGTTTACACGAAATTTGTTGGCCTACAAAAGAAAAATTTGTTTACACGAAAATACAGTTCCAGTATTGGAATTGGTCCTTGGTCATAAGGACGAACCACACAAAGAAACTGTAGGAGTTGTGAGAATTTCAGTTTAGATTTTTATTTTCAATCCGTTTAACGACCAGCAATCGTAATGTAAAGTTTTCGCATTAAGTGTACTATTTATGTTGCTGTTGTAAATGGCCACATGAACATCCCTCAAGAAGAATAGGCCTATACTTCTTCGGATTCCGTATAGTGTACCACACGGTGATTGGCAGCTTGCGGCTGTTTAACTACATTCCCATTATGTGTACGTTCCTTTAAAAGTAGTATAATCCTACATTATAACATGAAAGTTCTTGCATATGAAGGGCAGAAGTCAAGAAAGGGATGAAGGATCTTGAGACCTTGCAGTTGGAAACACATGTTCCAACGGTTGACTACACAAAGACGTCAGTAAGTCAACGCCTAGACCATTTAACTGCTCAAGAAAGTCTATCAAAGCTACGATTTATGAAAGGGTCAGACAGAAGCTTTTCAATTCCTCAAATCCGTTGGCATTGTTGATTTGTCACCGTATGAGCTGAAACTGAAGAGCACTATCATGCTGCTGAGCAGTGACGTAACTATGAACTACCGCTGAGGGGGGATGCGCTAGCTTGAAGGTTGGAGTCCTCTTTATTCTATTAATTTTAGAAATATTGTAATTCCTTCTATTTCTACAATCTATACATAGTATAAAGTAAAGTCGGTCCGTTTTCTCTCTGTGTTTGAAATCGCTAATCTCAGGAAGTACTGAACGGATTTTATTCAAGTTTTCGCCAATAGATAGAGTGTCTATCGAGGAACATTTATGTGTATAATTAATACATATATGTTGTACACTAGCTTAGCTATCACGGTTTATGTCAAGTAAGTGGTATAGTTTACATCTTATATATCTATATCTATAAAAATGAATGTTTGTTTCTTTCTTTGTACCGTATGCGTTCCTATACCATTCATCCGATTGCGATGAAACTTCGGTGAGTTGTTGTGCGCACGCCCGCGAAGGTTTATGAATTTTTTTCGATGGGGTCCTTTGGGGGGTTCTTGGGGTCTTCCACATCTCCTCCTAAACCACTGGACCGATTTCAACCAAACTTAGCACAAATATTTTATGCAACGGGAGAACCAACATAGGGTAGGTGTTTTTTCGATGGGGTCCTTTGGGGGGTCCTTTGGGGTCTTCCACATCTCCTCCTAAAGCACTGGACCGATTTCAACCAAACTTGGCACAAATATTTTACGCAACGGGAGAACCAACATAGGATATGTGTTTTTTCGATATGATCCTTCGGGGGGTCTTTTGGGGTCTTTCACATCTCCTCCTAAACCACTGGACCGATTTCAACCAAACTTGGCACAAATATTTTATGCAAAGGGAGAACCAACATAGGATGGGTGTTTTTTCAATGGGGTTCTTTTGGGGGTTCTTTGGGGTCTTCCACATTTCCTCCTAAACCACTGGACCGATTTCAACCAAACTTGGCACAAATATTTTACGCAACGGGAGAACCAACATAGGATATGTGTTTTTTCGATATGATACTTCGGGGGGTCCTTTTGGGGGTCCTTTGGGGTCTTCCACATCTCCTCCTAAACCACTGGACCGATTTCAACCAAACTTGGCACAAAATATTTTACGCAAAGGGAGAACCAACATAGGATAGGTGTTTTTTCGATGGGGTTCTTTTGGGGGTTCTTTGGGGTCTTCCACATCTCCTCCTAAACCACTAGACCGATTTCAACCAAACTTGGCACAAATATTTTACGCAACGGGAGAACCAACATAGGACAGGTGTTTTTTTTCGATACGATCCTCTGGGGGGTCCTTTGGAGTCTTAAAAAACTAACTTATTAGATCTGGTTACTATGGCAACCCAATGGAATAGATTCTGTTCTAAATATATTATCGCATTAAATTGAAGACCACGCGAACGAAGTCTTTATATATTATATATATACAAACACTTTCTTTCTTTGAGTGGCATTGCAACGCATGCCGGGTACTCGCTAGTCTATATCTATAAAAATGAATGTTTCTTTCTTTCTTTGTCCCGTATGCGTTCCTATACCATTCATCCGATTGCGATGAAACTTCGGTGAGTTGTTGTGCGCACGCCCGCGAAGGTTTATGAATTTTTTTCGATGGGGTCCTATGGGGGGTTCTTGGGGTCTTCCACATCTCCTCCTAAACCACTGGACCGATTTCAACCAAACTTGGCACAAATATTTTATGCAACGGGAGAACCAACATAGGGTAGGTGTTTTTTCGATGGGGTCCTTTGGGGGGTCCTTTGGGGTCTTCCACATCTCCTCCTAAACCACTGGACCGATTTCAACCAAACTTGGCACAAATATTTTGACGCAACGGGAGAACCAACATAGGATAGGTGTTTTTTTCGACGGGGTCCATTGGGGGGTCCTTTGGGGTCTTCCACATCTCCTCCTAAACCACTGGACCGATTTCAACCAAACTTGGCACAAATATTTTACGCAACGGGAGAACCAACATAGGATATGTGTTTTTTCGATATGATCCTTCGGGGGGTCCTTTTGGGGGTCCTTTGGGGTCTTTCACATCTCCTCCTAAACCACTGGACCGATTTCAACCAAACGTGGCACAAATATTTTACGCAAAGGGAGAACCAACATAGGATAGGTGTTTTTTCAATGGGGTTCTTTTGGGGGTTCTTTGGGGTCTTCCACATCTCCTCCTAAACCACTGGACCGATTTCAACCAAACTTGGCACAAATATTTTACGCAAAGGGAGAACCAACATAGGATAGGTGTTTTTTCGATGGGGTTCTTTTGGGGGTTCTTTGGGGTCTTCCACATCTCCTCCTAAACCACTGGACCGATTTCAACCAAACTTGGCACAAATATTTTACGCAACGGGAGAACCAACATAGGACAGGTGTTTTTTTCGATACGATCCTCTGGGGGGTCCTTTGGAGTCTTAAAAAACTAACTTATTAGATCTGGTTACTATGGCAACCCAATGGAATAGATTCTGTTCTAAATATATTATCGCATTAAATTGAAGACCACGCGAACGAAGTCTTTATATATTATATATATATACAAACACTTTCTTTCTTTGAGTGGCATTGCAACGCATGCCGGGTACTCGCTAGTAATATATAAAAATGAATGTTTCTTTGTTTGTCCCGTATGCGTTCCTATACCATTCAGCCGATTGCGATGAAACTTCGGTGAGTTGTTGTGCGCACGTCCGCGAAGGTTTCTGTATTTTTTTTGATGGGGTCCTTTGGGGGGTTCTTTGGGGTCTTCCACATCTCCTCCTAAACCACTGGACTGATTTCAACCAAACTTGGCACAAATATTTTACGCAACGGGAGAACCAACATAGGATAGGTGTTTTTTCGATGGGGTCTTTTGGGGGGGTTCTTTGGGTCTTCCACATCTCCTCCTAAACCACTGGACCGATTTCAACCAAACTTGGCACAAATATTTTACGCAACGGGAGAACCAACATAGGATAGGTGTTTCTTCGATGGGGTCCTTTTGGGGGTTCTTTGGGGTCTTCCACATCGCCTCCTAAGCCACTGGACCGATTTCAACCAAACCGAAAAGTACCACAGTATTCCTGTACCGCAGGCCAAAAATAAATACAAATGCGTAAATACATTGAAATTTTTTTTTTGAAAGGAAGGTGTAATAATAAATCTCGCAGTAATAAATCTGTAAAACAAACATTGTTTTACCAAGGTGATGGCTTTTCGTGGAACTGATCCCGTACGGGCAAAAATTGTTATAGATGGTACTGTCCTGGAATACATAGTATAAAGTAAAGTCGGTCCGTTTTCTCTCTGTGTTTGAAATCGCTAATTTCAGGAAGTACTGAACGGATTTTATTCAAGTTTTCGCCAATAGATAGAGTGTCTATCGAGGAACATTTATGTGTATAATTAATACATATATGTTGTACATTAGCTTAGCTATGACGGTTTATGTCAAGTAAGTGGTATAGTTTACATCTTATATATAAAAATGAATGTTTCTTTGTTTGTCCCGTATCCGTTCCTATACCATTCATCCGATTGCGATGAAACTTCGGTGAGTTGTTGTGCGCACGTCCGCGAAAGTTTCTGTATCTTTTTCGATGGGGTCCTTTGGGGGGTTCTTTGGGGTCTTCCACATCTCCTCCTAAACCACTGGACCGATTTCAACCAAACTTGGCACAAATATTTTACGCAACGGGAGAACCAACATAGGACAAGTGTTTTTTTCGATACGATCCTTTGGGGGGTCCTTTGGGGTCTTCCACATCTCCACCTAAACCATTGGACCGATTTCAACCAAACTTGGCACAAATATTTTACGCAACGGGAGAACCAACATAGGACAGGTGTTTTTTTCGATACGATCCTCTGGGGGGTCCTTTGCGGTCTTAAAAAACTATTAGATCTGGTTACTATGGCAACCCAATAGAATAGATTCTGTTCTAAATATATTAACGCATTAAATTGAAGACCACGCGAACGAAGTTGTGGGTAACAGCTATTTATTTTTAAGAAGCCTACTTTAATTGAACTTTATTAATTAAACTAACATTTTCATTACGTACAACGTGAAACTCCGTAGCGAAGCACGTGTATTCTGCTAGTTATTGATAAAGGCTTATTTTAACATGCATACGCGCTCGCACGCACGCACGCACACGCACACACAACCGGCTTAAGCCTCCGTGAAGTGATTATGGAAATTTGCTGATATTTCTAACAGCTCTGTGGGGGGGATTAATCCCGTGATTCCCCCCCCCCTAGTTATACCACTGCTGCTGAACTACTTGGATGTCTTAGAAAAAATGAGTCTGAAGTGGAATGAGACTGACCGTTACCGATTTATGCAAATAAATCGTCAAGTAGATCATCACAGAAAACAATCTAGACGAGAAGTCCACACTCCGCGAATGGATGTAAACTTCAGCTTGGATGTAGCCTTCACGACAACGCCATCAGTTCCCTGTAAGACCAGCGTTCGCTACGACTACAGTGTTTAGAAGGACAAATTATGTGGCTACGACTAAGCACAAACTCTACCTTTGATATCACTGGAATCAATCTCCAAAGACCCGTCTTCATCTACAGAATGCTGTACGTTGCTTTTTCACGAGTCAAGAGGGGGAGTAGTTTGAAAATTCTGCTACCACCAGAGAATCGACGTCATTTACGTCCTGTTGTGTGAAAAGAAGCGTCGCATGCCATGGAAAACTATCCAAATCTATTGCCTATGGAAATCAACTATAAAGAAAGCAGTGGCAGTACTGTGACTCCACACTCGAATAGCTAGAGAAGAGATCCCGAAAGGACTCCTCGTTAATGTAGCTGTATCAAGAAACAATGTAAAGTTCACGATTTCTTCAGCACCGTCTATTTTGGTTAATATACATACCGTTAACTTGGTCTTATAGTTAATATCTTATATGTACGTATATTGCAACATTGAAGGTTGAGGTTTGTATATAAAGGTGTTTCAGGTAGATGATTAACACGTTTATTGCTATTCAGATTTTGACACACAAATATTTATTATTCTCTTTATGAATTTTAAATGAAATGTTGAAATGTGCTTGGGTTCGATTCCTTTAGCAGGCAAAAGTCTTCCCGTTTAAAGGTCTCTCACTCGTCAGCAGGGCAGTACCACAAGCTAGCAAGTAGCATTTTTAATCTGATATTGTTAACTAGACCTTTCAACTTAGTCGTTCAGATCCAGCGTGAAATCTTTGGCCCATATACCTGTGGATAATCTGTGAACACTCACTACAATTTTGTAAGTTTGATAATGGATATATGTAAGGAGGTAGACGCTCCATCCTCAGAACGCCTATCAACAAAATGACCGCGTCGTCAGAGCTCGTCTTTGGTGTTTTGGATTGACGTTGATAATGTATATTCTGCCCGAAATCGCATTGCAACACATGCATTCTTTTTGTGTTAATTAGATAAGTCTCTTTATAAAGAGCACGCGACAGAAATATTTCAAATTATTTTAAGATATACACTTAAATATTTTGCACGAAGCACAAGTAAGCCTACGTGTTCTAAAATTGCATGATTAATGGCACGTCCTGGGCATTTATATAAGCCTATTAAGTCCTTTATTTATTTAATAAGATATTTATTAAGATTATTATCCATATTTATTAAGTTCTTTCCCTTACCTTTCGGCCTTTCCCTCCGTTTTAGTTGATGATTGGTAGTTAGGAAGGTAAGAAGGGTTAGGTGTTATGGGTCCAAGATTTCCACATCCATGAAACCGTAGTTGCTGACACGTAGGTTCCCATGAGAAATTCTCTGACTGTTCTCGCTGATAGAAGATTCCAGTTTTTATCCTACTAATGTTACGTTCCGTACTTTAGCAGACCAAGTGTGGTAGAGCATATTGTTACGACATTACAGAACAGTTTACGTGTTTATCGAATGTACCAGAGAAATCCGGGTTGTGTGTGGCGTACGTGATTCTCGACGCATTAGCTAGACTGTGACAGAAGCCGCGCGAACTGTGTCAAGGCCGCAATGAATTACGCTCTAATGTTTTCCTATATCGTTAATGCGCAGTATGGAATATACTAGTATTTCGGGGGGGGGGTATAATGCCAGTACTCAACGACGTTCAGTTTCAGTTATAGTTGCGATATATTACAGTGCGGTTCGAGTTATTATCGGGCGATATTACTCTGTGCATTCAAATGGTTATTAGTGAAGTGTTGTGTTTTATAATCGGGCGGTAAAATTGTAATACAATTGTGTTTTATATTAGTTGACATTTTATTGCGTGTGAACAATTTTTATTTGATTTGTTGTAAGAGACTGTGTTGTTAATTACGAAAATGCTGTTTAACTGTGAAAATGGAAGCTGGTGATTAGTGACTTAATTGGTGTCTTGTATTTTGTTTTCCACTGTACCATACAGCGATCAAGTAGACCGTCGTAACAATATGTTTTGTTTCCAATTTAGGACACTTGACAGTTTCTTTGTTCTGGTATTTTCTCAGTCTTACGTAGTTTTAAAGGAGGTTGTATTCTTGTGAAGGCAGGATTGAAACGATACTGTATAACTGTATCATAATTTAATATGTATGTAAATACCTATAATAAGTAAGAAAAATTTAATGATAAATTAAAGTATTGAAATGTACGTAGTTTTAAGTAAAGTTATAATTGAATAGTGAATCTAAAGAGGCTCGGCTGTGCGACAGACCAGCGCCGGCAAAAATATGTATAATAGACCTAAGACACCCTACATGTCGTAAACACATAAATTGTTTTGTAGTGTAAAACTAGCAAAAAACGCCTATATACCGTTAGGTTAACGGTACGGTGTCCTTCAACAGACAAAAGAGGCCACGCCAGTAAATATGACGATTTTAGAAAGTCGCGTCACTTTTTAGGGAGTATAACGAACACCCGCGTAAAAATATCGCCCGCACTTTGGGAAACAATCACCAATAGCGTCAGTAGTGAGCGCGAAAGAGATACGACACCAGACTGGATACATTCAAAAATACCGGCAAAATTTTGAATGTAAGACCAATAAGGAACGATCAACAGAAGATGTAGTGAGGGTAGAATTGAAGAAACTATAAAAATAACACGCGGAGCTCACAACAGGGGAAGTCTAAGTTGAATTTTCACGCAAAACACGGAAAACCTGCGTCACTCGATGTGAGCAATTTTTATACTATTACTCTAAGTTCAAAGCATTAGATGATCCCGGTTCAATAGTTGAGATAGAATTACAGCCATCAAGAAGTTTATTTTATATATGTGCGCGATAGTACGTACGGACCAGAAGATGTTTAACTTGTGCGCGCAGAGTTAACAAATAAAATCACTGCGAAATTTTGTGAGCTCTACGAAGGCCCATACAAGGTCAAGGAGGTCAAAGGGGGTGCAACATACGTGGTAGCTGAGGTCGACGACCTTGAATCGGTGCGGGGAATCTTCAACGTCATGTGCCGGTGTAAATCCGGCTATCGAAGGTTTTAGTTAAAGTTTTTCGTAATTGTAAAATAATGCGAATGCGAGAGTGCTGAAGCGACCCTTGGACTGCGATGAAAGTGGACGGTTGCGCGCGCAACTTGTAGAAAGGGGAGCATTTGGCTCTGCTGCTAACGGCAGACGACTCACTGCCCCGCTGCAAGATACAACGGTCCGTCTCTCTCTCTTCGAACAATTACGGCGTTGTTTCTGTTTCTACATGGCAGGCTGAAGCATAAACGACTCCCGGTAAGAATTTCTTTATTTTGTGTTTATAAGTAATTTATATTAAAGGGATAATTAATAACTAGGTGTATGCAACCATATATAAAACACGTAATTATGTGTGTGCGACCCGACAAGTTTTATATTAAGAGAAAACTCATTGTTCAGTAAATTACTTAATGTTCAGTATATAGTTCATGTTCCGTTTATTATTACTAGAATAGTGTGAGAGGTATTGCAATTGTCATTGTCATGATAAAGGTGTACAACATTAAAATTTAATGACTAAAGTTAATGCGTAGTCAGGTCGTGAACTGTGTCAATTCATGCAGTGGACTGTCGGGGGAGCTCTTTAATTAACTGTGCAGTAGAGAATTATTTGTGAGAACTTCCCTAGATGAAATTTTATTAATGTTAAAACATCCTTAATGCTGTGAGTGCTTTGCAGTTGAATTTTTTGGTCAAATAATGATTATCGCTCACCACGTGGCCGTTAACCTGCAAATTTCTGTCGAAGCATGTTGATCTGCTGCTGATCACTTTTATATTACGCCACGTTTAATAAAGTCTGTTCATTATTCAAATTTACTTATTCCATGGCTGATTTTCTACCCTTTAAGCTGGTTGCAAAAACTTTATTAATGAAACTTGTGCTTTTATTGAGAGTTAGTTGGAGGCCCGTTCTGAGGTTAATTCCCTGAACTCGGGTGTACATTTTTGGTGAACATTTCTCTAATTTATTTGAATTAACAGGGTTCTTGAATTAAGCCGGAGATTTGGCCTTGCTGATCGCCGTACACCTGCATCAGACACGGACCATTAAACAAGATCATGTCCGAAGAGAGAGCTGGGTGACTCGTTCTCGATGTAGCACTTGCCAGCAGTACTAAGGTGATATTCACACTTTTATTTTCCTTTTGGGGCCGGGCCGGCAGTGTGCCTGTTTTACATTAAATATCTTTGAAGCCATGTGACCACGTGTCCAGACTCTGCTAGAAAGGGGAGCAGCTGATCATAACTCTGAACTTTATAAGTTAAATTCAAGAACACTTTTTTATAACTGATTTACATAACACTAAGTGCACTGCTTGTAATTGTGTGCTGCACTGGGGGAGCGTGCCAGATATTTTTTTTTACACTTGGATTTTTTACTGTTTGCATCTCTTATCATTTAACTTTTACTAAATTTATAGAACAGGTTAGTAGCGCTGTTCCGGCTGGAACAGGAATGAATAAATATTAACTTCACGATGGGTTTAACATTTAAGGGCTGGGGGTTTCTTGTGTTTCTTTTTTGGCCGTTTTCTGGGGTTTAAAAGGGGACTTAGTTTTTCTCTGACACATGTTGGTGCAACCTCAGGCAGGTTGGAGGCCTGTCAAACTTTGTCAACCGCATGCTCGCGCGCTGCCACAGCTGCTAGGGCACAACCGCCTTATTGTATTTTTTCATTTTAATTATATTTATATAGCCATTCGGGGTTAATAGAAAATAATTTGTTTTTCTTCTGGACATATATTAGTTGATTTTGCTCCTTACAAAAGGGCTATACTGATTGTCTTTCTTAACTGGCAAAACACATATTGATTAACTTTCACTTGTAGTATCTGCTGTTTAATTTTCTTTAACTATAAAACATATACTCATTATTTTTTGTAAAACATACATTGTCTAAATTTTTCTGAAATTGTAAAGCCTCGAGTGAATAATTTCTGATTGTGAAAGGACATATTGATTTTTAAGTCTTTCGGAATTTGTGAAGTAAAGTAACCGTTTAGAATTGTATAACAACTGTTTGAAATCAGGTGATGTAGTTCTGTAAATTTTATTTAATGCTGTGAAAGGAACTTAAGGTTCATACGCTCATGATGGGTCATTGATCAGTGGAATGCTATACAAATGGGTGGTCCGGGTTTGTTTATGTGTTATGTGTTTTTATCATCCTTTCTGGGGTTCTGGCTTTTATGTAAGTCTACAAAAACGGGTTGTTGATGGGCGAATATTTTATCACTGCTGGGCTATGAGTATTGTAGCCACACTGCCTGCTAGGCGGGTGCATTCTAGGGGCATTCGTGTTAGAATTGATGTAATTGTGAGTTTGTGTGCCTTATGTTTCTGTGTGTGTTATGTTTGTCCGTGTCTAGCTAGCCACAAGATGGGGGAGAACTTTATATTTATATATACATATATTTACCGAATTTGTACACACTTGTTATGCTATTATATTTATATGTTTACTGAATTTATACACACTTGTTATGCTATACACATGTTGTTTTTCTTTAATACTGTTAAAGGTGGGATTAAATTATTCGTGATATTTATGATGCATGGGAGGGATAATTATGTCATAGAGTTGGCCTGCATGTATGAATTCTAGGCATACAATAAACTTGTTATTGTTACATTACAGCTGAGTTTCATTGCAAGTCCCGTCATACTGGACCCGGCACAATTTTTGCTTCTCTAGGCTCCTGCCTAGTCCTAATTGACTTGTGGCTTCTCTTTCAAAAAATATTAAAATGAAATAAGTTGTTTTATACTCATAAAAGACATGAAAGGAAAGAGGGGTTACAGTCAGACAGATGAAGCCATATTACCACGAATGATTCGCTATGAAAAGGGGAATTTAAAGATAAATAATATTAAAATTCCTTAACATAAAAAAAAAATTTTTATGTAATCAATTTAACTTGATATGGATTAAGTGTATTAATATTTATATGTAATTAACATAACTTAAATATTATGTATGTAAAGAAGATACAAAGAAATTTGATGTTAGGAATAAATGGACAAGCTTTTAAAAATAGTAATCGAATGTTATACGTTAAGGAGAGAAAGTAATTTAAATCTTAGAAAGGGATAGTGATTGTTTAAAATGTGTGTGAACGTAGCGAGTAAGCGAGGGTATGAGAAAGTAATGTTATGCAAATTAGAAGTAAGGGTGGTAAGATATGTAGCACCGCGTATACCCTTCGGGCGAAAGCGAGAGTGACTAGCTAAGGGGACCGGTTTTGATTGTATTGTTAAAGTGTGTCACACCAAAAGTGTAACTTTCATCGAATGGTTGTGCTGTTGGAGGCATACGAAATGATTCCACAAATTATATAAAACAATTACTGGAATCAGTTCGGGGGACAAATGAAACGATACTGTATAACTGTATCATAATTTAATATGTATGTAAATACCTATAATAAGTAAGAAAAATTTAATGATAAATTAAAGTATTGAAATGTACATAGTTTTAAGTAAAGTTATAATTGAATAGTGAATCTAAAGAGGCTCGGCTGTGCGACAGACCGGCGCCGGCAAAAATATGTATAATAGACCTAAGACACCCTACATGTCGTAAACACATAAATTGTTTTGTAGTGTAAAACTAGCAAAAAACGCCTATATACCGTTAGGTTAACGGTACGGTGTCCTTCAACAGACAAAAGAGGCCACGCCAGTAAATATGACGATTTTAGAAAGTCGCGTCACTTTTTAGGGAGTATAACGAACACCCGCGTAAAAATATCGCCCGCACTTTGGGAACCAATCACCAATAGCGTCAGTAGTGAGCGCGAAAGAGATACGACACCAGACTGGATACATTCAAAAATACCGGCAAAATTTTGAATGTAAGACCAATAAGGAACGATCAACAGAAGATGTAGTGAGGGTAGAATTGAAGAAACTATAAAAATAACACGCGGAGCCCACAACAGGGGAAGTCTAAGTTGAATTTTCACGCAAAACACGGGAAACCTGCGTCACTCGATGTGAGCAATTTTTATACTATTACTCTAAGTTCAAAGCATTAGATGATCCCGGTTCAATAGTTGAGATAGAATTACAGCCATCAAGAAGTTTATTTTATATATGTGCGCGATAGTACGTACGAACCAGAAGATGTTTAACTTGTGCGCGTAGATTGCAGCAAGAAGTATATTATTTATTTGTGCGTGACGTATAGTAATAACGCGAGCGTGTGATGTGGTTAAAGAAAGTTAATAAAGCGTGATCAGTGAAAGTGTCGTGTGATAGTTAACGCAAGAATACAAGTCGTCATTCGCCTATCAGGAATCCTGCAACAAGTAACAATGTCTCATTTATAAATTACAATATAATTGATTAACATAAATTTCATATCTCAATAAACTCATCTCATTTTAAAAAGACCCACGATGTTCAGATACTAAACATTCAATTTATGCTAGACGACATGTTTGGGTGACTTATGATATAGCAAAGTAAGAAACCAATACTAATAACTATTGAAACGATAAATGAATTAAATAATTAAATATAGATTGAATAGTATAGAAGTCGTAGCAGTTAAGAATTGATGATAGATATACTTATATACACATATATGTTTGTTTGATTGGTAGCGATGATTTAAGTTTGTTAATGGAGTAAATTGAATCTACTAAGTACTCCTTTGAATATACTTGATTAATCTGATTTCGAAGAAGCTGTGAACTAGAAATATTAATAAATTCTTTTGTTGTTATTAACTATAAAGATGATAGTAATGATTAAGTCTAAGATGTATTCAGTAACAAGAATCTAACAATACAATTATTAGTATCTGAACAGCTTGTTGTTATTTCATAAACAAACCTGAGATCTCCTGCTCTGGCGCCCAGGTAATAATTAATAATATAAATTTGAGTGGTGCAGTTCTCAATAAATCTTAATAGTTACTAAATATTATAATATTTGTCGCCATCATTGTGGAGCTCTTTCAAAATAATAATCATAATTAACGCCACAAAACGTGGAGCTTTAAAAATCTTTATAGGATGGCTCAATCGATATAGCTAAAACAAACGCCAAAAGATTGTTTTTTTTTTATTTGAAGGTTATCATAGGATGTATACAATTCAGAAAAAATTGCGGGTTGTATTTACTACTTTGGTTAGGCGTCATGTAATAAAAACTACAAAATGGCGTTCGCTATTTGTTTTTGTTTTTTTGATACAGTAGTATTCTGTAAGTAAAAACAAATTGGAAGCTCGTTTAATTAAAATTGATCAAGTTGTTAGCAGACTTCAAAAAGGAGGAGATTCTATATGCATCCCTATGTTTTATCTTTTTTTATGTATGTTTGCCGATTACTCGAGAACGGCTGGACCGATTTTAATAAATCTTTTATTAGTTGAAATGGCATGCCCCTGCCTTGGTGCCATAGCAAAATTACTATTGGACCAGTACTGAGCCAATACCAGCACAATACTATATTTTATACTTACACTCGTACTTTGAAACTCAATAATAGACTGGGATTACTGCATTACTGGGGTTATGTTTGTACCATTAGCTTTTGCTATTCTCAAATTAGTATGTAAAAATGTATGGAGTTCCTCATTACTCACAAAATGCGTAGAACACGATACACCTCTGGATGTTGCTCTATGACCCTTTGACCCTCTAGCATGTGAATCAAACCAAAAGTATTTGATGTAGTTCTGTAAGCTACATGCCAAAGCTACTGAAAGTGGATTAGCAGTAAGAATCCCATACTTGTGATTTTTGAAAAAAGCGACAACCTTTTTTTAAAATTTGGAAAACCTTTGTGCCTTGATCTTCACCAATATGGTAATCATCAGATATATCAAAACTAACATTGAAATTTATCTGTCATCGCTAAATACTTCCCGAGTATTAGGATTTGCTCGCAAGCGTTTTACTTCCATGTTCCATAAGGAAATGGAAGTATGGTGATGGGGAAAAAATCGTGTTCGAGGTAAGGGCTGATTCTGATTGTCAGGGCCGGACTGGCCCTCAGGAAAAGGCGCAAACCTTAGGTTTTTGAGGGCGCACCCCTCAAGTGGAGTTTAATGTAATCCCGACCTGGAAACTCGTCATACGATACCGTTTTGCCAAGAATACCATTTTGTTGATTTAGTATTTTTCACTATTGATTGCCGTTAACGTTTTACTATTATAAATGAGTGTTAATATTTACTAGCAATAAATACCAGCTCCTGAGGCAGTTCCTATAAAGCTGAGAACGAAATAATAAAGAACAGACACACAAGAGTTGCATATATAAAAAAAAAGGGATAAAGTACGGTATTTGAAATAATTTACAATTTGAAATTAAGCCTTTTTTAATGTTACAAATGTTTGTACTACAAATAAAAATAAAGGAAAAATAGAACATTAGCAACATAAAAATACAACATAATGGAACAAAATGTTGATTGATATTTTTGTACATCAACAAAATACCTTTAAAAATCAAACGTAGTATTAAATTTTTTTGTTCAAAAAATATCAATGTCACTTTTAAGAAATTACGGTACCACCGTCTTAAATAAAACACTGAAGTTAATACATAATAATTAGTGAAGCAAAATTCTACTCTGTACAACTTTTGTTATCAAGAAACAATTAAATAATTTAAAATTACAATATTTTATGTACAAGTGTTTGTTTGTGCTACAACAAAAATAAAGAAAAAATAGATCATTACTTTTGAATGGAGACAAATATGATTGATATTTTTATACATAAACAAAATACCTTTAATATCAAACGTAATACTACATTCTTGTGTACAATAAAGATCAATGTTACTATCAAGATCTTACCAGCGTTTTAAATAAAATACTGAAATTAATACATAAAAATTAGTAAAGGATCTACTCTGTACACTATTTGTTATCAATAAATAATAAAATATAAAAAAACAAAGTTTTAACTTGAATCTGTAAGGAGGCTGTAAACTGAAGAAAATGTTATGATTTAAGTACAGGTAAATTTTAAAAACAAGCTACAAAACTTTTACTAATTTGCTGCCGACTTTATATTTTGCTAACCTGGAAATAAAGTCAACGGTGATTGCAAATATGAGACAAAAACGAAAATAAATAACTAAGGATAGTACACTTTTTACTTCCATGTTCCTTAAGGAAATGGAAGTATTGTTCGAGATTATTGCAGATTCTGATTGTACTACACTCAAAACATGAAAAAAAAGCATTTTTCGAAAAGTGTTTGTGTGTGTGTCTGTCTGTCTGTGTGTCTATCTGTGTCTATAGATTTTTTTTATGGCAAACGATAACAGCCGCAAATTCAAACAAAATCAAACAATTTTTTCATTGCAGTCCTGATTTGTAGAGTACTCAAGACATATTGTTTTTGGTGAAGATCGGTTAAGGGAAAGGGGTAGTTTACCTGCAACGTTTTATGTTTTAACAAGGGTATTTTCTATGGCAAACGATAACAGCCGCAAATTCAAACAGAATCAAATATTGTTTTGCATACAGCACTGATTTGTAGAGTACTCAAGACCTATTGTTTTTGGTGAAGATCGGTTAAGGGAAAGGGGTAGTTTACCTGCAACGTTTTTTTATCAAGCGTATTTTCTATGGCAAACGATAACAGCCGCAAATTCAAACAGAATCAAATAATTTTTTGCATACGTCTCTGAATTGTAGAGATCTCACGGATTTTTGATTTTGGTGAAGATCGGTTAAGGGGAAGGGGTAGTTTACCTGCAACCTTTTACGTTTTAACAACAGTAAAGTACTTGAAAATTCATTTAAACTTTTTCAAACAATGGTAATTGTTAAAAATAAAATAATTTTGTTGCCAGGCAATAAAATTATAATTTTTTACTTCCATATTCCTTAAGGAATGGAAGTATGGTGATGGCAAAAAAAATCGTGTTCGAGATTATTGCAGATTCTGATTGTACTACACTCAAAACATGAAAAAAAGTCGTTTTCCGAAAAGTGTCTGTGTGTGTGTGTCTGTGTGTCTGTGTGTCTGTCTGTGTGTCTGTAGATTTTTTTTCTATGGCAAACGATAACTGCCGCAAATTCAAACAGAATCAAATAATTTTTTGTATACTGCTCTGATTTGTTGAGTACTCACGACCTATTGTTTTTGGTGAAGATCGGTTGAGGGAAAGGGGTAGTTTACCAGCAACGGTTTTTTTTTATCAAGGGAAATTTTTTTTTTTTGGCAAACGATAACAGCCGCAAATTAAAACAGAATTAAATAATTTTTCGTATACAGCCCTGAATTGTAGAGTTCTCAAGACCTGTTGTTCTTGGTGAAGATCGGTTAAGGGAAAGGGGCAGTTTACCTGCAACGTTTTATGTTTTAACAAGGGTATTTCCTATGGCAAACGATAACAGCCGCAAATTCAAACAGAATCAAAAGATTATTTGCATACAGCCCTAAATTGTAGAGTTCTCAAGACCTATTGTTTTTTGATAAGATCGGTTGAGGGAAAGGGGTAGTTTACCTGCAACGTTTTTTTAACAAGGGTATTTTCTATGGCAAACGATAACAGCCGCAAATTCAAACAGAATCAAATAATTGTTTGCATACAGCCCTGATTTGTAGAGTACTCAAGACCTATTGTTTTTGGTGAACATCGGTTAAGGGGAAGGGGTAGTTTACCTGCAACGTTTTTTTATCAAGCGTATTTTCTATGGCAAACGATAACAGCCACAAATTCAAACAGAATCAAATAATTTTTTGCATACGTCCCTGAATTGTAGATGTCTCAAGGCCTTTTGATTTTGGTGAAGATCGGTTAAGGGGAAGGGGTAGTTTACCTGCAACCTTTTACGTTTTAACAAGAGTAAAGTACTTGAAAATTCATTTAAACTTTTGGAACAATGGTAATTGTTAAAAATAAAATAATTTTGTTGCCAGGCAATAAAATTATAATTTTTTCATTTAATGTAAATCTGTACATAGTATAAAGTAAAGTCGGTCCGTTTTCTCTCTGTGTTTGAAATCGCTAATCTCAGGAAGTACTGAACGGATTTTATTCAAGTTTTCGCCAATAGATAGAGTTTATATCGAGGAACATTTATGTGTATAATTAATACATATATGTTGTACATTAGCTTAGCTATCACGGTTTATGTCAAGTAAGTGGTATAGTTTACATCTTATATATAAAAATGAATGTTTCTTTGTTTGTCCCGTATGCGTTCCTATACCATTCATCCGATTGCGATGAAACTTCGGTGAGTTGTTGTGCGCACGTCCGCGAAGGTTTCTTCCACATCTCCTCCTAAACCACTGTACCGATTTCAACCAAACTTGGCACAAATATTTTACGCAACGGGAGAACCAACAAAGGATAGGTGTTTTTTCGATGGGGTCCTTTTGGGGGTTCTTTGGGGTCTTCCACTTCGCCTCCTAAACCACTGGACCGATTTCAACCAAACTTGGCACAAATATTTTACGCAAAGGGAGAACCAACATAGGACAAGTGTTTTTTTCGATACGATCCTTTGGGGTCTTCCACGTCTCCACCTAAACCATTGGACCGATTTCAACCAAACTTGGCACAAATATTTTACGCAAAGGGAGAACAACATAGGACAAGTGTTTTTTCGATACGATCCTCTGGGGGGTCCTTTGCGGTCTTAAAAACTATTAGATCTGGTTACTGTGGCAACCCAATAGAATAGATTCTCTTCTAAATATATTATCGCATTAAATTGAAGACCACGCGAACGAAGTTGTGGGCAACAGCTATTTATTTTTAAGAAGCCTACTTTAATTAAACTTTATTAATTAAACTAACATTTTCATTACGTACAACGTGAAACTCCGTAGCGAAGCACGGGTATTCTGCTAGTCATGTATAAGAGAAAATATATCGTGCGTGGCAGGCAAGCATATCTCAGTTATGTACTGTTTACGTTTCCATTTTATTATTATCACTACCGCAATAAAAAGGCAGGGAAGACACACACACACACACACACACAATTCGCGTTATTTCTGGCCTCATTCATGTTTATTTTCTTACATCTGCACGGTTTTTAAATGGAAAGTGCCGAACCCATACCAACATAACGCATGCAAGCCGAAAAAGTGTCCAGCGTGGATAGCGATTTGCTTCCTGTGGATCGCTGGGCAGTGTAACTGCACGTGTTTGCAGAGGAACGATTCATAGACAGACTTTTCGTCTTTAGGGAATGAACCCTCTGCAAGATGCTGAGGGTCCATGAGTGACTTCGGAGCGCTCCTTCTTTTCCGCGTGTTTGTTCTGTGAAACGTACACTGTAGATTCGCAGATTTATTCTAAGCAACGCTCAATAGGAAATGTTGAAAATTTTTGTCCACGGTGAACCCTTATACACACTAAACCTGCTCTGATGTTTTAATTACGGACATCATAATATTAAAACTTTGGAAACTTGACCACTACTTAATGGAGATCAATCATTAACTTATACAAGCCATTAATTTTATGCATATTTTTTATATATATGTGTACAACGTTATCGGCAACAAAGAAGTAGTTTTTGTTAAAATTCCTTCCCGGGATATTTGGCCGTAGTCCAATGTTTTCTACAAAACCAGACGTTTCGGCAATGCCATTGACTTCCATCATCAGTGAAAATCGAGTGCGATAACGTGAGGTGGTATATGTTAGTGACCACAGTACTGTGGTTAAGGCTGAAGCAGTAAGTAGAAAGAAGTAGTTTCTATGGTAATATTTCATTTCGAAAATGATTTTAAAAATAAATCTTAGAATATGGAAGTCATGTATGGTTCTCCATACCGATATTTCATTTTAGTGTAAATCATGTATGAGTGAAAATATATCGTTCGTGGCAGGCAAGCATATCTCAATTATGTAATGTTTACGTTTCCATTTTATTATTATGATTACTGCAATAAAAAGGCAGGGAAGATACACACACACACACACACACACAAAATTCGCATTATTTCTTCTGATTGCTATCTTTCTTCGGAACAGAACCTTTTGCATGAGAGTTGATAACACCCTTTCTTCGGCAAGGGCTATTACGGCTGGTGTATTTCAGGGAAGCGTCTTGGGCCCCCTGCTTTTCTCTGTGTACGTCAATCACGTGCCCAAATTGCCTGGCAACAGGTTGGCCATGTTCGCTGACGACACGGCGGTGTATCCCGTCGATCGTCGAGCTGAAACGGCAGTTATTTGGCTCCAGGAACCAGAGCCAACGTATTGGACGAATACGTTGACTGGGCAGAGAGATGGAGGGTTGCCATCAACGCAGCCATGAGCACAGCAGTAGTCTTCTCCAGACGCTGAAGGCTCCCCGACAGACTATACGTAGGTGATACACAGTTGCCCTGGTCTCGAGAGGTCAAGTACCTCGGGGTCCACCTCGATCGTCGTCTTACCTGGCGGACACACTCCGCACAAGTAGCCCGCAAGACCGCCAATCGCCTATATCAACTCCGCCCTCTGCTATGCAGCAACGCCATGACCCGCCGCCTAGGGAAACTTATCGTCTCCACCTATGTGGTGCCGATGGTTACCTACGCGATCCCCGTATGGGGCTACTTGACCAAAACCCAAAAGCGAAAGCTTCAGTTTCTCCTTGACCGAGGATAGCGCTGGGCGTGCAAAGCCCACTATCTGACATCAAATAGAACCATCCGAGAAGCCCTGCGTGTCCGTTCCTTGGACGCCACTATACGGACACTGCCCCGCAGATTTTATCGTCGCTCCGCCCTATTCCAGGGCAACCACCTCATTAGCGCCCTCAGTCGCTACCAATATGTGCCAGGAGAATCTTGGACCCGGCCTCGGCGTATTCTCACCCTCAATTAATTAATTGACCACCCGCGGCCGGTAGCAGGCCACACCCTAAATCCAGCCCCATCTATCGTCCCTACGGCAGGAGCTCTATTTGAAGCTCAGGACGCAGTATACGAGCGGGCGACGGGCATCGCACAGCCCCACTGGTCAAGCATGGACGAGCATGTACGGCGCACACCCTCACCGCGCAGCGCTCTCTGCCAGACTCGCAGTCGCACACGTCATTTACCATTGCATACGCGTTCTCTACTGCTGCTAAAAACAGTTAAGCAATTAGTTTTTTAAATATATTTAAAACAAGTTTTTTTTTAATATCTCGGGAAATTTGATCCGATTACCAAAAACATATTCTCGTGTAAAAGCGTGACAGCATTTTCAGAGCTGGCTGAGGGCGCAGGTCGGGTTTTATTTGAAAAGGTGCAGCGGCCAGAGGGCCGGTGGGCCGGCGGGCCAGTCCGGGCCTGCTGATTGTACTACCCTCAAAATATGAAGAAAAGTCATTTTTCGAAAAGTGTCTGTGTGTAGAATTTTTTCTGTGGCAAACGATAACTTCCACAAATTCAAATAGAATCAAATAATTTTTTCCATAGCTGCCTGCGTTGTAGAGGCCTATTGATTTTGGTGAAGATCGGTTAAGGAGAAGGGGTACGTTACCTGCAACGTTGTATGTTTTAACAAGGGTAAAGTACTTGAAAATTCATTTAATCTTTTTCAAACAATGGTAATTGTTAAAAATAAAATAATTTTGTTGCCAGGGACAAAATTTTAATTTTTTATTTTAATATAAATCATGTATGAGTGAAAATATATCGTTCCTGGCAGGCAAGCATATCTCAATTATGTAATTTTTACGTTTTCAAAGTTTTATTATTGTGACTACCGCAATAAAAAGGTAGGCGCGACACACACACACACACACACACACAATTCGCGTTATTTCTGGCCTTGCTCATGTTTATTTTCTTACGTTTGCACGCTTTTTAAATGGAAAGTACCAAAACCCACACCAACACAACGCGTGCAAGCCGAAAAGGTGTCCAGCGTGGACAGTGATTTGCTTCCTGTGGATCGCTGGCCAGTGTAACTGCACGTGTTTACAGAGGAACGGTTCATAGACAGACTTTTCGTCTTTAGGGAATGAACCCTCTGCAAGATGCTCAGGGTCCATGAGAGACTTCGGAGCGCCCCTTCTTTTACGCGTGTTTGTTCTGTGAAACGTACAATGTAGATTCGCAGCTTTACTCTGAGCAACGCTCTATAGAGAATGACAATGAAGACGTACCACTTTTATTGTGAAAAACACAGAACGAACAATGCAATAGAGGTTGCAATGAAAAGCTGGTCACCCTGGTAGGGCGAACTAAAGAAAAGTATATTAAAGTTCTGGTAGTGCGAACTGAAGAAAAGTATATTAAATTTCAAATCCAAGCCACTGTCGTTGAGTTTTGTGGACAGAAGAGAAAAACAAAGATCCAACTTAATGAGCGACTCGAAAAAAAGTTTCGAGCCGGTTATACAAGTGTACAGACGTGTAAAGTTTCTTAAACATCTTGAGGAACGTAGTAAAGATTGACTAACTGAAATATGGAAATTCGGTTTACAAATGGACAAATACAAAGCAAATGAGGAAAAAACAAAATACGACTGTGTAACTAGCTGCTTTATAAATGAAAATAGATAGTGGTTAATAACAAAAAGTTTATAAATTGATAGCAATGTAAAGTCTGAGTCTCGAGGTGGATCCATGCCGTGGGCAATAGGGTTTGTGGTTTTGGTGGGTGCTAGTACCACACACCGTAGGAGTGCGGACCCTCCTGCGGCGAACATTAGTTTTCCACAGTCTCCCTCGTAAAACAAATTAATGTTATATAGTCAAACATCCTTCTACCTTTAGATCAGCAATATGATTAAACATCATAATTTAAAACTACAATATTTGAACCACACCCCCACCAATATTAACTTTTTCATGAAGCTAGTTGTACCGTCATTTGTTCCTTTATTTAATAGAGAAATATCAATTTAAGTTAGTCAAGGTTTACTAGGTTTCTCAAGGCGCGCGCACGCGCGCTGTGTATATACTATCCTTTCCAGAAGATGTCCTATTTAAGTACAAGAAATGGTTCAAATTTATTCTGTAGCAAAATTACTGGAGAAAGCCTGGTGAGATATTCGTTCATCAATGGGTAGGTAGACGCCAATGATGACGATTTGTTTATATGTATTTAGTTTTACCATTTAAATACAAGAAAATAAACGTATTCAAGTTTTTCGTAATTAATTAAAAATAAAACTCGTGATTGATCGGTTGGCTCCTGATTGATAGGCAATGCAATTAGCACAGTTGAAGCACACAGTTGTCGAAGTCACCCGTTTGTACGCTGAGAAATTATTTTGTACGGAACGGTATTAAAATTAGCTCAGTTTTGTTCACTGTGTGAAGTAATAAAATGTAATGCGGCATTAAGAGCTCACATAACTTCTATTTTCCAAATTTATAAGTATTTTAAATGAGGCGAATTAACACAATTTGTTATTTACGCTAATATACAATTAGAAAAAAATATTTAAGCTAATTTCCATTAGGTGATAAAACGCGTGCACGGCACGCATACACACGGAGTGGCTGATATAGAGAGGAATTTGCGGTGGAGTTTAGGGAGGTAACTACAAATTAAAAAATCACATCTGATAGCTAGTACAACATTTGTTCACAATAAAATTTATATTCTTGTAATAAATATGGGTATTAGTATATACACAATTTGTATTGCTCCTCCAAAGATCCATACATATACATACGCATGAAGAATCCTTTTTTTTTCAAACATTTGAGGTACAGGCTTGACAGTTCTCAAAGGATATTTTAGAATAGTTTTAAAGTAGGTCTAACTTACCAGAAGAAAATTATTTTCTCTAATAGAGTAACAGAATTTTTTTATTTGGAAGAGGGATTCTATTTTGACCTCCTTTCTCCAGTGAAGCCATCCCTACGTATGTAATTGACTACCTCAGCTAATAGTTCTATTAAAGAGTAAACTTACTGTGTAAACGTACTTTTCGTAATTATTTCCACTGAAAAATAAATACAGGAATAATATCTCGCTAGAGTATGGCATGAGATTAAAACATAGGACTTTTAATTCACTTATAGATTATCACAGAGATTACTGATATTTTCTTATTTTTATAATGATTGTGTTGAATGATTGAGCCGTCCGCTTGGAGGTCGCTCTTGTCGAACATCAAGAGGTGATGTATAGGCTGCAGCGATTCTAATCAAAATCCTCCGTTCCTTGTTGGGATCTCTATGGTTTTTCAGAAATGACGTAATTCGTGGAGGTCTGCGAGCTCCCATACTGTCTGCGTTTGTTCGGTCGCTGGCTGCAACTCTTTTTGCTGCAGCTGCGACTTCCTCCTTTCTGTAGCTGAGGACCATCAGTACTTCAGAATCTCCACCTCCGATTCGGGTCAGCCGCTCTCGGGTGATTCTAGATGACCCGCCATAAAGCCATCCTCGTGCATAACTTCTAGCTAGCACCCCAGGAGTTTACCTTCCATAAACCTGATTCCCTCACTCTTTTCAGGGAAGTCTGAACACGCTGCTTGCTGCTGATACCTGTACCACCGGCACGGAGGCTTTCTGCCTCGCGGAGAGCGACCGACGCCTCAAGGCGTCTGCTAACCGTGTCGAGACAGGCGACATTTGCCGTCTGAATCTGCACCAGAACCTCTGCCACGACATAAAGCCACCATCCTCCGCCATCTAGAGAATAATCGCGTCAGCGGCAACCCTTTCAGCTATAAGGAACCTATCGACTACACAAATACTGGTTATCTTCTGACAGCCATCGGGCTCGTCCCGGATGCTGGAACATAGCCACGGGTGCAAAGGCACCTCGATCATACGACGCAACACATGTCGATAATAACAATTTTCATTAATGAAATTATTAAAATTTCATTCCATTAGTAAAAGCTTTTATATTGGTATAATTTCAAATGAATTCAGGTGGAAGATTTTATTCGAATGGTATTATTTATTTTATACTGAACAGGTAAAATATTAATCTAGCTACACTTATAAGTAGTCATCAAACACATTTTGTGTAGATCCCGGTATGGTGGACTAAGCAAGGAAGTAGCTGGTAGATTCATATTTTTCGAGATGTGGCCCCAACTGACGTTACTATCGTCCGCTAATAATCGCCAGATGATATTGCTTTCGACTCTTCTTGAAATATCAATCCGCAGACTAATGGCTGGTCATATTAGTCAGACCATTCTTTTAATCACTCTATGCTTAAAATCCCCATATTCTTTCGTATCCGTTTCTTTAGCCGTTTGAGTCAAGAACGTCTTTCTCTAGATTTCTGTCATCAACCTTTTCCTCTAACACCATAATCAAGTACTTCCTTCTTCTCTGGCATTTGTTTTTTGCAACTAAGAGTCTAAACTCCACTTTCTAAACTCGGTTCGATGGAAATCGAGTCGTTTTCAGTAAAGTCTTCCCCCTTCTTATAGCCCGTTTCTCAGTATATTCCATCCATTCCAATCTTGGTCTTCATCTTCTTCCTTTCAAGCGTGTTTCCATATTGATTTTTGGTCTCCCATACGCTGACTGTGTAGAGAGACCTAGTCAGTGGCGGATTACCCATTAGGCAGAATAGGCAGCTGCCTAAGGCCCGGCATGCGCGGAGGCCCGTAATTTCAGGTCGCGCGTATTATTTTCGGGACCTCTTTCTTTATTTCTCATTTTATTGCTTGAAGATAAGAATTTAACTTGGACACAGATGCAGGCCCGTTGCCAGGGGGTGCCTATGGTGCCTGGGCACCCCCCCTTTAGAACAGTATACCTATTTTTAATCAAGTCTCCGCTAAAAATGCCTATTTATTTTAGAAAAAAATGTGTTGAAATTTAATATTAGAGTATGATGTAGCCGAAATCAGGTTAGTTTTTTGGAATTGAGATAAGGCGAGTTTCGTCAGATCAAAGTCAATGCCTAAAATGACCCATGCGCCCCCCTCTGGAAAGTCTGGCAACGGGCCTGAGATGTATATTTGTATATGAGCGCACATGTACCTCTGATGATGTATTGTACAGACATAGAACTATCGCAGCGGTGATTTATGTAAGTAATTTTAAACTTTAACATAATAACAGTTTATGTAGGGGAAAGTTGGTTAAAACGGGGACACTGTATTTCTAGCAGAAGGGCGCTGCTGACAGCGGGAGCGGTAAATACTAAATGAACTGGGCGGCCATTACAGCCTTCTGAGTGGGTTTGCGTGACATTGCAGACAGTTTTTGTTGCTGGCAAATGTTTTAAAGTTTTTGTGTGGAGCATTATCGATTTTTAAGTAACGTTGTTTTGAACCTAGTGCCAAATTTGTTGCAGAAGTGAATTTCGTAAGTACACTATCGCGTTCTGTAGCTTTTAAGCATTATTTTTCATATCTTAGTTGCACGATTACATAACCTTGATACAGCCAAACGCCATGTTTTTGGCAAATTTTGACAAATGATTGTCGGGCGAGCATCGAGTATACGGCGAGCGCGTCAAAACAAAAGTTCACATTGAATTCCTAGTATTAGAGAATTCTTCGCTCGCGCATTGTTGATGTATAACTCGGCCTTATATGTAACGACATAAATAAACGTGCGGCGAATGTGACGGGTATCCGTGTCGACAAAGCAAGAAATATTCCTAAGTCGCTGTTACTATACGAAATAATTTATTCTTTTTATTATTCTATTAATTTAAGAATTATGTTTATAATACAATTTGTCAAACTTCTATCGTGTATACAATAAACGTATATTTTACTTTTGTTTACTTTTTTTTCAGATGCGTTGAATGTATTTCAATGGCATATCATCATAAGCCAGGAAATATCAAGAAGAAGGAGAGAGATGAGCGACAACGACGAAAAGAGAAGGAGTTAGAAAAAATTCCAAAGCTGCATACATTCTTTTCTGCAAAAGGAGACAAATCCTCTGTTGTGTCTGAAACAGCTGCTAGCACATCAACTGCTTCAAACGTAGATCAACAAGAGCAAGAAGAATCTAAACCTGAAATACTGCAACGTGATGAACAGGTTCATGACGTTATGGGATGTGATCAACAACAAGAAGATGATCGACCACTGGGTGATTTGTACTCAAATGATTTAGGTGTGTGGCCAGTAGATTCTGTTTCGGAAAGCTTATGGGATTTCTTCTCAACTAAAGGCAGTGCAGAGTGTCAGCACGTTGATAGTGATTTTTCGAACTCTGAACAAGCAGATGGACATTGGAAACGATTCTTCAATAGATCATATTTCGAACATCACTCAAATGGTGAAAAGGTTCATAGATCATGGCTCTGCTTTTCTCCTGCTACTAGTCGAGTTTGTTTTCCGTGTAAGCTTTTTTCTGCAAAAGAAACTCCATTCTCAAAAGCTGGATATTCTGACTGGAAAAATGCTACTGCACGATTTTCACGTCATGAAAACAGCACAAGTCATCTAGACGCCGTTTTTGCCCGCAGCAAACGTGCACATTCAAAGGGCAGGATAGACACTTTAGTTGCGGAAGAAATAAAACAGTGCACATATGGCGAATCTGTACTACAAAGAGTTGTGGCTGTTATCAAGTTTTTGGCCGAACGAGGACTAGCCTTTCGCGGACACGATGAAATTATTGGATCTGCACATAATGGGAATTACTTGGGAACGTTGGAACTATTAGCACAGTTTGACCCATTTCTCGCGACTCATATTGAAAAGTATGGTGCAAAGGGCAGAGGATCGGTTTCTTACCTCTCGTCCACTATATGTCACGAATTGATAGACATAATGGGTAAAAAAGTTTTGAATTGCATCATCGATGAACTGAAACAAGCAAAATACTATTCTGTGTCAATCGACTCCACTCCAGATGTCTCCCACATTGACCGCCTGACATGCATTTTCAGATATGTTCTTGATGATGTACCAGTAGAGCTTCGTCAATTTCCTGGATATGGAGGGACATACTGCGAAAGAGCTGTCAAAACGTTTGCTCGGATTTCTATCGGAAATTGTCATCGAAAACTGCAGGGGACAATCATATGACAATGCGAGCAACATGTCGGGAAGACACATGGGGATACAGGCCGCTATTCGAGAGAGAAATCCACTAGCAGAGTGGATACCATGTTTCGGCCATTCACTGAATCTGGTCGGACAATCTGCCGACAACTGCGTTCCCAGTGCTACTGCATTCTTTGACTTCATAACACGGTTGTACACGTTTTTCAGTGCATCAACGCACCGTTGGGATATATTACTGCAAGAGCTTCAAGGAACTGGTCTACCTGTGGTAAAACGTCTATCCACAACACGCTGGTCTGCACACTCTGATGCAACCACTGCTTTGAAATTGAGCTTCAACAAAATTCATACTGCCCTCACACGTATTTCTGAAGATATGGATGAAGAACAACTCGATCTGATGCCTCCGGTATTGTGAAGAAAATGAATCGGCTTGAAAACGGGATTCTGCTCGAGTTGTGGTCTGTAGTGTTAGAAAGGTTTCACAAAACATCCAAAAAGCTACAAAGTACAAGCATGGATCTACACGAAGCGGTCAGGCTACTGAATTCTTTGAAAGAGTATGTAGCATCACTGAGAGAATCATTTGACGAGTTTGAAGAAAAAGGTATGTCAATCACAAACAATAACGAGTACAAGGAAAGCACTCAACATAAACGCAGTCGTAGTTCACGGTTAACGCATCATGATGGACCTGCAGATGAACCTGCGGACGTGGAATGCGCGTGTGTGTGCGTGGTGTGTGTGGATGTGCGGGTGTGGTGCGGTGGTGGAATTGATCACCGCGAATGCGGTTCAAAGTTGAAGTCTTTATTCCTGTCTTAGATCGCCTTGATAGCGAACTGAAAAGACGCTTGGATGCGTATACTGTTCTCTACAGTAAGTTTTGATTTTTGCATGATCTACTGGGTATCGATACTAGCGGACTTCGAGAAAAAGCCAAACAGCTTCAAGAGTCATACCCAGACGATCTAGAGGCAACTTTTCCAGAAGAGGTCATTCACTTTCGCGAGTACATCAAGAGCAGTAGCTTGAAAATTCTTGGTGACATCAGCATTGAACTTTACTTGTACCGAACACTAACTGAGCACAGCCTGCAGGACGTGTTCCGAATCTGGGAAATGCACTTCGTATGTATTTGTGTTTGATGGTGAGCAACTGCTCCGGAGAGCGATCGTTTTCAGCATTGAAAAGGATAAAGAATGTTCTCCGGTCGAAAATGCTGGACGAGAAACTTAACCACTTGTCAATCATGAGTATAGAGTCGGGTCTTCTACGAAAGTTGGAGTTTTCAGACATTATTTCAGAGTTTGTGAAAAGAAAAGCGAGAAAAATGTTTTATTAAAACATTTTCTCCATTCTTCCATCAATTACAAGCATTCTATGTATCGTTTTTATGCTCGATGTTCTTGTCTTTGTAAAACAGCATAAATTGGTTCAATATATAGTTTTGATTGAAAGTACTTTTTCTTCATATTGTATAACAGCTAGGCCTGCAATATATCTCTGCCTAAGGCCCGAAATATCGTAATCCGCCACTGGACCTAGTGGAATAACCGTTTAAAAAAGACTGAAAAACAAAGTACAAGATGGAACATGCAGAAATTAATTTTAAACAATCTGTGTGTAGTTTATTAACATAAATTTGTCTACCGGGAACGAATAAATTGTAATATCTTAATAAGGATAAACAAGTAGTAGGCTCCAATAGTTAATAACCTGGAAATTTCGTAACCTTCAAAATTAATGTCATAAGGATACACTCTGTCAAGTACATAGATAGCACGAAGCATTAACTTAGTTAATGAACTCATCAGTCATTATAGAAAGGAGGTTAAAAACGCAATAAGGTTTCAGCAGGTAGATTGTTGTCATCGCTAAAAGATTCCCGTCGCAAGTAAAAGCTGCTTGTTGATAACTCTTACTTATTTCTGTATAATCTGTGTTTGAGTAAGTAGATTTGTTAATTCGCCTTAAAAAACTGAAAAAATAAATGCGAATTCATAATTTCTTTTTCTACTCCTTGGTACAATGAGTCAGTGGTGAATTAAACTAAAATTTTTTAAACTATGTAAAAGACTACACAAAATCCGGATACAGTAGCAGATTAAAGAGGAGATACAGGACCACACCCCCTCCAGACGGCCCGAAAAATACATTGATTAAATCGGTTCTTCACGTATTTTAATTATATTTTTAGATAGTTAAAAACTATAAGTTCAGATAGAAGTAAGTTGGCTAAGTGATAACAGAAAAGATTTTTTCTTTAACGTCAAGAACGTATCTTGCGTTCGTTACGTTGGCTAAGGCTACGTATCTTACTTTAATTGCTGTTGAGACCACTGACATAAATAGCAATGGTCAGTTAAGGTCAATGGTCAGGTAGCAATGGTCAGTTTTTTTTTTAAGTTAAGGATGGTTTAATAAAATTTATTGACGTTGTGGGCCTTACTGTTGAAAACATTTCTCGTACAGTTTCGCAGGAACTGAAAACAATGAAACCTGAATATTTCTTATTGCTGTCGTCATGCTTTGATGGGGGGGTTCTATTATCAGCGATAAATTCAGAGGCGTCTAGGCTAGAAAGAGCTGGAATACAGCCACCCGCCATTTACAGTAGGTAATTGTGCTAATGACAATCTCAATTTAACCAGAAGCAAAGCTTCTACTGTCGTCTGCATAATAAGTGCCATAGGGATCACCAATTCCCTGGCAAACTTCTCCGAGAATCGGCTGGCCGGCTACAAAACTTGACGACAAAATGCAAGTTAGGTGGCACTTGGTGGAACGCAAAAAAAATGCTTGAAACTAGGTGGATCGAACGTCATAATGCTGTGTTAAAGTTTTTTGACGCCCTGCCTATTCTTCCACCAATCTAAGGCACTGTTGTTCAATCGATTGAACAATTCCTATGCATTTCAGTATGCAATTGAGGAACTAGGAAATCATCGGTATGGAGAACCATACAGGACTTCCATGTCCTAAAATTTATATTTAAAATCATTTACATATTAATTAAATAAGTGGATGTTTGAGTTCTGAAGAAATGACGTATCAGCTACAGTGGTACCCCCATGTCAGGGGTGAAGACTATCTTCAACCTTCGTGAGGAAGGACTGTACTTTTGGATAAAATGTTTGTAGGTCGAACGAAAAGCTAGCCAAAAAGGAGCTGCGATCTGATTTCTGTAATGAAATTGGGCTCTCTCTGCGAGTTATCGGCCGAGGGTGAATGAAGTCTATAGTGTTATCAAAGTCCTTCCTGTCAATACTATACTATAGTCATTTTTCTTTTTTAAAATCGAGTCTTTCTTTCTTTGTTTCCATCGGTCTTCTGATTTCCTGAAAGACGATTCTGTTCACCCGTATAATTATAAATTTCTCAGCAAAACATTTAATACGTTTGTGTCTTCTGTTTAACACCCACCATTCTGATCCATGTCATAACGCTATATTCCACACAGGCTAGTAAATAACTAGCCATTAGGGTGGACAAAATATTTTCCAGGAGGGGCAAACAATTTTCCAAAAGAGAAAAATATTTATATATTTTTCATACCTACGCACATGGACGTATTAGTTTGTAATTCTTATATTATAATAGAAATAAGTACAGAGATTGTATTAATTTATTCAAACATTTATTGCTTCAAAATATGCATAAAATTAATGGCTTGTAAAAGTTAATGTTTGATCTCCATTAAGTAGTGCTCAAGTTTCCAAAGTTTCAATATTATGATGTCCGTAATCAAAACATCAGAGCAGGTTTTAGTGTGTATGAAGGTACACCGTGAACAATAATTTTCAACATTCTCTATGGAGCATTACTAAGAGTAAAGCTGCGAATCTACAGTGTACGTTTCACAGAACAAACACGCGGAAAAGAAGGAGCGCTCCGAAGTCTCTCATGGACTCTGAGCATCTTGCAGAGGGTTCATTCCCTAAAGACAAAAAGTCTGTCTATGAACCGTTCCTCTGTAGACACGTGCAGTTACACTGGCGAGCGATCCACAGGAAGCAAATCGCTGTCCACGCTGGACACCTTTTCGGCTTGCACGCGTTGTGTTGGTGTGGGTTTCGGCACTTTCCATTTAAAAAGCGTGCAAACGTAAGAAAATAAACATGAGCAAGGCCAGAAATAACGCGAATTGTGTGTGTGTGTCCTGCCTGCCTTTTTGTTGCAGTAATCACAACAATAAAACTTTGGAAACGTAAACATTACATAATTGAGATATGCTTGCCTGCCAGGAACGATATGTTTTCACTCATACATGATTTAAATTAAAATGAGAAAAATATAATTTTATTGCCTGGCAACAAAATTATTTTATTTTTAATAATTACCATTGTTTTAAAAAGTTTAAATGAATTTTAAGTACTTTACTCTTGTTAAAACATACAACGTTGCAGGTAAACTACCCCTTCCCCTTAACCGATCTTCACCAAAATCAATATGCTGTGAGTCCTCTACAATTCAGAGCTGAATAAGAAAACTTATTTGATTCTGTTTGAATTTGCGGCAGTTATCTTTCGCCATAGAGAAAATTCTACACACACAGACACACGGACACACACACACACACACACACACACACACACACACACTTTTCAAAAAATGACTTCTTCATGTTTTGAGGCTAGTACAATCAGAATCAGCCCTTATCTCGAAGACGATTTTTTCGCCATCCCATACTGCCATTTCCTCATGGAACATGGAAGTAAAAATGACTTTTCTTCATGTTTTGAGGGTAGTACAATCAGAATCAGCCCTTATCTCGATCACGATTTTTTTCGCCATCACCATACTTCCATTTCCTCATGGAACGTGGAAATAAAAGGAGTGATCCACTTTGATTTCTTCAAAGTTTACTGACGTCTGAATGTCTTGTTAGCATAGTTGTCTTAGCTGTTATGTTGAAATGGACTCTGTTGGTAAAAGCCACGGTAGGAAGGCTGCAGAAGTAGCAGGATAACAGCATTGGCGACTTCAAACAACTCCACAAAAAGTCTCAAGATTTGGCATGTGAAATGGGAACAGGTATACAAAGCTTGCAGTATTCCGAGATAAACCGATCCAAATATTTAATCATATTCTATTGGAAAATATTTTCGTACTAGTACGTACTTTCCATTTCTAGATTACCCGACCAGTGAACTTTCTCTAGACATCCAACAAATGGTACAAGTTGGACAGATTCAGAATCTGTTATCACCAGAATTTTGGCAGATTATGAACAGCGTGTTCTGCAAGGAGCTAAATTTTAAAAGAGTGATTAACTTTGTTTTCCTGCTCTAAAAAGAGTACTTAATGTCTGGAAGCAGATGTAGACTTCAACATCAGAATACTTTCCCAAACATCGTGCACAAGAATTCAAACTCTTATCAGCTTTACCTAATAACGGAATGCTTTTTCAAATCATATATCCACTTCCAACTATAACAAACACCAAAAAAATTATTTTCATACCTTAGTCGATTTTTTTTACTGACTGATTGATTCAACAGACTCGCGATCGTCCACGTCCGCCAGGATATTGTCCCTCCTGTCCTGTCTACAAATCTTTCCGAGGGGAAACAAACGAATCTTTCTTTAGCGTTACTTTAAATCCATTATAAAACAGATTGATGTTCGATTTTGTAATCTCTGTATCGTGAAAGTTTTGTTATCTCTGTATCGTGAACGTTTTGCTATCTCTGTATCTCGGAAACACAAGTTTAAACGTTTAAATCATGTATATACGAGGCGGTACCCAAAAATAACAGACATTTTTTTTTAAAGCTATGTATTTATTTTTTTTTACGAACAATCTTATCACCTTCGAAGTACTCTCCATTACACTTAATACATTTGTCCAATCTGCGATCCCATTCCTGGAAACATTTTTCAAACTCGTCTGTTGTGTTAGCTGGGGCCGACAGCTCCTGCCTCGTTTTTTTCTTTACCGCTTCCACGTCGTCAAAACGTTGTCCTTTCATGTCCCTCTTCATTCATGGAAACAAGAAGAAATCGCACGGAGCGAGGTCAGTTGAGTAAGGGGCGTGGGGCAAGGGAGTCATGTTGTTTTTTGCTAAAAACTGGCGCACGAAATGGCTGCGTGAGCAGGTGCATTGTCATGGTGGAAAAACCAGTCCCTCGTCTGCCACAAATCGGGCCTTTTTTGTCGCACATTGTTACGCAATCTTTTTAAAACCTCCAAATAGAAAGCCTGATTAACAGTCTGACCTGGTGAGACGAATTCAGAATGCACTACCCCTCTCACATCGAAAAAACAAATGAGCATCGTCTTGATGTTTGTTTGATTACACTTGACGAGCTTTTGTTGGGCGAGGCGACAATGAAGTTTTCCACTGGCTTCACTGTTGTTAAGTTTCGGGGTCGTAACCATAGCACCATGACTCGTCACCAGTAATGACCTTGGAAAAAATCTGGGTCGGTTCGGAGCTGGTCTTTCAATGCACGGCATGTTTCAACTCGATTCTCTTTTTGCTGTTCAGTCAGGACCCGAGACACAAATTTTGCAGTGACCCTTCTCATCCCCAAATCTTCTGACAAAATTCGCTGAACCGAGCTCCAAGTTATTCCAGATAACTTACTAATCTCTTCAATGGTCCGTCGTCGGTCTTCAAGCACGATTGCATGAACTTTTTCAACATTTTCGTCAATTCTGGAAGTTGACGGACGTCCAGAATGAGGTTTGTCATCAATTGACATTTCACCTTCTTTGAAACGAGAAAACCATTGGTACACTTAAGTTTTTCCCATAGCACTATCCTTGTAAGCTTTTTTCAACATCACAACAGTTTCTGCGGCGTTTTTCCCAAGCAGGAAGCAAAATTTCACAGCAGCGCGCTGTTCACTTAAATCCGCCATGACAAAAAACGAGAAGCAAGCGAAACTGCTTTTACAAAACGAATTACTGTGACCGGACACAACCTTCCCAGGCGACAACAATGACGGCACCGAACTCGGAACGAGTTGCGCTAAGCTCGCCTAGTGGGAGAAATGCGTACTACGTAAGCTCCGCCAATCGCAGTGCTATTCCGGTTATTTTTGGGTACCCCCTCGTATGACGTGTGTATTTTGTGTTTACGGTCATACCGTTTTACAGATTATTCCTCACTTAGGCCTACCCACACAATGTTTGTAGTGTGTTTCCAAACATTACAAACATTTTCTGACTATTTAAGCCACGAAATTCAGTTAGCGTTGTCAACTTCACGTGAAATAGAATGTCAATAAACATTTGTTAATTTGTTGCATTTTGTATCTTTTCCAAATTTTTTTACAGAAAATCTGAAGGTTTCCATTTCATTAAAAGTAAAAAAAAAAGAAAAAAAACTTATTTTAAATATACAACTAAAACTGCTTCTGTACATGCTTCATGAGATGTTTGAATATTACTACAAAGACTTCAAGATATCATAATGGTCCCCCCCCCCCGAGATAATCTCTGCAGGACCGCACTTGACATCAACAATGCTCTGGGCACACTGTGACCAGGACCTTTCAGCCCTTACAATAACAGTAGCAAATAATAACAATGGCATGCCAGTTTTGGTTCGGGAGGGATTTTTTCCTTAACCCTCTTTCACAGAACTTTTCTATTATCCACCACCTATTATAGACCCGCAGTATCTCATAAATATGAAAGCCAGCGTCTAAGGAACGTCAAACTTGGATTAAAATTCCTCATCCAAGGACACGGGTATGGGTGGACACAATATGCGAAGGAAAAGTAAAATATGGCCTTAATCACTATCTTTCAAAGCGACATTTCCCAGTGGAAAAGACTACTAAAAAATTTCAGTAGTTTTAGTAATGGGGGTGGAAGGGATGAGAGGGGATGGTGGTTGGGTAAAATTTGACGAGAGGGGGGCCGAAAAACATGTATAGCCCATAGAGGCAGAACATAAACACTCCTCTGACTGGAGTGGCCTACCTCGTCCATAGCAGGACTTACCCAAGAGATTCTTCTGCTATGGTACTTTTTTTTCAGAATCAGTAGCAATTTGAAGCAGATATAGTACCTTCCCCGTTTCGTTTGTACATTGTCACTGTAATCCAATAATATAAACAAATAAGATTCACTCGCATCTTTCGTATTTATCATATGTTTGTAAGTTTAATTATTTTTTAGGTTAAGGACGTTTTCTCATTTTCCTCATTTTTTCCTTGCACGGACGTTGCGCCCCTGGGCACGAATCCCTTGGTTCGGACCTGGACATATACATTCGGTTTCATCGCTATTTAAGCTTTAACCTTCTCTCTGTTACGATTGCTTCTCCTATTATGACACATTTTTCATTATTGGTTTGCCACTTTTAAAATCCTTAGCGTCTCCCTCATTAGCTCCATTAGAAATGTCCTAACCTCCTTGACATTACTGAATCTCACTATATCAAAGGGAACAGTTTATGAGTTCCAAGTACGGAAGACGTGAAAATATATGTTATAACAATGACTATAGTATTCTACAGAACTGTAGAAACTAACTTAATCCTCACGCCAGATTAATGTAGATAACCTTATCCTGACAGTTCCGCAGAACGTCAAATAACGGTTATAAAAGGCTGAATTACTGTCCCAATCGGTGTCGAGGCCGTTTGTCGCTTTGGGGCAAACTGAATTGTTGGCCGGCATTTTTCTAGTCAGTGGAAGAAAATTTTGCTGCTTGACGGCTTTTGTAGCACCAAGAAAAAGTCTAGGACTCCGGAACTCCTAAACAATTTTCTTATTGTAGAATTGGTCTTGGAACTCTGTGTGTCAATGAACGTTTCATCAAGTTCTCAACTTCAAATTAATTCGAAGAAAATCTGTATTTGTACTTGTTACTTACAGCTTCAAACAAAATTTTCGAAAATTATAATTAAGCGTGTTGTTAAAATTTTAATTATTATTATTGAGTCTTTATGCAACTTCTAGTTCTTTTTCGTGTAGCCTACTCTCTGTTTCTATGTAAGTGTTTTGGCATTTAAATATTTTAAAATAGACAATATTTGCCACGTCAAAATATAATACTCGTTAAAACCTAGCAAGCTGTGTAGGAAAAATGCAATTCTCAAAATTAAGAATGTTCACACAAAGAAATTGGTAAATATTCATTTAAAAAAAAAGAGCCCTCCAAGATTGGAGTTGGAATTCTTTATTATAATTTGGCAGGCATGCTTAAAACATCTGCTACATTTTAAAGACTGAACCTCTTTGTATTTATATTTTATTTGTATTTTATTAACATTAATCGGAATCAGTGTCAGTATAAAAGGTTGTTTTCATCGGAAGATTAAAAATGTGTTTCTACAGATGGCAATGGCGTAGAATTTAGCCTTGGGGGTGGGGTCCGGGGTCGGTCGGCTCCATACAAAAGAAAAGACTAGTTAAGACCAATAAACATTACTGTACTATCTTTAAAGTGGCTGAAATCAGTCCTATTAAAGTTAGCTGCAATAACACAATAAAAATACGCGTTATTGAAACATTTTTACAAGATATTTATTGACTGATCTGATTTCCTATATTTCATATTTCACATGTATACGTTAATGCTGTGTAATAAACCTGTTTGTATATTTAAAAAAGTCACTATTATATTAGCGAACACAGCAGAAAATAATAAAATATCCTATTCTCATCGATTTTGTTAAGTAAACAATCCCTTTTGGATAAATAGCTGTAAAGTAGATACAATTCACTACTGAACTTGTGTTACGTAATTGGCAAAGATAATTTATAATTCAATCAGAATTAGAGATATTTAATTTTCGTTAAAGTTCACTTAACGCTGTGCGCGATATCCATTATAGTGTAAATAGAAATCGTGTGCGATATCCATATTTGTAAATGTTGAAGATAAATCGAGCAGATCTGTTAACGTTTCTAATACCATCAAATAGAAAATTATTTCACACGTCATTACTTTTACCAACAATAAATATTATTGTTTTCAAATTGAACAGGTGTACTCGTTGTGCCGGCTGTCTCGTGCTGCCATCTGTACAACTGACAGCGCAGATGTGATATGATGCTTTTGAAAGGTGCTGCTATCGAGTCAAGCGGAATGAGAACTGGTAGTGCATTTGTTGTCAAAAAGTGTTTTCAATGTAGATAATTGGGTCTCGGCGTAGCTCCCGAAAGTTCGCAGGCTGCAAACCGATACCACAATACAGTGTCAAACGGTAGTGCTTTGTGACGTAATTTGTGTTTGTTGACAAGCGTGTAGTTAATAGGTGAATTTCCATAACAGTTAATACTTATCATCCTGCTGGAATTGTACCTCAAAAATTGTTTTCAGTCTTGAGTGAACCGTAAGTGCTCTTAGTACTGATATCATCTAATCAGCATGATAAGGTTTCGCAGTGCAGTAGTAGAAATAATTTTTATTTCCCTTGTTTTGTGTATAACATATGCATGTTATACATAGGTTATCGAACTGCAGTTTTTTTTTTTACAGTTTTTAGAACAAATTAAACTCGACATGAACATGTTGAATAATAATACACGAGAACTAAGATTTAGTACCTTATACGATTTAAAAACATTACTCATTAATGAGGTTCGATATATCACATTTATGTTTGTAAAGATAGGTCATTCATCTCTTGACGTAAGGTCAGATTTGCAGCTGAGAAACCAGATGTAAATTGTAGGTCACTCTGAGGTGTAAAAATTATGTGCATTGTTAGCTGTATGGGCAGAAGTTGAATAGAAAATCGCAAGGAGAGCAGCAAAACTTTCTACTGAACTATTCGAATTTTCAAGTAACATTTTTTAAACGATGTTTTGGCTGTGAATGAGTGTTGCCTCAAAAAACGGAACTCGTTAAATTAATAAATATAATTAAATCAAGCAATTGTGTGTGTGTGTGTGTGTGAGAGAGATAGAGAATTTAAGTAAATATAATCATTTCTTAAATGGGAATTTTTTGTAAACATTAGGGATTATATTTTGTTTGTAATGCATTCTCTTAAAACTACACACATTTAACTCATAAAAAAGTAACACATGTAGTTTTCATTCAAGAGTTTTAGGATATTCTGGTGGTAGGATCTGGCAGTTGTGTATTCAAAGAAAAGGTAGCAAATGAATGTAGATTTAAATAATTACTTCAAGATGAGAATGAAAATAAGGTAAATGGAGTAATAACATATTATTGGACACATGGTATAAAACTAGAGGAAGGTATATAACATATTTTGAAAGTTAATCACAGATGTAGCTTTAGAATTTTACTTGCTGAATATGATCATACAGTTTATTAGGGAAATGGTTGTGAAAAAGTGGTGTGTGTGTGTGTATGTGTGTGTGTGTGTGTGTGTGTGTGTGTGTGTGTGAGAGAGAGAGAGAGAGAGAGAGAGAGAGAGCATGTGAGCATGCATGTGTGTACAGTTCTGTGGTACTGGGTATGTGTGTATTTGTGATTTTTATCTTTTTGTCCTGTTTTTATCTTCCATGTAGCACCAGTTCTGAAGGTAACTTGTACACACACAGTTATGTAAACATTAGGATTTATTGATAACATTGTTTTTCATGATAATAATTGTTAGTTGTTTTGTATTGCGAGCTATTGTTGATAAATATTTTCACATTTTAAGTATTATTTAAACAGATGAAGTGCTGGTCCTTTTTATTGACTAGGTAAACCATTGTTTTGATTTGTTCCTGTGATGTACTTATTTTCAGTAGTAGTTCAGATTTTGATAAAACAGTTGATGGTGTACTCATTTGATCCACATTGTCTGTCTTTGAAGAACTAAAGTGTGAATATATAGGTTACCTCACTTAACGGGAGTTGAATAGTACATGGAAAATGGTAGTGGTGTTAGTGATGATGATAATAATAATTATTATTATAACAGGGCAGGACCGCAGAGAAGGAAATGAATTTCCTTCTTCAAAATCAGTAAGCATTTTCCACAATCAAACTGAGGAAAAATTATTTTTATTACGCAAACTTAGTTTTATTTGTTTACATGTCAGGAATAGTGAAAATAGTGTAATTTGCAATTAAACAATAAATTGAGAAAAGAGGACCATTTTCTTCTTTCTAAATTTGTCCCCCCCCCTCCAAATATGCCTCTACTTCAGCCCCTAGAATAAGTTCTTGCTACAACTGAATAAGTGAGAATGTAAGTGTGTGTGGAAAAACGTAGTACAGTGGATTAACCAACACAAACCAGCAGATATCAGAGTAATTCAGGAGTTGAAAATGATTGGTGACTATTTCAGTTTCAGTTAACATAGCACCAATAGGTAGCTGAAATGATCTAGTCAATAATATTAAGTATAGAAACAAAAAGTAAGTAATAAAATAGTAGAAGACAATGTAAGTACTAAATAGTACATAATAGTATAAATATTAAAACAAACGTAGAGAAAATATTAAATCAGAAAGTAGAGATAATTTTTTAGTAATTGAGGAATGCTTTAGGTCAGATTGACTGTTCTCAAGTCTTAGTCAGTTAGTTGGTCCATTGTCTATCCTACTTTTAGAATGTGTAAGAAACTTGTAAATATGAAAACAAAAAAGTTGATTCTTAGTTATAACTTAACATAAATTGTGAACAGATGTAAAGTGATTTTTTGTTGTAAAAACCTAATAATCATTTACAATAAGATTTATTGTATATGGAAATAATTGCAGAGAGGATTGCTACATTCCATTTGAAATTACAGCTGATAACTAACTACTTTAAATTTGTTTGTTTCAAGAACACTAAATAGGTCAAGTCGAAGTAAAGGACTGTAATAGAAGTCAGTTTTCTTAAAAGTTCTTAAATCACAGATATTTAATAGCCTAACTGTTTATACCAACAACGTCTACCGAATTAAATATGACAAGTAGAGAGCCTAATAATTATTTCTTTATAATAATCGGCATAAACAGTACTGTACTGTGCTGATATGAAATTCCAAAATAGACACATAGTCTTCCCCCCCCCCCACATTGTACTTTCATATTTTAATAGTATCAATGAAAATGAAAAAGCTAATTCATTTAGTAATTTTGCAATTTAATAATTTTAATTAATTATCGTTGTGCTCTAACACCTTTATCTTTTATTATATGTTAAGCAACACTTCACCTTTGAAGATGACAGAATTATTCTAAATATAATTACTTCACTACCGACTCACAAAGTATTTTATAGGTAAATCATAAAAGTTTTACCTTACAGCCTTAACCGGTTTTCACTTTTAAAAAGTTTCTTCAGAGGCTGGCATTGGGCACACTGTACGTCTTGTTGTTGGCGACTATCGACTTTTGAAAGATCGATTTTGTGTGTGTGGGGTGTGATGTGTTCGAATAATACATGTGATTTGAGTTGTGTCTGTTCATTTAGATGTTGTTTTTATGCGTTTTTGTGTGTTTGTATATTTCCAGTTGTTCTAGAGTGTCTAGTTTTCGGCCTTTTGTGTGTACGTGTAGAATGTCCATGTTATTGTCGATGTTTTTGTATATGTGGTTTGCTTCAATGAGGTGGTTTGCAAAGGTGGATTCTGTAGTGGAGTCAATAAACTCCTACACAAAACAAACAACAGACAAAGACAGAAAATAACAAATTCATAACACTATCATACATCAACAACCATACTGAAAAAGTAGCTCACAAATTAAAAAAAGCAGGATACAGAATCGCACACAAAACTACCAACAAAACAGAACACACACTATCAAAACACACACACAAAGTACAAAACAAATTTGATCTACCCGGTGTTTACAAGCTAAATTGCTCAAATTGCAATAAATTCTACATAGGCCAGACAGGACGTAGCTTCAAACAGAAATACGTTGAACACACAAAAGCACTCCACTCCACTACAGAATCCACCTTTGCAAACCACCTCATTGAAGCAAACCACACATATAAAAACATCGACAATAACATGAACATTCTACACGTACACACAAAAGGCCGAAAACTAGACACTCTAGAACAATTGGAAATATACAAACACACGAAAACACATAAAAACGACATCCTAAACGAACAGACACAATTCAAATCACACGCATTATTCGAACATATCACGCCCCACACACACAACATCGATCTTTCAAAAGTCGATACAGTCACCAACAAGACAGACAGTGTGACCAGCGGCAGCCTCTGAAGAAGCTTTTTAAAAGCGAAAACCGGTTAAGGCTATAAGGTAACACTTTTATGTTTTTACCTATAAAAAACTTTGTGTTCCGAGTCGGTAGTGAAGTAATTATATTTAGTTAAGTAACGGACACATCATGGACAACGAAATCCAAGAGTTATTCTGTATAACTAGAAGGCCAGCGGATGACAGGGCAACTCATTGAATCATATACTGGACTTATATTGTTACACAGAATGTGATTCTGAAAATGGGTGGCTTTAAATTTTACAGGCTGAACTGTCAAGTAAAAATGTAACAGAGATATGATGTAAGGGGAATTATTAGAATGCTGGAACCATAGGCTATGAATGTTATGGATCTTGAAACTGTTTTAACAATATTGATCAAAATGAATAAAAAGTTTTCAATTTGTATTTTTAATTTCAGGATAAGTTGAGTAACTATTGTATTACCTTCAATATATTTCATACCGAAGATCTATTATTCCACAGTAAAGTTATTCTTAATATTAAAGAAAATTGTAATTTTTATTGGTGTAATGTAAAAGAAAATATGGAAAAATAACTTTAAAGTTGAAATGATTGTGTATGAATGAGAACTACTTAACTACTACTAAAACCGAAACTGCTAAACTGAATACTGAAAACCATAGTTTAGTAACTCTGTTCATCTAAATTAACACTTCCATAGTACAAGAGTTAATTTATGAATTTTCATTTTATAGATTTCATAACAATAAAATTACTATTATTACTAAGTACGTAATACTATTACTACATTACCTCTATTACTACTGCATTACTATTATTATTATTATTATTGTTGTTGTTGTTATTGTTATTATTATATTTATTAAAAAATTTTAAGTTGTGCAATGACCTAAATTAATACAGACTTTCTAGTAACGTATTCTACATATTTCACTCAAGGTCCTTGCAGTATTTAAGCCAAATTATTTACTACATTGCTTATGTATGTATAGAATATTTTCATGATACAGAGAATATTCAAATAAATAAAATGTCTATACACAGAGCAGATTTACAAGGTCAGACTGGGAGCCTCGAACTCTGCTCGTTACAACACGTGTGTTCTTTCTACTTACAGTAGTCATGATCAAACTTATCTATTGGTTGCCTTTTTTGAACCTTAATTGATAGTTAAGATGTTTAAAAAGAAACTTTATACTTCAGACTGTAATAACTTTGTGATATATTCTGTTGCAAGTTAATCTGTTCCCATTACATATCAGCATGTTTGCAACATTAGAGGAGCAACATGAAGTGGTAAACTTTGTATCTTAGGTTTAGTATGAAACTATAATTACACTTATTGTGAACAAGTTCGTGTCATTTAGTACTCGCTTTATCATTTACATTGTTCTGAATTAAACTAACGTGCCCCTATAACACTAAAATACAGGATCAGTTCCATCATTACCAATGTAACAAATATAAGGTTTACTTGACCAAAAAGCATAAGTTCGTGGTATCTGTGTTCAGGAGATCATTTGGAAAATCATAATTTATTCTTGTTAAACAGTATTATATGCAAAGCTACAAACTCTCTTATCTATGTTTTAGACAAAGGAGAGCATGGAACAATAAATGTTACAGATATGACAAAATTGGGATTGCTTAGTCATGTGTTTAATTAACTAACTTGATTTGATTTAGATAAATCATTGCACTTTCATTTGTAAAGTCAAGCATCTTTTCTTTATGTGCTGTGTTCTGTCTGCTGAACAATAGCAATCACTCCTGCAATATCATTTCTATCTTCTGCCAAAGGAAAGAGCTCCTGTCTGCTTTGGATGCCGATCTGTGTCCTTTGCGAGGAGAGTTGTTTTCTTCCAATACCACAAACAAAAGGTATAGCCAGTTAATGTTGTCTTGCATTTGGCCATATCAACTTCAATCCTGTCATGTCATTATTTGTTATTGGTAGAGTAGTGCAGTTGTGAAATAGCATCTCTTTAAACCTTTCAGGGGAAGTGGGGCTGCAGCAATAGACTTCCTTCTCACGTGATTCACAGCAATCCAGTTTAAGTTTTCACAAAGTCTTGTCGCCTTATTTCTTTCTTAATTATTATTATCTTTGTCATTATAGGCCTACCGTGTTTCCTTTTTCCCCGCAGATTCTGCATCAGTTTGCCAAGTGATGTTATTGACAACTCTCAAAGGATATGTCCATATTTTGTTACTTTTATAGTCTCTGGTAGTGGAATTTGTCTGCAGTATATAGTTGCAATATGTAGTTTGTAATATATTTCTCTGTTTCTCTATCGTTGTTGTTCACTGGTAACTCTTTTTAACTAATATGTGTTAAGATTCTTGAACTGGAGATTATTAGATATTTAAAATTCTTGTATAAATTATCTAATTAAAACATTGCATTTTAAATTGATATTTTATTTTTTCACACATCCAAAATAGATGGATATAAATTAGTTGGTTTTTTTATGAGTAAACTCTTTTCACAAAATAAATAGGTGAAAAAAAAAAAATTTAACAGCTGAAAGACTGAGATATCACAAACTGTTTAATATTATTATGGGCAAGAAGGAAATTATGGAAGAAGAATGGCTACTTGTATACAAGACAGTTTTTATACCCACACTACTGTCTGGGACAAACAAAACTCACTCTGCTAGAGAAACAAAAAAGCAAATTCTGAGCCAGTGCAATGAGATATTTAGATATTTGATACTGGGAGCTGGAATATTTAGGAGAGAAGGAGTTAGGAATATGAATAACAGAAGGAATCTGTTCTAGCAGGAATCAGTTGTCAAGATAGTAGAGAGAAGAACACTGGAATGTTTTGGTCATGTAATGAGGATGATGAAGTGAAGCTGAAGCTTGTCATGGAAGCACACCAAGATGGAGGGGACAAGAAGAGGAAGACAAGGTTGGTGCTCTGGACATGATGTTGGTTCAGTTGGAATTGAAGTTTGAGCTGTTCAACATATTGAACAATTTGGGCTTCTAAAACAATTTCTACGATTATTTCTAGCTGAAAATCAGTTATTGGAATGATTACGAATTTTTCAGTCAAGAGGGGACCAACTATATTCTAGGGGACCAACAGAGGTTCTAGAAATATCTACCACTTTCTGGTTGACCAGTCAAGAATTGTTGCATAATTACCAGCACTGTGGATGTGCTAGGAGCTAGGTCAGTGTACAGCCTTGACATAGATGTGCTAGGTGCACTGCAACTGGAACAACCTTGAATGATGCCACGTGATAAATGACATATAATTGTATTTCATAAAACTGCTCCTTCCTTAAGCCTGTTCATCCTGACTGACAAACTGTCCATGCAGTAGCACTTGTCCAGCTGAACAGCACCATTGGCTCCCTTTTTTTACAGTGTGAGGGCCTTCCCAGTCAATTTGGTTATTGTTAGCAACCTTTTGCTTAACGCCTTCTTCAGCTACTTCTTCCCCAGGTGCTTCCTTTAACTCAGAAAAAAGCAAAAGCTTTTCTCCCACGAACATAGTAGGTTTTCCCATCACCTCTTCTGTCGTTATACAAACTGGTACTTCATTCACTAGTTCTTCTGTTCCCGTATGCAACACAAAGGGTTTCTCTTCTTTGCCCCTGGTGACTCCTTTTTCAGCCTCTGTCATTTGCTTGATTGAATGGTTGGTTGATCCTATCACTTCAATCATGGAAAACTTTATCTTCTCTTGGCCAACTCTCAGGACACTCTGTCTTAAGTACACAACAAATCCGTAGGCATTCGTAATGACCATGCCAAGAACCATTTCATCGACAATGTTTGCAACAAGCATTTGGTGATTAAATTCAGGGAGACCCAGGTGTACATGTATGTCTACCTTCCCTAACATTTGGACAGGGATTCCAGTCACAGTCCGTATGGTACAAGAGCTAAATTGAGGCTGGCGTTGGCTGAGTAAATCAATGCACATAATAGACACTGTAGTGCCTGTGTCAGCTGTAAATGATGTTGGCTGGGACTTTACAATTTGTGTGATCATGTCTTTATCCCAACAATATGCCTGTATATAATAGATATTTACCATATATCCGTCGTGCAACTTCGTTTTTCTCGTCTTATTTTGATGCGTTTCGGCAACGAATTGCCGATTGAGTGATTAAGATTTCTGAAGATGGCAATTCGTTGCCGAAATGCGTCAAAATAAGACGAGAAAAACGAAGTCGCACAACGGATATATGGTAAATATCTATTATATTAATATAAGCGACTTGGAGACAACTAACCTAAAATGTATTAATATGCCTGTAGATGACCATGTTTCCCACTGTTATAGTGCTAAGTGTTGTAACACTTAGGTCTTTTGTCTTTTCCTTTGGTTCAAAAGATTGTTGTGGTGCTACTGACTTCTTAAATTGTTTTTCTTCAATTTTCTCTTTATTCTCTCCACTATGGCAGGACTGTGATATTGGATCTGAGTACAATATGATGACATACTTTTATTAATGTAGGTCACCGACTTGGAAGTTTCAAAACGTAGAGCATGATCAAAGAGTGTCTGAGCTATTCTGATGCCATGCCATTGTCAACACTTGTTGCAATTCACTGTTTGTGGTACCGTCAATAAACATAATTAAAGAAATACACATATGAAAGTCTTCCATAGTTTCAGGATAAGCCAGTTTCATCAATCAGTTGACATTTCCTTCAAAATCCTGGAGGTTTTTTTTCGGGACGCTGTCACCTCACCTTTTAGTTGAACACGGTACACATTGCACAGATGCTGTCATCATAACGTAATTTCAGGGCTTTTGAATGAATTACATAGTGTAATTCATCAAAGATATTCAGGCTGTCAGATAGCACTTTCTGCAGTAGTTCTGCAGCAGGTCCTTTTAAAGCAAGAATGAATGAAAAACCTTTCTCTTCTTCAGTCCGTTTATTTAAGCAAGCGGTAGCTTCTAATTAGCAGTAGATACGTTGCCCAGTGAGTGCTTCCATCAAATGTTGGGGCCTTCATATAAACTGGCCTTACTACGGTTAATAGCATTTTTTATTTGCTCTTATTTTTTGAATCTTCTTCAGCATTTAAAAATGCCCTTGCTTTGTCAACTATTTCTTTCATTAGCTGCTCGACTTCAACTATAATTTGTTTTATTACATTTGTAATCAAGTCTTCTATACTTGATATACTTGTTTTATAATTGACACAGATTTTTCTATTTCAGATATTCCATCGACTTGTTTATTCAGCTCACCTTGCACAGACCAAATTTTAAAGCAGTATCCTCTTGTACGAATGCCTTAATGTCTTCTGCTTTGAGGTCAATTTTTCTTTTTGCTGTTTCTCTGTTGTTTCATTTCCATGAATACTTTTTTGTCTTGTTGTTTTATTGAATTTTAGCAACAGAAATGTGCAATATAGCATTCAGAACATCATAACATTTTGAACTCTTTAAAATTCTACTTCACATTTAGTACACATAGCAACATTGCAGACAGAGAAGGAAAGAAGTATTGTGGAAAAAAAGTAGGTGAGAGAGAGAGAGTGCGACATAAGAGCCAATAATGAAAAATAAACCTGAGATGGCCTATACATATGGTAATGGAATGTTGAGATGGGGAAAAAAGGAATTCCATGTGTCTTATGAGGACCTTTGTTTTATCTCTTTCATTAGCTTGATTTGGTTGTGTGCTGAGAAAGGACGACAGCTGGATTGTGAAGAAACTATAAAAGCACACCAAGCAGATTGCAGTGTAGACTGGACTTGATAGAAAGATAGCATGCCAGGTGGTCTTGAGTAGTTGACCGTAAGTCATACATAGGATCATGGTAGATAGTGGAGCTGCCAAAGATCAGTTATGTGTTATTGTCATACCATTGGAGAAGAAGAAGAACTGTTACTTTAGGCTATGGTGGTATGGAGGAATGTTGTATTTAAGTAGTAAATGCATCAAATGAAAAATATAAAGCAGTAATAAAAAAATGACAATGTAGAAAATCATAAATGAAAGTCTGCTTGACTTGTATGTGTAAACAAATTCCACTTCCTTGGTAGTACTAAACCTGGGGTGAGTTTTGGCTTCCATTACAGTTGTTCAATTGAGAACAGTTTGTTCTCTCCTATGTTAATCTTTTGCAATTCTGCATCCACATCACTCTCAGGTTATCTTCCACATCATTGCTTCATCTTTTCTGTGCTCCTCTATCACTCATTCTCTTTTTGTATGATTTCCAATTAAAGATGTTTGCGCCATGTGATATATTCTTTCAGAGCGACTCAACCATGTGAGTCTTTCTCATTTAGTGAGTTGTATGATGCTTCATTCGTTATCTGGCTCAGTTTATGATTTATCACCATTTTCCAAGAACCATCTTCATCTTGAACTGGCCCATGTATTTTTTTAGACTTTTCTTTCCAAATATGATGATTATCAGCAATTGTCAAGGTCCAGGTTTAACTATGATAAGTTACCGCAGGCCGAATTAGGATCTCATATATTTATTAAAGTTAGTACTCGCACTTAACAGGTGCAGTATCGTGTAGAGTTTGTGTGCATAAAACCATCTGTTTCCACATTACCTTCATATTTTAACTTCATTTCCCACACTTGTAATTACACATGAAAGCTGTATAGCTGTATAATTTTCTGTTATAAAATTACCATTATGGTTTCATGTAGGTCTCTGTGGTTGGATTCTGTTTCATTTATTTTTAACCCACTTTTTTTCATATTTCTGTCAAGTTTTTGTAATGTCTCTTATTTTATTTTATTTTGGCAGGAATAATTAATCAGATCATCACATAATGCCATTTTGTATTGATTTTACACCAGTGTATACATTATTTCTAGCTTACTTAAGGAAGCCCCTAGTGTTAAGTTAATTAAAATGGAAGGGTATTACCCTGTTTGACTCCAGTAGTTACGCATAACGCATTGGGCGAGGTCACTCCTAATGCTGCTTTGAATCCTGCTAGAGTAGTGTTTACAATATTTACTAGTTTGTCTGGAGAGCTAACAAAATCAAATCATTCAGCATGACCACGTAGTTTATATACTATTGGCTGCCTGTGTAAAGTTTGTTAATAAATTTAAAGAATTATGTTATTATATTCATGTGCTTTTTCCTGGCTTTATGTTGTTATCAATGCATGTTTATAAAACGGTTGTTCCAAAAACTGGATTACCATTCTCTAAGGTTATCATGTGTTCCCATACGAGCAGCTTATCATAAACTTTTCCCATTAGTCATTTGTATTTACTCTAGTACCCCATTGTAGACATTTTTAACCTTTCCTCTTTCTGTATTTCGTTAGCTTTTTTTATATTTAAACCTTTCTCCATTTCTTTCTTTTTCAGTTTAATTAATTGTTTGGAGATCTGTTTCAGTGATAGTGTTGTTGAGAAAATTCTGTTACTAATCAATTTCGTTATGGTTTGCAAACAAATTTCAGTTACTGATATTAGTAACACTATATTAATACCTATTCATGATGAGTGCAACTGAACCCAGATAATAGTGTTTACTAAATATCACTATAATATTGACGACTCGGAACACTAAGTTTTTTATAAGTAAAAACGTAAAGTTTTACCTTACAGCCTAAACCGGCTTTCACCTATAGAAGGCTTCATCAGAGTATAAAACTTTACGTTTTTACTTATAAAAAACTTAGTGTTCCGAGTCGTCAATATTATAGTGATATTTAGTTAAGTAACGGACACGTCATGGACAACGAAATCCAAGAAATAGTGTTTACATATAACCTAGTGTTATTTAAGCCTCATAAAAAAAATATCCAGTAGTGTTTTAGTTTTGCAGCGATGGCCAACCATGAACCATATGTGTGTTTGTGAAACTTTGGTGTGCCAGTTAGGTGTGATCATTTAGGTGAGCAAATTACATGTTACGTATTGTTTTGGAGTAGGTTTACTTGTAATATTTTTCTTTATTGACTTCTGATTCATCTCTGTTGTGCCTTTTCAAAACATATGACGATTATTATTGATTTTGTGTTTAGGCAAGCCATCCATGTATGACAGTGTTTATACTCAACATGGTTTAGTGGATCTTGAGCTACTAAAAAAAATCGTATTAAATTTCAAGTAAAAAAAATAATTTATAACCGGCATCAAGACAAGTATAACAGTTCACAAATGAATATTTTATATTCTACATAACTGCAATAAAAAAAAAACAAAATTACTATCATGAATTTCTAAATGAAAGCACATTCTTTTTGGCACAAAAGAATTTTGTTTACCTTTTATAATTTGTTCTGTTAGGATTCATTTGTGAACTGGTGAGCAAGAGCAGATTTCTCAGGTGTGCGGACCCATTAGTTTGAGAACGATGTTTTGAATTCATAATTGAAAATTCTTATGCAAAGATATACATTGAAGCAACCCTACAAGAGCACCACAGTGCAAAATTATGTATTGTAAAAGTAGTAATAGGGACAATTAGTAATCATATTAAATTAATAGCAATAATGTTATTATCCTAAATCAAAGATCATTTTGTAGAACAGTTTTTCTTGTTTGTTATATTGAGCTTCTGAAAAACCAAGAAAAGTATTGGTTGGCAACAAAAACAGAATGGGGTTTCATAGTAGAAAGTGTAAGTTTTCATAAGTATAATTTCTGTGTTAAAATAAATTAATAAAACTGTTAAGTTTTTGCTCAAAAAGCAATTCACAGTTATCAGGACACATATCTAATACAACGAGGATCATAATGTGAGCTTATATAGTACATTTTTTTTAGCATTGACAGAGAAGATCTGTTTATTATTATTTTTTTATTATCACGTGCTAGCAACTTTTGTAATTTTCTTATTCACCTTTTTCACAAGACCTCGTGTGATCTTTTACTTATGTTGCACATTGATTTCTATGTGTCGTTGAACAAATATGTAATGTGTTTTTAATTGAACACTTGTATTTAATATGTGTGTTGTGTTTAATTGCATGCTAGATATGAATATGCATTCTTCATTGTCATACCTTAATGACGATAATTGTTATAAATCATTCACTGCTTACAAAAACACATGCACATATTGTTTTTCATATTGTATTAAGCATTGTTAGAAATGTTTTCTGCTGTTCCCTACTGTGACGTATATGAATACATTTAGTGTGTCAATGGAATACTGTTCATTGTTTTCATGTGAGTGTTAATTATAAAAGGTATTACTAAATATGTACTAAAGGTTATGTTAACTGTTGGTTGTGCTAAATTGTGAAACTGCATCATTTATAGTATTGCCATTGTTTTTAAATTGTAGGCACTATATCTGGTTTACATGGAGAATAATTACAGATGTTTTCTGGAGTACACTCATTTTGTTATTTTAATTCAAATAATAGTGATCCTTATAGACGAGAGTAAGAGTAAGAACTGGATTGTGTCTGTATAAGTGTTTCGAGACTATCCTCAAATGGGGTATTATACTTGGTAAGACAGAATTTGAAGTGTGCTCCTTAAGAACAATTTCAAAACAATATTTGAAAAATGTGTAATTTTTTCTGTAAGAAAATGCTAAACAGGATGAGTAACTTCAGTAAAGTCTATTGGTAATAATCTTTAAAGTAAATGTTTGTAATTTATAACCTTGAGATTATAGAAAACATTCGTATAAGGGTGTTAGTGAAGAAATATTTATAAGATTTGTGAGGGATATGTATCATCAACATTTTTATCATATTAAATGGTTTACTAAGTTTTTACTATTAAAGTGAAAATAAAATAATTGTACTTGTGACTGAGATATGAAAATAATTGTTGCTTTAACCTTCTCAGGCCCAAATATGATCCTGATTATTGGAAAAAGGTAATTTATGGAACAGTGCCAAGAGGATATGGAAACCAACTTTCAAAATGTTCATTCCCATTATTTTTTAATTTTTATACCAGATTTATTTGAAGGTAAAGATATATAGTAATATTCACAATGACTGAGTACTAGTAACCTCCCTGAGCTGCAGGATTTGCTCATTATTTGAATGACTTACAATTATTATTAGATAAGCAGCATATCTAGAATTTGGCTTGGGGGGGTGGGTCGTTGAGTCTTATTTATACAAAAGAAAAACCGCACGTTAAGACCAATCAATATTATTATCTTTCAAGTGGCTGAAAAACATGTGATAACATCCTAAAATCAATTGCATTAAAGTAACGGTAATAGCACAATAAAAATACATGTTATTGAAACATTGTTTACAGGACACTTATTGAGTGAATTGATCTTCGTGTATTTCATATTTCAAATGTAAAGGTATATATGCAAATGCTGTGTAATAAACCTGTTTGAATATTTAAAATAGAATTACTATTGTATTAGCGTACACACCTGAAAAGATAATAAAACAACCTAGAAATTAAGAGATTAACAGTATTCCTTGTCATTTTTTTTTACCCTCCTGGTAGTCCCTGTTCACCCCCCCCCCATAAATTCGCCCCTGTATTCGATACAGTCAAATTATCAGTAATATTAACTGTGGTCCCAATCAGTACCACAGTTAATGGAGGTTTTGCTGTACCTTAAAAAGTGAGGAAAATGTTAGTATTTAAAAAGACTGCTTGTATTACTTTTTTGGTAAAATAACGATTGTAAAGCAGACTATCATTCCAGACAGTCTTATTCCCGTTTTTATTATTATGAATACAATAAACACTAAAAATCCTGACTTATGCATTTTTTTAGTTAAATTTATAAGTACTATGCCTACATAACAAATAATTTAGTCTTAGCTTTTAAGTTTATTGTTTCCATAGATAACTATAGATATATATCTAATCCAGGTTGTAAATATACATAAGTAGTAACAGTATGTAAAGAATGTTGTAGCATGACAGATTATCCACATTATTCTAATTTAAAAAATGATCATATATAAAATAAAAATAAAATGACATCAATGAAAACCACTATAAAAATTAGTCAAGGACGACAAAGTAGTGAAATAATAGTTAGGAGAGATAAAATAATTAAAATCAACCATGCAATATATATAAAAAATTATAGAAAAATAATGATAGGCCAATGTATAAAGTAATTAGACCCAGGTAGTATAGTAGGTCAGGAAATGCCCAATGTAGACAAACACCCAAAATAAAAGAACAACTATTAGAGAAACAACCATATGTAATAAATTTAAAAGCCCCAAAAAAGACATGAAACTAAATGAGAAAAGTATAATGCAATAAAATAAGAGTAAATGTGAATTAGGTGTAAGTGAAGGTTCTAGAATAAATGTAAAAATGTAACAGTGCAATTTAATCTTATAATGAAAAGCGAATCCGGATGATCTAATATAAGTGATATTCTTTATCATATAATATCAAACAAAATGACAAAAAATGATATAAGAATATACAATACATAAGTGGAGTGATCAAGGGTAAATCCCTAAAATAAAACAAAAACAGCAAGGACTGCATGAAAATTAATTTTAAGAAATATTTTAGTTGATGGAAAAACAGATGTGTTTTGTTTATTTTAACAGTTCATTGAACTTGTTATATTAATTTATTTTATCCCTTTTATTAATATATACTATCAATAATTTTATCAAACATTTTGTTCAGGCGCCATCTTGTTGCTAATACAAGAACATTGTAAGATTTGCTTACCTTTAAGGGCAGAATTCGGTTAAGCAAACTCGAAGTAGCGGAATGTGTTATCTGAAATAATTTACTCTTGCTTGAAATGTTTACCAATGACATTACCTTTTATTGTCATATTACTTACAAAACATGTGACTCTACCGTGCACAATAAGCACGCTGCTATACACCAGTAGGCGTTGCGCCATGAGACGCAGTTTCACTATCTCAAATTAAAATTCCCCTTAAACATTTCAATAGCCCTCCAAAATAACATATTCAATTATAGTTATATGATATCATAATTATAAGTAACTTTACAACCCAGCACTTGTTATTTAGTTAGACATTCTCTCATTCACTCATGCTCGCATTCTTGGTACAATTTTCTTTTAATTTTTTCCCCAAATTGAGTTCATTTTTATTATTGAATAATGAAATTTTTTGTATTGACCCTTATTTAAACTTTTGGGTACCCCCCATTTGTCACTTAGCTGAATTTAGTCCTGCAGACGTCCCATCGCTGAAATCGCACTAATCGATGTTAAAACTTTTATGAAACTTTTTGTTTACGTTTTACGTTGCACTGTTACATTATTTTATATAAATACTGCACTTTTTTGTTGTACGAGCGGACGTCCGAGACTTAGTTTATTAGAAAATTTTGATACACAGCCGGCCGGCGATGCGGCTATAATTTGACTGGGGCCGATTTACAACGCTGCAATACTGAGGTGGGGAGGAGCTGCGTCACCAGTTTCTTTCTATAGAGAACCACTCCTTAGCTGTTTACAAGCTCAGAAATTGCGTGGTTGCATACCTTCGTATGACGTATACATGGGTGCAGCTTATTGACACATTCGTTGGACAAATTAATGTTGTCGTTTCTGAGCGTATACTTCCGGCCTTGAAGCAATTCCTGTACACTCGATATTGCGCAGTTGCAAACCTTCATAAAACTTTACTAATTTTTTATATGTGACTTTGAAATAAAAATACATTTTATATCGATTATTCCCCAAAATACCGTAGGGCCAGAATTGTACTGTTACAAAACCCCCTCAATGAGAGGATTTATGATGAAGCATAAAAACTCTCATTGACACACTCATACTTCCTAAAGGGATCAGCTAGGATATGTCGCCACAACCCCTTACTGTTTATAAAAAAAAAATACAATAACTTACCCTTGGTCCAATGAAGTTGACAGTACCTGCATGACCTTACTGGACTTCTCCAGAGAGATCCCAACACCGCAAGGCCGACAGACACGTAACGCTCCTGCTCTGATGCGCTGGCCAGCTCAGGACCGCCGTCACAGCATCACCAGACACTGAAACAACAAATCAAAAATATCAAAATAGTGGCCTGGTATAGTACCATATCCCTGACTGATCTGTTTCCCCTTAGCTATGTGCTGGTTTGTGTTAAGAAGTACTGGGTTTTATTTAACTCCTAACACCTAGTATTATTACCCAGTACAAGAATTATTATACAGATGTTCCATTCTCTTATTTCACTACCATTTACATTTATAAAATTTTTTGACTCCAATCGATAATAATTAATCCTTTCCCATTAACAAGAAGAAATACAAATCTTTATACTAATGCAATAATATTTTCATAACATTTAAACACATAATCAAAATGTACTCAAATAAAATTATCTACATCTCCCTCTTTCTACAATTCTGAAACATTTTCTCTTTTATAAAATATTATTATTATTATTATCATTATTAACAGAAATTCTATTTATCCGGCGCTGTTAATAATAATCATCCCCTTTTCTCCTCCACACACACTATTTCCTAATACATAATAAACATTGTGATTATTACATTAAAATAAACAACTTACATTTAACTTTGATCAAAATTTACACACCTTACATCTTTAAATTTGCATATAAAATTATAAACATTACATTTTAATTTCAATTGAACTTTTATTAGTTAACCATCAATTATTTATCATTTACTACCATTTAATTCTTCACAATTTCAAATTTATTATTAACATTCATGTTACATTATATTTCATTTCTTATTACCTTTCTATTATGAATTTTCTACTTAACCCTTCACATTTTGATCATTGATTAGTCTGGGTGACTCCTGTATTCACTATGATTCAATTGAATAGACATTTATATATCTAACCTTACTCACCTTTCTTTCCTAACAACCACTATTAACAACCAGATTTACATATTATGACACCAATCTCTCAATTATAAACCCCTTTCACTAATTCCACTTACCTCAATTTATTCTCCTCTTTGTACTAGGATGTGTGTTCCCTACCTGGCCATATACATTCCTAACCATTTGCCCCCCACCAAATATCAGCAAACACTCCCTTAAACTACTCTATCACTTGCCACAATGCCGCACGCTGGTCCACTGCCACGCCGCACGCTGATCACTCCTTACACCACTACCCTTACTACAAAATATCACCATCAACAAATATATTTACCATTTACTTTACTCACCTTCTCTACATATAATCAATAACACCACTGTGTCCCTAAAATATCTAATTCTCTCTTTGTGTGTTACTGGTATCTCAAAATTCTTATTTATCTAACTCCCATTAACTTTAATTGACTAACTCAAATGCCTTTATTTTAATAATTATCACCCAGGCTCTATCCCCTTTTAACCCTTTACATTACTGTGATCATTGACAATTGCATTAGAAAATTCATCCCTCACCTACTAATAACAATACATCTCAATATCCAGATATATTACATCCTTAATCATTTATTATTCATTAGAAGCTAAATCTCATCAGATCATTTTACTTCATTGTCAAACTTTCTTTTATACAACCTCAATTAAGTAATTAATCTTCAATTATTTAATTCAATTATTTAAAATTTCATCATTTGTTTAGTCAAGAAACAATGTTAATTATTATTAAATCAATTAAACTATAACTTCTTGTTACATACATGGTTTACATAAAATTATATGTAATACACAACATCAAGAATACACAAATACATTGACATTAATACACAAAAGAAATATACAATCCAACTTATAATTTGTTGCCATTAACCAAAATCAGTTCATAAACAATCCGTTTTTAAACCACTGTTCACATATATTAATGTTCATAAACAATAAAACACTTCATCCTCCATCATCGAACAACAGTCGAGTCTTAGGTCTATACAACTTATTTTTTACTAAATATATGATATTATTATTATCAATATAATACTTATTTAGATTTTTATATCTTTCCACAATGTCGTTTGAATTAATAGGCTTATTCCATATCAATTTATCATGTAACATGTCATCATAGGGTATGGTCCTGTCACCTTTAGTATTATCTGTCCTGATTAGGTAAGTTATAAAGTCATTACTATCGTCATCATAGTTATCTACTACTACACCCTTTACTTCACAAGGTAAGTAATTGTTATCATTATTATCATCATCTACTATTGCTGCTATCTCAATTTCACTATAAGGTAAGTACTCGTTATTATTATTACTTCTCTCTCTACCTAACCTCTCTACAAACTCTCCATAGTTTCTATTTACTTTAAAAATCTCTATCTCTCTCTTTCTCTCACAATACCTCTCTCTCTCAATATATCTCTCACTCTCAAAATATGCAGGGGTCACTAACTCACAATTACTGCACCACCTATGAAGTGCACAAAAAACCCAGGGAACTCTATTTGTAGACATATCGTCTCCCAAATATATACTGAAGGAACTCTCGTCCTTCCTAAACACACGTGAAGCCTTTACTTCATCCCCAACTACACCATTAAGGGAAAAATTTACCCCCTGCATCCCCGCTACAAATATGCTTTCTCTCCCATTTCTCTCTAACTCCATACACACTAATCTTTCATCATCATTATCATCTTCTACTCTCTCTAAAATTTCGTTATCACTATCAATATCCACCCAATTATTTTCTAACACCATATTTTTATTTGTATTGTCATAATTCTCGTCTACTTTATTCTTTGATCTATCGAACTTCTCATTTACTAACGCTACTATTTTCTCTTTCGTTTGATCGAAATGTACGTGCATTTCATCAATTCTTTTATCGAACTTAAAATTTTGTCTTATGATTTCATCTTTCATTTCATTGAAATTATTTTTAATTTTATCATTCTGTGTATCAAATTTCTCATCAAATTTGGCATTCATCTGATCGTATTTCAGGTTGGAATCGCTTTTTTGTTCATCCAACTTCTCGTCAAATTTACTATCTAGATTGTCACATTTCTTGTCTATTTTTAACAGTAATTGCATCGTTGCACTAATCTCATCTGTTTTATTTTCGTATCGAGTTGAGATGGGTGTTAATTGGATTGTATTTAATTCGACCGATTCGGTGACACTTGTTTCACGGATCTGACTAACTGGTGTTAATTGAACGCCCATCTCACTCGTAAATGCTTCATCAGTGACGCTGACGTTTTCGTCATTATTTTTATTAGTACTCATTTTGCTTATTTATAATACATGCATGCACATAACCTTATAACATAATCCTATCTCTACGTCTGTATTTACGTATCTTCAAATTATATGTATTACTTCAGGTAACTGTTCCGCTCTTTCCAGTAGGCTTACTCCACTGTAAAATTTTATGTAGAGTCCCTGTTCGCAGAAGCCATTGTTATATTAATTTATTTTATGCCTTTTATTAATATGTACTATCAATAATTTTATCAAACATTTTGTTCAGGCGCCATCTTGTTGCCAATACAAGAACATTGTAAGATTTGCTTACCTTTAAGGGCAGAATTCGATTAAGCGAACTCGAAGTAGCGGAATGTGTTATCTGAAATAATTTACTCTTGCTTGAAATGTTTACCAATGACATTACCTTTTATTGTCATATTACTTACAAAACATGTGACTCTACCGTGCACAATAAGCACGCTGCTATACACCAGTAGGCGTTGCACCATGAGACGCAGTTTCACTATCTCAAATTAAAATTCCCCTTAAACATTTCAATAGCCCTCCAAAATAACATATTCAATTATAGTTATATGATATCATAATTATAAGTAACTTTACAACCCAGCACTTGTTATTTAGTTAGACATTCTCTCATTCACTCACGCTCGCATTCTTGGTACAATTTTCTTTTAATTTTTTCCCCAAATTGAGCTAATTTTTATTATTGAATACTGAAATTTTTTGTATTGACCCTTATTTAAACTTTTGGTACCCCCCATTTGTCACTTAGCTGAATTTAGTCCTGCAGACGTCCCATCGCTGAAATCGCACTAATCGATGTTATAACTTTTACGAAACTTTTTGTTTACGTTTTACGTTGCACTGTTACATTATTTTATATAAATACTGCACTTTTTTGTTGTACGAGCGGACGTCCGAGACTTAGTTTATTAGAAAATTTTGATACACAGCCGGCCGGCGATGCGGCTATAATTTGACTGGGGCCGATTTACAACGCTGCAATACTGAGGTGGGGAGGAGCTGCGTCACCAGTTTCTTTCTATAGAGAACCCCTCCATAGCTGTTTACAAGCTCAGAAATTGCGTGGTTGCATACCTTCGTATGACGTATACATGGGTGCAGCTTATTGACACATTCGTTGGACAAATTAATGTTGTCATTTCTGAGCGTATACTTCCAACCTTGAAGCAATTCCTGTACACTTGATATTGCGCAGTTGCAAACCTTCATAAAACTTTACTAATTTTTTATATGTGACTTTGAAATAAAAATACAATTTATATCGATTATTCCCGAAAATACCGTAGGGCCAGAATTGTACTGTTACAAACTCAAGGCTTGAATGTCTGAGATGAAGTATAATTTTTTGTTATAAAATATTTGTTATGTTTTAATAATATTAATTAATAATAAACCTTACTGTAATTTAAATAAGGGTAATTTAGTTAAGATGTCATAAGAATTGTAGGTCAGAGAGGGTATTAGCAAGCTGGATAATAAACATTGTAAATGAACTAACATGAAATCTAGGCCAAATGGTAAATCACAAAAACCTTGTAATTAGTAAATAAAATAAAGGAAATTAATTAAATTGATGAAAATTATATAATGTAAATCAATTACTGTATATTATAACTGTAACAATACTTTGTAAAGGTATTGAAAAAATGTATAAGATATTATTAGAAAAAATGCAAGTGTAATAACACTGGAATATAAGAGGAAAGCCTAAATTAAAGATAATATATAAATTAATTAACCCAAATCATAAAATTACAAAGAAATAAATGAAAATAACCATTTTATTTCAATTAGTGATCTTGCTCAATGGTAACTAGAACATAATAGAAATTGTAAACCATTTGAGGTGACAGGAAGTACAGTTAAGGCCTACATTCTAATACACTGTAAATTTGACTTTTCGAGTTAAAATTACTATAAAGTATATCATGTTTGGTATTAAATAACGCAGAATTAACTAAGGAAAGTAATTATGTAATTAGTATTTAATAAAATTAAATAATAGTAAAAATGTTATTAATCATATAATGTAAAAGTCAATTATTTAGGCGGAAATGCCATCTGGTTAAAACTATGTAGATTCAATATTAATTCAGCCAGAACTGATTGTATAGAGGAAGAAGGAGTTAGTTGATTGTTATACGTTGAGACGGACACTTCTAAACGAGCTCAGACAAATTAATTCATTTAAAAAGAGAGTAGATAAATTTTGAATATAACCGAACCTATAAAAAAATAAAACGAAAAGTGTAAAAATATGATTAATAAACACTGAGAGAACCTGGAATCAACCAAATTAATTTATTTATGGAGATTTGAAGTTATAACACAGACGGTAGAACGAAATAAACGAGAATTATAAATTTTATCAACACGAAATTGGACATTATAAAACCTCACTACCATTGGAACAAAAACACATTGAAAACACTGATTGCCAAGCCGAACAACTGACCACTAAGCTCGAATAATTACACTGTGATGAAGAGTAATTAACTGCTACTGCGTGGAAGAGGAAAACACCAATAACCAACATTTATTTGAAGGAATTCTGCAGTGAAGGCGTCTCGTATACACTCATCACGTGGGTGGCCATGATGGAATAATCCCAGAATCCTTTGCGGCGACTGCAGGACGGCATCTCAAGTGTGGTTCGAGAATTTATCTTATTAACATTTTCTATTCAATAATAATTTTGTATTTTTAGATAACTAAGCAGTTTTTATTGTAAGCACTATACTTTTCAGCTTTGCCCTTTCTCTGACTATTATAAAATAACAGCTAAAAGAACCTGCAATTTAATATTAATATTTTATATACTGAATTTAATAGCCCTGAGATAGAGTTTGTAATTGTCGATTAACTAATCGACTCAAAGTCGATTAGTATCTCTAACGTTAATAAATTATTTAAATATTATAATTTTGAGTTTCATTTATTGGTAAAAAGATAGATAGAAGAATTCCAGATAATATTTTATACCTGGATTCCGAGAAAAGAAGAAAATAACATCACGGAAGGAGTAACATCACAGAATAACGAAAGACCGCTAATCGATTATGTTATGAGATAATATAATTAATGCGGAAAAACAATCCTGATTATTCAGAAGAAACAATAGTAATAAAACAACAAATTATGGAAGTTGACGAAAGATGTAGTCAGACTGAGCGGGAAGTACAGGGTTTTAAGGAAGAGGTAAGCACCAAAATAACTAATATCGAAGAATGTAATCAGAACCAATTGGAAGAAAACGAAGAGAAACACAGGAAGAATTAGGGAAGGTACGGAACCAAGTCACGGAAAGGTGTGACGGTATTGAAGTTGCCATGACAAATATAACCGGTCAAGTACGGCAGAGCCAAGAAGAGATCGAATTAATTCGAAATAGACCCACTAACATTACTGGTATCCCTATTAATGAAAATAGAGAATGGCTGAATTTTCGCCAGTATAAAAGAAAACCTATGGAGTTTTTGGCCAGGATTGAAGAATATTTTGCTAAACATCGAGGAAATAGATGGAGTAACAACCGGGAACTATTGGATGAGTCTTTCAGAGAGATGACCGACAATTGGAGGATGGCAAACAGGAGTGAAATCGCGGACTACCAACAATTTAAGAACCTGTTCAAGGCAAAGTATTGGTCGGAGACAACACAGAACTTGATACGTGATAACATCTGTCAGGGAAGATACAATGCCCATGTAGGTAATACAATGACTGCCTATTTCCTAGGGAAGGTGTGTTTGGCAAAACATTTGGAACCTACCATACCAGAGGAATGTCTAGTGAACAAATCGTCGTACCACTATGATGAAGATATAATAAGAGCGAGGAGGGGTAGCCAAATAAAAACGGTGCAAGCTGTGACAGAATTATTAGAAAATTACGAAAATGAAGATACTATCGGCAAAGTAGAAGGAGGAATGATAGGCCTGACGTGAGAAATAATCAGTACCCCAATAGCAGTACTAACCATTATAATAATAATAACTACCCCGGGAACCGCAACAATTCGAATAATAATAATAATAATAATAACTTCCATAATAACCAGAATCCTAACAGGAATAACAACAGCTACCCAAATAATAGAAATAATTATTATCATAACAGTAATAATTATAATAGTCAGAGAAACCCCAACCAAGGTAATACAGAACATTATTATAATAATAATAGGAATTACCAATCTAATAACAACAATAATAATAATAGGGTTTCTAGACCAAGAGTGAATTTTATAAGGGCCGAAGATAATGGTCAAAGGAGATACACACATCAACGACAGAACAGTTTTCACGATTATGATAATCGACAGAGAAATGGAGAACGTAATAATCCGATATACAATCAATCTAGACGAAGTACCAGTTTAGAGGATCGAGACAGGCAACCAAACCACGAACCACAATTTGACCATAATACTGAGCGGCAGGAACCAACTGAAGTTTCCAGTCCGACATCCCGGTTGGCCCTATTAATAGTAACGGCAATGATGATTTAAACGGGAGGAGGCAGTGATAAATTGCCACGACCCTTCACTGCTCCTATCTCCTGGGTATAAACAAGAATTACAAGGTACAAATCACTTTAAGAACATCACAATTATTAGAAGTAATTATTTGAAAAATATAAGAAGTGAATTATTAGAAGAGAACGAAACAAGCATAAATAATCAGAATAATGAAATAATATATATAAACGCAGAAGTTGAAGGGATTTTCGCTCAAGTAATGGTTGATACGGGTGCTAATGTATCCATAATTAATAACAAAGAATCCAAAAGGAATGTGGTAGAACATTGCCGATATTACCAGTAAATAATATTATATTAATAGGGGCCACTGGTCGCCAGAACAAAACTATAAGAAAACAAGTGTCCATAAATGTTATTAGCAAGGGTATAGCTTTAAATATGGTGTTTTTAATTGCAACAGGATTGCCATTCAATATATTGGTAGGGTGTGATATACTAAGGAGAAACTCAGCTATTATTGATTTGAGTAAGGAAAAGGTATCGCTGTTTTCAGAAGGGATAACATGGACGGCGGATTTAGTAAGTAGCGAGACAGTACTTCCCAATAGTATCCACCAACAACTTCGTGAAATCAATTATATAGAAAACGAATCATTATGTAACCAAATAGTATACAATAATAAAGAAGGCGATTTATGGGAACAGAAGATACAGGAAATAAGGAACTTCCGAGGCGGAAATACAAAGGAAAAATTACCAATACACCAAACAAACAATTTAATACGGATATATGAGAAGTATCGAATGGTGTTCTTAGATGAGCCTGGTAAGATAAAAAACTATCAATGTAAAATTCAATTTAAGGAACAAGTGGAGTTTAACAGAAAGTCATATCCTATAGTGCATTCACTGAATGAGGCAGTACGAGCAGAAATTAATAAAATGATCAGTAATGACATTATAGAGAGTAGTCAATCTCCATTCACCAGTCCAGTCGTGGCTATTCCAAAGAAAAACGGCCAAGTCCGGCTTTGTTTGGATGCGCGCGAGATAAATAAGATGATTATTAATGACAGAACATCGCCCGGTGAGATAGAAGAAATTTTAAAAAGGTTCCACGGTACCAAGTTCATTAGTACATGGGACACGGTGTGCGGTTACTGGCAAGTGGAGTCGCACCCACAGAGTCGCCAGTATATGGCGTTCATATTCGAAGGGTGTAATTACCAATTCAAGAGATTGCCCTTCGGACTCGTGAATTCAGTAGCCATCTTTGTGGCATGTATGGACCAGATACTTGGCCAAGAAGCATTCCAGTTTACCACTGTGTACGTAGACGATCTACTGATTACCTCAGAAACCTGGGAGAACACTGCTACTGAGTGGAACATGTATTAGAGAAATTAGCTATTAACAATATAACCCTTAAATTAGAAAAATCAAAATTCATTGCTAAAGAAGTCCAGTTCTTGGGATTTAATTTGAACGACCAAGGAATCTCACGATCATTAGAAAAGGTGGAAGCAATACAGAAGTTCCCTAAACCTAAAAATCGAAAACAATTAGTCATTTTTAGGACTCTGTAATTATTATAGGAAATTCCAAAACCAATATTCCGAGCTAACAGCCAAATTTCAATACCAATTATCATCCAAAAACAAATGGATCTGGGGTCAAGAGCAAGACGTTACCTTTCAACTCATTAAGGACAAGTTTTTAAAAATAGTTATACTTCACCATCCAAATTTTAAACAACCTTTCTTTTTAAACTGCGATGCCAGCAACATCAGTTTAGGAACAACACTATATCAAGAGGACGAAAATGGTCATCATTTAGTGATTAGCTTCGCTAGTCGGACATTAAATCAATGTGAAAGGAACTACAATGTAACTGAAAAAGAGTTACTCAGTGTAGTATTTTCTTGTAGTAAATTCCGTACCTATATTTTGGGTTATCCAGTAACAGTCCGTACAGACCATAAATCCATATCATTTTTAAGGAGATGTAAATTGAGTCACGGCAGACTGACCAGGTGGATACTTGCCCTGCAAGAGTACGATCTACGATGGGAGTACATCCCAGGAAAAAAGAATGTTGTAGCGGACGTTCTATCACGGATTAATTTGGAAGATCAAACTTTTGAGGGAGAGAAGGAGAGCATACTCAAGATCTATAACATTATTAGAACCAGATCAGATTTAGAGGCATTATTGATGAACATCAGCATCCACCAGCAATCTGACCCGAAGTTGAGAAATATCAAGGATCGATTAGCAGAACAAGATGACACTGTATCCAAATTTTACTATATTAATAACGGAATAGTTTTTATTTATTAAAACTTATCTAAATCAGGAAACCTGGAAGGTGATTATTCCAACAAATATTGAAAAGGACATAATAATAGACTACCATGTACGATATGGCCATATGGGAGCCTTGAAAGTGATAAAGGCACTAGAAGAAAGCTGTCACATCAAAAACATAAACCGGAAGGTGAGAAATTACATCAAATCCTGTCATATTTGCCAACTGGTAAAGACTAATAACGAGAAGAAGGAAGGCATTATGATACCAATCACATCGAAAGCGAAGTTAGAAAAAGTGTTCTTAGACATATGCGGGCCATTTCCCCGTAGTGACGGTCGACACCGATATAAATATCTGATCATAATAATGGATCATTTCATGAAATTTATAAAGCTATACCCTGTTAATCGTGCAACTACCCTGAAAATTCTGGGAGTGATAACTGAACTATTTATTCCAGAAATAGGAAAACCCTCATCAATCATAACTGATCATGGTACGCAATTTAAGGGGAGAAGATGGCGGGATACCTTATTATCACTTGGGGTTAAAACGTATAAAACATCGGTTTACCACCCAAGTAGTAATCCGGCAGAGAGGGTGTTAAGAGAGGTGGGAAGAATACTGAGGACGTACTGTCACCACCAACAGAAAAAATGGCAAGAATATCTGGCAGCCACGGAGGAATTCCTCAATTTAGCTCATCACCCAGCTATAGGGATTACCCCATACTCCGCCATGTACAAGAAACCACCCCCACGAGAGATCAAGGAAATTATAGCATTCCCCATTAGTAATGGATATAAATTTGATAAAATAAAATTTTATAATAAGGTGGCCGACGACCAGGAGAAGCGGCGAACCAAGTATCAGAAAGCAATGGGAAAAATAATAACATAAAATAGGAGAAAAAGTACTGCTTAAAAATCGCGAATTTCCAAGCACCCTAGAAGGGATCACTAAGAAGTTGTTACTACTATATACGGACCATTTATAGTCACCAAAACAAATAACAATAACACTTATGAACTAAAAGAGATTGCTTCAGGAAAAATCAAAGGAGTGTATAACCAGGCCTCCATAAAAAAATATTACAAGAATTAGTAAACATATAAATTCAAAAAAAAAAGAACGTAAGATCAACTTACAACAATTATTTATAGGAATTAATTTTGAATTGAAGTAATAAATAAATTCAAAAGAAAGTAAGATCAACTTACAACAATTATTTACAGAAATCAATTTTGAATGAAATAAAAAGATATCAACAAAATTCTAAAAGAAAGATAAGAACAACTTATATCAATAATATGAGTAAACTAGTTTTGGAAAGGAAATATTAAGAGATTTACGGAATACAAGGGAAAGTAAGGACCATTTAAATAAAATAATGTTAATGGAATAATTTGGATGAAACCCATAGCGAAATAATAATTTTGAAAATATATATATATATATTGTAACGTCTCGCGGGTATTAGCGAAAGTATCATTTATTTGTTAAGCTTTCCTAATTAAGCCCCACGTTAGTACGTCATTCTGTAACGTCTCGCGTCTTAACGGGTGTTCTATAGTTACAGGTTTATAGTTAATTCAGCCCCAAAGTTGGGTTCGCCATTCTGTAACTTCTCGTGTCTTACCAACGGCGAGTATCATTTATTAATTAATTATTGTTTCCTAATGTTCAAAGCGGTTAGAATTTATGTTTAACTTAAACAAAACAAAACAAAATTCGAGAGTGTGTGACTTGGGAGAGTTCAACGAAGTTGTTAGGAGAGAGAGTTAGAAAAGAGAGGACCCAAGATATTATCCCCGGAGTATACAATTACTTAATTTAAATATTCGCCACTCATGAAACCAGCTGATTTTGACGTCTGCCTCAAAATTTTAGGTTAAATAAACATCAATTGTCGGTGATACTTTCCCGGTCGTTCGTCCTCTTCTTGGTTTCCTGAAACTCTGTAACAACTACCCTCTACAAGAAATAATACACATTTTATTACTTATAACAAGATACTCAGTGTATTTATTTATTGAATACTCTGATTTTCTCTTCTCCCAGTACAAAAAAATATTATAATCGACTTTTTCTGTCAACACCACATTGGTTCGATCTAATTAAGTAAACATGGAATTATAACAAATTATTTTTTATACTTGATTAAACATTAAACAATAAAGAATTCATTTATTAATTTCCCCAGGGTTAATGGTAAGTTCTTTGTGTTATGAGACGGTCAGAAATGAATAATAATATACTACGCTTTACAAGAAAAAAATAAATTTCTATTTTTGTTTTTTCGTAGTATGTAGTTCCGGATTTATCCGCTAGATTACAGGTTACGTCTTTGTTATAAACACGAAATCAGTTACTAAATATTGGAACTGCACAAAGATTCGATATGAGGATTTCTTGGTTAACAATTATTAATAAAGTTTATTTTTACCTCTTTTCTTGAAGTGTTTACTTGGATGGTGCTGTTTCTAGTGTTGGAGTTATAGTTCTTTTGTAATTTAGTTAAATTTTCCTAAGATACAATCTCACCAAAATCTCGAAGTGCCGTCCAACTAGGCCTGATCAGATGGTAGCTGGGTTATTTCAAATTTTCATCGAATAAAGGACGTTAAAGTTGATACTTGAAGGAGTTCTAACATAAGGTGGATACTACTCGTTAATTTTTATTAAATATAGCACTATTTCCAAAAGTTTTCATAAGGATTTTTTCAAATTTTTGATGGCATTACACTTTTTTCCAAACGAACGTTTTTCAATCGTTTTAACAATTAATTCATATCTTGTTAGGTGGTTACTGTTAGTAACCAATAATTTTTATATCATTTTTTATTGGTGCATCTATATACTTTTGAGTATATAGGCTGTTGTTAATTATTATAAATTTATTTCTTATTTATAGAAAAATAATCCTTTTTAACTTTGGTGTATTATCCAATTTGATTTATATAAGGTTTTTCCTTTTATTCCTCTTAATTTTATATATAGGTCTTTAATATTTTTATTTCCTTTAATTGTATTTATTTATTATTTATTAATTTCTTATAGTATCCTTACACTAAACTATTTTCTTCTGCCATTTTACTCATACAGTATTATTTTATTTTTATTCTTATTTTATATTTTTAACTATTTTATATTTAACCCTGGGTTATCTTATATTCAAACACAATTATTATATTAAATATAAAATTAAACCTAGGTACAAAATCTTTGTGGCCTACACAATACAACTTATACAATATTCAAACAAAACACATAATTGTTCAGTAGCAATATAGTCTACTATTATAATCAATTGTTTCTTCATCTACAGCATAAGTCTGTGAGATGCTCCTTTTAAAACCACTCATTTTCTCACTGGGTACACTATAACTCACTTTGCACTCTTTATATCACTTAATTATAGTTTATAGAGTTTTGTGATACAAAGTAATCTAGAGCTATGTATATTATACCCATTTCTGACCTTTATAGTGGGGTGATTACGTTATCATTTTTGGGACTGGGTTATGTAATGTTACAATATATATAATATAACTATGATCACTATTATATAATTAATCGTAATTATGATAAGAACAATTGGAAGAATAACTGTAATAAAATAATACCATTAGAACACTTAATGAGAACCAAGAAAACAAAAAATAATAATTATGTATGCTATTAATTTTGATAACCAGAAGAAGATTATGCGACCAGTAGAAGAATTAAAGAGAATTCAGATGAAAAAAAATTTACACCCAACAACTAGTGATAAATATATCAACAGAACTTCCAACCATGAGAAAAATAATATATATCAACAGAGCTTCCAATCATGATAAAAATAAATATATCAACACAGCTAAAAAGATAGAAGAATAAATAATAAGAAGAATAACTGAGATAGAAAATATTAGTAAATCTGAGAAACTACGAAGTGAGATATCCAAGGATGTTTTTTATTAGTCAAAAAATAGACTATTCTTATATAAATTTTTTATTAAATGACTGTAGATAATTCCAGCAGTGTTACATTTTGAGCAGAGATGATGTTCCTCTGATCTCAATTAGAAGTGTAGTATGGCCAGCAGAGTATATGTAGCCAAAAGTGCCTCTCTGGACTGCCCCTGCTCACGTGTTAGGGAATGAATATCCCATGGGTAAAGAACTAAGTTAAGGAAAAAATAAATATAATAATAATAATTTACCTCAGAAAAAAAAAACACAGCTCAAGTATGAAGAAGCAGATATAGAAATGGAGAGGAAGACAAAGAATATAACAACTAAAAAATGACATAAGCAATTATTTCATACATACTCAAAGTATGATCTGAACTAATCACTTCTGGAGGAGAGCAATCTGTAGCATGACAGATTATCCACATTATTCTAATTTAAAAAATGATCATATATAAAATAAAAATAAAATGACATCAATGAAAACCACTATAAAAATTAGTCAAGGACGACAAAGTAGTGAAATAATAGTTAGGAGAGATAAAATAATTAAAATCAACCATGCAATATATATAAGAAATTATAGAAAAATAATGATAGGCCAATGTATAAAGTAATTAGACCCAGGTAGTATAGTAGGTCAGGAAATGCCCAATATAGACAAACACCCAAAATAAAAGAAAACTATTAGAGAAACAACCATATGTAATAAATTTAAAAGCCCCCAAAAAGACATGAAACTAAATGAGAAAAGTATAATGCAATAAAATAAGAGTAAATGTGAATTAGGTGTAAGTGAAGGTTCTAGAATAAATGTAAAAATGTAACAGTGCAATTTAATCTTATAATGAAAAGCGAATCCGGATGATCTAATATAAGTGATATTCTTTATCATATAATATCAAACAAAATGACAAAAAATGATATAAGAATATACAATACATAAGTGGAGTGATCAAGGGTAAATCCCTAAAATAAAACAAAAACAGCAAGGACTGCATGAAAATTAATTTTAAGAAATATTTTAGTTGATGGAAAAACAGATGTGTTTTGTTTATTTTAACAGTTCATTGAACTCAAGGCTTGAATGTCTGAGATGAAGTATAATTTTTTGTTATAAAATATTTGTTATGTTTTAATAATATTAATTAATAATAAACCTTACTGTAATTTAAATAAGGGTAATTTAGTTAAGATGGCATATGAATTGTAGGTGTGAGAATTATAAATAAACAAGAATTATAAATTTTATCAACACGAAATTGGACATTATAAAACCTCACTACCATTGGAACAAAAACACATTGAAAACACTGATTGCCAAGCCGAACAACTGACCACTAAGCTCGAATAATTACACTGTGATGAAAAGTAATTAACTACTACTGCGTGGAAGAGGAAAACACCAATAACCAACATTTATTTGAAGGAATTCTGCAGTGAAGGCGTCTCGTATACACTCATCACGTGGGCGGCCATGATGGAATAATCCCAGAATCCTTTGCGGCAACTGCAGGACGGCATCTCAGGTGTGGATCGAGAATTTATCTTATTAACATTTTCTATCCAATAATAATTTTGTATTTTTAGATAACTAAGCAGTTTTTATTGTAAGCACTATACTTTTCAGCTTTGCCCTTTCTCTGACTATTATAAAATAACAGCTAAAAGAACCTGCAATTTAATATTAATATTTTATACACTGAGTTTAGTAGCCCTGAGATAAAGTTTGTAATTGTCGATTAACTAATCGATTCAAAGTCGATTAGTATCTCTAACGTTAATGAATTATTTAAATATTATAATTTTGAGTTTCATTTATTGATAAAAAGATAGATAGAAGAATTCCAGATAATATTTTACACCTGGACTCCGAGAAAAGAAGAAAATAACATCACGGAAGGAGTAACATCACAGAATAACAAAAGACCGCTAATCGATTATGTTATGAGATAATATAATTAATGCGGAAAAACAATCCTGGTTATTCTAAACAATTAAATTGATTAAATTAATAATTAAACGAAATAAAATTACATAAATACATCAAAAATAATTAATTAAATAAATAAATAAATACAATTTTTTATTACAAAAATTGTTTATTACAATTTTTTTTGTAACTCAGAAAATACAAAAATTACGTTTTGTTGCAATGTTTACAAACTTAACATATACTTTCAGAAGGTGGTCCAAAATTTGCAAGGGATTAATTTTGACAATTATGAAAGATACCAAGTACATATTTTAAATAAAATTTCTCATAATTCTGTGTCCTACATAGACTTTTAGAATTGTTTTCAAACTTTTGGCTTCTGATTTTGTTTGGCCCATGGAAAGTTAACAAATTTTCAAAGCAAATGCTACACTCAGATTGGGTTAAAATTCACTTTAGTCTGGCACACAGCAGTATCAAAAATTTTGATCTTTTTTTGGATCCTGGTGTCATAAAGTTTGGAAGTATTAAAAACTGAATATTATGTGTTTAGATATTGTTTAAAATTCTCTTTAAATCGATATCCAGCACGGTTTTACAAAATTTGGTGCTTCTCATTTTTGCCTCTTGCTCCTTATTTGGGTGGATCAATCTTATAAAGAATAAGGGTATATAAGGTAAAAATGTGAGCGTACATTCCAAGTTTTATGAAAATTGGTGAACCCATTTAAAACATTTTTGCGAGACAATCCCCAAACAGACAAGAGAGACAGAGAAGTACTGAAGACTTCCTTTGCTTGTTCAATTAATGTGTCGTTGTGTAATGAGTTTCAGTTGAAGAGGGAACATTCCCATAATGTTTGCACTTTAAAAGAGTTGTATGAATGTTTGTAGTTATGTTCCATTTGTGTATTGTGATCATATGCACTCAGCATGCCCGACGTACGTACGCGCACCTGCGCTAACACACACATACCACTTCTGCCACTGTGGATTTGGTTTTTAGTACCTCTGTTTTGCTACTGAAATGAAACAATGTCTCAGTTGTATTGCATACTACAGTTTACTGTTTCGTGAAACACACGGTTTGTAATAAAAGTTGTACTTAATATTTATAACAACATCCACTATGAGATGATGTCAAATTGTCATAATGGTAGTTGTAAAATGAGGGGTCATTCTTAAACACTGGGAGCAGCTGATCTGAGAATATTCAAGAAACAGTATTATTTATATACAGTCATTTGTCTGTATTTATTAATACTATTTGCACTTAAAAACATTGTTTTAAACTAACGTATAGTAGTAAACATTTTTAGCAAGTAGAAATGTTTACAGTATGCACTATGTTAGTTTTTACCAATGGCTTTCTCTCACTCACATTTTCATGTCTATGTAGAATAAAATAAAGGTGTGTGAAACAGTAAGGTGATGTAACAAAATGTGATGATGTTAGTGAAGAAGTTAAAGAAAAGCTTAAATAATAAAAGCTATTAGAAATTTTATGGGAGAAATATTAGAAATAAAATTCATTGGAGAAATATCTCAACCGTTCAAAATAAATACAGATGTAAGACAGGGTGATGGTTTATCCCCAATTCTTTTCAACTGTGTCCTGGAGAAAATAGTGAGAATTTGGAATGAAAAATTAAAGGAATGCAAAATATCACCAATCATGTTGGGAAGAAGAAACAAACACATTGAAATAGAATGTTTGACATTCACAGATGACTTTGCTATACTTTCTGAACACCTGACATCTGCAGTAACCCAAGTTAATTTTTTAGAGGACATAGCCAGTAGAACAGGCTTAAGAATTTCTGCAGGAAAACCAAATTTCTCATGAACATTAAAAATGCGCCAAAATTCTTGCTAACAGATATTGGTCGAATAGAGATGGTTAGAAAATTTAAGTATCTAGGAGAAATAATTCAAGAGAATGGTTTAGAAAAATCTGCTATAGAAGAAAGGATTCATAAAATGGAAAGAGTATTAGGAATAACTAAAGATATTTACAATAAAAAGTGCATATCTAAAATGCGAAAATAAGACATTACAGTACAGTAGTGAAGCCAGAATGCCTATATGCAAGTGAGTGTCTAGGATTGAATTATAATTTTGGACAAACTAGAAATTTTGGAAAGGCGAATTATTAGAAAATATTAGGCCCACGAAAACTTCAGAAGGTTGGAAATTAAGAAGTAATGATGGAATATATCAGAGTATAGAAAATATAACAAACAATGAGAAAAAGAAGACTATTATTTTTTGGACGTTTATATAGAATGGACGACAATAGGTTAACAAAGCAGATCTTCAAATATCTGTGGGGGAAGAAGTCAACATCAAGTTGGATTAAAGAAGTCCAAAAGGATTTAGAAGAAAATAATATAAACGCAGAAGAAAGAATTTAAAGAGAAGTTTTTCAGGCAAAAGTGTTAAAAATGGAAGGATTCCAGGGTAGGAGAGAGAAAAACGCAGGTTCAAAGTGGACTGAAGACAGGAAGAGGAGAGAGTGAAAAGTTGAAAGAATATTGGAGAGAAAGAAAAGAATAAAGAATTGAAATTGGCATGTGGTCCTTAGATGGCCGATACAAAAAAAAAGCTATTAAGCTACATAGTCAAAGAAGCTATCCAAGTGCTTTCTTGGCATACACTGTGTAAATAATTAAATATTTATTACAACAATGTGTAGTAAAATTGTTGAGCAGATAAAGTTCTACAGACAAATCGCTCTTATTAAGCACTTTTGTGTTACAATTTACAATACTTCAGCAAATTGCAAACAGGTTTTCAATTATTCACTTCGTTCCTATAAAAATAAGGCATGTATTCACCTGAAGTATATAATTAAGCTAAAAACTGTCCTTTATATATTATGTACTGTTTATTTATAATTAAGCGATGTTGTTTTAGTGAAAGCCCATGGATTTCTATGTAGTGTAAAACTTCTGGTAGGCGTTTGTTTGTTTGGGCTAATCTTGATAACCACTAATTGAATTTAGATACAGTTTTCACCATTGTATAGACCATTTGTTGGAAAGGTTTAGGTGTAAGAAGCATTCATCTATGACAAAAGGAAACCGAGCAGCATTGATTTAATGAGGCAGGTTCATAGAAAATCAGGGGAGGAAAATTAACAATGTTGTCTACAAAGAAATCTTATAAAAACCTCACTTTATAAAAATCCCATTGCCTGTGTTCTATAGTCTGGATAACAGCATTCTGGGAATAGCTGGACACACTATGTATCTTTCTGTTGTAGTTATTTATCTAAACTAGATTAGCACAACAAATCAAAGCGGATGTTGATCCAAAATTGTTTTGGTGTATGTACTAGAATTACAGGAAACTGTTAGACCAGTGATTCACAGATATTTTGGGTTCCTACTGTCCTTTGAAAATTACCTGAAACATTACAGCACCCCTAAACCCCTAAAAAGTTTTTTGAATTGGTTAGTTGTAAAAGCACACACCTCCTCCACATTGATGGATGCCCTCAGTGGGGAAGTCTATTTTTCAACATGCACGATGTATTACATATAGTTGTATAACAAAAAATAAAAACAAAACTAAAATGAAGGTACTCAGTAATAATGATAATAAAAAAATAATAATAATAATAATTGTATCCAACTGCTTTTTGTTCTCAGCTTTTCTCAATAAGAGTGTCAATAAAACATGGTTTTTATTTTAATATATAATGTAGAATATAATATGTCATAGAAATTTTAATAATATAAAATTTCATAGGAACCTCAGGTACATTAGTACGCTATTTGGGAGTCATTGACCTAAATATTTCAGCGTGTGGCTGGTTTTGTATGTGTGAAAAACGTATTAAAGCTTAACTTGGAAATTTAGGGTTATTGTATTTTAGGAAAAATTAACCATGAGACTTCATAAAAATTGTAATTACTAAGGTTATCAGTTCTTATTAATAAAATTACCTGACTTTATCCATAGATAATGTACAACGATTAAAGTGTTCAATAAAGCTTTATTACTTTCTTCCTGTCAAAGCAATAACTTATTCTACTTCTGCTTTTATATTCATGGAGTAAAAAACCTAGGATTAGTTGCAAAGGCTTAGTAAAATTTGGAAACCAAGGCCAGTCCCATCTATCCGGTAACCTTATGCATGTGACTATTCTGAGACATAGCAACAGCATTGACTTTGAATGGTTTAGATCAGTGGTTCCCAAAGTGGGGTCCGCGGACAATTTTAAGAAAAAAAATAAAATAACCATAATTTTCTCTGATTTTTTTTTATAGTCAAAAACCTAAATCTAAAAGTCTAGAATCTTAAAATAATTAGTAGAAGGTTCCAGTATTTTTTTTTTTTTTCAAACTAATTGTAACTGTAAAACTAATGTCAAACTAATGGCTTTAATAATGTGTTTAAATCATGTCGTATAGCAGATCTGTTTGTCTGGCGAACTGCCTAGAGGGCCGCATCAACGCAGAACTGCTGGTGCTTTTTTCCGTGTAGCTGGTTTTACGCCTAAGTAGCTGAATTTCGACACATGTGTCTGGAAAGATAGAGCCAAAATTGGCAAAGTTAAGACATAAACTTGATGTCGAGAGGGACTTAATATTGACATTATCAGACCTTAATCCTAATATTGCAGAGCTAATTGTTCAAAAGCAGAACGTCCATCTAAACTGTGTTTGATATCGTTAATATTATAATTTTGGTTAAGAGAATTTTGATTTTAATACATTTTAATTATTTCAGACGGGGTACGTGAAATTTTTAATTTTTGTGGGGGGTCCGCGGACTGAAAAGTTGGGGAACCACTGGTTTAGATAATTTACTGTCATTTGTACTGTGGGATTGCTGAAGTACACATACTTGAGTTATTGGACTACACTAAAATCTCGTTTATCTGAATTGCGTTTATCTGAAAATCCAGTTTATCCAAAACAATTTTTAGTAAATTTTAAAAATATACAAAACCATTTTCCTGTCACTATAATCTATATTTAATAGTGTAGACAAGCAATGCCACGTGATATAAAGTAGAAAGTCAATAATCAGAACTAACTGGGATAAGGGGTACTCCGAATTATCGATTTGTTCGGATTTTCGGACATAAAGTATTATGTTCATATATTCTACACATCAAGTAACATAAACATAAATGTAAAAATTGAAACTTCCCCTGTAGAAGTTCTAACAATGAAACGACTTCGAGATCGGGGCAGCCAGCAAACGAGCTTCAAAGCTTAGGCAAAAAACTATGATTGATTACTGTACGAACAAGCAATAGGACTGTTCCAGTAATATAGAAACTATAATTTACAGTGCGGTGCTGTTTTATAGTGTATTGTGTCATATTCACTGTAAGTAACTTTTAAATTATTGTTATTAAATAAAGTTACTGTACTTACATATGTATTATTATTTAAATAGAAGTTTCAGTTTATCCGAAATGGGGGTGGTCCCATCAAATTCAGATAAACGAGATTTTAGTGTACTTGAGTCTAGTAATTAAAATAACGTTTTGATGAAGTGTATATGCAATACACAATGTGATGGATAGTTTATGGCACGAATGGTTGAGGCAAGAACAGTATCACAATTGAACTTAGAAACATAGAGAAACTTGTGCATGTGAGCGTGCACATGTGTGTGTGTGTGTGTGTGTGTGTGCATAAGGTCATGGTGCACGTACACATATACTGATCAGAAAGTTCATGCACTTATTTTGTACACTGTGCATTGTGCTGTATTTGCATTTTCTATTTTGAAAACAAAACATAAAGAATTGGTTATAAGTGATTGTAGTTTAATTGGCGGATACAGATGGTCTACATTCTTTTGTTGTAACATACGAGTATAAGCAAACTGCAGTGTTTGCGTATGTACAAAGTGTAATATAAGGCTAACAAAACAATTCTCTGATGAAATTAATTCTCCATTTATCTTTGTTTAAGTCAACCCCCCCACACACACATCCACACAAACACTTTTCGTATTATGCAAAACATACGAATACGAATTTATCAGTACTTAAGGAACACTGAAATGGAGCGTAATGATGTAATAATGTATTATCTGAATGTGTCTAGCAGACAGTATTATAATAGTCTTTGAAAATTTCGTGTGAGTTTTTTACTATCTAGTATTTTATGCTTTGTCCAATTTGTGTATTTTTTAGTTGATGTAAATTAATTAAACATAAATTCATGTTGCCATTCAATGTCAGTTTGTGTGTGCAAGTTGGCTGGTGTTATGCCCATTCCTGCTGTGTCATAGGTTAATTAAAATTGCATACTAGAACTAAATATAGTTGAATTTTCATAATAATTGATATAAAATACATTCATATGAGTAATTTTATTAATTTGCAAAAATGTTGTCACTTGGTTACTATTTCTTCTTTCTTAAGAATGAAGATGTGTGCAGAAGTGGTTTTACTGATTGTGGATACTATTTTATTGATTTCTGACAATTAATTGCAGGAATTGTTGCGGTTTATGTTTCACACTTATGTAGTGTATTGGTTTCTTACACACGTACAGGTGACAGTTACTATTTTGTAAAAAAAAACTTAAAGTTGAAAGCTTTTTTGTTACTTGAAGCTTCTAGGTGGATATTCATTGTAGTGAAGATTTTTTAATAACATTATAAGTACAAATTTTACAATATGGTAGCAATGGTATGTGATTAAATTAACAAAAATATGATAGTTTTGTACAAGATAGGTATGTATAATTAATTGATTTACCCAGTTTCGGAGTTTAAATGATTTTCTTCTTGATCCTTTTATAAAAAAGTTTTAAATGTTCTCTATCATATGTGGTAATGTTCACTTTATGTATTTAACCACTTAGTTGCAGTTTACTGTAGTTTTACACTAATAAAAAATTCTTGAGATGTGTTGTTTGCTTTAAATTTTGATTACAATTAATAGTTATTTCAGTTTTTAAAAATTCCTATATTGGCATAGGCCTACTTCTTCTCTTTCATTATAATATAATTTACAAACATATATTTCACTTATATTTTTTATTTGTACATATTTAAATATAGTTTTATTTATATTTATATAAATTTCAAACTTAGGAGAATTTTTATCTTAGATTAAGACAATGCTAAATTTTTTACATTGTTTTACACAATGTGAGTTTTCTGCTACAGGTACTGAATTCTTTTAGTTTCAGTTTGTTTGTTAATTTGTTAAGTAAACATTTTTTTACTTTTACATTGTTGTCTTTATATTGTAAATACCTCATTTGACTTGACCAGTTTAGGGTTTAATAAACTCTCTCTCTCTCTCTCTCTCTCTCTCTCTGTGCGCGCGCACGTGTGTGTGTGTATTTTGTTATGACAAAAAATTTTTATAATAATAAAATTAAAATTACAGAACATATTCTAAAGGTATATAAATTGATATACAAGCGTTTTACCAGTCTGCTGCAAAATCCTTAAAAAGGAATATATTCTGTCACATATGCCACTTGTAATGTCATGTGAAAGAAATAATTACTCATGATACAGGAACTGTATATAACAATAAAGAATCTATATGTGTATGAATGTTGTTGACAGTGATGTGTCGTTATAAAATGCTGTTGTTAGTAGTAATGGTATTTGAGTAAAGTTTTTATAGCCGATGGTGTAATAATAATAATAAGTGTCGGCCGTTGGCGATCAGTTAAATATTGACACAAGTCTAGTTCAACTACTGTACAAACGCACAGTGGTGGAGCGTGTTTATATACACTATACCTCTAGTGTTTGTGATATGATCAATCAAGAACACTTTCATACCACATGAGTCTAAACTATGACATTTTTCAATAATTAAAATTGGTTTTTACATGATTCTGATAGTTAATGCGTCTCGTTCCAACTGAAAGACAAGTATATCATTTCAGAATACAGTCCGATCCATGTAATTTGAATTCCATTACTTCTAAATGCCCATAATCAGTTACAGTTTTTTGAGCAGGAAAGACTACTAAGAATGTGTTCAGTACACTTGAAGCAGACGTTTTCAATTTTTTTGTACATGATGTATACTGATTTTTTTCTTACACCATGTAAAAAGTAGGCTAATTTTCATGTGGTGAATATATAAAAATCTTGGCACGGTGTCCATGAATGATAAAAAAAAGAACAAGGATATGAGTAACAAAAATTCTGAACAGTTTCTTACACATGTCAGAGTCTGTAATAAACTGTACCAAGTGTGTGATCAAAGATTGCCTAACTTTCCCGTGCTGAGTGTCTAGTACAAAGATCGTCAGCCGTTTTAAGACATTGAGTTAATTAATATGAAAATATTGTATCTTCAGAGAATAATCACTTTTTATTCTAAAATAAAATAAATTATTCTAAAATATACTTTTCTGTTTCAAATTACTTCAACTTTATCAACATTAAAATTATTATTGGGTCAGTCAGTCTTTCGACTGGTTTGTACCCTGCCCGCATTATACCCATGGTGCGTGTGTTACGGAGTCTCTCACAGGTATATGGGGCCTACAGTTTAACGCCGGATCTGAACGGCATAGTTGGGGAGGGTTTATATTAGGCAGGATACCTCTCGCTGGTTTGCCATTGAAAATTAAAATAAAGTAGTTAAAATCTACTGTACGATATTGGTATTTTTCAGTACTTTACATTATTAAAATAATACAAGGAAAAACTATGCAGTGGGGTAGTCACAAAAATTTGTGTGGGTATCAAATTAAAGGAAATTTTAACTAACTTCTGAATGTAGTGTTAAGTTGGGATATTTCAACATTTTGGGACCCCAGCGTCTAAGAAAGAGATGAAGTTGAAAAATTCTAAAATCCAGTAGAGTATAAGACTCCAAAAGGAATTGTATCCAAATGTTTTGAATTTTTAATGTTTATTGTATGATTATGTGTCCTACAATTGTTATAGCCTATGTATTTTTAAATAAATAGTAGATAAATTGTGATTTTTGTAATTTTTTCCCTAATTGAAAAATTATCTAATACAGAAATTTATACATTTTGTTCGAAATACGAACAATTCGAAATACTAACAAGTCGTAGTTAGCAAGTTCTACAGTTGGGAGCATAGTAGTTTTATAATGTGCTTGTTGTGTAACAGACCAGACAGGCTCCTAATGAGTATTGTAAAATTAAATAATGCTAGTGATTTCATTTATATCAAAGTAAATAAATGAATCCTACCAAAAAAAGGCTAGTATTTAAAAAGAATGGTATTAAAGCCACTTGTGAAGTTTCCTATAATCTATTGTGTATATATACACATTGTGTATGTGTTAAGTCAGTCTAATAAATATGGCTTATGTTTTGCAGATTGCCTTGTGGATTAATTTGTATCTGTAAATTCACAAACTGTTGTTATGTAACTAATTATAGGCTAATACTGTGAGAGATTTGTAACCTTGAATGTTTGATAATGTGTTCTCACACACACACACACACACACAGTTTATATTTTTATTTACATTCATATTTATGATGTCAGGCATATGTATACATAATTAATTATATCATTGTCAGGTGTATGACTGTTTTGATTGGTTTTAGCATAAAAATAGCTAACATGCTGACTTAATTCATAGTTTCATATGGTGTTAATATGTACGTTTATGTTCATAATAATTAACACTTGCTGATTATTTTGTATGAAAATCAGTATAAAGCTGTCAGTCAGTGTGTATGTGTGTGTAGCAACATCTCTAGCATACTTCATTACTTCGTAATGTAATCAGCTGTAATAAATTTATATTAGTATTGTTGTTGTTGTTGTTGTTGTTGTTGTTGTTATTATTATTATTATTATTATATATTGTTATTGTTATTATATTTAATAATCTAAATGTACTTATAAGTATCAAGTATAGAATGTTTTGCCCCACATAATTTGATTTTTGTTTTAATTATTCAACAAATTTTGTTATGTGTAATTTTATGGTTGTATAAAGAACAATTATAGACAGGTAGGTTGTCTACCCAAATGAAAACTTTTAAAGATCATGTAGTACTTTGATTTCTGTAACAATCCTTTGGTACTTGTGCATAGAAAAGGGAGAAATTATTGTATTTGATCCTAACATCTGAAAGTGAAATATAGTTTTGAAAAATATTTTGGCTGTGATGTAGACAAGATATAGACAAACAGAAACCTGTATTCCTACCAAAATAACTGTTCCGTTGTAACTGTTTAGAACTGCCACAAAAAACACCACTAGGTAAACAAGTAAAGTGAACAGCACAGGTTTGTGAGGATGCAGTCCACTGTATGAGATGCCAATTGAATTGACAATCATATAACTTTGAGAGATCAGGAATTCACATCAGTGGTACATGGGAAAAAAATATTTATGAATGTAGTGTTCATGAGAAGTGATCGGCTAATTATGACAATGTGGTATTGAAGTCATGAATACTTCATGGTGTTTTAAATGTTACTTCCTGTTTAGTCAGTTGACTTCTATTCAATATGGTAGAATATAGAAGTATTTAAAGTAATACTGATAAGCAACAACTTAAATTACTTGAGTGTGAAATTCTGAGAAAAATTGATGAGCTTTTGCAAAATGATGATGGTTCCTCGAAGTACTAATTGCAGTACTGTCAGTTTTAACTCAACCATTTGTAATTTGATATATATCTCGCAAATAAAACATATTAAGGGTTAAAAAAGCACTTGACGTCCCTAGCTTCATCTCAAGAAGCATGAAATGCAAAATCTACAAAACCCTTATCAGGCCAGTGCTGACATATGCTTCAGAAACCTGGACAATGACAAAAAATAGCGAGAGACTTCTAGGTTGCTATGAAAGACTGATTCTAAAAACAATATTTAGAGAGGAGTACAAGAAAATGGAATGTGGCGCAGGCGCTATAATTATGAACTATACCATCTTTACAAAGAGCCGGACATTGTCAGGCTAATCAAAATACACTGGCTAAGGTGGGTTGGACACAGAGAGAATGGAGGAAGGACAGCGTACGAAACATATTTTCTTCCAGAAACCAATGGATAGTAGAAAAAGGGGAAGACCCCGAAGTAGATTCAAAGACCAGATAGAGGAGGACCTCGGAAAACTGAACAAAAGAAATTGGAAAGCCAAAGCATGCAATAGGGAGGAATGGAATCGACTCTTGGAGCAGGCCAAGACCCACCAAGGGTTGTAGAGCCATGGTTGATGATGATTGATTTGTCATTTGACTATCTGTTTGTCTGTTTCGGGTATGTCTCACAACAACTTTTGAATGCATCAGCTGATTTTCTTATAACTTGGTATGCATGTCAATAATTTTACCTTTTCGTTGGTTTTGTCATTGATTCGCCTAAAAATAGGGGGAAGGGAAGCAAAAATATGAGTGGTTATAATTATTTAAAAAATGCAATAAAACGTGTGGGTATCAAATAAATGAGAAGTTTAATGAGAATCTGAATATAGTGTCAGTTTTAGAAATTTCAGAATTTTGGGACTCAAAAAAGGGATCAAAGATTTGAAAAAATTGTAAAAGTCCAGTGGGTGTCAGACTAAATGGGTTTTAACCCAAATCCGAATGTAACATTTAGGCCTACTACTATAATAATTGTTTAACTGTCAGGGCACCTCAGGACAAAAATTCAAAATTTTAAGAAATTTGTAAAATTATGTGTGAGTCCTCAAAATACAAATTCAGTATCACTGATAGTTTGACAAAATTAATAACTGTCACTGTCAATGCACCTTGCAAATATTAAGACACCTTTGAACAGTTTGTAAGCTATGTTTGCATGTTTACATAAGCAATATAAGTATTTATATAAGCAATCTTTACATATTATTACAAGTTACGTATATCTGTGAAAAGTAATTAGATATAGGCCGGTATATATCTGTGGAAACATACATAAACTTAAAAGCTAGGCATAAATTATTTATCATTAGTCATTATCATTATAAATTTAAGTAAAAAAACCAGTGCAGTATTTTTTTAAATCATATGATTGTCTATTTTATAGTGTTGGATGGTTTGAAGGAATGAAATTGCTAAGGAAAGTCAAATGATGAGGATAGAATGAAGAAAAAGATCTGCTAAAACCCATTATGGAAGAAAAACCCAGTAGGCCTATATTAAAACCCAATACAAGAAGAAAAAAGATTAAATGTAACAATAAATATTTATTAAATATACAGTGAAACCTCGGAATGCGAGTAACGTGGTCTACAAGTGTTTTGCAAGATGAGCAAAAATTTTAAATAAATTGTAACTTGATAAGCGAGCGAGGTTCCGCAATACGAGCGTCACGTGTGCCTACGTTTTCCCCTCCCCTGAGCCTACGTTTTCCCCTCCCCTCTGCCTCTCTTTCCTGGGCGATTGTGTGTAATATTCTCCCGCGCTGGACTTCAGTTGGCGTGCCTCGCTCGCATAGTCAACACCGTACGAGCGTATACATGTTTTGTTTCTTTCATTAGTGTTATAACTGTACTGCAACAATGGGCCCAATGAAGGAAAAGAAGGCTGAAAAGGAATCGGTCGGAAGAAGGAGAAGATTACGATGGAAGTTAAAAAGGAAATGATCGAAAAGCACGAACGAGGTATGCGAGTGGCTGATATCGCGAGATTTTATAACAAGTCTACGTCAACGATTTGCACAATATTAAGGAAGAAAGAAGAAATAAAAGGGCTTAGATGCAGCAAAAGGAGTCACAAGAGTATCAAAGCAACGGCCACGTGTTCTGGAAGATGTAGAAAAGTTGCTTCTCGTTTGGATAAATGATAAGCAACTAGCAGGTGGTACTGTGACCGAGAATTTAATCTACGAGAAGGCAAAGACGTTGTACACCAACCTCATAAGTAAACTGCCGTGTAGTACACGTACGTCAACAGAAATCGAAGAAAGCTTCAAGGCCAGCAGGGGATGGTTTGATAACTTTAAGAGGAGAAGTGGCATCCATAGTGTTGCGAGGCACGGGGAGGCTGCAAGTTCGGATGCTAAGGCAGCTGAGGCATTCACTGCTGAGTTCCAGAAGCTCATTGTTACCGAGTGTTACCTGCCGCAGCAAGTTTTTAACTGCGATGAAACAGGACTTTTTTGGAAAAAGATGCCGAAGAGGACCTACATTACAGCAGAAGAGAATGCAATGCCCGGTCACAAGCCCATGAAAGACCCTTTAACCCTGTTATTGTGTGCTAATGCCAGCGGGGATTTAAAAGTAAAGCCCCTGCATGTGTATCATTCCGAGAATCCACGAGCCTTCAAGAAATGCAAGGTGCAGAAGAGCCAGTTAAATGTTATGTGGAGGTCCAACACTAAGGCTTGGGTCACTTGTATGTTCTTTGTTGAATGGATGAACGAGGTCTTTGGTCCTGTGGTGAAGAAATACGTTTTAGATAATAATCTCCCGGTCAAAGTCTTGCTGGTTATGGACAGTGCTCCTGCTCATCCTCCAGGCCTTGAGGACGACTTACTGGAGGAATTCAAGTTCATTAAGGTTAAGTTCCTTCCTCCCAACACTACTCCACTACTCCAGCCTATGGATCAGCAAGTCATTTCGAACTTCAAGAAGCTATACACCAAAGCACTATTTCAGCGATGCTTCGAAGTGACCGAAGGAACAGACCTTACCCTCCGAGAGTTTTGGAGAAGTCATTTCCACATCGTGAACTGCCTGAAGATCATCGATAAAGCATGGGATGGGGTCACCAAGAGAACTCTCACTTCTGCTTGGAGAAAACTGTGGCCTGACTGCGTTCTTGGACGTGACTTTGAGGGGATTGCTGGTGAAAATGAGCCGCCGATTGTCGATGAAATTGTGTCCTTAGGGAAGACCATGGGGCTGGAGGTGAATGACGCCGACATTCAAGAGCTGGTGGAAGACCATCAACGAACTGATGGACCTGCATCGCGAACAACAGGAAGAGGTTATGGAGGAGATCTCGTCCGGTGAAGTCGGAGGAAAAGTCAGAGGAATCTCTCACTTCAAATGAGATTCGGGAGAAGTGCAAAATGTGGGAAACGGTGCAAAATTTTATAGAAAAACACCACCCGAATAAGGCTGTAGCAATGCGAGCGATGAATCTGTTCAATGACAATGCAATGTCACATTTTCGTGAAATCCTCAAAAAGAGGCAAAAGCAACAGTCATTGGACAGGTTCCTTGTTAAAGTTGCACGAAAAGAAAACAATTCTAGTGAGCCAACAGATAGCAGTGATTCCGTTAGTGAAATTCGTGCTACACAATAACCCTTCTCATGTCATCTCTCTCGTCTCCCTCACACCAACAATGACTCTATTGTAAGATAAAGTGTAGTTTAATTTGTTTTACGTTATACTGTATTTTGTATTAGAAATGTTATGCGAAATATTTTTGTGTTGTGGAATGAATCATCCGTGTTTCAGTTGTTTCTTATGGGAAAATTTGCTTTGATATACGAGCGCGTTGGATTACAAGCACGTTCCCGGAACGAATTATGCTCGAAATCCAAGGTTCCACTGTACATACAAGCACAAACATGCTTTCAGACCCACTGCTATTGTAAGAAATAAATGATTTCTAATATTTAATGGAGTGACAGAATCTGTCTGATTCATATAGATCAATTATAAGCAGATTTTATGTGTGTGTGTGTGTGTGTGTGTGTGTGTGTGTGTGTGTGTGTGTGTGTGTGTGTGTGTGTGTGTGTGTGTGTGTGTGTGTGTGTGTGTGTGTGTGTGAACACGCACGTGTGCGTGTAAACTTTACAGTCATAAAACATTTAGTCTTGGATGAGTTGTAGTTTTTCTTATCCTTGTTAGTGAAAGCAAGATGTTGAAGTAGATTAAAATCACTGTTCGTTACATAATATTGATATTAAGGTTGACTTATCGTTATAAAAAATATGCTCTATTCTGATAGTTGAGGTTTAGTTGATAAGTGGTCAGTGCACTCTCTTCTTGAGTGGCAATAAACACTTAATTGTTGTTAACTCACATTATTGATTCTGAGAATGAGCCTGGATAACACATCGTGTCTGGAATGTTGCATTGTCCTCTGATTAGCGTTAGGGGAGGTCATGGGTTGGTCTAACTACTTGGTGTAACCAGCATTCTTCTTTGGTATATTTAAACAGAACAATTTTTTTGTATTCACAAGTTAAAGTGAGGAAATAATACAGATGTCATGCAACGTAAGATTTACTGATTCTATTTTTCATTTTTTGTGTAATTGTAAATATGAATGTTGTTAATTGACACATTAGGTGTATGAAGACCAATAATAATGAATACCAATTTCCTGTAAAATGACCCTTACAATATTTTATAGAAAATATTGTTCGTAATTTAGTACGTAAACCTTTTGATTATGTATAAAATCATATTATATTATCACATAACATTATTTATCAGTTTTTAAAAACAGTGCAAATAGTTACTCATACTAAATTATGTGAATGACTATTTAATTAACATTATGGAGTAAACAACAATATATAAAGAGAGAGATAGACTGAGAGAATAACACACATTCTTTCCTGATTCATTATATTAAACAAGCGAATTGAGTTCTCAGTTTTAACTTGACAGTTTGGGATTTGTCTGTCTATATGTCTGCCTGTCCGTCTTGTGGTGTATGTCTCATGACAGCTTGTATACGCATCAACAGATTTTTGTAAAAACTTGGTATGCATGTTCATACTTTTACCCTACAGAACACTGCTGTTTTTGAGATTGATACCCCAAAAAATTAGGGGGTCAGGAGGCAGAAATGTGGTGGGTTCAGTATTGTGAAAAAGTCGCAAAAATCCATATGGGGTATCAAATTAAAGTGAAGTTTAACCACAGTCTGAATATAGTGTTCCCTTTTGAAAATTTATATTTCTTTTGGACCTCAGGGCCCAAGAACTGAGTAAACATTTTGATTAAAATGGTTTAGATTATTGATTAAAATGGTTTTGATTGAAAATTAATGTGGGTGCATCAAATTAAAGAGAATTTTAACTAATATCTAAATGTAGATTTAAGCTTTGCGAATTAAAAAATGTTGGGACCCAGGACCTGTAAAAGAGATCAAAATGTCAGACTAAAGTAGAGGTGGGCTAAACTGTTATTTTAAAATACTAGGTATGAAAATACCGTTCCAAAAAAATAACAGGTACAAATACCTGTTATTATATACTATATATACATAACCTATATTATCCTTTGTAAGTAACTCATTTTGAGTTTCTTGCAGGTCTCCTATGTAATATCTTCAAATAAATACACTGCAAGTAGGTTTATTTTCACCTAGATAAACCTATTAATATATTAATAAACCTACTTTCTGTGTATTTGTTTGAAGATATTATATAACCTATACTATATAATTTGTTATAAGAAATAAATTGAAACTAAAAGTATTAACAGTGTTACTTTACACTGTGACTTTATTAAACTATTACTGTTTAAATGAAAATAAGAAACGAGAATTTATAGGCCTATCTCCCTTTGGGAATACCAATTTAAGTTTTCACTAGTAGTAAACAAACTAATATTGGTTAGACAAATCAGTTGTGAAACTCGGGGCAATTAAATAATTTAGAGTAGGCCTACACGTAATACCACAAAAAATAATGTGAAAAAACATCAGAAACGTATAATAAAAACATAACAGTAAGCCACAAGAGTGAATGAGAATAAACAACATTTTACTAATAAAAATAAAAAAACAAATTGTAATAAAATAAATATAAATACATAAATAAAAACTTATAAATAATAAGCAACAACAAAAGTAAATTAAATGCATTACAGATATTTAAGGAACATGTTAACTCACTCTCCCATTTATATAAATACACATACATAAATGTATGAATAATATGTATTTTTGGTACTTACCACGTGTTGATCATACTTCCGGTAGGCACACGCTACCCACATGTATGTTAGTTTTATACCCAGGGTCCAAAGTTCTTTAAGCGAAAGTGCAGAAAACAATCGGGTTGTGTGAAATAATAAACTAGTTGGCATTTAGAGGTATAAAATTTTGTTTAATTATGGTATTTTGATGATACTTCACTTTACAAATGGTGGCTTACACCACACCCAACATGGCAGCCATTTTCTTCCGCTCTTTATATATATTCTGTTTTACAATATTTATTTTCCCTACATGTATGACATATCAGAATTAGTTTCTTATTGCAGTAATTAATGTTTTATTTAACGTTACTATACTAAAAGATCTTTTAAACACAAACCATTGGCTCTTTTATAAGACGTGGCCTCTTTTACACTCACGCGCTCTCTCTCTCTCTCTCTCTCTCTCTCTCTCTCTCTCTCTCTCTCTCTCTCTCTCTCTCTCTCTCTCTCTCTCTCTCTCTCTCTCTCTCTCTCATCACATGTTTAATAATTTTGATTAGTTGCGTTTTATAGTTCAAATTTGGTTTATGAGCTCATTCTTTTACTAAATTTATTGAAAAAGTGCACTTCCCTGACTGTAGAGGTTTCCAGATTATGGTCGTTCCATGGCTAGTTTAATGTTCAACGTGCTGATAAATTAATTGTCTGTCTATTGTCACTGAAGCTACATTATTAGACTGTTATTAAATTTAGATATATTTTGCTGCTTTTACATTTTTAATTATACACACTTCTACTGGCCTATTGTGTACCAGCACACTTTCAGAACGTGTTCACTTCATGACGACTTGTAGTTGACTGGGCCGACATCTTTGTCGTATTGTCGACAGGTGGTGGGGATTTATTGTGATCAACCCTTTGTCTAAACCAGCTGACGGCATTGTATCTCGTCATCGCTATGACGTATGTCATAATTGGTTATAACAATTTGCTTTTGTCGATCAGCACAGCCATCGAATATGTTTTGTTTTGCACGTACGCTCTTGCCCTTGAGATGAATCGTACCGATGAACTGCGTCGTTTCTTTAAACATGTGGAAAGTTGACCTAACCAGGTTTTATATGCATAAATACAATAAAAAATACAATAAAATCCTTGCACCCCATAATTATGAAAACAGGCTGTTTGTACTGTTACAAAACCCCCTCAATGAAAGGTTTTATGCCGAAGCATAAAAACTTTCATTGACTCATTCACACTTTCTAAAGGGATCAGGCCAGATATGTCGCCACAACCCCGTGTAGTGTTTATATAGAGAAAAATTTAAATCACTCACCCTTGGTCCAATGATGATGATCGTACCATCTGACCTTACTGGACTTCTCAGGAGAGATCCCAACACCATAAGGCCATTAGGCACTTAACGCTCCTGCTCTGACGCGTAGGCCAGCTCAGGACCGCTGTCACAACACCACCAAACTCTGAAACATGAAATACAAAATTCTAAAATAGTGGTCTTATCTATCTCCATATCCACAACTGATATGTCTCCCCTTAGATGCATTGGTTTGTGTTTTGAGTCGTTGGTTTGCTTAACTTAAAATTCTCTACTAATAAAACAAACAAGATTTACAACAGAATGACCTTCTCTTTTCCACATTCCTATATTTATCAAGATTTCCTGACTCCAGTCAATATTATTTATCCGTTTTACCATAAGAAAACATATTCTTATCCTAAACATAATACATAAAATAATTTTCTAATCTTCAAAAGCAACAACTACTAATCATCTTTATTACATTAACAAAAAATTTAGCTATTATGGCAAACACTTCAAATATTTTAAAATTTCTTTACTCATTTTCTTTATTCTTATATTTCTTTGCAACAGAATCAAACGATCACTTTTTGTTCAAAACCATTCTAACCTTATCAACACATTAACATTTGTTACCATCGCTACCCCTGTAACGACCTCCTAACCACACACACTATTACCATCACCATAATAAAAACATAATAAAACATTGTACATCAAACATTAGCATTGTTACATTTACATTACACAATTCACATTTACACAACTTGTATCAAACTTTAAAACATGATTACTATCAATTCTCTATTCAACTTTTATTATTTAACATGTGTTATATCATTAGATTCTATACAAAAAATTTCAAATTTATCATTAGCCTTTCTACTATGAATTTTCTTTTCCTAACCCTTTCATCAATTCTTATCTAGTTTGGGTGACACCGTAATTTACTATTATCTATATCTCATTTTGGCATTTGTCTATCTGACTTACTACCCCTTTTTTCCTAACAACCGCTACTAACAACCATTAATATATTATGACACCAATTTCTCCATAATAACAACCCCCTTGACTAATCCCATTTAAATCCTCTGGCACCGCTCGTCTTTGTACTAGGATGTGTTCCCTACCTGGCCATACACATTCCTAACCATTTTGCCCTCCACCAAATATCGGCAAACACTCTAATCCAAATTGCTCCACCTGCCACAACGCTGCACGCTGGTCTCTTGCCACGTCGCACGCTGATCACTCCTTACACCACTATCCTTACTACAAAATATCATCATCAACAAATATATATACCATTCACATTACTCACCTCTCTACATATAATCACTAACTACTGTGTCCCTAAAATATCTAACAACCTCTTTGTGTATCATCTGTATGTCAACATTCTTATTTTCTCTAACTCCCAATAACTCTGCTTTACTAACTCATATGCTTTTATTTATTATTATCACCCAAATTCTATCTCCTTTTAACCCTTTATATTACTGTGATCCTTGACAATTGCATTAGAAAATTCATCCCTCATCTACTAATAACAATACATCTCAATATCCAAATATATAATCATTTACTATTCCTTAGAATCTAAATCTCATAATTATTTAAAATCATTATCAAACTTTCTTCAATTATTTAAAATTCTACAGTACATGGTTTACATAAAATATACATAAAATACACAACATCAAAAGTACACAACTACATTGACATCAACACAAAAATATACAGTCCAAAATTATCATTTAATCATTTACCAAAAATCAGTTCATAAAACAGTCCATCTTGAAAAACACTATCACATATAATTAAATGTTCATTAACACAATAAAATATCTATCCTCCATCGTCAAACAATAGTCTTATCTTCAGTCTGTACAATTTATTTTTTATTAAATACATTATATTAACATCATTAATATAATACACATTTAAATTCTTATATTTTATAAAACCATCATAATTAACAGGGTTATTACCTATCAATTTATCATACAACCTGTCACGATTGGTTATTGTCCTGTCACCTCCTGTATTATTAGTCACCACTAGGTACGTTATAAAGTCATTATTTTCATTATCATCTTCTCCTACTGCTACATCAGCTTCATTACAAGGTAAGTTCTTATTTTTATTATACATTATCTCTACTCCTAACCTTTCCATAAATTCTTCGTAGTTTCTACTCATCTTAAAAATTTCTATTTCTCTTTTTCTCTCACAATACCTCTCACTTTCAAAACATCTCTCTCTTTCTACATTTGCAGGGGATACTAATTCAAACTATTGCACCACCTGTGAAGTGCACTAAAAAACCTAGGGACAACTTTATTTGTAGACCATATGTCTCCCAAATATACATCGAAGGCACTCTCGTCTTTCCTAAATACATGTACATCACCCCCAACTACAACATTAAGGGAAAAATCTACCCCCTGCACTCCCCCTACCATTATACTCTCTTTACACACTCTCTTTAACCCTTCAACACACACTATCATTCCCTCATTATCATATTTTATTCCCATTAAACTCTCATTATCATTACCCGTGTTTACATAATCATTTTCTAATATCATACTTTTATTTTTACTGTTACAACTCTCTCCCCTACTTGCCTTGTCTTTATTTATGTTCAAATTGTCTATTACTCTTAGAATTGTCATCTATTTCTTTAATCTCATTTTATAACATGCTCATTCTATTACTAGCATTATTCTCATGTTTTGATACTGTTTGGTCTATTGTTTCAATGTTTGGTTATGTCTAGTACGTTTGATTCAAATTTCTCTAGCTTATTTTGTAAAACATTAGTTTTAATTTCTATCTGTTTATTTACTTCACATTTAGTTCTACTTTCTATCTGCTCATTAACTGTGGTTAAACATTTACTCTCTGTTTCTCTATTTTGTGTTTCTATTTGGTTTTGAACTGTCTCATTGATTTGATTAATTTTATCATCTAAATTACTTATTTTGGTATGGAATTGCTCATTAATGGTTTCTGTCTGTTTTTGAATACTGTCACAATGTATTTCTATCTCATTTATTCTTTTGTCAACATTAACATTTTGTCTTTGTATTTCTTTTTTCACTTCCTCAAATTTTACATCAAACTTAATACTCTGTTCTCTTAATTCATTATTTTGTATTTTCATTAATTGAAAAAGGTCCTCTAATGATACCTTATTGTTTACAATAGGTGTTGAGTTTGCTTCGGGTTCACTCAACATAGATTCTGTCGCTGTATTATTCATATTTATACTTTCATTATTTGCCATTTTGATAATAATAATAATTTTTTAATAATAAACTATCGTTTATTTTCACTTGTTGCTTTCTATTTTAATCACATAACCTCTCATTGTAATGTTACGTGTTGTTTTATTATTTCGGCACCCGCTTGTCTCTGCTCTTTGGCTTATTTATATAATTTTTTATTTTTTATAAAGTCCCTGTTCGGGCGCCATTGTTAACTCACTCTCCCATTTATATAAATACACATACATAAATATATGAATAATATGTATTTTTGGTACTTACCACGTGTTGATCATACTTCCGGTAGGCACACGCTACCCACATGTATGTTAGTTTTATACCCAGGGTCCAAAGTTCTTTAAGCGAAAGTGCAGAAAACAATCGGGTTGTGTGAAATAATAAACTAGTTGGCATTTAGAGGTATAAAATTTTGTTTAATTACGGTATTTTGATGATACTTCACTTTACAAATGGTGGCTTACACCACACCCAACATGGCAGCCATTTTCTTCCGCTCTTTATATATATTCTGTTTTACAATATTTATTTTCCCTACATGTATGACATATCAGAATTAGTTTCTTATTGCAGTAATTAATGTTTTATTTAACGTTACTATACTAAAAGATCTTTTAAACACAAACCAACGGCTCTTTTATAAGACGTGGCCTCTTTTACACTCACGCGCTCTCTCTCTCTCTCTCTCTCTCTCTCTCTCTCTCTCTCTCTCTCTCTCTCTCTCTCTCTCTCTCTCATCACATGTTTAATAATTTTGATTAGTTGCGTTTTATAGTTCAAATTTGGTTTATGAGCTCATTCTTTTACTAAATTTATTGAAAAAGTGCACTTCCCTGACTGTAGAGGTTTCCAGATTATGGTCGTTCCATGGCTAGTCTTGTGTTCAACGTGCTGATAAATTAATTGTCTGTCTATTGTCACTGAAGCTACATTATTAGACTTTTATTAAATTTAGATATATTTTGCTGCTTTTACATTTTTAATTAAGTATAAACACTTCTACTGGCCTATTGTGTACCAGCACACTTTCAGAACGTGTTCACTTCATGACGACTTGAAGTTGACTGGGCTGACATCTTTGTCGTATTGTCGACAGGTGGTGGGGATTTATCGTGATCAACCCTTTGTCTAAGCCAGCTGACGACATTGTTTCTCGTCATCGCTATGACGTATGTCATAATTGGTTATAACAGTTTGCTTTTGTCGATCAGCACAGCCATCGAATATGTTTTGTTTTGCACGTACAGCTCAAAATCACCAAGGTGGAGAATTTGCTTCGCCAGCAAATAAATTAATAAAATCTCAATTTTATTGAACAAATGAACATTAGTAGTTACTAAAATTTATTCGTTTTAACTGTACATCATACAATATACTTCAAAAGTAAATCATTTTTAATATTATTTCAAAATATATTTTGGAATAAATGGAAAGTCATTTCGAGAACGCGTCCCAAAGTACTGATCCATAGAAACCAACACCTAGAATTCCCTAAAAAAAACATTTAACAGTTTTCAGTGCTTATTAGCCATCAATTTTATCTAATACCTTAATTATGTACCGTATTAATCAAAAAATAAAATTATTATATATACAAATATGCTAAAAAGTTTGTCCGACAACGTATGCGTCATTTCAGTGAACTGACTGAAAATAATTTATAGTGAATGCCGCCTTTAGACGCTGGTGCGCAGTTGTGGTAGGGAAAGGTAGTCAGTGCAGCTGTCGTTAGTGTTTTCCGCCAGATTAATTAAAATTAAGTGGTAAGTACTTTTCAATTCAGTATCTACAGAGCGTACATCAATAGTTCATCATTACGGGAATGCGTTTATTAGTTTTAAATATTGAAAAAATACCTTTTAAAGTACAATGCTTAAAAAATAACTTCAAATATTTTACACTAACCTTGCTAGACTGCATCTAAGATGGCTGCCGTCAATATAAAGTGCGCGTTTATTTGAAAACGTCATTTCGTGAACGGTCATATCGGGAACGTTCCCGGACATGATGACACGTTCCCGAAATGATTATGGTGTTCCCGAGATGACTGTTTCGTTCCCGAAGTGATATCTGCTATTAAATTTCTCAATTAAATTACTGTATAAGCTGTGTTTAATTAATTCTTAATAAGATATACATGGATTTTTGTAGCAATACGGAATCTGACGAAGCGGGTAAAAATAACAAAAGACCGAAAAAGCAGCTGAAAAAAGATAGTTCGGCTTATTTACACCAAAGAGAAAAAGCTAATGCTAGAAAAAGAAAATTTTTAGATAAGATGACTCCTGAACAGAGAGAGATTAAAAGGGCTAAAGACAGAGCATACTATCAAAAAAAAAAAGCAGAAAAGAAAGTGAAGAACATTACTGAGATGACAAAGCGGGAGAAGCGAAAGCAGAGGAAAAATTGGAAAAAAAGCATCAAAAAAATACAGGGAAAAGAAAAAGGCATTGGCAAATATAGTACGCCTCCAAATTCAGATGATGATTCAGCCGTAACCCCTTCAGTAAGAAGACAAGTAGGAAGAAAAATAGTACGGAAAGATAGAGCAAAAGCATACCGTAAAATAAAAAAACAGGAAGAAACCATAGCTCAAATGAAATGTAAAATTGAGTCTTTAAAGAAAAAACTAAAAAGAAGGGACGAAAAAAGAGAAGCGTTACCTTCCACTCATAACAGCAAAGTTAATGCTTTAATAAAAGATATTCACGTACCTCCTGAAGTGCGCAAAAGCCTTTTGTTTAGTGAAGTATTGACGACGCAATTACAAGAAAAGGCTGATACTTTACAAAAAAATTCCAAAGAGAGAGAAGTCTTCCAAAAATGTGTCAGTGGCACTACCTTGAGAAAATACAAATTACTACATATGGCCAAGAAGTTTTTACCAAAAGAGAAAAACAATAAATCGATTATGACATCTGATGCCAAAGTTCGCGAGATAGTTTTGAAGCCAGAAGTTCGTCAAAAGGTCATAAATTTCTTCGAAAGAGATGACATCAGTAGGATGTGCCCAGCTAAGAGAGATTTTGTAAAGAAAAATGGTATTAAAAAACAAAAGCACATCCTTTTATTCACAGTTAAAGCGTTGACATCAAAATTCGTCCAAGAAACTGGTATTAATTTACCTTATGCGACACTACTAAGGGCAAAGCCATTTTGGGTTGTAGCTCCAAAACTAAGAGACCGAGAAACTTGTTTGTGCGTTAAGCATGAAAATTTCGAATTAAAACTTAATAAACTGAAAAGTTTACAACAGCTTAATCACGGGAGCACAGAAAAGTTGATTGAGGATTACAGTTGTGACGTAACTTCTTATGACTGTATGAATGGTTTGTGTGATAAATGCAAAAATCAAACGTTCGAGCCAGGTGACAACAAAGATTCTTTGATATATTTTCAGTGGAAGTCCATTAATGAGGATAAAATTGTAAAAGGTGAGAAGAAGACGTTTAAAATTACAAAAAAGGTTGCTATCTCGAGTACAGTCAAAGAATTAAAAATGGCTTTAGCTGAAGACATTCCAGTAATGAAAAAACATCTCTATACCATTTATAGTTACAAAAAACTGAAAAAAGAGCTCAAAGAAAACTTAACTGAAAAAGAGATTATAATACAGATAGACTTCTCAGAGAACTACACTACTAAGTACGCAAATGAAATTCAGTCCACCCATTTTGCCAAAAATCAGTTATCTATTCATACAGGCGTATATTATTCACGAAACGTTAACAATGCTTTGCAATCAAGATCTTTTGCTACAGTGAGTGAAAATTTGGATCACCAGGCCCATGCAGTGTGGGCTCATATGAAACCGATCTTAACAATGATTCTGGAAAACAAAAATGTTGACACTCTCCATATCTACTCTGACGGTCCAACATCCCAATACCGCAACCGTACGAATATATATCTTTGGCTTCAAACATTGATTCATGAATTCCAGCAAATAACAAAAGCTACTTGGACATTCAGTGAACCTGGGCATGGAAAAGGGCCCATGGATGGCATAGGTGGCGTTCTTAAAAGAACTGCCGACAGCCATGTGTTAATGGGAAAGGACATTAAAACAGCCTCGGACTTTCCCAGTCTGTTCACAGAGTCTGCTATTCAAGTAAAAATAATCCCTAATGATGACATCACTAGCATAAAAAATATGGTCCCGAAAACTTTAGATGCTATACCAGGTATTATGAATATCACGAAAATTACCTGGCAAAGAGGGCCAGAAGTTTCAATACAACTATATCAACACGAACATTTTCAAAAGGAGTTAAAACTATCCACATTTTCTAGTGATTTAAACACGAACGTAGTCGAATCCATGGATGTTTATACGCCTTTGATAGAATCTCCTTATCCGGAAGAACCCATGGAAACAAATGATTTTGAAGACCTGCTGAAATTCAAGAAGAGACATAACGTTTATAAAAGCATTTATAACTCATCTTCATCGGATGAGGAAGATTTAATGGCAATCTCTGTTCGTCAGCAGGCTGAACAAAAAACCAATAGTGTTGAAGCTGGTACATCTTACGGCCATGACAAAGAAAACTTACATCCAAATTTAATTTCCCCGGGGACATTTTTATTAATTAAAGTACCTACTCAAAAGGAAAATGTCTATTACAGATATGTTGCCACCAGTCAGACTTGTGTTGATAAAGATGATGGGGAAATTTTAGTAACTTTCTTGAGATCTGTGCGTAATAGTGCCAGAAAATTTAAACTAGAATCAAAAGACGTGTCATATATTGCTTTTGAGCAAATAATTAATATTATTCCTACACCTTTACTGAAAAAAGAACAGAACCGGGAGTATTATTAATTTGAGACTGATGTTGATGTTTTCGAACAATTCTAATATTTTTGTAATTTTTGTCTATGCATAAGCAAACTCTTTTTTGTTTTATAATTTAATTTAGATTTGATATTATTGTTCTTTAGTATGGGTGATTATCACCAACGTACTGAAAATATAGATCTGTGATTGTTAGTTGTACTTGGCTGTGTACTTTAATCAAAAAGACTGCATTATGAGAACTGATTAAAACTAAGTAAAGTTAATTTTATGTTAAGTACAAACCTTGTAGCCAGTTTAATAAATAACTATTCATTTCTGAAACTTTTTACACGTTTATCATTTCAATATCCCCATACTGTACCTACATATATCGTCATTGAGGGAACACACGTGTCATTCCGTGAACACCCGATCATTTCCGGGAACACTACTTAAATTACGAAAAAAACGTACAACTTTAGATATTTTCATAAAATAAGATTATAATTTTATTGAAAAAGTTTAATTTTTTGTATGTAAAGGTAATTTAATTATGAAAGTTATTTATATTTTTTCATTTGGAAAAGTTTATACTTGAAAATAGTAACTTTACCTCATTTGTGGTGGACTTTTGCTTCAGAGCTTTATTGTAGGTAATATTTTACATGTTTTTTTATTTCATAATACTAACTATATACTTACGCTATGTATAAAGTAAAAAAAAGATATTATTTTTTAGATATACAATTGAATTTTTAAAAACGTTCCCGAAATGACCTTTTTTAACTAAGCACCTCTTTAAAAACACTATTACGAAAAAAAAATTAATTCTATGCTTGCCCCATTTAAATATAGTTTAAACACAAGTTTAGTGATGATTTAAGCTAATTTTCATAATCATAGCTTCTAAGAATTTTCATCATAAAACCAAACTTGGTATTCGCCACCTTGGTGATTTTGAGCCGTACGCTCTTGGCCTTGAGATGAATCGTACCGATGAACTGCGTCGTTTCTTTAAACATGTGGAAAGTTGACCTAACCAGGTTTTATATGCATAAATACAATAAAATCCTTGCACCCCATAATTATGAAAACAGGCTGTTTGTACTGTTACAAACAGGACTAGATAAAGTGCATAAATGTCCATTACAACAATCTCATCATTTACGTGAGATGTGTAGTGAAGTTAAAATCACATTAATAAAAAGTATAATATAGCTTATCAACATCAGCCACTCTATAGGTTATAACTCAATATAATTAAATACAACTATTTCACTAACGACTCGGAACACAAAGTTTTTTTTGAGTAAAAACATAAAGTTTACCAACCGATTTTAGTTACAAGTTGGTGACTAGTATAATATATAATTTATTAGCATATAATCTGTATTATATATCTGCATATCACACGAGAATAAATGTAACAGCAGAATGAATTATTTCCTTTATTAAAAACAGCTTCGTCTCTGCGCAGAATGAAGTATTCAGGACGAAAAAGTGGCTTCGTACTACTTTCTACTCGAAATACGCTTGATATAAAAATACTACTTGTTCCTAAAATACTACCTGTTCCGAAAATACTAGGTGTTCCAAAAATACTACTGTTCCTCTGATATGCTTAGTATTTTGTGTATCGGTGATACCACTAGTATTTGAAATACTGGTTGTTCCTTGCATACCAGCGATATTTTTGTACGCCTAGTATTTGGTTTTGGCGTTATCGTTTACATGATACTTGCGTACTTTTTGTGTGTGTGTGTCTGTATAGGAGCGTGGGGGCGTGCCTCGACTCGGAACAGCGTCGCCGCAAATAACAGGTATTTCAACTTTTCAGTCACTGTTACACCCGTTCCACAAAAATATCGTTCCAAAATACCTGTTACAGGTATATCGTCCCACCTCTAGACTAAAGACATTGTTTTCGAAATCGAATGTTTTGAATTCTTAGAGTTTATTGTATGATTGTGTGCTCTACAATTGTTCTACTACTAAATAAATAGTAGAGTAATTGGGATTTTTACATTTTTTCCGCAATTGAAAAATGTTTTAATATCAAAATTTACCTAATAATAAATGTATCTTCTATACACGCAGAAGAAGCAATTGAAATAGAAGTTTTTTGGGCAAAAGTGTTAAAAATGGAAGGAGTCTAGGATAGGAGAGAGAAAAACCCAGGTTCAAAATGGACTGAAGACAGGAAGAAGAGACACAGTGAAAAGATGAAAGAATATTGGAGAAAAAGAAAAGAACAAAGATTGAAATTGGCATGAAGTCCTCTTAGATGGCCGATTAAAAAAAAAAAAAAAAAAAAAAAAAAAAAATTGTGACTTCTGTAGCTCAGCAAGCTTACTAGTTTTATTCTGAAATGTGGTTGGAAACAAAAAGAGAAGAAGCAAAAATGAGATCTTTGAGAAATGTTCTGCAGCTTGTAAGGCTTTCACATGTTTGTTACTGGGAAATGAAGCATACACATTCACAAATGAAGATATAAGAAGACAGTTAAGTTTTTTGTCTGCCATACGAGAAGGAAAAAGAAATTAGATGGGCATTGTTACTGACTTGCAATAAGTAGGTTGCACATAATATAAGTACAGAACTGTGAACCCAGAGGAAAGCATGGTGTTACGTAGTATACCAGTAAGGAAGTTGTCTTGGAAGCTAATAAAAATTGGTAGAATACAAAAATCTTAAGATGAATTAGTGATTTTTATTAAACAATGTGAACAGAAGTATAATACGTATTTGCGTAGTATTTTATTTGTGTGTGCCATTGCATCTTGAAGCTTAAGTCAGAATGTACATCTTTGATTCAGTGGCTGACGGTGTTTACATAGGTGCACTCAGGGGTGCATTGAAGAAAAAGATTTGTTGTGCAGTTAAGAAATGGGAACACCTGAGAATAATTTAATATTCATGTTTAATATGGTAACCAAATCACTTGTACGAATTAATAAATTATTTACCTTATATTATCCGCCGTGTGATTTCTTGTGCTTCGTCTATGACGCGTTTCAGAGCTTATGCTCCATCATCAGATATTAAAAAGGTAAAACTATCACTCTTGCGAGATCGTTAAGAAGTTAAAATGTCAAAATATGCATATGAACCGTACGCGGATTTGGGTGCGCACCCGTTCAAGTTCAATCTGCCACTGAGCGGTTGCTACCTTATCGTAGCCCCAGCGAGCAGGCTCAAGGCGGTATCGTACAATCGGTTGGATACAAAGTTCAGGTGGTCATTTAACACGATATCGCGACTCTTTGGGTTTGCATATGCACTGTAAATTTCATATTCCTCCAAGGCATTCATGAAACGGCCCTTCTTACACACATGTAACGGTATTAAATTGGAACTAAAATCTGTGTAATTATGATTGTGTGAAGTCAGGTGTCGGGCGTAATTTGATTTGATGTTGTCAGTGTTTCTTATTTTCTTAGGTAAATGTTCTCGAAATCGTTTAAGGAAACCTCTCCCAGTCTGTCCAATGTAGAAGCACTCGCAATCATTGCATGTTAACATATATGCACTGGCATATATAAGTTAACATGCAATGATTGCGAGTGCTTCTACATTGGACAGACTGGGAGAGGTTTCCTTAAATGATTTCGAGAACATTTACCTAAGAAAATAAGAAACATTGACAACATCAAATCAAATTACACCCGACACCTGACTTCACACAATCATAATTACACAGATTTTAGTTCCAATTTAATACCGTTACATGTGTGTAAGAAGGGCCGTTTCATGAATGCCTTGGAGGAATTTGAAATTTACAGTGCATATGCAAACCCAAGGAGTCGCGATATCGTGTTAAATGACCACCTGAACTTTGTATCCAACCGATTGTACGATACCGCCTTGAGTCTGCTCGCTGGGGCTACGATAAGGTAGCAACCGCTCAGTGGCAGATTGAACTTGAACGGGTGCGCACCTAAATCCGCGTACGGTTCATATGCATATTTTGACATTTTAACTTCTTAACGATCTCGCAAGAGTGATAGTTTTACCTTTTTAATATCTGATGATGGAGCATAAGCTCTGAAACGCGTCATAGACGAAGCACAAGAAATCACACGGCGGATAATTTAAGGTAAATAATTTATTATGAGAATAATTGTTTGTTATGTTGGGAGGAATGTTAAACAGGCTTAGACTGACTAAACTTTGAGAAAAGCATAGTTTTCCCACTACAGTATCTTGCCATTATACCTTATATTTTGATACATATTTGAGTTACATATTTGAAGACAGAGTATAGTTTACTTCAGTTATGTAACATTGTACATATGTGTTTGTGTTATTAACCATTTTATAATATTTTATACCATTATGTACTATTTTAGTGTGTATTGTGTGATTGTCTGCTTTACAATTGGGGTTTTACTAAAAAAACGTTGTAGAATAATTGGAGTTTTCATAATTTTTCTGACAATTGAAAAATTATTGGATAATAAATTTTATCTAATAATGCTAATACATCTAATAATCGTGTAAATGTATTTCATTCAATATAGTGAGTTCTGTAGCTCTGGTAGCTTACTAATTTTATTTATTTTTCTTGTCAGTTAAATACAAAATATTAAAAGTTTGTCAAAATTTGTAGATCCTCCACGACTGGTGGAAAGTAGAATTTGTTTAATTCAGGAATACAGACTGTGAATTTTAGGAATCTTAAAAGAAGAAATTGCCCTAACAGCAGCCTTACAACTGTATATTGCTTTTGTAGTGAGAACTTTGATTAAGTTTTTATGTTCTCATGTGCTTATTGCTAACATTAGTTTATTTATTGGCATGTTATTTGTACAGTTTATGATTTTCTGTTGTACATTAATTGAACATAATAATAGGCCTATTTGTTTGTACATGTTGTTCATCATACAAAATGAGCTGGATGACATCATCGTATCAATGTATGTAATAACACGCTGTTATTAAATATTTGATAGTTCTTATTTATTTTATTTTAGAGGCTTTTTGTTGCTGTTTGTACTTGAGGCTTTTGTTGTTTTTGTACTTGTTATAAATATTTAAAGGCTATTTAATGCATGTGGGCTACAGTAAAGTGGATTATAAACAGTCTTGTATAATTGTGTAAATTACAATCCGTGTTGCGTAAATTATGAGGTTTAATTTTTAAGTAAGGACTGGTTTGAAATAAAAAGAAGACAGTAAATGATGAAAACAATTTATTTTGCAAAGAAAAACTACAAACTTTATTTATTCACATAATTGCCATTGATATCCTTGCATTTTTATCCATTTTCAGTAACTTCTTTATTCCTTTGTTATAAAATTTCATTGCCTGTACTGTATTTTGAACCAGTTATTAGAGTCCTTGTTCAATTCTCCATCACGAACATCTGGAAACAGAACAGTTCTTTGTAGGAAGACTAGGTTTTATCTCCAGTGATAATATGTTCAAACAGCCAATTTCCTTCATTTTCAGGACACTACAAAAATGTTTGAGATGAAGCCAGACATTACTGCTTGTGTGAGTCAGTTAACGTTTTCGCCACACAACTGTTTATATCAAAGTTTTGAATCATATGTTACTGATCTTGAAAAGTTAGAAAATTAAATAGACAATTCCGGAACATAAATTGTGATTCTTTGAATTTTCACAGTCACTCCTTGCACTAAACATCTGTCATTACAGTTGGGTGACCACTGTGTACTTCATAATGAGTATTCATTTGTGCTTCCCTAAACAAACGACACCATTCCTGTCTTCACTGCCACTCATAACCTCCCAAAAATTGCCTCCGAGTTCAGCAGCACTGTTGGTTTGTGTAACAAAAAACATATAACATTGCGAATCTCGCAGTCAACGACACTGTTTCTCATAGAATTAATTCCAAATCACTCACACATCACCACAATCACTTATCTGATACTGATCAGCTGAGTATTATGTCATATTTTAATGTTGGGCACACTGCATCCCTTTTCATTGCCGCAGTCGCCAATAACATCAAAACATACCTACTTTAAAACATGCCTCATATTTTTAAAGACTTTGTTGCTTATACTACCATTCAGATGTGGACCTCTATTCTTGTATAGCCCCATCAGTCAGAAGGATAAGAGTCGGCATTGAAGCAACTGTTATCAGTAGTAATTCATTTTTTATCTCACATCAGTGTAGGTATATTGTTGATACTTCTCTGCACATCATTAATGAACTGCTACAAGTACAGCAAAATGACAGTGACTCGACGGGTCAGCTCCATTGAAGGTGATAAGTTGCTGGTGATATAATAAATATACTAATTCTGGCAACACAGGTGCAATGTGGATCCAAAACATAATCTCATCTTTTACTAATGGTGCAATCGGATTGGTGGACAGAGACATTATCATGAAATGCTGTGCAATTAACAAAACATTATCAGAGGTTTCCTGTAAAACATTGCACACGAAAGATTCATGTTACTCACCTTTCCTTTTAACATTGGTAGTTATGACAGGCTCCTGTGAATATGCATGTCATGCAGGTGGATAAGAAACCACCTGAACACAGTTCTGAAAACATCTGCCTGTTAACATACTATATTTCCAATAAATTTGTACTCTCCGAGTCCCTTTATGCATACCAGCTTGAATTATTGTTTCACAGGAAACAGTAGTAAAAAAAGAGAAGAATATATTTTTAAATACTCTAGAATTGCAAAATTGAAAGAAAATTGGGATATTCTCAGTCACTTAATTGAGTATATTGGAATCTCAAATAAGGTGATATTAAATTACTGTAATTAAAATAATGTAATTGCAAACTCCCTAGATTATAACGCGTCAGTTCCTGTGTATTTATGTGGCAAATGCCATATTCAGTAATATACTGTTGATAATGTGTCAGTATTGTGGATTTGATTTGCATGTATAATAAATACTGGGACAACTTCAATTAAAGTGTAAAGAAGAAAACAGTTCAATGTACCAAAATGTTTACGAGCAGCCCTAATAGTCGAGTGAGCTCCATTCATATGGCATTTAATTGATATAACATAATTATAATTGCTTTGAAACACAAACGAAGCCATTTTTTTTTATAAATATAGTTCATCTAAAATTTAACGTGGGTAATGCTAAGTTTTTATTGTATGTTTTGTTTACTAGGAACTACTACCATAGAGACACATTATATAACCACTATCAGTAGGACATGTGTGTTTGGTGTGTTCCAATAGGGTTACTGAGAATTATCAGCATAAATAGCTATAACTTAGCAACAAAATTACATTATGTTGTTCAGCTGTTGAGATAATGGTTTATCCATTATATTACAAGTATTTTTTTTGTTCTTATCAGTTTTTCAGTCAAGATTATCTTTCAGATTATTTTGTGTACTAGCATGTGTTATATAAAAATAAACATCAAAATACTAAGAAACGTGTGTTTATTAAATGTTTATATTATTTACTTTGTTGCATATTTATGTGTAACCACCATACCTTGTTATTTCAAATATTGTACAAACAGTATTTACTGTTGCTCTCAGTACATAATATTACATGCTTAGTTGTTTTCTATATTATTTAATTGCCATTGAGTGTATTTCCACCTATATACCAAGTTATTGTAACGTCTTCTCTGTTACTTTGTAGGTTCATTAGCATATCCAATTTTAGTTTGGCAGTTCTGCCTGTTCTGATTTCAAGCAGGATGGATACAACAAATATTTTCAGTTTTTAATTGTAATATTTGTAAACACTTGACTATCTTGTGACTTTGAAAACAACGCGTTTTAAGGATAAATCGCCATCAGGTTATATAAAAACACCAATCCTTCTGGAGAAGTCGTCAAAAAATCAAAAATTTTTACCAAACATCACAAAGGGCTTTATGCAACGTCGTGACCTGGTGCGCACCACTATGTGCGATCGACTACCTATCGATGTTTGGTAAAAATTTTTGATTTTTGACGACTTTTCCAGAAGGATTGGTGTTTTTATATAACCTGATGATGAGGATTTATCCTTGAAACACGTTGTTTTGAAAGTTTTAAAGAAGTCACAAGACGGTGAGTAACCAATTGATCACAATTATTACAATTAATTAAATACTTATACAAGTGACTTTGAGACTATAATATAATGAAAATATTTTCACTTTTACCTAGGTCATTTCACTTCTGCTGCCACAGTTCTTTTCACCTGGCTTGTTGTTAATGCTCAGGTTTGTGGTTCATAGTAAAGTCAGTGAATCAATTACGTTATAGGATTGCTCTTTTGTGTCCTTTATAAGAAAGGGAAGTTTTATTGTTACTTGAGCCTTTTAAACCACTGTAACTTAATTTATCGATCATTAGATTCGCTGTAGGAGACATGACAGCTCAGGTATCTGAAAGTGCATGTGTGAAGGTACCATAATGGTCTTCGTAAGTTGAAATCTTGAAAATTATCTTATCATTTGTAAATAGGATGTATTTACAATTTTATCTTGAATTACATAATGAAATTTTATTCTGCCATGTTTTTATGATGTTTACACACAGTGTGCGTGCGCACGTGTGTGTGCGTGTGCACGGTTGAAAGTGAGCACCCTTGCCTTACTTATTGAGAGATAGATCTTAAATTTTGGCTTGGTGAATTGCTACTGTTTACTTAAATGTTTTGTATTATTAATGTACAGACTTTGAATGGATTTTGTACTTTATTGATGTAGCCTATACACATTTTTGTAAATATCTTGTTGATTCATCCTCTTTGTTCACTTTTACTAATATTATTATATAAAAAAACTTTCACGAATGAACTTACTTTTGTTCTCACTTTCACAAACGTTTCAAGGTGTTGTGCCTCTTCCTCAGTGTGAGTAAATACTGAAAGTCATTGTTGCAGAATAACGATTATGGACTATAGGTGTGTGTGGTGGGAATTGATGATGGGAGGGAATTGGCGCTGAGGTTCAAATTTTGTGTTTGGATCAATGTATCAAATAGTGTATGTGATCTGTAATGTACTTATACATTCCACATTTGCCACACATTTACAAAATGAAAACCATAGTTACACAAACATAGAACACAACATGGAAATATTACACTACTTATCAAAAAGTAGAAAATTAAACACAGTTGAACAATTTGAAATATACAGATATCACACATTACAACCAAACAACATATTAAATGAACAAGTACATTACAGATCACATACACTATTTGATACATTGATCCAAACACAAAATTTGAACCTCAGCGCCAATTCCCTCCCATCATCAATTCCCACCACACACACCTATAGTCCATAATCGTTATTCTGCAACAATGACATTTTTGTAGTATTCCTGCTAGTTTGTCTTAAATTATAGAAGCAGTGTACAGGGGACTATAATATTCTACACATTTTAAAATTATTTGGCAAGCAGGAAAACATTGCAAGATATTCCCCATGTATTTTGTAGGACTGTTCATATAAATGATTAGTGTTTATAATTTATCATATAGTGGTTCTCTCTGTCCCAGAAATAACATAATTTGTTTTACGAGAGTTAAATACAAGAAAACATAATTTTGTAATGGCCTATCTTTTAGTATAATGATAAGTAGCCTATAGTTAGTAATCAATGCTAACTAAATCATTTTTACGGTTATAACAACATGAGATAAAAATAAATGGTGCAGGGCAAGAGATCAAATTTAAGGAGTTGGCCAACATCTCACATTTTGCATACTGTTATGTAAGGGGTCCTGTACAAAATAGAGGTCTAAGTTAGAGTTGGCCAGTTCAAAGTGGCCAGTATTCTGAGTGCAATATAATGTGTTCATGCAGTAATAATCATCACTACTACCAATTAAAGGTTACAAGTTGTTACTGCATTCATGAACTGAGAATAGATTAAAGGATGGTTAACATTTCATACAGTAGTGATATAAGGCTTTGTTTCATTCTAAATATAAAGCCTGAGTAGTAATGACAGTGTGAATCATTTAATTCCTTATTTGCTTTATGACTATTATAAATTATTTAATTTGGTGACTTCTATCATTTGGTTTGTATACTGGCTAGGGATAATTATATAGCTAGGAAAACTATTGAATTAAGAGTGTGATTGTGTACAGAAGTGTTAGTGAAAATAATTATGAACATCATTTTCTCTGGTGTTCATATTCCACTGTTTGTAGATTACAATCTATCCAATTCTCACAGCAGTCAATAATCTGTATACTCATTCCAAAAGTGACAGATAGATTTGATTCATTTTAGGTGAATTGTTTATTGTATTGTACAGTTATGAGGTAAACTGCATAAATTGCTTGTGCTTTATATCTCGCTGCAGTGGCGGTTGTATCTTGCATTGTGTAGGGGAGGGGGTGAATCTTATTAGACACGAATAACAATATAGGAAAATGTAAGAAAAGTAATTTACAATTACACATAATAACAAACAGTACATGCTTTGAATTTTAAGGAAAACTGAGCCCCCTTGGTCCCAGGCTAGAACTGTCTTACAGCTCGTTGCTGGGAATGCTGTTGTACTGTTGATGGTAATATTGGACTGTAAAGTAGCAGTGTCATAACTTACGTAATTAGCATGGAACTCACCAGTAGCTTTGAGGTATTTCTTTCAACCCACATAAGATATTGCTATGCTGAGAAAACAAATAGTACCACTTCACTGAGTGCCTATGTGATCTTTGGCGTGCCAGGGCATCTGAAGCTGTGCCAGTCATTTGGAGATCATTCTGTGCAGCAGAGTTATGTAATGTTATGGATTGTTTGAGAGTGTCTGTGCACCTTCCAGATGTTACTTGACCACACTACGAGCATCCAGGCAACGGGGTACTCTACGTCATTACAGTGCAAGGCGATGAGGTATATTTACTGGATTTTGAAGCAGCCCAGTTCAGTGTTAGAGTAGAATAATTAGAATGAAGTTCGGTGTTTGTTATTGTGACTGGCAGAACGTGATTAGTGTGTTAATTAGTACGAAACTAATAAGGTGACATTTTATTGTTGCATGTTGGCAAATTTAACTTTATTATATAAGATTGCTTTTGTTGATTTCTGATTGTTAGTTGTGACCAATCAAAGTTGGTAATTAATGACTTTGTAGGTGTCAGTGACTCTGTTTCCACTATATGCATGATGATCTGTGTGACCATCCCATCATAACATTATTTTTTGCACACTTATCCATGGTGTCATTGAACTAATTTTGTTGATCAGTGATTTTATAAAGGGGCCACACAACAATTCTGGCAGTGAATCGTTTGTCTTGATGACAGGTTTACACTATACTCACAACTACAAAACTGATCTACTACCAAACTTATTTGCGTCAGTTATTTTACATAATTTAACATTACAGTAGCCTTGGTTTTTTTTTCTGAATGTAACACAGATATTACTTTCCCGATGACCCCTGTCTGTAATAGAGAGATACAACTCATCAGATATGGAGACTGCAGCATTGGCATAACTCACAATTTTTATTCTGGATTGGGCATGGGCTTTTCACCCAAGAATTTAAAAACTCAATGTGAGATAAGACTTTCAACTATTCAGATTGTTCGCTTATTAAATAACTGTATTCTGAAGTTAATTTTACATTTAAAACATTAATTGTGACAAATGTAGAGTGTACCTGTATACTAGGCAGGAGAAAGTAAAGATTGTATTATTGTTACTTGAACAGGTGAAAGTTACTTTCATATTAGGATAAGTGCATTATATATAGAATGAAAAAGAAGTTTTAAAATTCGGATCCCAATATTCAAATTATGAAAAACTGCAAGTATATAACATCGCTGTGAACAAGTAGTAAGTTATGGGGAAGGGCATTGAAAATTTCTGTGTTTGGTCTTGGATCTTTTGAATTTTTAGTGGCATTTGTAAGAGAGTATTTTGTCTATTGATTTTTAACTGTCAGTTTTGTTGAAAACGTGTTTAAATCATGTTTTAAGTCGTGGATATATTTTACTTCCTTGGGAGAATATTTCTTACTTAGTACTTCCATAATCATGTGGCAGATTTATGATTGTTCATTAGTAATTAATTATTTGTCCTGTATCAATTTGATTAAATAAATATGACAGCCCGTACCAGACTGATTTGTATTTTATTTGTCTAGTGCCATTTACTAATTACTATTAATATTACACGAAGCCTGCCACCATATCAGCGTATAATGCAATGTACACAGGACGTGTAGTATCTTTGTTAATATAGATCAACTGTTTGTATTGTTATTACTAAGTAAGCTGTCATTTCTCAGCGTTTCACCCTTGTGGTCTTAAGTGGATAATGATCGGTATATTAGTGAAACTAAAACAATACCAGAGATTGTGTAAGAGTTGCAGGTTTTTATTAATAATGTATTATTGTTAACAATAACCGATTCCTAAAGTCAATAAGTTTTCAAAATCAATTTTTTCTATTTTATTAAAGATAAATTTTATTCTACAATGAAAAGATACTATAAAATAACAGCAAAACGTGAATATGTCACTGAACATTGTTTTTTTGTATAGACCAATTTAATTATCCATATTTACAATCTGCAGTAAAAAGTTTGAATTCCTTTTAACTGTTGAAATTTTCCTGGGTGGTGCTGAAGTTGGAAGATATGAAAAACCTTGGTGGTTATGGACCAATGTAGGACGGAGAGTAGTGGAGGATAAGAAAGAATCGTAAGCTAAGAGACCTTTATGGAGAAGCGGACATAGTTGCGACAGTGAAGGCGTAAAGGATGAGATGGTTGGGCCACGTGGTGAGAATGAGAAGTGGTCGAGACCCAAAAATGTCATTGGAAGGGAATAAGGAGGAGATGATGTGAAGATCTGGAAGAGGATTTGAGTGAGATGCGAGTGCCAGGGTGGAGGAGTAAGGCTCTGGACAGAGAAGAATGGAGGAGGCCATCATTGAGCAGGCCATGGTTCTACAGGGACCGTAGTGCCAGAGGAGAGAGAGAGTTGGAATTTTCCACTGGTGTACTTAATATTCTGTTATGTTAATTTTAATGAATTATTAATTGATTAAATTCGGTTGAATTGAAATTAACTAAAAAAATATTTGCGAAGTGTTTATAAGCAATAAAAGAAAATTAATACGAACAGTATGTAAATAAATAAATAGGCTACAGTATTATGAAGTACACACACACAGAGTAAAAAAACCTTTTTTTAAATTTACGAATTCATAATTTTATTAAATTAGGCTGACCGTACGTCATTATTTTTACGTGCGGCTTGAACTTCCGGGACCGTGTCCGTGTCCAAACAATACAAAGCAAACAACTAGAAAATGTCTCACCATCCTGAGAAAATATTTTCAAAATATTGCACTACTTTATACAAGAGAGCTGTACTGTTGGCAACAATGTTACTTAATGCTTATTGTGAGCGGACCGTTATAATCTCATAGCATTAGTCTACGTCTGATTTTTCTTATACGGTACCATTGAAGTTTTGTGTCTGTTTTACTATTTTCGAATAATTAGTAAATGCATTTGAATTTAAAAATATGAAATATACGAGGTGCAAATATATAATAAAACGGAAATGTAATTGTTACCACTTCAGGAAAAGCACTGAGGTTGATTGTGATGTAAAGTTACTTTGAATTTAAAATAAAGTTTAAATTAAATTTTAATTTTAATTAAAATTGTATAAAATGTTTAGTTATTTACTACTCCCGTGTTTTTTTATATGGCAAATTATTTATAACAATCGTATTATATAATAAGAGTAATAAATACAATAATAACATTTTTACACTGTAGGGTTTGTAATTTTAAGCACCTTAAAACGAATGTAACCCAGGTGTGAGAGTGGAGGTGTCTAGGTGGGGAGGGTTGTCCATACTTTGTCCCCTCAGAATTATTGTCAGCCTGTTATTATGTAGGCATGTTTTCCCGTTGTTCGAGATCTGTTCATAAGTAACTTGCTGAAACAATGGTGATAATGACAGGATGTGCAGGCGCGAGTTAGTGTAGCCTATAATTATAAGGAGGCACGATAGGGTGCATTGGGTTTCGCTATACTGTCCATCCTTATGTTCATTGTTATGCAGTTACACCACAAGTATTAAGCTACAACCCTTTGTCGCCGCTTAGGAGCACAGATAGGCTATTCAATATAAATGAAAGCGGATATTGAATGTGACTCGTCGAGCACGTCGAGTCAGGTGCACGGGAGAGGAGATGCACAGTGTGTTTAACCTAAGGTGGACAGAATAACTCTCTACCATCCACCCAGACACGGCCGATACAATTATCCTCAAAGACGGTACGATGTCGTATCCCCGTTTAGTCGAAGCTCGGGACACTTTAGCAATCGCAAGCGACGGGCTTACCTGTCGATTCATGCAGCCCAGTGATCGTTCCGTCCGCCAGTGCAAGTTAGAGAAAAATGTTGCACTCTGACTACAGAGTGTACCCAACGACTGTAGAAGAATTGTTCAATCCGTCATCAGTTTTGCGAAGTTTACAAAGGAAACGGAACGAATGACGGTGCCAGTATGCTTGGTAATTAATGAGGAGATAAGTGATGGGCCGACTGCAGCGAACGATGAAGTGGTTCAGAAAAATAACGGAAAAATTCGAGAACCCGTATTTCAGAGTTTTGCAGTGTGTTTCATCAGATGTCATGCTTACTTTTTCGTGAAATGATCATTGGAAAACGTTTGGCTACTGAGCCTCACGACTGGTAAAAAACTAAACGAGTTGAAGGGTTGAGGTGATCACTAGCAGAAAATTGCAGGTTGTTAAATAAAATTCGTAACAGTAAACACCTCAGTAAATATCTCAGTTTGAATGAAGACTGTGTTGGAGAAGATATTTAAAAGTTGTAATTTTAAATTATATTTATTGTAAATTCAGTAAAATGATTTTTTTTTTTTTGCAACAATACAAATTTACTAGTCGGATATCTAAAGTTTAATGCCTTATAAACTTCTAATAATGTTGTGTAATGGCATTTCATATTTGTTGTGATAGATAAAAACAGTTTGTAAAATGATTTTTAAAAACGTTCGTTTTCATGTGCGGATAAATTATTGGAAATTTCCCATAAACTGATAACCCCATCGCAGTCTTGGTTTGGTGGCACAGGGCAACCTACGGAACGTGTTTATCTGTTTTGATTTATGGAACGATGCGATAAATAAGATGTATACAGATTTATATGTAGTACAGAGTATTTGTACATAGTAATTGAACGGTGCCCTTTTACTGGTGTAATTACTTGTAACAGTGTGTACGGCACTTGATTCACAAGAAGAGTCATGACCTTTGTATGGTAACAGGACAACTTTTGCAGAAATATCAACAGCTATTTACAAAAAATAGATAATCTTTCAGCGGTAAACATGTACTGTTTCCGTTTGTAATTAGGCCTATATTAGGATATACAAATGTTTGCAGGTTGGCCAGTAGTTGCAGAGAGAATGTAAATCGCTTGTCTGTAATTGCTCTCCACATGTAATTGTAATTCTCGTGTATAACGTTTGGTTGACCACGCACGCCAGCTCGTGACTTGAATGTTTCCACCCCTCATTAGAGCAGATTATAAAATAAGTTCCTTTTTTTAACATTCGCTAGCTAACTTGTACGCGGTACGCATTTGTGTGTATTGAAAAGTTGAAGAGCAACTCGTCACGTTGTGTAGAATAGTATTTCAGTGTTTGAAGTTCGTATAAACAAAATAATGGAGTCAATTTCGAAAGTATTTTGCTTGGTACCAGCCCTCTTTAACGATCTTATTTAATGGTGTCGGAATGTCGAATGCCACCATTCTGCGTAATGACGAGGGGGACTACAAATTGTCGCAGTTATTTTTTTCATCAAATATATTGCAACTTACCGTCTGCGGCTTCCAGAAACAACGTCTTCACAAAGTTGACATGTTTCGGGACACTTGTCCCATCATCAGAACTTAAAATAATCGTGTATCAATTAAGTTGATACATTTGTCAATTAATTAAAATATTAAAATTCAACATGAAATAAATAATTTAAAACAATATAAATACGTAAATGTCTAAAAGCGAGCGCGAACGTTTAACGATGTACATCGTACGGAGATTGACCGCGCACTGAATTACGTTTTGCTCCCACCACGACAATAGCGCAAAGCAGTGTCGTACAATACATTTGATTTGAAATTTTGTGTCGTGGTGGGAGCAAAACGTAATTCAGTGCGCGGTCAATCTCCGTACGATGTACATCGTTAAACGTTCGCGCTCGCTTTTAGACATTTACGTTTTATATTGTTTTAAATTATTTATTTCATGTTGAATTTTAATATTTTAATTAATTGACAAATGTATCAACTTAATTGATACACGATTATTTTAAGTTCTGATGATGGGACAAGTGTCCCGAAACATGTCAACTTTGTGAAGACGTTGTTTCTGGAAGCCGCAGACGGTAAGTTGCAATATATTTGATTGAACAACACGTGGCTTGGTACTAAATATTTGGAATTATTCCTTTTAAACATATTTTTTTCAGTCTGACAATTATCGATAAGTACGTAGAAACCACATTTACAAAACTCTAAATCGGAGAACACGACAGCGATATAATGGACTTCTTTATACAGAAAATATTAGTACTCGTTAACACTGACGTGGATGCATTGAAACAAACAAATGCGTGATCTTCTCTTTCGTATTTTGATTTGGACATGGCACAGATAAAACAATAAATAGTCAACGCTGGGAGTGCAGTGGCGTACGCAGAAATCAATTTGGGGGGGGAGGCTTGAACCTTAGCAGTCCATGTAGGCTATTAACCTACTCTTCTACAACTTATTGTATAAGATAAGAGTACATATGCCAGTTAATGGTTACAGTTTATTAGTAGGCGTATTATTTTTAGTAGGTTTAACATTTTCTTTATTAAAAATGTATTATTCATGATTGGGGGACTTATCCAAAACGTAAAAAAAAACTATCCAAAATTTTCGTAGGCCTATAAATGTAAAGTGTTTTTAAAGTAAGTTTTTACATTATTTAATATATGAAATTAGGAACATTATTAAAATTTTCGTTTTATTTATCGACTGATATCCAGGGCCGGCGAGAGCGATCACGGGCCCCGGGGCTAAACATTTTTGGGCCCCCCCCCAAAGAAAAACTTACCAAAATCATTACTGTTGGATTGTTAATGGTTTAGGATTTATCAATTGACCCTACAGTTCGTTATTCTTAACTTTAATCGTAAATAAATGGGTTTTACACTGTTAATAAATGGCCAGAACAAGATATGTGAAGAGGCCGTTATGCGCCGGGCCCCCGGGCCCCGGGCTCTGGCCCCCTGCCCCCCTCTCGCCGGCCCTGGTAACAGAAGATCTTGCTAGCGTAGGAATCAGAGGGTGGTGAGGAAGGGCGGAGAACAGGGAAGCATGGAGGAGTATTGTTGAGGAGGCTAAACCCCACCAAAGGCAGTAACGCCAGATAAGAAGAAGGGTTTCCAAGTAAGTGACTATCAGATTCTATGAGCATGACTAAAAGTAGCTCTTTCATCGTCCGTAGCGAGTCCGTATCCGTTGCCGGAGTATCTTAGGTTGTATAGTTGTTCCCCGCACACTTTAACGATGTGTAAAAGCCTCGATCGAAGTAGAACCTCCGATGTCCTGCAAAGTCAGGATCGGTTAAAATGTCGGTTGTCGGAAAATTCTGAATAGTGGAACCTGATTATGGTATTCTTATAACATTAGCATGAGTACAGATATAATTACTGAATAGTATTAAAGGTTTTGACCTAAATAATCTTTCTTTAATTTCAGTTACAGTAATTGCAAATCAAACATATTTTACTAATCTAAATTTCACGTGGAAAACATAATCGTAAAGAACTTAGCGTTCAGAGTCATGGTAAACATGTTCTTCAAAAGTCACTCAATTTAAAATATATTTAATTAAATTTAAACTGCATTAGTGTTTTATAAGTACAGTTTTGCATGACGGATTAATAAATAAAGTATAATTGTGGTTTCTTTTATTTTAGTGTTGTAACAGAGTTCTGCAGTAAAACTGGGTATGAAGAGCTCTTTCGTGAGATCTAAAGTTGAAAAATAATAATAAATAAAGGTACGTAACCTTAAAAAATCGGTTGGTATTTATTTCAGTTAATAACAGTTTTCGTAACTACAGCGAAACCTCGTTAAAACGCTTTCTGCCTATTACACTATTCTGTATAATATGTGCTTCTTGTCCAGTCCCTGCTCTCCTGGTTTTAGGAAATTTTATAAAAGACCCCGTTTATTTCGCAACAACAGAAAGTTGGAGAGTTTGTTTCAACCAACGCAGATGTCTTTGTTTCCATTCAGTATACAATTGTATATCATCACATGTAAAAATAAAAAAGCATTCTAAAACTCTGCTTCACGTTTTTTACTTCTGTTGTACAGGAACTTGTGCCAAATGATATTGGTCTGCAATGAAATAACTTATAGAATTTATTCTTCGTATTTTTAAACATAATAAAATAACTGGAATTTAAACGTAAACGTCTGTCAGTAGACAATAAAATTTCAGTTCCCGTGGTGGTAAATGATTAGAGTGGTGTAGTCCTACGAGGGAAACTCGCGAATTGGCCGGTTCCTCTGCTGTTGACTGACACAACGAATTATATTTTTTCAGTTACAGATTTAATCGTTAACTTCCTGTTTATCGCTGTGTAATTGCTAACACTAAGAATGCTGAGTGCTCAGTATATTCACTCAGTAATTTGAAATTAAGCAACCATGTTCAGTGGACTCAAACAGGATGCTAGCGCAGGCAGCTTTTGTTTTCTAACGACGATTTTTCGCGTTCGCTGGGGAGCGTCCAGCTTCTCATTATGTATAATCTAAGTCAGTGATTCCTAACCGGCGGTACGCTACAACTAGTGGTACGCGGAGGGATCCAAGGCGGTATGCAAGAAGGTATAGGTATACTTTTTACCTATCTAGGAAAAAGTATATACTTAAAAAAAAATAAATAAAAATTGTATGTTCAAAACAACAATAAATTTTCATCAGACATGATTTAAATTAAAACAAAATAACAGCAGCAAGTGTCACATTAATTATTTTCTTTTTAATATGTTGTTATTTTTCAGTACCGTACTAACAAGAAAATCTGTAATACAAGTAATTATGAGTCTTTTGAAAAAACTTTATACTTTATTTTAGCATAGAACCAATCTGAAATTTTATGTATTAACCATTTATAAATTCGAATTAGATTTCAATAATTATACATAACTAGGAATAATAAGATATGCTATTCATGTTGTATAAAGTTTTTTATTGAAACCCTAATAACATTTCTTTAAGCTCCGGTGGTACGCGAAAAGAACGCGGAAGACCAAAGTAGTACGCGGGTCCGGAAAGATTGGGAACCACTGATCTAAGTTTTGATTTTCTTGTCCGCTTTCTCGTCGCACCGTTGAATACTCTGATACACTATTATTTATTTTAAATTATTGAAAAACCCTTCAAAAATGATTCAAGAGGCCTTTCAAAAAGGGAAGCGTCTCTTCTACTGACTCTGCACTGTGCTACAATACTTCCTTTTAGAAACAGTTGAAGATTTTGAACCTGCGGCCATCGCAGTTGTCATTACGCTTCCATTTTGGAACATTTAAAGTTTATGGTTCTTCGGTTACCTGTAACACTATTCCTCTTATAGTGTTTCAGAACAGAATGTTATGACACTGTAGTTACCTGTGATGCAGTAAGAAAACTTCAAAGTTCAGATGTCAAGTCTTCAGTCTCCTATAATATCATGAAATGGAAACAACTACATATGTTTACATTTAATCAGCGTATACAAAGCTATAAAATAAAGTGGAAACAAAATGTCGAAAGGATGGCGGATCATTGATTCCCGAATTTAGTCCTCCATTATAAGCCGATATATAAAAGTACAACGTAATCTACGAAGACTTACGCTGAGGATGTGATAACAGCCAAATGACACGCCAGTTGAGGTATACAAGGATCTGAATAAAAACTCCGCTGGAATGGGACCGAATGTAAATATCAGCAAAACTAAATACGTGCTGATTTCTGCATCAGAAATCTATATAATTTATGTATAGAGGATCCATTTGATGCAGTTAATAAGTTCAGATACCTGGGTAACATGATAGATAATGAAGCGACCATAATCACAGTACATGACAGGACACAAGTAGGAAATATGACATATTATGCCAACAGTAGACTATTGAGAAGCAAACTCATTAGTCGTAACACAAAAATAAAATATCGGTATGGAGAACCATACATGACTTCCATATTCTAAGATTTATATTTAAAATCATTTTCAGCCAAACAGCCAGGCTGTGTCTTACCTGCCTTTTTATTGCTGTATTAAATGAAAAATATTATATTACATTAAAATGAAAAAATTATAATTTTATTGCCTGGCAACAAAATTATTTTATTTTTAACAATTACCATTGTTTCAAAAAGTTTAAATAAATTTTCAAGTACTTTACTCTTGTTAAAACGTAAAAGGTTGCAGGTAAACTACCCCTTCCCCTTAACCGATCTTCACCAAAATCGAAAGTCGTTGAGACCTCTACAATTCAGGGACGTATGCAAAAAATTATTTGATTCTGTTGGAATTTGCGGCTGTTATCGTTTGCCATAGAAAATACGCTTGATAAAAAAACGTTGCAGGTAAACTACCCCTTCCCCTTAACCGAGCTTCACCAAAAACAATAGGTCTTGAGTACTCTACAAATCAGGGCTGTATGCAAAACATTAGTTCATTCTGTTTGAATTTGCGGCTGTTATCGTTTGCCATAAAAAATACCCTTGTTAAAAAAACGTTGCAGGTAAACTACCCCTTTCCCTCAACCGATCTTCACCAAAAACAATAGGTCTTGAGAACTCTACAATTTAGGGATGTATGCAAATAATCTTTTGATTCTGTTTGAATTTGCGGCTGTTATCGTTTGCCATAGGAAATACCCTTGTTAAAACATAAAACGTTACAGGTAAACTACCCCTTTCCCTTAACCGATCTTCACCAAAATCAACAGATCTTGAGAACTCTATAATTCAGGGCTGTATGCGAAACATTATTTGATTCTGTTTGAATTTGCGGCTGTTATCGTTTGCCAAACAAACAAAATTACCCTTGCTAAAAAAAAACCGTTGCAGGTAAACTACCCCTTTCCCTCAACCGATCTTCACCAAAAACAATAGGTCGCGAGTACTCTGCAAATCAGGGCTGTATGCAAAACATTATTTGATTCTGTTTGAATTTGCGGCAGTTATCGTTTGCCATAGAAAAAAATCTACAGACACAAGACAGACAGACACACAGACACTTTTCGGAAAACGACTTTTTTTCATGTTTTGAGTGTAGTAGAATCAGAATCTGCAATAATCTCGAACACGATTTTTTTTGCCATCACCATACTTCCATTCCTTAAGGAATATGGAAGTAAAACATATAAGACACTTATCAGACCAGTTGTTACTTACGGAGGCGAGACATGGAATTTGACAAAAAGGAACAAGAAACAGTAAGAAGGTTTGAAAGAAAGATCGTAAGACGTGTTATGGCCCGTAAGAAGATGACAAATGGAGAATAAGAAATAACCAGGAATAGATGAGCTATTGAAGCATGAGGACATTGTAAGATTCGTAAAGGCTCAACGAATACAATGTAGAGCACATGGATGATCAGCATATGCCAGAGAAAACCTGAGGGCGGAAGTCCATAAAATTAAAAAAAGGGGCTGACCTAGGATAAGATGGTTGGATGATGTGCTAGAAGATCTCAGAGGAATGGATGTGAGGTGTTACACTGAGATTGCAGTGGATAGGAGATATTGGAGAAGATGAGCGTTGGAAGCCAGGGCTCAAGTTGGTCTCTAGTGCTGAAGAAGAACTTATGAATAAATGGACCGATGTAGTCGTATGAGATGGGAATAAGCACACGATGGTAATAACAAGAATCAGGTATGAAATACAAGTTATTTGCGCGTTTTACAAACACCCAATGCAGATGTAACGTCAAACGTCAACTATTTTAACATTGAAAATGTTTATAAGGACGTGTCGCACATTTGCGGCCGATCGCTGGTGCGTAATCGAAAATGGGAACCGGTGAGTTTCCATAGAAATTACTTCTTTGTTGTCAATAACGTAGTACACATATAAAACTTCGCTTATGAATGCGACTACATTTAACTTATAATCTGTACATTGGTAAATGAAGAATGAATTCATTGATTGGTGAATGAACATAAATATATATATTTTTTAGATTTATTGAAGCATTTTCAATGCCTTTCTCTGTGCATTGCATTTGTGCAATGCCTGTAATTTTTTTTTTCAGTAATTAATATATTTTTAACACATATATAACTTGGATTTATTTAGCCTTAAACACATAGTGTGTGTGAATGTGTTGTATTTCGAACTTACGCAGTGTACAGTAAGTTCCGAACGTTGCTTGATGGTTTGCCGTCGCATCAGGAGAGCAAGTAGGCCCTACTTTCACACGAGAATCAAACCCATAACGTCGGTATGGAACTTCACCGAACTTGACACCACTACATTCAAGTGCCGTGGTCTATCGAGGATAGATTATGTGTTGCTTCTACAGGGTAGGTCTTCATAGATGTCTTCCATTTACCGCCGGCTGTGAACGGGTAAGCAGAGAAGTATCATTAGGCAACGATACTACTCGCTAGTTTGGGATGAGTGGCTGTCTAAGAGAGGTTAAATTTTTGCCGTCTGCCACACCACCGGCAAACCAAATTCCTGAAATTTTACACCCTGAGTATTCCAGAAAGTCGTTTACAAAATTAAATGTTGACTCGCGTAACAAACTCTTGTTTGGTTTTCATGAAAGAGCGCAGTGTTTTGATTCGTTTATAGGGGAGTGTAGTGTTGTTCGTATTGCGCTCTTCTGAGAATTGCTCATTAAAGATGGCAGCTGCTGCCGGTTGAGTAAGTGCTTTGTGCAGGTGAGCCTGTAAATAATTTATAAGCCAAGTAAACCGAGTTTTTACCGAGCGGGGAGCTAAGGTCTCGCTCCTCTGAAAGTCAATGAAGTCTCTTCTCCGTGCGTCGAAGGAAATGTTATCTTGTTTTTAGAACAGTTCTGCTGTAGGCTACTAATGTAAATAAAACCAACCGTTTTGGAGTGCCTCTTCTATTACGTTGCTAGCCACGAAAATAAGATTGTACATGTTTATTCATTAGGTTTTATATGTACTCGGTTTGAGGAGTGTTTGTATACTGAATAAGCGAGTAGCCGAATATTTTATGCGGATATATTCTTTTAGTGTATCCTAACACTATAGTAACATTTTTCCGTAGCTATACTAATATAATAGAATGCGTTATGATTAGGATTCAGCCATATACGTATTAATATTAGTGATCACGTGTATAAATACTACTTTTCGGCTCGTGACTTTGTCCATTATGTTTATTTAAAACTTGACTTAAAAACTTAAATAGCATAACGTGAAGTTACAAGTTGGAACAGTAATGAAGCTCATGAAGAGTATTAAGTAATATAGTCTATACCTATTTCACGAGTAATGAAAATGCTTTCAGGTGAAAATTAAAAAAAAATGAATCGTGTAAACATAGGTCTAGAAACGTGTTGTTTCAAGTTACTTCCTTTAAAGATGTACTTCAGATTTTGAGTTAAGAAAATAATTGGACATTCAAATTTTGCCTATTTGTACTAATTTGATAACAGAATCGGAGATACTAAATTTTTAAGCAGCAAGAAATTCAAACAAGACGGCCCGATGTCTTCAACTTAATAAATTTTGTTTCTCAATTTTTTGTAACATCTGTGTGGGTAAATGGCTTAAGCATTGTCTGCTCATATAATTGATGTTTACATCTTTATTTGTTTCAAGTGTAAACATAATTTTTTAGTTTTTAGCTTGTATTGTTAAATTTAGTTAAAGAAACTAGATAAAATTAATGTTTATTAGTTTTTGTTGGAGAGGATTTATACTTTTGGGGACTTTTTACACTTATTTGATGTTAAACAATAAAATAGAAAATCTTAAAAGTCTTTTTATTTATTTTATTTATGGTTTTTTTAAAGCATGATGAAAGTTTTGGTTTCGAACCATCTCATTTGAATTTCCTACTGTTCTAAAGTCTAAAATAACCAGTGTTAATATACAGTTGTATAGACTTGCAAATTTTGAATTCCAGGTGACGCTTTTCTGTTAAAATTTGAATTAAACTTTTTAGGGACTGTAGCGTTTCCAACCTGTGCAACGAAGCGTTTGTATGAAAATACAACTTGTTATGAAAGTATTGCCGTTACTTCTCGAGACATCCTGTGTAATAATTGTAGTTTGTTTTCTCTGTATCATACATTTCTAAGTAAACCATCGGTCAAAACATTAAGTAAAAATGTAAGGTCAAAACTCAGTACAGCACCAGAGAGACACAATCACCAAGTTCTAGAAAATCTACACCACTGTAATAATTCCGTTTCTCAAACTTCGTAACAGGAAATAAAATTCACTAATATCAATAAGCTTAAAACATCAGTTATAAAAAATGGAAGTAATTACACTTTTGAAGTAACTGCATCTTACAAATTATCTCCATAAAAGATTTCTTAATTGAGCACCTTTCCCCGGCGGTTCGGCTTTACGAGGTTGCAGTCAGATTTTTAAGTTCTGCTGTACGGTATAAATTGCAGTCAGGGTTGCCGTTGACGCAAGGCATCATTTTCTCTTATAGAATGCTCAAGAATTTGCGTGCTATTTACAGCTCATTACGCATCACATGATTGTGTGATGCGTCACTACATTCCTCAACAACTCGTTTTCTGCTCATCGTGGCTCGGGCATGTGCTCACGCATGCATTTTTATTAAAATCGCTAGTGTTCCCAATTAATTACATTGTCTTAATTACAATGTAATTATACTAATTACTGTAATGACGGATTTTCTACTAAACTATGGAGAGAAATAAGTTTCCTAAGTCTGTTATGTTTTTATGTTTATATCGTGGACGTTACGGAATTTGAGGAAAGATTGTTGACTGGAGGGAGACGATGACGGATCCAGGAGAATCTTAACTGCATATAGTTACACAAGTAACAGATATAGTAATGTTCGTGAAAAGTCGAAGATTAGTTTGCAATTAAAATGGACGACTGTAGAACAACTAAGAGTTCAGATTGGAAACCAGCAGGAAGAGGAAGAGGAATCAGAGTAAGATCACGGGAAAGATATTCGGGGTGACTCAGAAAATTCTTTAAGTGTGCTAGGAGTGAGCGTCTGAAGACTGTTATGTGGTGAGAGGGCGGAATGGAGTTATAAATTACTACGGTCCATTCACGGTAACGAGTCTGTGAACAGAACACATGATAGTGGTAGGTTTGTGAGAACAGTTGAGTTAGGCTAATTCATAAGATTCCCACCAACTTTGTCACTGCTTATTGCCACACTGCTAAAGTAGGCCTCGTCAAGAACGAAGTACGGTATTTAGCAGTGTGGCAATTAATAGTGACAAAAGTTGGTGTTAAGATGCCTGCTAATAAAACTAACAAAACTGGAAATCATAAGATTTCTTTACGTACGTGTTACTGCAAATAGATGGATAAAGCGTTACAGGGAAGTAGAGTAACTAACGGATCGGTACGGTTCACAGTGCTGGGAAACGGTTATCGAAAGTGATGACATAAGATGCTTTCATTTGTTAAAATTTGATTGTTTTAAACTATTACTTCCATGTTACATAAGGAAATGGAAGTATGGTGATGGCAAAAAAAATCGTGTTCGAGATAATTGCAGATTCTGATTGTACTACCCTCAAAACATGAAAAAAAGTAATTTTTCGAAAAGCGTCTGTGTGTCTATCTGACTGTCTGTCTGTCTGTAGATTTTTTTCTATGGCAAACGATAACAGCCGCAGATTCAAACAGAATCAAATAATTTTTTGCATACAGCCCTGAATTGTAGAGTACTCAAGACCTATCGTTTTTGGTGAAGATCGGTTAAGGGAAAGGGGTAGTTTACCTGCAACTTTTTTTATCAAGGGTAATTTTTTTTCTATGGCAAACGATAACAGCCGCAAATTCAAACAGAATCAAATAATGTTTCCCATACAGCCCTTAATTCTGGAGTTCTCAAGACCTATTGTTTTTGGTGAAGATCGGTTAAGGGAAAGGGGTAGTTTACCAGCAACGTTTTATGTTTTAACAAGGGTAATTTTTTTTATGGCAAACGATAACAGCCGCAACTTCAAACAGAATCAAATAATGTTTCGCATACAGCCCTGAATTGTAGAGTTCTCAAGACCTATTGTTTTTGGTGAAGATCGGTTAAGGGAAAGGGGTAGTTTACCTGCAACGTTTTATGTTTTAACTAGGGTAATTTTTTCTATGACGAACGATAACTGCCGTAAATTCTAACAGAATCGAATAATTTTTTGCATACAGCCCTGAATTGTAGAGGACTCAAGGCCTATTGATTTTGGCGAAATCAGTTAAGAGAAAGAGGTAGTTTACCTGCAACGTTTTATGTTTTAACAAGGGTAAAGTACTTAATTTTGATAAATAAAGTATCCTGAAAAGCAGATCATAATAATCCACTGTAGAAACGTAGATTAAATATCTATAAATGAAGAGGTGGGGGTAATTTTCTATAAATGAAATTGATTGTTGAAGGGGGAGGGGATAATTTTTTTTATGTCATGTGTACTACGTTATCGGCAACAAAGAAGTAGTTTGTTGTTAAAATTCCTTCCTGGGCTGTTTGGCGTGGTCCAATGTTTTCTACAAAACCAAACGTTTCGGCAGTACTATCGACTGTCATCATCAGTGAAAATCGAGTGCGCTAACGTGAGGTGGTATACGATAGTGACCACAGTACTGTGGTTAAGGGTGAAGAAAGAAGTAGTTTCTATGAAAATATTTCATTTCGGAAATGATTTTAAATATAGGCCTAAATCTTAGAACATGGAAGTAATGTATGGTTCTCCATACCGATATTTTTATATGCTATGCAATTTTTTAGATATGTTCCTCGAAGTAACAAAATACTGATATTTATAAAATTTGGTCTTTTAAAAGCTTTTCCTTAAAGCTGTGGTTAATATATGGTCCTATACGAGCAAGAGCCATACGACCTTAATTCTGCTACTGTTACGCGATATAATATTCCGTCGTCTGTCCACTTTGATTTTCAGCTAGTTCTCAAAAAAGTGTAAAGCATCCGCCTGTTCCCAGCAATTATCTTTCACAAACGTAGACATTAAATATATTCGATAGGTTTGATCATTTGGCTTAATAATTTGATTTCCCTCTTTTCATTGCGTCCACAAGTTTCCTTTTCACTACGTTTCTTCTTCAACTTCAGGGTTATTTCTCCTCCGTGTACAGATTAAACAGCGCGTTGATGTAAACTAGACCTGCTGTTGATGTAAACTTACACGTGAAAAAAACGAAAAAAGAAAAAATAGAACGTATTACTTCCAGTTGGCATAAAAGTCTTAACTTCAAAATTATAGTTTATGCACTCAGAAGAATCTGCTCAGAATGAAACTTAAGACGCACCTGTACCACGTAAACAGGGCAGCCAAGTGAAGCGGGACAAATGATGTGATGGGGATTATTGACTTGCGACGATACCACGTGCCGTTGAAAAGAAGAAATGAGATAATGACGTGTGTGTGTGTGTGTGTGTGTGTGTGTGTGTGTGTGTGTGTGTGTGTGTGTGTGTGTGTGTGTGAGAGAGAGAGAGAGAGAGAGATAGAGAGAGAGAGAGAGTCCTGCGTTTCCCTATCGTGTGGGATCTCAAATAGGTGATGAGTTGCCAGTTGCAATATCTTAGTTATAGAGCACTTTTAGAAACAGAATATGTTAAATTATCGCAGGTGTTTGAAGTAATGGCCGTTCTGGTCCAAACAGTGCTGATAATGCGGATGGATGGAATTGAAAAATTACAGGTAATTTCCTTTGGTATTTGGCCGCGGTTGTTAGTTCCAGTGACTAATGATAAAATCTGTAAACAGTTCTGAGATTTTCTAACCAGAAGATTATTCTCCTACCAACACATCTCTTTCCGGTTATTTTTCCCTGTAGAATGGAAAATGCTTTCATTCCTCTTGATGTGACCGGGAGCTTTCTTATTTTTACATTCATCAAAACTTCCTTGTCTTTTTCATCCTTGAAGGAGCTCTGTATTTGTGACACGATCTGTCCATAATACCCCTCAGCCCAGCATCCTTCGATAGAGCCACATCTCAAGGGCTTAAGTTTCCCCCTGCGTTTTCTTGCAATAAACAATATAGTTCACGTGATCAACCCAGTGTCCTTTTTGCGTTTGTAAGGAAAGCATTCTTATAATCTCATAGAGAAGATCGTATCAGGTGCTAATATACGTAAAAAAGACATTCACAAATAGCCCTATTTTATTTATGATAAATTGTTTTTTTTTCTGTGCCCACGAACTACTTTTAAACTAATTTGAAAACTTGTGTACTTGCTTTCTTTTTCGATTTTCATAGAGTCGTGGCTGGACTAGGCGAGGAAGACGTTTATTGAAATAGGTTAATCTAATAGTGCTTATCGTACCATGTTTTTCGGCGTAGCCAAAACTCGATTGTCAATTATTCACTTGCCACGAACAATTTTCGCACAACTAAATTCGACCCTGATCAGTTAATCCGTTGAAAATAGATAACAGCGTATAAAAGTCAATTTATAACTTTTATTTGCATATTTGATGAGTGGTAAATTATAAATGTCAATTTATGCAAATGTGTAGTAAATGTAAAATCACACTTGTGGTAATTAATATTGTTATTGTGTTTGCTCTTAAATACAAAATTTATCGATCTCTTACATGTATGTGTCTAATTGAATCTTATTGATGACTCTGACTATCTATGCTCATCAACACATACGTGATATCATTTAATAGATGGTAGTCATTGATTCATTTATTTAATTGAACACAAGAAACTCTTAAAATCTATTTGTATTCCTTCAAACTCTAGGTTAATATTTGGGTTTCATTGGTAATAATGAACGCATATTTATGATCAACTAAAATACTAGTTTAATTATCATTCATGACATATTATAATAGTACATAGGTTACGTCGCTGTACCTGAAATACATACATATTTTATAATAACAAATACATGTTTCAATATATGCTGAAAAACAAAGAAAACATACATACATATATAAATCAAATAATATTACAATTCAATATTCTACTTATTTAATGCGTTCATTAAATCCCAAATATGCTTTGTTTATACGTTCATTAACTACTTTATTCAGATTATTCATTACTTTTCTTAATGATTTTCTCAGGTGTGAATTCTTTGAAAGAAACCAGGTCAGTAGAAGTTACTAATTAGAAATAATTAATAGTAATGGCTACTTGGTTATTGAATATCCATTTGTTGTTGACGAAGTCTCGTTCTGGTGATGGAGATGGCTCGTAGACACATTCCGTCGGATGCTGCTTTATCACAACCACTTAACACTTTATTCTTCCGATCACTCGCGTAGGCGTTTGTATATGTGAATAATTGAAGTTCAGTGTTCAATCAATGTTTCATCTTACTGTTTATGCTGTGAGTTCGTTTTAATGTCAATATACATGTCTAGTTTCATTTGTCGCTGCTTCATTAAACGTTCATATAATTTATTAGTTTGTTTAATGTTTCGTGTTCATTATGTTGTTGATAATGTGTCGTACACAATATTAAGTTCAAATAATTTGTATGTCGTTAAGTGATGCTGTCTGTTGGTGTAACGGTCTGATTGCTCACTTGGTGTAATTTTCACTAAGTCCGTTACTGCGCACACCGGTAAAGTATCACTACCGCGATATGAATGTATTATTAAGTCCTTTAAGTTACTTGTTACCGATCTAACTTCCGAACTCGAGTTAGCATTCCGCCGTTTAATGTACTCTTCTGAACTTTGAATAATTACTAACTCCGAATGATTTAAGCAAACGATTGAAAGTTTATGATATACCGTCTCTCGCACTTGAAGTTAAACTACTTGATATTTTGAATGTAAACTGTCTGAAAATTCTGACTGTAAAACTTTAGTATAACTGTTTCAAAAATTGAGTGTAGACTGTTTAAAAATTGAGTATCACTGACTGTCTCTGTCTTGGGCAGATAGTTTTTATTAATTCGTCCCTACTCAAAATTTTGTCTCTGGCGCGCTTCACGCCTACTTCATTTCGAGATTGGTCAGTTTTTGATTTTCTTGGAAAATACTGTCCCACCATGTCAAGATTCTACGTCATAGTTCTTCCGATAGGTTCTTCGTTTCAGTTGCTATGGAAACACCCCTCACCATCAAATTTCTCGCTGGCTGAAGGCCTCTGATAGGTCCTTAGGTCTCCCTGATTTCTGCCCTGACGATCGTTGACCCGCTTCGAAGAAACTACGGCTATTAAACACTTGTCTATCAGCCTATTGTCTGAGTAAACTCTGCGTTTCTATAGATTCCCATTATCTGTACTTACAGTCTCCCTGGCGTATTGTTCTATACTCTAACCCCTTTTTTCTGGCTATTACTAATTTCGAACATCTGCTGGTCGTTGAAGTCACCCCAACTTTCCCTTCGTAAATTCTTGTCTGTCAATTAGACGATACCTCCAGCTGCGTAACATGACTGTAGTCTTTGTCAGCCTATCTTCCAGTATTGTTTCTTAAGGTGCAGCGCATCCGTTTCATTGTAGTATGGAGTCTCACTCGTTTTTGTCGTTTATCGTCTACTGACGTAACATGGTCAACATCTGCTACAATTCTCGGTACGGGTGTGAATGTCCTTACTTACTTTGTTACAGCTGCGGAGAGCAATAATTCTGGACGAAACTTTCCCTGTCATCTAACGCCACCAAATTCTATAGTTGGATTGAACTTAATGTGTTTCTATTGTCAAGTCAGCAACGCTTCACTGACACCTTCTCATTACTCCTTATTTATTGCTCCACCATAAGTAGTTGACACTGCCTCGTGTGAACGTACTCTGCCGAGGTGAAAATTTAAAATTTTTAAAATTTTCTGCTCGTTACAGTGTCCTCAATTTCGATTTGACGATGTGACCTCTGGGAACAACTCAAATCTAAATTCTGCGCCCTGTACGTCGCCTCGCCGTGTCCATCTTCTTCAGGGGAAGGTATACACAATAACCTACTTTCAAAAGCTTATATTACCAGTGGTACACCCCCTTTTGGTTTTAATCGGTTCTCTGAATTTATTGCTAGCTATTTGGGATAGCTGAACGCATTTCACATTGTCGAATTTACATATAAATACCTTATCTTTATACTTATAAGACAAATCATAAATTCCATAAGCAATTAAATAATTTCATCAATTGAATAAAATTTTACCTTCTAAAATATCATACTCCCAAGATATTATCAAACAGTTAAGCGGTTCAATGTAACCTTTACATGATATCAAAGAAAATCTCCTATACATATACACCTTTGTGCATTACTAATGATCTTACCAATAAAATCTTTTAAACTGTTATTTTAAAATTAGATTGTTAATTGACACAATAGCTACGTTAATTGTGATTATTTTAATAATTTACATACACGTATTACATTTAGTTTTAATGATTTACCTACTTCATGATAGCATCATTTACAATCCTAGCCTACTAATTACATACACTCACATTAATAAAGTTCATTCACTATCTAGTTCTTTGAATATTATCACTTATTTGATTTTAAGTGTCCATTTTTTTCTTTGTCCTTGTAACTTATTACCATATAAATCAAATAATAGCAATTAAAATGTCCTTTGCATTCACTGCAATATTTTATAAAATGTCACACTAAATGTTAATTTATCTTATTGTCTAACATTTAATTAGTGCTTAATTAAATAAATACATTTTATGTTATGCCTGACAATTAGAATACATAACGTTCATGGTGAAGCCAGCTTGAATGATATCATCGCGTCAATTACCCTCACGCAGTTGATTCATCAGCATCGGCTAGCTTCTTAAGACATCTTCTTCAATTTCTTCCTCTTCCTTCATCTTCAATTCTCTGATTCATAGTATTTTTTCAATTGTCTGGCATTAAATTTTCCACGGAGTTTCTTGTCATCATCGCAATCAACGAGTAGATAAGTAGCTTCTCCGAGAATTTGATGCACTTTATATGGTCCGCAGTACAGTTCGCAAAATTTTTCAATTCTTTTCTGGACCGCGTCCGATTGATGATATGTTCTGATTAACACCTTCTCACCAATGTTGAATCTTGTAATGGTCTTAGTCTCATTACATAATTTTGCTTGTTTTTCTCTCTTCTCCTTCATTTTGATAAATATTTGGTTATGATCTACCCCTTTAACTAGGAGTATATCCTTGTTGATGTATTTTTCCCACGCTCTGGGAGGTTTTTTCCCGAGCTGAGCTTCGTACGGTGTTACTTCTATCGTCTCGTGGTACGTTTCGTTAATACAACTCTCGACGATTGGTACGTAACGCGACCACTTTGTATGTTGATCACCAACAAAGATCCTAAATAAGTTCCCAAGCTGTCTGTTGATTCTTTCAGCCAGATTCGCACAAGGGTTCCTTATTTCGGTAAATCGTGGTTGGATATTTAGTTCAGTTAATCCATCTAACCATTTTTTAGATGAAAATTGCGTTCCGTTGTCTGTGATAATCACTCTAGGAGACCCCAGTTCCTCACAATACTGGTGTACTCTTCTCAGTGTAGCGACGGTCGTTGCCCTTCGAAGTGTGAAAAGTCGTACGTATTTGGTAAAGTTGTCAACCATAATAAATAGATATCTTACCCCGCCGGACGAAACAGGTAATGGTCCGTAATAGTCCGCGCTCACAAGGTCACCCTTGCGTAACGGTATTATGGCTTCTGTTCCACCGAACAAGTTTTTGTTGCCGGAATCCTTTTTTCGCTGACAAGTGTCGCAAGCGCGTACGTAATTTTTCACCCTCTTTAACATACCGTCTATGGTAAAGTACTCCTGCAATAATTTGATACATCTCTTCGCACCGGGATGCCCATACATACGGTGTATTTCAGCAATTATTTCGCCGGACACACTGTTCGGTACGTATAGTTTCCACTCCCTTTTGCGTAATCTGTACAATTTCTCATCGACGAATCTATAAAATTTATTTACTTCCTTATCTATACAATTTTCCCTAATCTTGTCAATAATATACTTAAGCTTATTATCTTGAGTTTGATACTTTCCAATGTCCGTTAGGATCTTGCTTACCTTCTTATCCATTTTGATTGTCAAGTGGTTAATTAAATATTCGGAAATATTGTCACTAATTACTTCTGGCGTGGCATCTTCTGGATTTCTGCTCAGAAGATCGGCAATAATATTGTCCTTACCTCTACAATGGACAATGTCGAATTTGTACTCCTGAATACTTAAGATCCAGCGTGTAATACGCGAGTTGTTTAAATGACATTTATTCATAAAAGTCAGTGCTTTATTATCAGTAATGATGGTTAACGGTTGTCCTAGTATGTATATACGGAACCGCTCAAGACATCTTACAATACACAAAAGCTCCTTCTCCGTAGTGTAATAATTTATTTCTGCACCCTTGAATGTCTTGCTGGTAAAAGCTATTACTCCAATTCTTCCTTCTTCGTCCAATTGATATAGTTGTCCGCCATATGCAAAGTTGCTGGCGTCACATTGCATATAATATCTTTGGTTTATTCGTGGAAACTTTAAGATGACTGTTTCTACGAATAACCTTTTAACCTGCTGAAAACATTCATTTAATTCCTGTGTCCAGGTAAATTTCTGTCCTTTCCGTAACAACTCAAGTAATGGCTTAGTGGTTTCAGCGTATTTGTCTGTAAAACGATTGTAGAAATTTGTCAACCCCAGGAAACCTTTTAATTGTTTTTGGTTCCGAGGTGCAGGGAACTTCATAATGGCATCTATCTTCTCGTCCGTTGCTCGTATTCCTTGTGTTGTTAGTCGATAACCGAGGTACGCGATTTCTTGTCTGAAGAATTGCGACTTCTCCAAATTGATGGTTAAATTTGCCCTTCTTAAATTAGATAATAATAAGTCTAAATGTAACAAATGCGTTTCTAAATCTTCTGAATAACACAGGCAATCGTCGACATAAATAATGGTATTTTCTTTTACTTCATCGTCCAGTACTGTGTCCAATCCCCTGGTCAGTGCAGCAGAACTGGTACTCGGGCCGAATGGTGTAACTGTAAAACGATAACACTTGCCGTCGTACATAAAAGCGGTGAAGTTCCGGCACTCCGGCTTCAGTGGTACTTGCCAGAAACTGCTAGTTAGGTCTACGGTAGATAAGTATTTCATCTCGCCAAAATGTCATTTATTGGAGGGGCACCCTCGTAGTCTGGGATAGTCACACTGTTCACCTTCCTCGCATCCAAACACAATCGTACGCTACCGTCCTTCTTAATTACCGTAACCAGTGGGTTGATATATGCGCTGTTGCATCTCTCAATGACCCCATACCGCAACATTTTCCGAATCTCGTCATCTACCTTCCCTTTATATGCTAATGGGACAGGCCATCCTCTCTGGAAGTACGGTGTCTGGTCGGTGACTCGGAACTCGTGAACATACCCTTCGATTCTTCCGGGGCAATCTCTGAATAAACTACAATTCCTTACTAGAATCTCCCTTAATCTTTCCAACGTTCCTTTATCTCCGCATTCTATACTTTCTATCTTCTTGTTAATGTTTCTGATGATCTCTTCTTCTTCTTCTACGTCCACCACTTCTATATGCATCATAGGCACCGTGTACGTCGCTTCGTTATCCTCTTTTCTTAACTCGACGATTCTTCTTCCCATGTCGATGAGACACCCTGTTTCTTGAAGAAAATTGGTTCCTAATATGCAAGGTTTTATCAAATCTGGTATTATGAGGAAAACACATTCGTATTTAATTTCTTCAATATAGATATCACATAATATTTGTTTTCTGATTAGCTTTGATTTATTACCAACTGCGCTAACTATTAATGTGTTAGACATCGGTAATATTTCATAAGGTGTAATGTTATGTTTGTTTTGGTGAAACCACGACTCAGATAATCCGGCTATAACGGATCCAGTATCGAGCAACGCTTGTACACTAACATTATTGTTGAACTTGATATTTATCTCTGGACACCTGATTATTCGTTGAGAAATTTCTTCATCATCATTACACAATAAATCGCTTCGTAAGTCCGGTAGGATAATATTCGTCTGGTAGTCATTTGTTTTGACGGCTATCTTCGTTAATGGGTGGAGGGATTTTTTTTTCCTCTTCTTGTTGACGATTCCTTTTGGGTTGAGTGCCCGATGCACCAGCTGTCGTGTTTGTAAACTCTATTGTGTTGACAGCGCGCCGGTCCGCGTTACGGGGCTGGTTATTTATGGCGGGTCTGTCACCCCACGTTTTCTTCTGTATACCGCTTCCTTTGTTCGGGCCGCTTTCACTTTCCTTATACGCATTTCTTCCCTCGTTTGCCGCCGCATAGTTCGACTCTCTATTAATTCTTGGTTGAATCTGTGTATACTCGATGATCAGAGATTCGAAGTTTGGTATCGTCACAATCCCTCTAGTGACCACCGCGAGCTGGATCTCACGCCCAAAGTGACGAGATATCTTACGTATCAACTGATAATCAGACAGAATAGGTGTTAACTGCCTACTTTCCAACAAAATCCGTTCAATATATTGAATAGCAGTAACTGGTCTGCGCCAATCAAACCTGCCATACTCCAAATGGTCCCGGATACTGTCCTGTCGTTCCTGGCCCCAATATTTCAGAGAGAACGCTTCCTTGAATTCTTCGAAGTTTGATATTTGGTCACGTATCACTCGCCACCAAATTCCTGCGTCTAACTCCAGATGTCTGCCAATCCACTTGATATTGTCAGCGGGATAGTATAACTCTTGAATTTCGGACAATTCTTTGAGGAATTCCATAGGGAATCTGTCCGTGCCATTATATTTGAGATCATTGTGGTTAGGTCCGTTAATTCGATTTAATATTCCACACTCGCCTTCCATCAATTGTCGCTGCAATCTTTCTTGGTTCTCTCGTACCTTAGTCAAATGTCCCTTTAATTCTTCGATCCTCGTTGTCTTCTCTTTCGTAGTCTCGTCCAGCTTCTGTTCTGTTGAACGTTGTCTACCGTCTACTTCTTCTAATTTCTGTATAATATTACTATTTGTTCCTTCTTGCTCCTGTTGTTTCTGCAACATGGTATCGTGTATCTCGGCCTTGAGTTCTTCGTGCTTCTTATTGTAATCCTTAACGTGAACATCGAACTTGTGATTAATCTTTTTAACGGTCGTTTGGGTAGAGTGTACCGCCGCCATCCATTCTTGACGATCATTATCTTGTTTTTCTTGTATTTCTACGTACTTCTTGTTGGCTTCTTCTCTCAAGTCTCTCACGATATCATCTTGCTTCTTCTGTAGTTCATCGACCTTTCTTTCCCAGGTCTGCTGGCTTTCACGTATCTCTGACCTTATTTGCGTAAGCTGTTCCGCTGTCTCTCGTTTCATCTCTTCTTTATGCTGGTCTAATTTTTCACTAATTAATTGAATACTTTCTTCTCTAATTAATTTAATATTTTCTTCTAGTTTCTTGCTTCGTTCTTCTTCTTTCTCGTCTCGTTCTTCTTGTTTCTTTTCTTGTTGACGCATGAACTCCATTAACATTTGTAGAGTCCCATCTTCTGGTTTCGATGTCTGTCCTCGCGCCCTATCTTCTGGACTCTCTACCACACTACTTGGTTCACTAGGTGTAGTATTGTCCTCTGTATTTACTGCGCCTAATTGGTTATTAATGTCAAATTCTACACTGTCTGAATTGCTCGCCATTTTTGCCCTACTACGCGTAATCATTCAAACTGACTTACACTAATAACACTTATCTTACTTCTAGTTCTATGACACTACTTTCTCTACTACTTCTACTGCCTGTTCTTTACCTAAGCTGTACGTGTTAACAATCTTTGTTAATCCGTATCATGCCGTGCGGATGGGCGCCATTTATAAATTAAATAAATGGGTTAATTATTAATATGTAAATTTAATAATTTCTCAAATGTATCTAGCCCTTAAGTTGGACGCCATTTATAAAAGTCAATTTATAACTTTTATTTGCATATTTGATGAGTGGTAAATTATAAATGTCAATTTATGCAAATGTGTAGTAAATGTAAAATCACACTTGTGGTAATTAATATTGTTATTGTGTTTGCTCTTAAATACAAAATTTATCGATCTCTTACATGTATGTGTCTAATTGAATCTTATTGATGACTTTGACTATCTATGCTCATCAACACATACGTGATATCATTTAATAGATGGTAGTCATTGATTCATTTATTTAATTGAACACAAGAAACTCTTAAAATCTATTTGTATTCCTTCAAACTCTAGGTTAATATTTGGGTTTCATTGGTAATAATGAACGCATATTTATGATCAACTAAAATACTAGTTTAATTATCATTCATGACATATTATAATAGTACATAGGTTACGTCGCTGTACCTGAAATACATACATATTTTATAATAACAAATACATGTTTCAATATATGCTGAAAAACAAAGAAAACATACATACATATATAAATCAAATAATATTACAATTCAATATTCTACTTATTTAATGCGTTCATTAAATCCCAAATATGCTTTGTTTATACGTTCATTAACTACTTTATTCAGATTATTCATTACTTTTCTTAATGATTTTCTCAGGTGTGAATTCTTTGAAAGAAACCAGGTCAGTAGAAGTTACTAATTAGAAATAATTAATAGTAATGGCTACTTGGTTATTGAATATCCATTTGTTGTTGACGAAGTCTCGTTCTGGTGATGGAGATGGCTCGTAGACACATTCCGTCGGATGCTGCTTTATCACAACCACTTAACACTTTATTCTTCCGATCACTCGCGTAGGCGTTTGTATATGTGAATAATTGAAGTTCAGTGTTCAATCAATGTTTCATCTTACTGTTTATGCTGTGAGTTCGTTTTAATGTCAATATACATGTCTAGTTTCATTTGTCGCTGCTTCATTAAACGTTCATATAATTTATTAGTTTGTTTAATGTTTCGTGTTCATTATGTTGTTGATAATGTGTCGTACACAATATTAAGTTCAAATAATTTGTATGTCGTTAAGTGATGCTGTCTGTTGGTGTAACGGTCTGATTGCTCACTTGGTGTAATTTTCACTAAGTCCGTTACTGCGCACACCGGTAAAGTATCACTACCGCGATATGAATGTATTATTAAGTCCTTTAAGTTACTTGTTACCGATCTAACTTCCGAACTCGAGTTAGCATTCCGCCGTTTAATGTACTCTTCTGAACTTTGAATAATTACTAACTCCGAATGATTTAAGTAAACGATTGAAAGTTTATGATATACCGTCTCTCGCACTTGAAGTTAAACTACTTGATATTTTGAATGTAAACTGTCTGAAAATTCTGACTGTAAAACTTTAGTATAACTGTTTCAAAAATTGAGTGTAGACTGTTTAAAAATTGAGTATCACTGACTGTCTCTGTCTTGGGCAGATAGTTTTTATTAATTCGTCCCTACTCAAAATTTTGTCTCTGGCGCGCTTCACGCCTACTTCATTTCGAGATTGGTCAGTTTTTGATTTTCTTGGAAAATACTGTCCCACCATGTCAAGATTCTACGTCATAGTTCTTCCGATAGGTTCTTCGTTTCAGTTGCTATGGAAACACCCCTCACCATCAAATTTCTCGCTGGCTGAAGGCCTCTGATAGGTCCTTAGGTCTCCCTGATTTCTGCCCTGACGATCGTTGACCCGCTTCGAAGAAACTACGGCTATTAAACACTTGTCTATCAGCCTATTGTCTGAGTAAACTCTGCGTTTCTATAGATTCCCATTATCTGTACTTACAGTCTCCCTGGCGTATTGTTCTATACTCTAACCCCTTTTTTCTGGCTATTACTAATTTCGAACATCTGCTGGTCGTTGAAGTCACCCCAACTTTCTCTTCGTAAATTCTTGTCTGTCAATTAGACGATACCTCCAGCTGCGTAACATGACTGTAGTCTTTGTCAGCCTATCTTCCAGTATTGTTTCTTAAGGTGCAGCGCATCCGTTTCATTGTAGTATGGAGTCTCACTCGTTTTTGTCGTTTATCGTCTACTGACGTAACATGGTCAACATCTGCTACAATTCTCGGTACGGGTGTGAATGTCCTTACTTACTTTGTTACAGCTGCGGAGAGCAATAATTCTGGACGAAACTTTCCCTGTCATCTAACGCCACCAAATTCTATAGTTGGATTGAACTTAATGTGTTTCTATTGTCAAGTCAGCAACGCTTCACTGACACCTTCTCATTACTCCTTATTTATTGCTCCACCATAAGTCGTTGACACTGCCTCGTGTGAACGTACTCTGCCGAGGTGAAAATTTAAAATTTTTAAAATTTTCTGCTCGTTACAGTGTCCTCAATTTCGATTTGACGATGTGACCTCTGGGAACAACTCAAATCTAAATTCTGCGCCCTGTACGTCGCCTCGCCGTGTCCATCTTCTTCAGGGGAAGGTATACACAATAACCTACTTTCAAAAGCTTATATTACCAGTGGTACACCCCCTTTTGGTTTTAATCGGTTCTCTGAATTTATTGCTAGCTATTTGGGATAGCTGAACGCATTTCACATTGTCGAATTTACATATAAATACCTTATCTTTATACTTATAAGACAAATCATAAATTCCATAAGCAATTAAATAATTTCATCAATTGAATAAAATTTTACCTTCTAAAATATCATACTCCCAAGATATTATCAAACAGTTAAGCGGTTCAATGTAACCTTTACATGATATCAAAGAAAATCTCCTATACATATACACCTTTGTGCATTACTAATGATCTTACCAATAAAATCTTTTAAACTGTTATTTTAAAATTAGATTGTTAATTGACACAATAGCTACGTTAATTGTGATTATTTTAATAATTTACATACACGTATTACATTTAGTTTTAATGATTTACCTACTTCATGATAGCATCATTTACAATCCTAGCCTACTAATTACATACACTCACATTAATAAAGTTCATTCACTATCTAGTTCTTTGAATATTATCACTTATTTGATTTTAAGTGTCCATTTTTTTCTTTGTCCTTGTAACTTATTACCATATAAATCAAATAATAGCAATTAAAATGTCCTTTGCATTCACTGCAATATTTTATAAAATGTCACACTAAATGTTAATTTATCTTATTGTCTAACATTTAATTAGTGCTTAATTAAATAAATACATTTTATGTTATGCCTGACAATTAGAATACATAACGTTCATGATGAAGCCAGCTTGAATGATATCATCGCGTCAATTACCCTCACGCAGTTGATTCATCAGCATCGGCTAGCTTCTTAAGACATCTTCTTCAATTTCTTCCTCTTCCTTCATCTTCAATTCTCTGATTCATAGTATTTTTTCAATTGTCTGGCATTAAATTTTCCACGGAGTTTCTTGTCATCATCGCAATCAACGAGTAGATAAGTAGCTTCTCCGAGAATTTGATGCACTTTATATGGTCCGCAGTACAGTTCGCAAAATTTTTCAATTCTTTTCTGGACCGCGTCCGATTGATGATATGTTCTGATTAACACCTTCTCACCAATGTTGAATCTTGTAATGGTCTTAGTCTCATTACATAATTTTGCTTGTTTTTCTCTCTTCTCCTTCATTTTGATAAATATTTGGTTATGATCTACCCCTTTAACTAGGAGTATATCCTTGTTGATGTATTTTTCCCACGCTCTGGGAGGTTTTTTCCCGAGCTGAGCTTCGTACGGTGTTACTTCTATCGTCTCGTGGTACGTTTCGTTAATACAACTCTCGACGATTGGTACGTAACGCGACCACTTTGTATGTTGATCACCAACAAAGATCCTAAATAAGTTCCCAAGCTGTCTGTTGATTCTTTCAGCCAGATTCGCACAAGGGTTCCTTATTTCGGTAAATCGTGGTTGGATATTTAGTTCAGTTAATCCATCTAACCATTTTTTAGATGAAAATTGCGTTCCGTTGTCTGTGATAATCACTCTAGGAGACCCCAGTTCCTCACAATACTGGTGTACTCTTCTCAGTGTAGCGACGGTCGTTGCCCTTCGAAGTGTGAAAAGTCGTACGTATTTGGTAAAGTTGTCAACCATAATAAATAGATATCTTACCCCGCCGGACGAAACAGGTAATGGTCCGTAATAGTCCGCGCTCACAAGGTCACCCTTGCGTAACGGTATTATGGCTTCTGTTCCACCGAACAAGTTTTTGTTGCCGGAATCCTTTTTTCGCTGACAAGTGTCGCAAGCGCGTACGTAATTTTTCACCCTCTTTAACATACCGTCTATGGTAAAGTACTCCTGCAATAATTTGATACATCTCTTCGCACCGGGATGCCCATACATACGGTGTATTTCAGCAATTATTTCGCCGGACACACTGTTCGGTACGTATAGTTTCCACTCCCTTTTGCGTAATCTGTACAATTTCTCATCGACGAATCTATAAAATTTATTTACTTCCTTATCTATACAATTTTCCCTAATCTTGTCAATAATATACTTAAGCTTATTATCTTGAGTTTGATACTTTCCAATGTCCGTTAGGATCTTGCTTACCTTCTTATCCATTTTGATTGTCAAGTGGTTAATTAAATATTCGGAAATATTGTCACTAATTACTTCTGGCGTGGCATCTTCTGGATTTCTGCTCAGAAGATCGGCAATAATATTGTCCTTACCTCTACAATGGACAATGTCGAATTTGTACTCCTGAATACTTAAGATCCAGCGTGTAATACGCGAGTTGTTTAAATGACATTTATTCATAAAAGTCAGTGCTTTATTATCAGTAATGATGGTTAACGGTTGTCCTAGTATGTATATACGGAACCGCTCAAGACATCTTACAATACACAAAAGCTCCTTCTCCGTAGTGTAATAATTTATTTCTGCACCCTTGAATGTCTTGCTGGTAAAAGCTATTACTCCAATTCTTCCTTCTTCGTCCAATTGATATAGTTGTCCGCCATATGCAAAGTTGCTGGCGTCACATTGCATATAATATCTTTGGTTTATTCGTGGAAACTTTAAGATGACTGTTTCTACGAATAACCTTTTAACCTGCTGAAAACATTCATTTAATTCCTGTGTCCAGGTAAATTTCTGTCCTTTCCGTAACAACTCAAGTAATGGCTTAGTGGTTTCAGCGTATTTGTCTGTAAAACGATTGTAGAAATTTGTCAACCCCAGGAAACCTTTTAATTGTTTTTGGTTCCGAGGTGCAGGGAACTTCATAATGGCATCTATCTTCTCGTCCGTTGCTCGTATTCCTTGTGTTGTTAGTCGATAACCGAGGTACGCGATTTCTTGTCTGAAGAATTGCGACTTCTCCAAATTGATGGTTAAATTTGCCCTTCTTAAATTAGATAATAATAAGTCTAAATGTAACAAATGCGTTTCTAAATCTTCTGAATAACACAGGCAATCGTCGACATAAATAATGGTATTTTCTTTTACTTCATCGTCCAGTACTGTGTCCAATCCCCTGGTCAGTGCAGCAGAACTGGTACTCAGGCCGAATGGTGTAACTGTAAAACGATAACACTTGCCGTCGTACATAAAAGCGGTGAAGTTCCGGCACTCCGGCTTCAGTGGTACTTGCCAGAAACTGCTAGTTAGGTCTACGGTAGATAAGTATTTCATCTCGCCAAAATGTCATTTATTGGAGGGGCACCCTCGTAGTCTGGGATAGTCACACTGTTCACCTTCCTCGCATCCAAACACAATCGTACGCTACCGTCCTTCTTAATTACCGTAACCAGTGGGTTGATATATGCGCTGTTGCATCTCTCAATGACCCCATACCGCAACATTTTCCGAATCTCGTCATCTACCTTCCCTTTATATGCTAATGGGACAGGCCATCCTCTCTGGAAGTACGGTGTCTGGTCGGTGACTCGGAACTCGTGAACATACCCTTCGATTCTTCCGGGGCAATCTCTGAATAAACTACAATTCCTTACTAGAATCTCCCTTAATCTTTCCAACGTTCCTTTATCTCCGCATTCTATACTTTCTATCTTCTTGTTAATGTTTCTGATGATCTCTTCTTCTTCTTCTACGTCCACCACTTCTATATGCATCATAGGCACCGTGTACGTCGCTTCGTTATCCTCTTTTCTTAACTCGACGATTCTTCTTCCCATGTCGATGAGACACCCTGTTTCTTGAAGAAAATTGGTTCCTAATATGCAAGGTTTTATCAAATCTGGTATTATGAGGAAAACACATTCGTATTTAATTTCTTCAATATAGATATCACATAATATTTGTTTTCTGATTAGCTTTGATTTATTACCAACTGCGCTAACTATTAATGTGTTAGACATCGGTAATATTTCATAAGGTGTAATGTTATGTTTGTTTTGGTGAAACCACGACTCAGATAATCCGGCTATAACGGATCCAGTATCGAGCAACGCTTGTACACTAACATTATTGTTGAACTTGATATTTATCTCTGGACACCTGATTATTCGTTGAGAAATTTCTTCATCATCATTACACAATAAATCGCTTCGTAAGTCCGGTAGGATAATATTCGTCTGGTAGTCATTTGTTTTGACGGCTATCTTCGTTAATGGGTGGAGGGATTTTTTTTTTCCTCTTCTTGTTGACGATTCCTTTTGGGTTGAGTGCCCGATGCACCAGCTGTCGTGTTTGTAAACTCTATTGTGTTGACAGCGCGCCGGTCCGCGTTACGGGGCTGGTTATTTATGGCGGGTCTGTCACCCCACGTTTTCTTCTGTATACCGCTTCCTTTGTTCGGGCCGCTTTCACTTTCCTTATACGCATTTCTTCCCTCATTTGCCGCCGCATAGTTCGACTCTCTATTAATTCTTGGTTGAATCTGTGTATACTCGATGATCAGAGATTCGAAGTTTGGTATCGTCACAATCCCTCTAGTGACCACCGCGAGCTGGATCTCACGCCCAAAGTGACGAGATATCTTACGTATCAACTGATAATCAGACAGAATAGGTGTTAACTGCCTACTTTCCAACAAAATCCGTTCAATATATTGAATAGCAGTAACTGGTCCGCGCCAATCAAACCTGCCATACTCCAAATGGTCCCGGATACTGTCCTGTCGTTCCTGGCCCCAATATTTCAGAGAGAACGCTTCCTTGAATTCTTCGAAGTTTGATATTTGGTCACGTATCACTCGCCACCAAATTCCTGCGTCTAACTCCAGATGTCTGCCAATCCACTTGATATTGTCAGCGGGATAGTATAACTCTTGAATTTCGGACAATTCTTTGAGGAATTCCATAGGGAATCTGTCCGTGCCATTATATTTGAGATCATTGTGGTTAGGTCCGTTAATTCGATTTAATATTCCACACTCGCCTTCCATCAATTGTCGCTGCAATCTTTCTTGGTTCTCTCGTACCTTAGTCAAATGTCCCTTTAATTCTTCGATCCTCGTTGTCTTCTCTTTCGTAGTCTCGTCCAGCTTCTGTTCTGTTGAACGTTGTCTACCGTCTACTTCTTCTAATTTCTGTATAATATTACTATTTGTTCCTTCTTGCTCCTGTTGTTTCTGCAACATGGTATCGTGTATCTCGGCCTTGAGTTCTTCGTGCTTCTTATTGTAATCCTTAACGTGAACATCGAACTTGTGATTAATCTTTTTAACGGTCGTTTGGGTAGAGTGTACCGCCGCCATCCATTCTTGACGATCATTATCTTGTTTTTCTTGTATTTCTACGTACTTCTTGTTGGCTTCTTCTCTCAAGTCTCTCACGATATCATCTTGCTTCTTCTGTAGTTCATCGACCTTTCTTTCCCAGGTCTGCTGGCTTTCACGTATCTCTGACCTTATTTGCGTAAGCTGTTCCGCTGTCTCTCGTTTCATCTCTTCTTTATGCTGGTCTAATTTTTCACTAATTAATTGAATACTTTCTTCTCTAATTAATTTAATATTTTCTTCTAGTTTCTTGCTTCGTTCTTCTTCTTTCTCGTCTCGTTCTTCTTGTTTCTTTTCTTGTTGACGCATGAACTCCATTAACATTTGTAGAGTCCCATCTTCTGGTTTCGATGTCTGTCCTCGCGCCCTATCTTCTGGACTCTCTACCACACTACTTGGTTCACTAGGTGTAGTATTGTCCTCTGTATTTACTGCGCCTAATTGGTTATTAATGTCAAATTCTACACTGTCTGAATTGCTCGCCATTTTTGCCCTACTACGCGTAATCATTCAAACTGACTTACACTAATAACACTTATCTTACTTCTAGTTCTATGACACTACTTTCTCTACTACTTCTACTGCCTGTTCTTTACCTAAGCTGTACGTGTTAACAATCTTTGTTAATCCGTATCATGCCGTGCGGATGGGCGCCATTTATAAATTAAATAAATGGGTTAATTATTAATATGTAAATTTAATAATTTCTCAAATGTATCTAGCCCTTAAGTTGGACGCCATTTATAAAAGTCAATTTATAACTTTTATTTGCATATTTGATGAGTGGTAAATTATAAATGTCAATTTATGCAAATGTGTAGTAAATGTAAAATCACACTTGTGGTAATTAATATTGTTATTGTGTTTGCTCTTAAATACAAAATTTATCGATCTCTTACATGTATGTGTCTAATTGAATCTTATTGATGACTTTGACTATCTATGCTCATCAACACATACGTGATATCATTTAATAGATGGTAGTCATTGATTCATTTATTTAATTGAACACAAGAAACTCTTAAAATCTATTTGTATTCCTTCAAACTCTAGGTTAATATTTGGGTTTCATTGGTAATAATGAACGCATATTTATGATCAACTAAAATACTAGTTTAATTATCATTCATGACATATTATAATAGTACATAGGTTACGTCGCTGTACCTGAAATACATACATATTTTATAATAACAAATACATGTTTCAATATATGCTGAAAAACAAAGAAAACATACATACATATATAAATCAAATAATATTACAATTCAATATTCTACTTATTTAATGCGTTCATTAAATCCCAAATATGCTTTGTTTATACGTTCATTAACTACTTTATTCAGATTATTCATTACTTTTCTTAATGATTTTCTCAGGTGTGAATTCTTTGAAAGAAACCAGGTCAGTAGAAGTTACTAATTAGAAATAATTAATAGTAATGGCTACTTGGTTATTGAATATCCATTTGTTGTTGACGAAGTCTCGTTCTGGTGATGGAGATGGCTCGTAGACACATTCCGTCGGATGCTGCTTTATCACAACCACTTAACACTTTATTCTTCCGATCACTCGCGTAGGCGTTTGTATATGTGAATAATTGAAGTTCAGTGTTCAATCAATGTTTCATCTTACTGTTTATGCTGTGAGTTCGTTTTAATGTCAATATACATGTCTAGTTTCATTTGTCGCTGCTTCATTAAACGTTCATATAATTTATTAGTTTGTTTAATGTTTCGTGTTCATTATGTTGTTGATAATGTGTCGTACACAATATTAAGTTCAAATAATTTGTATGTCGTTAAGTGATGCTGTCTGTTGGTGTAACGGTCTGATTGCTCACTTGGTGTAATTTTCACTAAGTCCGTTACTGCGCACACCGGTAAAGTATCACTACCGCGATATGAATGTATTATTAAGTCCTTTAAGTTACTTGTTACCGATCTAACTTCCGAACTCGAGTTAGCATTCCGCCGTTTAATGTACTCTTCTGAACTTTGAATAATTACTAACTCCGAATGATTTAAGTAAACGATTGAAAGTTTATGATATACCGTCTCTCGCACTTGAAGTTAAACTACTTGATATTTTGAATGTAAACTGTCTGAAAATTCTGACTGTAAAACTTTAGTATAACTGTTTCAAAAATTGAGTGTAGACTGTTTAAAAATTGAGTATCACTGACTGTCTCTGTCTTGGGCAGATAGTTTTTATTAATTCGTCCCTACTCAAAATTTTGTCTCTGGCGCGCTTCACGCCTACTTCATTTCGAGATTGGTCAGTTTTTGATTTTCTTGGAAAATACTGTCCCACCATGTCAAGATTCTACGTCATAGTTCTTCCGATAGGTTCTTCGTTTCAGTTGCTATGGAAACACCCCTCACCATCAAATTTCTCGCTGGCTGAAGGCCTCTGATAGGTCCTTAGGTCTCCCTGATTTCTGCCCTGACGATCGTTGACCCGCTTCGAAGAAACTACGGCTATTAAACACTTGTCTATCAGCCTATTGTCTGAGTAAACTCTGCGTTTCTATAGATTCCCATTATCTGTACTTACAGTCTCCCTGGCGTATTGTTCTATGCTCTAACCCCTTTTTTCTGGCTATTACTAATTTCGAACATCTGGTGGTCGTTGAAGTCACCCCAACTTTCCCTTCGTAAATTCTTGTCTGTCAATTAGACGATACCTCCAGCTGCGTAACATGACTGTAGTCTTTGTCAGCCTATCTTCCAGTATTGTTTCTTAAGGTGCAGCGCATCCGTTTCATTGTAGTATGGAGTCTCACTCGTTTTTGTCGTTTATCGTCTACTGACGTAACATGGTCAACATCTGCTACAATTCTCGGTACGGGTGTGAATGTCCTTACTTACTTTGTTACAGCTGCGGAGAGCAATAATTCTGGACGAAACTTTCCCTGTCATCTAACGCCACCAAATTCTATAGTTGGATTGAACTTAATGTGTTTCTATTGTCAAGTCAGCAACGCTTCACTGACACCTTCTCATTACTCCTTATTTATTGCTCCACCATAAGTCGTTGACACTGCCTCGTGTGAACGTACTCTGCCGAGGTGAAAATTTAAAATTTTTTAAATTTTCTGCTCGTTACAAGCGTAACAGTCGGGGAATATTAAGATATTTATGTTTAGGGTCTTTAGTAGAGTGACAGAAGTGAAATGAATTCTCGAGTTTTCAAAAGATTTAGGTGAAGGAAATGTGCGTGTGTGTGAGAAATAGTTACGGGTTTTATGTACGAATGCCCTTTCCAGAAGCATACTTTTACAAGTCGAAGCGTTAACATGTTTCACATTGTATTAACATTTTTGCGGACAACATATAGTGGGAATAAGATTAGACATTTGTAGGCTGAGTCTCAAATACTAGATTAAGAATTCGCTGTTTCTCTGTAATACATGTCACGGGATCACAGGGTTTTGTGGAATTCCAGTAGCGGAGAGTAAGGGAAGTCCGAGGAAAACACTCAGTCGTCGCGCATACATTTCTTGTTCGCGGTGAAGCACTTTGAAGATTTCCAAATGTCATGATTCAGTCGGGACACAGAAACTTCCCGATTTTCAGTAAGTAAATATTTGGTTCAAATCAACAATTGAATTTTTTCAAATTCATTCTATCCTTAATGACTTCATTTCTAATTTTCTCACGTCTGGATACTATTGCAGAACGTCTCCAAAAGTCCATCTCTGCTGTCATTAATTTTTTCTTGTGTGTTTATTAGTAGGCCAAACTTCTGAGTCGTAATTCTTTATACTTCTAACAATAGTTTTTAAAATATTTTGGTTTTAGTTTCTGCTGTAATTTGCTTACCCCACAGGATTCCATTTAATGTAGATATAGCCATCTTTCCCAAATTAATTCTGGATTGTATTTCTTTGTCTTGCTTCCCACTGGCCGTAATTTTCACCCCTAAATACTTGTATTCCTCTGTACATGAAATCTTCCCCATGTCTTCCTCCAATATCAAGTCTTGATGAAGATCACCTATTGTCATGTTGTGAATTTATAGCTTGTGACAAATATCTTACAACGAGCAGTATTTCTTATGGATAAATGAACTTATCTGTAAGGGCATACCTTTCGGCGAATCATAATAAAAAAGATCAACTTTGGTCCCTGTACATCAGCGTAATATAAAATTTAAACATAAAATACTTGATAAAAAGGATGCTCTAAGAAAAATTCAAACATCAGAAAAATGTTAGTAACAACAGTCTGAGGAATTGCCACACTAAATTGGTTTTATACTCGTAGGTACTAATTTTACTTTGAGTGGTGTCCTGATTTTAAATGTAGTAATGTTCCAATTTTGTGATTAAAAAATAACGCGACCTCAATTTTTTTGTCGTTTGAGTAAAGAAGTATACATAACCAAAATTAATTTGTACAACGGATAATTATTGACTCTTATTACTTGAGAAAGGCTCCTCGATTATGTATCGTGGTTCTTCATTCTCTTAACTATGGAAAAATCTAATTTGTAGTCAGCTTATTACATGGATACTCCAAAAATATTAGTTGCTGTTCCACTATAAACGTTGAATGTAGAGAAGGCGTTTCCCTTTTATCTGGGTAAATTGTTAAATAGTTTATTGAGTCCCAGTGAAATGTTTACTTGCGATTTGATAAAGGTTTCAAGCCCCCGAAAAGCGTCGTCAAGGAGAATATTTACAGTGGAGAAAGAGCAACTAACCTTTTATGACAAGTATTGAGAAATGTCGCCGCTAACAGTTAATATAAATTTCGAAAGTAAATGTTACTTTCAAACGTCATTTATTTAACGAGTGTATTTTGAGCTCGTACCATACATTGGTAAACAGGTTTACTACACTGAGTGTCGTAACATCGACGTTTATCAAACAAAAATGTTATACAATGGCGACTAGGATGGCCCAGGTCTTATGGTAATGTCTTGATCGATACGCAAATGGCATACAGACGCATTCTGTGTAACGTACAACTGTATATACTACAATGTGAGATGTGCTCAATGTCAGATGTGATGTTACATCATAGTCAGACGTGAGGGAAGGAAATTAGTGACGGGAAAAAGATGAAATAATTACATAAATTTTAATGACTGAAATGTACAATTATTACATTTTAAAAATTGTCTTTTAACATTTGTAATACACAGTGCTCGAAACGAGCACACAGACAGCCAACATCAGAAGATAAACTACACATACTGACGTAATGGAAACTATATACGTACTGCCTGGATGAAACGATTATAAGGTTTATTGTCTGGAACGATTGTAACGTTGTTAATGACTGACGTCGAAACAATATGCTACATAGACTGACATGGTGGGAACGATAAGTTCGCAGCTGACGTGGTGGAAACGATACGTTGTACAGACAGACTTTGTGGAAACGGTGCGTTGTACAGACAGACGTTGTGGAAACGGTACGTTGTACAGACAGACGTTGTGAAAACGATACGCTGTACAGAGAGACTTTGTGGAAACGGTGCGTTGTACAGACAGACGTTGTGGAAACGGTGCGTTGCACAGACAGACGTTGTGAAAACGATACGCTGTACAGACAGACGTTGTGGAAACGGTACGTTGTAAAGACAGACTTTGTGGAAACGGTACGTTGTACAGACAGACGTTGTGGAAACGGTACGTTGTACAGACAGACGTTGTGGAAACGATACGCTGTACAGACAGACTTTGTGGAAACGGTGCGTTGTACAAACAGACGTTGTGGAAACGGTATGGTATGGTAGTATGGTATAGTACCAGTATGGTAGAAACTATAAGCAACGTAGGCCGACGTGGTGGAATCTATAAACTACATAGACTGATGTTACAGAACGGTAAACTACACAGTCACGTTATTGAAACGGTGGTAAGTTACACAAACAGGCGTTATGAAAACGATAAGCTACACAGACAGATGATAGATCTAGGCAACCATCTTCGCTACGCTTTTCTCTGCGTTATGGGAACGATAAGATATAGGCCTACATACCGATGTGGTGGAAACGATACGCTACACAAATTGAAGTGGTGGGAACGGTAAGCTGCATAGACTGATGTGGTGGAAACTATAGGCTGCACAGACAAGAGTTATAGAAACGATAAACAACAGAGGCAGGTGTTATAGAACGGTAAGCTACACAGACTGGCATTATGGAAACGGTATATGCAATCAGGCATTATTGAAACGTTGAGTTACTGAGTCAGGCGTTACGAAAACGATAAGGTATACAGATCGAAATAGTGAAAACGATACGATCCACACACTGACGTTATGGGCTGAAAATTTACTGAATGGCAATTCCCGGTACTGATTAGTTCGTCTTACTGGCAGTTTAGTTGATTTACCATCAGTAACATTAGCAAAGCTCTGCGTGTGATTATAGCCTATGTGCTGATTGTGAAAGCGAGTGCTTATACACTTGTGATCTTGACCTTCAGTCCTTGAAGGTTTCCGTTCTTGTATGCCGTTTTTTTTAAATGTAAAAATACAAAATTTCAAACAGAACGTTGTTATTGAATACTTGGGTGAATGCCAGCGTATTAATGTCTGACAGTTTTGAAATTTTTTGTGTGTGCATTTTTTCTTACCGTCAGTTAATAAAGTGTTTTTGTTTGTTTGTTGCAGATATCGTAATTGGAGGAAAAGACACTTTCAGTTTAAAGAGTATCAGTTTTTTATGAGTTGCAATGTGACGATGCCCTCTTCGGAGAAAATTAAATTGATAGATATCACCGTTTCCCGGTGAGCGATAAAAAGTTCTCTTCTCTTAGCCATTCTTAAACTTGTTTTTCACATATAATCACGTTTTTGAGAGAGCGAAGTTATTGCACATTGGTTTGGTTCTTATTATACGTTGTGTGGCGTCTTCCTTGTCTTCGTTCGTTTTAGTTGTGTGAAATATAGCAAATAATAATAGTTTTGTGTTGTTCGCTTGTTACACAGAAATAAAACGTTTAACACTTGTGTTGTGCGATTTTTTTTAGAAAAATAAATAGTGTCGATTGTTTGTAGTTTTGCGTCAGTGTTTTCTGTACTGCGAGCGAGCGATTCATAGTCGGAAGAAGAAGAGGATTCTCGTTTGTGGCGCCGACATATAACACCATCGCAAAATTCAGGCGGTTTGGCCAAAACAAGCCGAAAGCCTGGAGTCTCCAGCGTCGGTTGTTATGCTGTCTGCGGACAGGCTTCATCTGAACACGACCGGGTCGTACGTCCGATGACCCATCAGCCGGGCCGAAACGGTCCAAAACAACTCATCTACGGAGCCGACATGCTTTGTTATTTCTTCTGGGTAAGTACCACTCACGATTTATATACTGCGTTTGTTTCATAGGTAAGCTAAGTTTGTGTCGTTATGTGCTTTATTCTTTTGATTAATTATTAATGTATTTGTATGTATGTGGGCTGTCATTCAAGAGTTGAATATTCAACTCACATAATGTTAACAACATTACATATTATTGAAAAAGGAAAAGAAAATTAACATAATACAAAAACAGCGTGAGAATATATTGTTACGACGGTCTACTGATCGTCGTATGGTACAGTGGAAAACAAAATACAAGACGCCAATTAAGTCACTAATCAACAGCTTTAATTATCACAATTAAACACTTTGTAATCAACAAGATAGTCTCTTACAACGAATCAAATAAAAATTGTTCCCATGCAAATAAAATGTCAACTAATATAAAACACAATTGTATTACAATTGTTTCGTACAATTATAAAAACAAATAACACTTCGCCACAATACTTCACACCGCATTGGTATAAATCGCAACAATAACTGAACTATAATACTACGAACCGCATTCTAATAAATCGCAACTCAAACTCAAACTGAACGTCTCTGAGTACTTGTATTTTTACCCCGCTGAGGTTCCAGAATTTTCGCTAACTGCGCGTCAAGAATGCTACTAGAAAACACCAGAACATAATTGGTTGCGGCCTTACACAGCAGGCGCGGACCGGTGAGTCCGGAACAATCTCGCAACGTATGTCGAGAATCACGTACGCACATAACATTACAGCCGTATTCCACTGGACGTTCGAGAAACACGTAAGATTGTTCTGTAATGTCGTAACAATATTTTAATATTATAACGCCGGAGATTAGGTGGACAACATTACTGTAAAGGGCAATTTGAACCAAGTAGTGAGGTTTAATTATCGATAATCGAAGGAAATAGAAGACAACGTAATGAAGTAATCTGTAAACGTGTATAAAGTTGATAAACAATATAATTCTCTAAAAACAACTTTTGAAGTCCTAACAGAAAGGAAAGCGGAAGTCACGTAAAAAAATAATGACTTTAACGCCAGACAAAGAAGTAAAAGTAGGATGATCGTTGCAAAAAAAAAAACGGAAGAAGTACTGCCGAAATGAGATTTCTAAGAAAAATGGAAGGAAAATCAGGGAGAGATAAAATTAAAAATAGAATTTTCAGAGAACAGTTAGAGATAAAATCGTTGATAGAAAATTTACAAGAAAGACAATCGGAATGAGGTAGGCCACTTGAATTCAGTGTGGGGCATAACTCACTAGTGAATAAGCTGCACAGGCTGACGTGGTGGAAACGAGAAGCTACAACGTACGTACTTTATGGAAATCATAAGCTACAAAGACCGTCGTGGCGGAAGCTGTAAGCTACACACAGACTGACGTTCGCTAATTACCTGGACACTATGTTAAACCTTTTACGGCGACATTTCGAGAGCGACATATATCTGAGTGTGTTTATTCTTCATACACGGTGCATGGAGAATAATAATTCTATTACATAGTATTAGTATTCTTATGTTAATAAGATATGTCGTATATTAATAACATTTCAGCAAATTTTTAATGCTCATTATATTTTGTATTAATTGTTTCTGTCGTATATAGTTGCTGGTGACGGTAATACATTTTGTCCTGAACACAAATATTTTAAAATTGTGTGTAATCAGTGATCCAGACTTACAAAACCTTTCGTCACTAGAATTTACCAAACAGTGAATTGTTGTCAAGCGATTTATGTCCCATCCTGTATATATGCGGTAGACTAGAGTCCTCTAGAGAAGTAAGGGCAGAACCATCTCCAGATATTCATCTCTGTTGCAGTTAATCCGTCCCCGTGTTTCTTGTCTACACCTCTGTAATTAAGGAGTCCAGGGAGTCAACAGAAGGAGCAGACCACGAAAAATGTGGGAATAGGAAGCGAAGCAAGCTGCTCGTGAGAGAAGTAGTGGAAGATGTTACCTCAAAGCACGAAAGAGTGGAAACGGAAGATAACTCAACAGTCTTACACGGAATGAAATGTGTTGTGTCTACGTCTGCCGGTAATCAATATCGTATGTGGGCTTTATTATCTACAATTTTTGTATTAAATAATCCGATTTACGATCGCCCAATACCGCGAGGAGAAGACAATAAATACGTGAGTATCGTTTTAGGTGGACGTAAAACATGGAGGAACCACAGGTCAATAAAAATCTGCAAGTGAAAGTTAGCTGTTTGAACTGGCTTCTTAATCGTAGATCACGGTGACCAATGGCGATTGAATTTGTCGTTTCTAAAACCATCTTAAAAACTCTTTGGTCGTGCGTTGTACAACTAAAGGGCATTGTAAGTATTTCAAAGACAGAGGTCCTTCAACGATTTCAGAGCAAAACATTAAAACCTCGACCTTGGGATGAGAAGGTTGAAGCAGGCGATTACAATACATGTATCTGTGAATATAATCAGGAACGTCTTAACACGCATCGAAAATATCCGATTTCCTCAGCTTTTATTCAGAAGCAGGGACATCTTTCCTACGTTCCTGAAGAATATACCTTTTTGGTAGGGATAAGTATCCCTACTTTCGTCTTCACGAATTCAAGGTGGATGACTGACGCGACATTTAACAGTCTCCTTTTAATAGGCAGCGTCTGTTTTCATGACGGTGTCCTTCTCTGTAACGCCATTCGTACCATGTTTTCCCTGCCTATCGAACATAGCGTTGACTATCTTACGTATCCGTAGCTGAACTTTGTTATGGACAGTCAGTATCGGCGGCACGTTGCCAAAGCGATGTACTGAATTTATTCGCTTTTGGTTATTTATTTTCAAGGTCCACTGCGTTCGTTAACTTTGTATTGACTTGTATCAAGCCAGAGATAACATTTTTTTTCAGCATACAAATAAATTCAAGTGTGCGTGTGTAGGTGTGCGGTCGAGCGTATTGTAACGAGTCAATTTCCATATCACGCGCTGATAACAAACGGTACAGTGATAACAGGTTGTTTTTCCTGTTTTGTGCTGGCATGATTACATCTACACGGTAGTAATCCGTGGGAACTGTTGCACTGCTGCAGTGGAACTGATACTCCTCGCCTAGTTTACGTTAACATTGTTTGTTGGATCCACCACGGTGCAGAGTATACTTCCCGGGACGAGTCGACAACCGCTATTCATCTAACCAAAAACAGTGCGTCGTCTTATCAGAACCGTTTGTTTTAAATGAGAACATAGTACGAAGTTTACAGGTGTTTCTGGAATAGCTTATGACGTGTCAAGAATTCGCTTTCCAGACGTCTTTTGAAATGTCAGGTGGAGATGATAGTAAAGATAAATTTTCTTTTTTTTTCGTATAGTTCTCAGATATGAAAGATGTCTCCAGTCAGGTATTATAATACAACAACGTAAGAGCCTAACGAAACATAAAAGTTTAAATTTCAGGATGACTATACCTGAAAGTAGAATTTCTACTTTAAAAGAATTCTAAAGTCATAATCTCTGTCTTATCCGTCTTTAGCATGTGTAGATGAAATTTTCTTCCGAATTTTTCATCGTTTGTTCTGTTTTATAGTACCACTGAGTTAATGACCGTCCTCCTCTATTTTTTCGTTCTGTATTCCAGTAATGAACTGGGTTAGGTAATTCTTCCGTCTCCTGCTTTTCTGACGTTGATGCACTACTTTAATCTCCTTTATTCGATCTATTACAGTATTCCGCTTGCATCGGTCTTCTTATCTTGTCAGTTCTAATCTTTTCTCTTCTAGATCTGCTAGCCGCTCTTCTCCACATGTTTACCTCACTTGCTGTTAATCTGTCCCCGAGTTTCCTCTCTACAGCTCTGCACCATCACGTATAGAGCTGCATACAGCTCTATATTAACTACGTTTTGATTTATTTATGTTAGATGTCTTGTTTTGTTGATAGGCCTAATACATCCTGTTCCACAGCGCTCATTTACCACGACTGATGCTTTTCTGCCACTGTATATTCTCTATGCAGTTTCTTTTTTGATCTTTCTTGTCTGTTTATAATTTATGCCAGGTGGCAAAAATAGTTGGAATTTATAAAATCCCAAAACAGCGACGTAATTGAAACTTCTGAACCGTTTGCTCCACAGAAGTTGTGACTAACGCCTTTGCCACAGTGGTAACCTCCTGCTCGTAAGATTGCATCCACTTAGTAAAATAAGTCACCAATAACCATGATGTACCGGTTTCCATTGTCATTAACTGGGAAAGGTCGAGCCACGTCTATGGGAATTCTCTCGAACGCCAGTCCAACGTTATACTGTCTCATTTCCCCCCTACTTCTGGTTTGTGGGCCCTTGCTTGCAGTATATATTTCACATGTGCGACACCAATCCTCTACGTCGTGGCGAAGATGAAGCCAATAGAATCGTTTCCGTATTTTGTCAATTGTTTTATTAACACCGAGATGGCCTCCAGACGCTCCGTCATGCATGTCCTTCAAAACATTTGCTTCGGGGAACTATCAGCTGGATGACCTCGTCTATCTGCACTTTCCCAAGAACTTTTCAGCAATACGTTCTCCAAGGTTAGAGATTTGTGAAAAGTACTAGGTACAGGCCTATAGATATATTTTTAAATCAACATAAACTTAAGCCGGGACTAAGTAATTTGTCATTTAGGCGTTATGGTTATAAATTTAACTAGTCTGTGTTAAAATGGATTAAACATGTGTTGTTCAGTGTAGTATACGTACGCGTATATTTGGATGTTACGTTTAATCAGCCTGTACATACAAACGTTTGCACGAGGATACCAGTAACCCTTACGTTCTACTTAGAGAACTTTATTTTTAACTGCGGCAACTATTCGGCTCGTGCCAAGTCGTCTTTCTTTGTTTGTTTATTTATTTCATGCGAACATTAAACATCACCATTAAATGGTGTAGGTCGATCGAAAGTGCATAGATCGACGGTAAAGTATGTACCATACAGCTCAGAAATTTAAGTTATCTTTAAGAAATTCTTTTACTGTTTACAAAGTATTATACAGCTAATAATGTATTTACTGACTTAACGTAGTCTGTGTGTGTTTTTCTCAAAAGATTACGTAATTAACTGTGCCAGTGGTTTAAGAAGTAGTAATCATTAAATTTTCAGTGGTCCAAAATATGTCAGTGAACGATGTAAAGTTTAACTGCTAATTTGAGTTAATTCACCTACAGAATGAAAGCATTTGAGAAAACAGATTTTTGTGCGATCGTTTACTATGGCATTGCATACTATTTGTTTTAGAGGCTACAAATGTTCATATTTCTAAAAATAGCCTGCATAATCCGAGCCCGATTATTTACTGTACAAAATTAAAAAGACAATAATTTCCCGAAACCGAATATACTATGCAAGCGCGAATCCATACACATACAAAAATATTTGCAAGTGAAATATTTTAGGAAACATATGTGGCCCTGTAAATCCGGGATAAAAATGAACAATGGTCGTAAATGAGACGTAGATGGATCAAATGTAGATAAATGCGACATAAATCCTAGTTAAACGTTAATGGGAGTCCCGACTGAAAATGACCAAAAATTAATAAAAAATGAAAAATTGTTTTCGTCCCAAATTGTTCTATGGTTAGTTCTTTATATAAAACACAGTAAAACATTTTTCCCAAATATTTTGTAGGCAAAAACAAATTGTTTTGGAAAAAACTAGCACCTAAGCGATTTACATTTCGTTTAACAATATCAGATAATATAATTTGACACATATACGTGTATATATATATATATATATATATATATATATATATATATATATCATATTAGTACTAATTTGGAAATAAATGTTACGTGTATAAAAACATTAGATGTATTATTTATAATTAAAAAATCAGACTTGTAAAACAGCTGGTAAGTAGCAAGAAAAATTGACAAGAAAAGACTGAAACTCGCTAAAAGAAGAAAAGCAAGTAAGTACAATGAATACAGAAGAAAGAAGAAGTATGCTATGTTGAAAGAGGAAGAGAGAAGATTGGAAAAAGAGGGCCTAACATATGGACCTATGGACCAGGTGACTTTTAGTGACAACGTAAAAAGGTGAAATGTTGACTACTGAGGAGACATGATCGATAAGAAGATTGATAAGGACAGCTGTAAAGACATTTGTTCCTATAAATTATTAAAAATTGAAAATAAAATATTTTATTGTTTATTGTATTTTAGAATTTAGTATTTTAATACCCATAGAGTAATAAAAATCATATCAAGCCTTTGTATACCATAAATATTTAATTTTCCAACAAAAAGAAATATTTTTAGAAAACGCGAGTTTCCCGAAAATTCAATTTTTATGTTTTTATAAATACTTTTTAACATATCTAACAAACTATCTTACTACTCTGAAATTTTACACAGATCTTTGGAATATAATTACCTAAAAAGAACGTATTTTTATATAATTAGGGCGTATAGTTTCTTTGTAATAAATTTTTATTTTTTATAAGTGTAAAAATAAAAAAATATATTTTTACTATTTTCCTCACAAAAAAAAATTGTTTTAATTACATCCTAATAAACATACGTGTATTTTAGATAATTTTATCCCCTTCAAAATGACACCTCCCAAAAGGTCGTAGGCCTTCTAGTTTTTCTGTAATATCAATTGAAATATATTCCAAAAACGTTGCTAAGAAACGTTAAAAAATTCAATTTGTAGTACGGTACTAAAAACATTTTTTTCCAGTTTAACATCTTTTACGCTTTATTTAGTGCAACAATAAATAATAAAAATATCTGAATAAATTAAAATGTTACAAAATAAAAATTTCTGCCATTTTCATTAGGGACGTTCCTTAAGTCAATGCAGGATAATCTCACTAGTCCGACACGGGGTTTACAAGGTTTGCACGGCACTCAGTTCTGCTCACTCTAAACCAGATGTGAAGAGGAAAGAGGACCGCTGTTTTATAATTTGTTGTGTTGTTTTTTCTTGGTTATATATAAACTAATAACGCTCAGAAATGAGTATACGTGCTTTCGTTAGATTCAAAAATTAGCAGTTGTTGGAAATACTAATGTGGAATTATTCGGAGTTATAAGTTAAAACGCGCACTTTTATTACAATACTTGTAGTATATTGTTAGTGGGAGTCATAGAATAGAAAATACTACAAAAATATACAATCAAAACGGTAATCTTTTCCTCATGTGTTCTGTAGTTCCCCACACTTCAGCTCCATATGTTACAGGACTTTCCAATATTGTCTTATATTTTACTTTTTGTTTCGGGTATTAGTTGATTGCTTCATAAAGTGGACTGCACTGTCTCTACATCAGTTTCCCTTGTACTATACGGTTTTTGATTTCTGCTACACTTGCCCCGTCTTTTGTAACCATGACTGTGCGAAATGTAAAGTGAAGAGCTTTTCGTCATTGACAGCTATGCCTATGATGCGACAGTGCGTCTCCAACTTTCTAAACGTGAATTCAAGTAGTATATCTTAAATTAAGTGGGTGCTATAGCACACTTCTGTCGCAATCCTTTGGTGACTGATCTTGTTTTTTAATAGATGGCAATCCACTACCAGATGTTAGACTTCCCTGCCTATTGGGCTGTGGTCTAATATTCAAAAGTACATCTCTGCTACTGTGTGACTTTTCGACGGCTCTTGCGGTAGTCTTCATCAGAGGCGGGACTGATGCCATGATGTTAAATTTTCTAAAAGTTTGGTAATAATAAGCAAACTTAGTTTGTTACCAAACTTTTGTGACATTTAACATCAGTCCGGAAACGGTAGACAGCAGCAGAGATGCAATTTTGAGCATTAGACCACGGCCAAACAGTCCGGGAGTTGTAAACGTCTCATAGCATTGACAATGGTCGTGAAAGCCTTCGAAATTAATGTGATGATAACAAACAATAAGGGTTTGATACAAACATATTCATGTAGTGTGCTTCACAAGGAGAACTGTAGTTCCGTAGTGAGGTCAGTAACCGAATCTTATCGCTAAGCGGTGTCGCAGAATCACTTGGAAGACTTCAAGAATTGACGAAACGTATAATTACTAGTCTGATCCCTGAACTGCAGTACTCACTCAGTGTTTTGAACAAACAAATTTATTATGTAAATTTTTCAATTATGGGAAAAATTACAAAACTCCCAATTACTCTACTATTTCTTTAGTAATATAACAATTAGGGTACGTACCCAATCGTACAATGATCACTAAAAATTCTAAACAATTGGATTTGGATTACAATTCTTTTTAGCCTGACACCCTACTACATTTTCAGTTTTTTCAAATTTTGTATTTCGTATTGGGGCCTAGGTTTAACAGAATTCTGAAATTACCAAACTTAGCACTGCATTCAGGTGTTAGTAAAAATTCTTTTTAAATTGATACCCCATATGAATGTTTGCGATTTTATCATTTCCACATACTTTGTAAAGTTTGAAATTTTTAAAAATGAACACAATATTCAGATTGAGATTAAAATTCTTTTTAATTTCATACTCCACATGAGTGTTGCGAATTATTTCAATATTTACCCCTTACAGTTTTGCCTCCCGCCCCGTTTTTGTGGGGGATCAGTCTCAAAACAATGGGGTAAACGTATGGACACATATATCACGTTTTACGAAAATCGGTTAATGCGTTTAATAAGTTATCAAGAGACATACCCTCAAACAAATTGACAGAAAATGCAAAACTGTCGAGTTAAAACCTAGAACTCGCTTCGCCTGAAAACACTCAAACCCCTGATATTTGTGCGTTGGTAATGACAGAAGGTAAGTAATCATGAACATCGTGCGACCAGGTCAGATTATTGTAGGACGAGAAGCGGGGTAGTGTTGAAACGTTGCTACGACTCCTAACATCGGGAATATATGAAAGCATACGTCGTCAGCGTTTGTGTCACGAAACAGAGATAAACCAGATACTAGAGATAATAAACGGTAGTAAAGTAAAAGAAGGCGCACCCTCCGTGCGGTCGATAGCGCTGGTGTAGATCGTTGTAATACATACTCTGTTACATTAGGCGTCGAGTCCCGCAGTTTGTAGTGAGCGTTTTGTTACATTGCCGAGTTACACGCAGGCAGGCACACATCATGCCAGCTGGCGTTTAAACTAAGCGCTGTGCTACGAAGGCTCTCGGTCCGCGCACAATTCTACGCATACCCCCCCACAACCACCGCCACTGCCATCACCACAACAGCAGTATTGTCACGATGCAAAACCTGTAACCTGTATTTAGTTGGTTGACAGCAGTATATTTCCGTTAAACCAAATAAATAATAAAGGCGCTTTCCATCTAATAAAGGCGAAATATATTTCACCCTGCTCTAGCAACCCTATTCACAATATTCGTCAAACCTCGAGCAAGGGAGTCCAGAAGCTATACCGTCCCAGCTGTGCCAGAAAATTATCATACACAACGCTGATTAGTGTGACCTCATTAGATCTAACCAACTACAATCCTGTGAATCGATGTGTGAACAGAGTGTCACTCCACCAAGAAAATGTTAGAGATTAAAGCTTCGAAAGAATGTTTCAAACAATTATTTTTTCTAGAAAATGGATTAAAGAATAAACTGTGTTTTCACCTAGATATTTTGATTACTTTTACCTTGCTATTTCGACAGAAGGGCTACAGAATTTAAATTGTTCCCTCCTTCATTGGATATTTAATACGGATGTAGTGTAACAATAGAGGTGAATTAAGGTAAACTGAAAAAGTATTAAAAAAACTATTACATGTACCCACTGGTACAATAATAAGTTTATACAATCATATAGGCCTATTCTTTAAAAAGATAACAGAACAGAGTTCAATTCCTTGCTCCTTTTCACGTCAATAATTTCCTGAACTATGTGAGTCTTTAAAGCTGCATGAGATTAAATATTTAATAATGTTTGATTCATGCAGTGTCTCAGATAAATTTTAATGTGCGTGATATTGATGAAGTTCGTTCATGCCCGCTCTAAGACACTGGTAATGTTCGTTAGACACTGATTATACTTTTTAGTTATTTCACTCATATAAAAAAATTCGATTCCTCGAGGTGTTCAGCCCCTCCCTCCAGGTACGACATTGATAGCGCTTGTAGAATAAATATCACTTATGAAGGCACATTTGTCCCATAGAAGTAAGGTTATCACTGCTTTCTACTACAGAACGGAGAATGATTTCAGCTTACCGCGGTAGGAACATTATTGACAGGAGTCACGAAAAGTCACTGCTAAGAGTATTGATTTAGTGAGAAATGTTTATATTACTAGCCCTTCGTGAGTTGAGAGGCGTGTATTGGAATGCAAGTTGCATAAATTATCGTATCCTCACGACAAGCCACGCTATGTGAATATTTATGATTATTTATGTATATATTTATAGTTTATGACTTTCGCTTAGTGTAACAAAGATTCTGTCGACCTCAAAGGATTTTACAAACAACAGAATTACCGTGATGTCTTAGTTTTCTAGAATAGAACTGTATCTAGAATTGAACGTCGAGAAGGCGCAAGAACTGAGAATCATAAATTAGAACGAGCCCAGGTAACAGGGAATTATACTTTAAAGCGAGTGTCTTAAAACTTTAATAACTATATTGACTGTATTCTTACTTATGACTATGAAAGAGATATATATGACCAGTTTAGAACTATCATTCCACAGGAATAAAACTCAAATGACGTAAATCAAGTTTTACAATTTAATGGCCTTCTCGCTTGTTCTGTGTTCGTCTCGAACCTCAGAGCTTAATACGTGGTAAGTAAATGTTTATTATTGGTTACTGTTGTTCGTTGGCGACACAGAACATCAGTACGAAACTACAGACGATTATATAAAGGCGCGCCGCGGTACTAATGCAACACGGGCGAAACAGAATTTGCCCGGTGCGCGCAAGTGTGTACGGGGCTTCGAGCACGCGGCCCACATTAGCAGATGTAATGACTAGGTGACGTTTTTGTATTGGCACTGCTTTGCTGGAATTTCAGGACCCTAGCCACTCACTAGCCGCCTGATTTGTAGAAAATTGTGTGCGTCATCTTCCTATTCGACGTTTTTGTTTTTGTTTGGTAAAACAATAAGGTGTAATTACCATTGTAGTTCGCACAGCATACAAAGAAACCTCAATTTTTGCTTGTCGTACGTGGCTGATTAGGAAGACGGAATTGGACTGATGTCCTCGTCAGTTTTAGATGGTTTGTAGCGTGCGTAGGGCGTATTCGAGGGACACGAAGTTACTCCGCGCACTATCTGTAACGGGTGTTAGATACAGCCGCGACGCGCCAGAGTATACGCGGCTGTTACAGTATTATCATCCGGTTAGAAGATTTGAAGCCATCAAAATGATCAAGAAGTAAGCTCATTGTGCCGCTACAGGTAGTCGTAGTCATTAGTGTTCTGATCAGTAAGTTGGTTATTGACATTCAATTCGGACCGTGTATGGTACACCTTCTTCAGTGGCTATTTTAACCTTTGTAGCGACAACTGTCCAGTGTGTGGCTGAAGAAGACGTATGACAATGAACCACGGCCCTACTAATACCTGTAAACCAAAACAAAAGCAAGGTTTAAATTACAATCGTGACAACGTCCGAACGTATAAGTCTCTGATATTTCTTATTACAATTTCGAAACCAGTGAAGCCTTGAACTGTAGGTCCTGGAACAGTCAGAACGCAGTACATTGAGAGTGCTGCGCGCGTGTTACTACTTAATAGGCGCACAGTGTGATTATCTGATACGCTGATACATGCATATTCGAGAATGTGTCTTTCTTGCATAAATTTTAAATAAAAGTAATACCGGAAATAGGGCTCCAGGTCGCTTCCAACAGGGGTGCCCACAGGGGGGGATCATAGCGCAAGTTGCGCATTGAGAATTTTTGGGGGGGATTTTTCTGGTGTATTTTAAGGATTTTTGGGGGGATTTTTTCAAGAATAACATTTTAAATCCAACATTGATGGAAATTTTTACCGTGTTTGTGCAACAAACTAAGCTATTAGTAAAAAATTAAAGCAATTGCATATCTTTTGTTTTAACGAACTGGCGGCATAAATGTCTCTACCAGTACAACTAGTAGTAAATTTTGTTTTGGAATTTGGAAAACTGACCCTGGCAGCCTGCAGCAACATCCTGTCGATGAGTCAGAGGGTACGTGAATAATAAATCGTGAATGTAAAAATGTGTGCGTGTGCTAAGCTTGTAGACCGGCGGGCAGTGGGGGGGACTTTTCAATTGGGGGGGAGTGCTGAGACTTTTGGGGGGATTTGCGCATTAGGCCTTGGGGGGATGGGCACCCCTGGCTTCCAGATCGGAGCATCGAAGAATGGACATTTCGGTTCCAGTCGGACACAGAGCAGACGCATCCCAAAGCTGACTATGTGACCGTATCAGCTGAGGCTGTTCAGTGCGTGGTGCTAGTCATATTATCGTGTTAGTTTTTGAATGTGACGTATAATTAAAATAACGTAGCCTGAACTACATTGGACCCTTATATCTTAACCCAGTTAATTTTTTTTACGAGTCACATGCAACGCGATCTTAACAGTCGAATAAGTTATTGAAAACCAGAAAAAGCGACATCACAGGTTTTTTTAACAGTTCTCTAAAATAATCACACTTATATTACAGAAATTCTCATAATAATACAAGTAAATAATAGATAGTAGGCTATGTTTACGCAGGCAGAAAGAAAAGTCCCCAAGTTAAATATATATGCTATTTCCGTTCTTAGTTCAATCTTGATGTAAACAAACCCACGTGGTTAATCTGAAACACTATTGGTCAGGGGCGTCGAAACTTTTCACACAGTAGTGTGTTACGAGCATGTCGAGAATATCTGTATAGTCATGTGAGAGTTATCTTAAATCGGGGCACGTCGTTTGAAGATTTTCTCCTTATTACTGTATTCTGGATCCTACTGAGTTAATATGGAGTCAGTTGAAAGGATATGTTGCCGTCACAACACAACATATAAGCTACCTGATATAAAACAATTGATAGAGAAGAAGGTATATGAAACAAGGGCGGACAAATGGCGTCAGTGTATCGAGCATATAATCAAGGAAGAAGATGACAACTGGCTCACTTTACCGTCGTCGTTGTGAACAGTTGTCAATAGTAACGCTGACTTAAGTGATGATACAAGTTCCGACACAGATATGCAAGGGACTGAATTACCCTCTGATAGCAACTGATAATATACAGTAAACTGGTAATTATCACAGCTTATATTTTTGTTTTACATAAACTTCACTTGTTTGTTTTGTTGCGATTTTTAAACGGTTAACAAATGAAGCCATTATATGGAATTATAAAATATTTCACTGTCGGTCTGACACAGTCACTCAAATTTTACGTTGGTCAGTACAAGTTATTACAATTTACACGTGTTTATACAGTATCAATATTATATGTACCCTGTCTGTACTCCTTCTGTCAGAGTGACACGCCTCTAATTCAAGCAGCAAATAGCGTTTCAGATGTGCCACCCCTGTTTGTTTACGTCTGGATTAAACTAAGAATGGAAATAGTATATAACATTTTGCAATGAAATCAACATTAAACATTTATTCAGTGACTGATACCGCTCTCTAATAACACTTTCATCGCTTGAAACATGCAATTCGCAAAACTCCTTTGCCGTCGGCTGCTCGTTATAGTTTTCACTCCTGATAACGTCAGTTGTGCTGTTTAACGTTGATGAGAAAATTCTAGACCATTCAAAATTAATCGGCAGCATCAAAAATTTGCAAGCCTAAGCTGATTTTTTCTACACATTACTACAAAATTTTAGAACGATTTGTCTCCTTGCCGACCCAGCATGTAGATGGCAAGCCTCACGTGGGCCACGCGTGTTATTATTGCGCGTCGCCTTTACTCTATAAAACGCGATGTTTCAATTGATACCATAAACCGGCTACTTAGTGCGCAATCTTTAACGGATGCAGATTTGTGCGTGCACGCGCGGAAATGCGTCTTAGTTTTACTCGGAAATCCACACCCGTCACAGAGCAGTGTTAATTATTTATTGAAGTTGCAAATAAATGCTAATAAACAACTACGCCTTTGCCTTTATTCAGCTTTCACTTGGTTCCCGTCACTGCTGTATTTGCATTAGCATTGTTGCGCACTCTGGTAGGAGCGATGGGAACCGTACACGCACTGCGTTTTGTGTTTGGTATTTCCGTGTAGCGTGAACAATTTTACTTTTATTTAATTGTAGCGAAAGTCTTCTGCTTTAATTTTTAATGATTCGCATCAGTGTTGCGTGTAGATAAAATTCTGGTGACGCGCGGAATCCGTAATGATACCGAGGGGTGTGCCCTACTATGATAGTTGTGCGTCAGAGGATGAAGCGATATGGAGATAATTCTATTAATATTCAGTTTGCGGAAAGAGTGAGTATTTCAATAAATGCTTTGTGAATTAGACAAAAAATATGTTCTAAAAACAGAAATAGGTATTTGGTTACGCCCTTTCGTACGTGTCGTGGCTTATTATGACTTCAGCCACACATGTACGCCCCTAACTTTGTACACGCACATCATTAGCGGAGCATGTGTTCATCGGATATATATGTATATATATTTTTATATATATATATATATATATATTACTATAATACTTATAACTATTTTACCTCAAGATGTATTTTTTCTTTAGGGGCATGTTTCGGGAGATCCTGTTCTCCCATCTTCAACCTTCGCCATCTTGCTTCTGGTGCAGTATTTGTGTGTTGGCTTCTGGATGTTATTATGGTGGTTTGTTGGTCTTTGGTCCTTCAGTGTTGCATTATTGTGTGTGGTTGTGGTATCTGTTTTTGTATTTTGTGTATTTTCGATGTTGAGTGCTTTGAATATTGTGTCATGTTTTGTATTGATTTGTATTTGTTCTGGTATTAATTTGTTTTGTGTTTTATGTTTGTAAATCTGTAAATTTTCCCAAATGTTCATTATGGTGCCTTTGTGTGGTATATGTTTTATTAGTGTTACATTGGTTATGTCTGGGAATTCATGTCCTGTGTTTATTGCATGTGTGGCTAAATTGGATTTATATATGTTTGGTTTTTTGTATGCATTTAGGTGTTCAAAATAACGTTTTTTCAGCTGTTTTTTTGTTTGTCCTATATAAAACGTTATTTTGAACACCTAAATGCATACAAAAAACCAAACATATATAAATCCAATTTAGCCACACATGCAATAAACACAGGACATGAATTCCCAGACATAACCAATGTAACACTAATAAAACATATACCACACAAAGGCACCATAATGAACATTTGGGAAAATTTACAGATTTACAAACATAAAACACAAAACAAATTAATACCAGAACAAATACAAATCAGTACAAAACATGACACAATATTCAAAGCACTCAACATCGAAAATACACAAAATACAAAAACAGATACCACAACCACACACAATAATGCAACACTGAAGGACCAAAGACCAACAAACCACCATAATAACATCCAGAAGCCAACACACAAATACTGCACCAGAAGCAAGATGGCGAAGGTTGAAGATGGGAGAACAGGATCTCCCGAAACATGTCCCTAAAGAAAAAATACATCTTGAGGTAAAATAGTTATAAGTATTATAGTATTATATACATCAAGAAACGGACTGTAGCAGAAAGTGATTGAAATATATATATATATATATATATATATACATCATTTTCTATATAAGTAACTCGACGTGTTTTGCAGTAATTATATAATTTGTGATGTTATTCAATTTGTTTCTTCTGCAAGTACAAATTGAATAACATCACAAATTATATATATATATATATATATATATATATATATATATATTGTAACGATACAATTAAGCCAAATCTCGTACCAGTGATAAAAAAGATAATTCTTGATATAAAATTACTTCATATGAAATAAAATGTGTAAAAAATGATTAAAATGTAAATACTTTGACAAGACGTACAACGATATTACCCAACCCAAGTGATTGAGCCGAAAACACAGACATAAAGAAGGGAACCACGTAACATACTTATTAAAATGTAAATATTTTGGCATGATTGAGCCGAAAACACAAACATAAAGAAGGGAACCACGTAACATACTTAAGAAAAATATGATAGACAAAACAATGATGAACACAGAACTAAAGAAGAACCAGGAGAAGAGGACAGATCCATACAAATAAACAGAATTTAAACCAGAAGAGAAGAAGAGGAGAACCGAACCGGATTGAAGAAGAAGAAGAGGAAGAATGAAGAGGAGACAGATAAAACCCAAGGGGAAACTAACACACATATATAAAAGGGAAAGATTGTATGTTTAGAGATAGAATACGGTCAATAAACCTTGAATAATTATATATTAATGAAACCAATGTTATTATTAGCATTAATTTAACATATGTACCCATTTTTAAGACAATACAATTGTAAAGCAATGTAGTATAGGAAAAGTACACTAACCCTGTCAGAAAGGTTAGATTCAACCAAAACACAACTAGCCTAATATTGTTTATAGTAAATATAATACTAAAACAAAATAGTGAGAAATGGTAGGAGAAAGTATAGGGATTACCCATTAAATAACACTAATTACAAAACAGTGAACCAAAGTGAAGTGCTTTAGTGAAGTGTAAATGCCCTAAAAAATAGTGAAAGTGGATGTGAAACATTCAAAATAGAATGCTAAGTAAATAAACACTCTGTAAAACATTGATAAACCACCAATGATTGGAGTGAAATTATAATTAGTTATATACCTAGAAGTAATTAAAAATAGTATTTAAAATTAAGATTAAGGAAGCTTGTAATAATATTCAGGGAGAAAGTCCAGTACAATAACTTGTGTTAACATTGCATGATAGGATAGAAGTAAAGTTTGTTATTAAAGATTAAAATTATAAAAGAATACAACACCCCATGTTGAAAGGGGAATTAACCTTCATAATATTAGAGAAAGTGACAATGTTTATCACCCTAGTTTATAAGACAAGAAAGAAATCAATGTTAGTACTAAGAATAATTTATGACTTGTAAAGAATAGTTGATTCAATATTAAAAAAGGAATATGGCTGAAAGGGGACTTACAGTCCATAAACCTAACTATTATATTTTAAATGAAGAGTAATGAAAATGTATTTTGAATAGTAATTAAAACACAAACAAATAAGTGAAGCCCATCAGGCTGAATTCAGAATGTAATTCAAAAAGGAAATACACTAGAAAACAATCATGGCTGTTTGTAACTATGAAAACAGTTAACTGCCAAAGACATTCAAATGCAAATTGTATCAATTTCACAAAAAATCTGACTAATCTAAGAACAGTGAATGGACAGTAATTATATATATCAGTTATTTCAACACAGAAATATTATTGTAATAATTTAATTCAAGAAAGAAATGTTATTTATTAAATGTCAAATAATTAGACTATAGTTAAAGTGTAACAGAATATGACCTTATGAGGTATCATTGTAAACTTTGAAAGGAAAGAAAAATAATAGTGATGTCATTTATTATCCCAAAGGAATTATAAGGGAATAAAATCATTAGGAAAATACTTAATAAATTTGAATAAAAATTCAAATATTTCTAACAATGTATGTAAGGAGTAATTAACCAAGCATTGAATTATTGGTTACTATGACAACGAGACGTTTGAGGGCTTATTTTTCCGTTAAATTTTATAGACGCTGAAGAAACGAAGCGTGGTACGCCACACGAAAAATTGGACAAACTAAAACTTAATTTAAACAGTTACAACAAGTCGAATTAGTGAACCAAGATAACCCAATGTGAAGAGACGTCGATCTATACAGAATTCACGATGTCCAGGAACCAAATTAAATAAATTAATTAGAGAAAAACCCAAGACCAGATTGAGAAAGATGTTAGAAGTTTAAAACCAGCCCAAATTTGAAGAATATCCAACTATCCTGATGAAGACGCTTCAACGTGATATGAACTGATAAGTACCGAATAATTTCTTACTCCCAAAAACCCCAAATTACTTAAATTATTTTCAAATGATAAAATTTCTCACTATTTAAAAGTAGTATTTTCTTTCAAAGGTAAAGGCATAATTTACTTACATTAAAAAACATTTATAAAGATAACCTTATTTGTGAACATAACTACTGTAACAGAAATACGACACTACTGAACAAATTGTACAAACACATTATAAATCCTAAGTACGTATAAGGTGTAGTAGTGTACTTTCTTTGCATGTAATCAACGTTTATGTCTATTTTCATGATCAAAAGAACTCCAGATTTTAAAAACATGGTAATTTGTCAAAAGTAACTGAACGATAGTGTTTTGAAATCAATTTTGCCAACCTGGGATATTTGTGTTTCAAGCTCTAAGCCGGAGCATAATATTATAAATTTGTTTATGATTCATTTGTCATATTTATTGATAATTAAATGTGTATTAAAAAACGCAGTACAGAACATTACTATCTTGTTATTTCATAGGATTTTTGTAGAATATATGTGTGTTAGCGAAGTTTTAAGTCATAGCCAACTAGCGCTTATCACGAGTGGCCGAGTCGACAACCTGTGTAGCAGCGGGAATAATTCGAACGCCACAGCTGTCCATGCTAATACCACGCATTACCTTAAAAATTAGATGTTTTAATTGTTTTAACAAAAACAATTTGGCGCCACCCGGGAATCGTAATCCCTATGAATTAACAGGTAGGTTGTACTGGTGACATTGACAACGCTACGGACTCCAGTAGTGACGTCGATTTATGTAACAACCAGTGTGAGGCAAACACACTACATTCACACTAATACACAAAATAAACAAGTGTGATACATTTTAACAGGTACGACCTCTATTTATTGTTACATATTGGCTTCCATCGCGGGGCTTGAACAAGGGCGCAACCCTAAATTTTATTGTTACATATTGACGAACCCAACGAGGGGCTTTAAGAAAGAAGGACGTACACACCCTAAAAATTTTATTGTTACAATATATATATACATATATATATATATATATATATATATAATATCTTCAAATAAGTACACTATAAGTAGGTTTGTTTTCACCTGACGCACGTTTCAGTTACGTTAGCGAAACATTCAATTACAATTCAAACAAACCTCTAAGATACAGAATAATTTCTCTGAAACGTGCGTCAGGTGAAAATAAACCTACTTGCAGTGTATTTATTTGAAGATATTATATAGGAGACCTGTAGGAAACTCAACGAGTTATAAAGGATATATAACGAGTTATATATATATTTATATTTATTTATGATTACGAGGTATTTTTTGTGTACTGTGCGTAAAACAATATGCAGAATGAGGTTGGAACACTTGCTCGGAGTGACACTTGATCGGAATGTACGTGTGTTATCAACGAGTTGATAAAACACACCCGCGCAAACACACACACGGTACAGGTACAGGTCTATACCAAATAAACAAGTAATTTGTCTACTTTATTCTTTCAGTCCTATTTGGTTAATGTATAGAGAAAGTTCGAATCTTACTGGCCGAACAATTCTGATTCTGATTTTTTCACAAATGTTTATAATACAGATAATAATGGCTCCCATGTATACCACCGAAGTAGCTTAGGAGTAGGCAGGGTAGGCTGCCTAATGTTTATATAATGCTAAATTCTATTCTAGGTGTGCATGCTTCTTTATCTGCGATATTTTAGTATCGCGGCCTGTATTATCAGTTTAAATTATAATAGTTTTAAACTTTATTGACGCGAAGACTATAAGAATAAATACTGGAGAAAGATGTGTGCTAGATTTTTATTTTAATTATTTATTATGTTATTATTATTATTTAAGGAAATATTTAGCTACAGTGATCCGTTTCTAGAGAACACTATGGAAATGTAGTCAATTGTAGTACCCGGAAACCTTTCTTGCGTTTTTTTAATTATCTTTTTGTTTTCTCTAATAGTTTGATATACAGAGCCAAGAGTCATTTATTGAATATTTACAGTTTGTTTATTGCACAATACTTACAATTTATATGAATTTTTCAGACATGGTTTTTCTGCAATTTGTGGATATAAGCTAAATTTTTAAGTTTTCCAAAACCTTCAAATTTTTTAAAAGCTTTAGAAATGAGTTGATTATGTTCACAAAAAAGGGTTTTCTCTTCTCTTTTTTCAAGGATAAGGGATATTCTGTCAAGTGTGTGACCGTAGTACTCAGCGTCTTTTCGGCGTGCGTTGATCAGTAGGCCTAAGTAAAGTTAAAAGAGAATTAATGAAAAATTATAAAAGATACATCAGTAAGCAAAAATTTCACGATATCACAACATGGAAAGAATATTATTTTGTAAATTAAATGGTTTGACGACAGAAGCAGGCTAGAAGTTAACATATTAGTTATATATAGGATTCTTCATGTTTCCAATTTTCAAATTGATTGATAGTATGTTGTAGGAATGTTTCTGAAAAGAAGCAAATTCTAAAAATTGCTAGTGTACCTGAAAAATACCAGAAGCCTTCCTGATAGGTGAAGCCTTCAATATCAGAAGCATCAAAATTATACTAATATTTTGTGTGTGTGTGTGTGTGTGTGTGTGTGTGTGTGTGTGTGTGTGTGTGTGTGTGTGTGTGTGTGATAATATGCATAGGCTAATAACAAAAAATAATAGTAGCAATCAACTCATAATAATAACAAATAATAATGATGCTTTTAATGTTAATACAAATAATTTTAATAAAATAATGCATATAATTAAGTAAATTATACAAATATAATGCAACATGATATAATAATTATATTTAATTGTAATTAATATAATTAATAATGTAAATAAAAATATACAATTTCTGGGATGTAGGCGCTGTGAATTTGGACAGGCTAACTAAAAGAACTACAAACATCAGTTGTTTCCAAATGATGTTGAATGTCGTCAATAAGAACGTTCTTTTTTTTTTTTAATTAGCTGTTAGTGAAATAAAGGACTCATTGTTGAGCAAATGTACACAGGTTGCTCACGGAACAGTTTTTAAAATTCATCGTTGGCTTCTGTACAAATGTGACTGCTCAATACAATAATACTACATTCCTTGGAATCATTACGAATTTCCTGGAACCATTGTTTCTCCGAGCAAATGTCACTATATTCGATTTCCGAGCAAGTGTCACAAATTCATGCAGGATGGGTATTCTATCATCAGGATTATGAGATAACGTTTTTAACTCGAAACAAAAACATTTTTCAACGAGCCATTGAAACTTTTCTCCTGCTAAATATGTCTGCTAAACATTTCAGAGTGCCAAACGTATCTTGGATATCGTAGCTTGTGCCGTACTTTGTTCGGCGCTCGGTTAAAATGCGAAGCTCGGTTGCATGGGCGTGTATCTTTTCTTTTAAAAACTGGCGCGTTCTCGACGTCATTCAATGCTTGGGTATCGCGCGTCGTCGCTGTGTGTACGTAACCCGCTTGTTAGAAGCAGTGACGAATATTTGGTTGGCCGGCCTAGCTGTTGTGCGCAGTAACCTGCATAGAAGCGTAGTTTCGTGGGTGGAAATTGCGATGTAATCTGTCTCATTTCTGTTCCAACCCTCACCGAGGAAATTTCTCTGGTCTCGATTGACGGCATCCGATCTGTTCTGCCTGGTTGAAAAACTCCACTATGACAAGATAGATTAAAGCAAGCTCCAGGTGCTCGACCAATGGCGAGATGGGTGTCGGGGTTGGCCGAACATCTGTCAACCCCTTGTGCAGGGAAGCTACATGAGCCGTGAGATGCCGTCAGTTGGGACACAGACACACACACTTGGAGAAATTCTGCCCCCAGGAGTTATCAGTTCAAGCTACAAGCTACATCCTAGCCACAGGGCCACCTGGTTACATTGGACTATCCAGGTGTGATCTTTCTATATTTAAATTTACCAATATCATCTACCACAATACTGTGTATCGGCAGACGCTCTCGGAAACAGACTTATAATACCCCACATTTAACTTGCACAAGATCTGCAAACACACATGTTAAGTTTTGTGCCTGCATGTTCGGACACTGGATACAACTAAGCACCTTATGTAACATTTTACAACATTCTTATACTGTGTAAGGGAATTGCACATACACATGTACCTAGATGAACAGCTCTAAGTTTTCCCAATTTTTTTAAATATTCTATGTATCTGAGCATTGGTTATGTCCTGCATAATCCCGTCCTGCCATGTGGGCATAATTCAGGACTTTGGGGGTGTCTGACTTTCGTTCATGTGTTGTGGCTTTAACTATGATTATGACGTAGTTCTCGGAGTTTTTGATTCAAAATTGTTGATGATGTATTAACTTATAAATTTCAAGTCATCTTGTTCTGTTGGGGGCAAATCAGTTTCTTGTGATTATATGAATTCTTACCCTAGATGTGACACTAACTGTGTGAATTTCAAAGCTTGGTTTTGTTTGTAAAAATATATATATAATGCGAAGGGTTATTGCGAGAGGGTTGGTGCAGGAATTGGGTGTGTGTTATATGTATTATGTATGTGTTTATGTGTAATTTTCAAAAGGGGGAATATGATAATATTAATGATGTTATAGCACATGTGCTGAAAGAATTGTACAAAGAGCTAGCAAATTTAACATTAAACTTCAAATATCAAATATTAAATACTATAATGTTTATCTTTGACGTAGTGTTGCAGCCATTCTTTTACAAGCCACTGAATTAAGCAGTCACTCATAATATTATGCTGTTGTATAATAAATGTATGTATGTAATGATGTATGCCAGTCAATTTTTTTTAATTAAGGGGATTATGGATATCACTTAGTTGATTATTGTCAATCATTTATCAGTCGGTAATGCAGTGATGTATAACATAGAGATGTAAATGTATTTCAATTTTACTCAGTGGCAATTATTCAATTATACCTTGTTATATCATGTATGTGACTGGACGCCAATTAAATTTTGCACTTGTTATTGTTAATAGAGTTTTTCATTTGCAAGTCCTGTCATCCATCCAGTGGACATGTCTGAAATTGTAGCTTGGGTCTTTGCACACTTTATGCTTCCTCTAGGTTCATCACCTAGTTTTAAATATTATGAAAATCTTATTGCCTACAGAGCTGAAGATATCGTTATTAATTTAACATAGATACTGTTGTGAGGATCACACGGATTACGATATTAAAACTGACTGAATTATTGAACGCTGGAGAAATCAATAGTCACACATTTTATTTACACATCTCCGTATTTTATGAATAAAAACATTATGTTGCATCAGTTCTTATGTTTATACAATTATCTGATCTCTGATCATATATTTTAATATATACACTATATAACACACACACACACACACATATCAAGTTTGATCCATGCATAGGTTGGTAAACCTGATCATATAGATTTAATATACATTATAACACGCGACAAATTTGAACTCGTGCAAAGGTTGGTAACTCTGATCATATATTTTAATATATACACTATAATGCATCAAGTTGGAACCACCCCACCCACCACCACCCCCTGATATGCAAATCAGCTTTATTAAAAAAATAAAAAATTATATTCAGGGATGCTAGTGGTCCATTGAACCCCTCCCCACCCCCTTGATATGCAAATCAATTTAATTAAAAAAATAAAAAATCAAATAAAAAAATAAAAAAATTTATTCGCGGAAATTCGCGGATGCTGTGGTCCATTGGATGCTGCGGGTCCAGCGGTGGTGGGGAGAGCGTGGGAAAAAATCTTGGACCGTGGGAAAGCGGCATTCCTTTGTGAGCCAGAACCGGCATTTTCCCCCTATTGTCATTTGTATAAGCAGTCACAGTAACTCGTGGCGTATAACGTTTACAAGAAAGCTGGACGATGTTCTACATCTGTCGTGTTATGCCAGGAATATGGAAACATTACATCGTTCTGCAATACGTGACAAGCTTGTCACTCATGTTTTTTGTGTGCTGTGTCGGTATCACTATAGGATGTTGTTGACAGCTAAATAACCTGTAGTACCGATATTGTTCACACTGTGAATTGTCTGTATTTGAAAAAGTGCTAATAATTATAGGTTTATATAGGAATATAGCAAATATTTTAAAATTTTCAAAATTTATAAAAATTAGTGTTTTTTTACTTCCATGTTCCGTACGGAAATGGAAGATGGTGATCGCGAAAAAAGTCGTGTTCGAAATAAGGGCTGATTCTGATTGTACTACCCTCAAAACATGAAGAAAAGTCATTTTCCGAAAAGTATCTGTGTGTAGAATTTGTTCTATGGCGAACGATAACTGCTGCAAATTCAAATAGAATCAAATAATTTTTTGCATATGTGCCCGAGTTGTAGTGGACTCGAGGTCTGTTGATTTTGGTGAAGATCGGTTAAGGGGAAGGGGTAGTGTTTACGTGCAACGTTTTACGTTTTAACAAGAATAAAGTACGTTATTGTGATAAATAAAGTATCCTGAAAAGAAGATCATAATAATCCACTATAATTAAACTCGACTGCAACACCTTTAAAAGAAACTCTTTTATATTAGCTATCGAATTCTAATAATAATACGTGCCAATTATAATAAACTCTAATTGGTCGTTAATGAAATTTACTTGCTTTTGGTTAATTTTAATTATATTGATTAATTGACAACGAACATAGTCATCTATATTCTAACTGCTGCCTGGATTTTGTTGGGCGCCAGAGATAATTATTAATCTCAGGGGTTATTGTTAAATAAAATGTGTGACTATTGATTTCTCCAGCGTTCAATAATTCAGTCAGTTTTAATATCGTAATCCGTGTGATCCTCACAACAGTATCTATGTCAAATTAATAACGATATCTTCAGCTCTGTAGGCAATAAGATTTTCAGTGAGGCGTTTGAAAGCAGCGTGTCGTCCTCCAGGAAAAAAGTCATCCAACTTATGTAACTACCGGACAACGGTTGACGCAGGCGTCAACGTCAAGCCGAAATATAAACTACAACAAAACAAACAGACTTATCACTGTTGCACACCACTATAGAAAAATTATTCCGATTAGCGCTTTCAAGCTTCACAGCTCATCATCAGATCGGAAATCAGATCGCGTTTCCGACCTGACGATGAGCTGTGAAGCTTGAAAGCGCTGATCGGAATAATTTTTCTACAGTGGTGGGCAACACTGATAATTCTGTTTGTGATTATAGGTACTAACACAACTTTCTTAATTATACAACAAAACAGGTAAAACAATAACCGCAATTTTGACGATATGTATGAACCTGCACTACAAGTATATTAGACTACATATGGCATCATAGGCTGCCTGTTTAAAATAATCTGTCAGTGATTCCCAACCTGTTTGGCTTCTCAGTGCCACCTTCAAAATTGTTTAAAATAATAAATCCTATTAGCTTCAGCGTGTATTTTTGCAGTTCAACCTTGAACGTCCGAACTATACGAATCCGAACTCGCCTACGAAATTACCATGCACTACATACCACTCGAACGAAGGATAGTTTTACCAAACAACGATATAGCCTGCTTTACAAAACGTAGAACAGCAGACTAGGCGGCGCTAAGTGAAAAGAAATCGGCAGGCTATACACGATGACGAAATGAAATTTCCACGACTGACAAAAGGCTGAACGAGAAATACAACCGCGAGAGGTCACGCGTAGAATCCATCAATCATCTGAAAGGTGATTCCACGCTATTAAGAGGTTTCGTCCCCATTTATCGTACTATTCGCTGAGTATTGTACAGTGTGTATCGTTAAAAAGCCAGCCCCTGCTTTGTTTACACGGTAGTCGACGGTAATGGATCATGAGGATAAGCGTTGCGATTTCAAAAAAAAAGTCCAGCGCTGTCCATACTAAAAACGGTTGACTGTCACATCGAATTAATACGACTTGAAACAAGTACACTCACCAATGGCCACCCGAACACCAAAGAGACACATGGTATAGAGGCGTATCAACTAACGTGTTTAAACAAATGGTAAGCTATTTATAGATAATTTTCACTGAAGTCAACTTCGTACCTGTCTTATGTTTTGGCCTGAAAATGTGTTTCCATAATTGTCTATATCTTCTAGACGATGAACCACTTATACCGAAGCCTCGAGACAATAAACTACTCAAACAAATGTCGGAGGTAGGCCTGTATAATTATACTTTAAAAATTACACCGTACGGTGAAGTATGTCATTTGCTCCAAGACAAGAATCGAACGTTCAAAGCTTGAATTAACAAAACTGTATTGAAAAAACGACTGGTGTCGTTTCCAGAAGACTGTCCGTGGGTTCTTCAACTGTGTAGAATTCACTAATCAGATGAAAATATAATGTGTTTTGAAACTTAATGAAAACTGATTTTTGATTTGAGATTATTTTTATTGATTTTTCTTATTTTTCTTCTTCTTCTTCTTCTTCTTCTTCTCCTCCTCCTCCTTATCTTCTTCTTTCACTTCACCGATACAACAGTTACAGGTAGCTGACAGTTGACAAGATGGACTACTGTTGTGCAAGTCTACATTTCGTCTAAATTTATTTGTTTTCATGCTGGTGAGGAATTGCATCAAGCAATTCCAAAATGGGGCACAGGAGAACACGCAAACTATTCAGTCCGATTCTTATAGGCCTACTTATCTTCAGTCGTAAGGACTGTCTGTCACTACCTTGTATTAGCTGCTCAGGACGAATCGTCGAATTGAAGGTACGGAGCTGAGTTGGAGATGCTACGCGATTAGTTCATCGAAAGCAACCTAGATAAGCATCTCAGCCGTCCGACTAATCATGAGAAAGAAATGGCATAATACCGAAAATACACGTATTTTCAAATACTAAGAGAAAGAGCGAGAAACTTTCTTTTCGTTCTTGAACGTATTCAACTGCCAAGGAAAAATCTGAATTTTCGAACAGAACAACACAAGGAAAACTCAAAAGTACATTTTGCCGAACCAGAATGTATTAAAACAGTTGAATTCAATTCTTCAGAACAGACATACGACCGGAAATAGGCTACTAATAAAAAAAAAAGTAAACAATACCATGATATGCGGTATATTTATTTAAGGTTCCAGAAAATGGATAATAAATACAAAGAATAAAAGCAAAATTACTGCACCAGAGCTGGACTTCATGAAAAGTAACTGTACATATAAAATCTGAATAACGAACTGCATTAGGAAGGAGAACTAAACAGCTTACAGATGGGCAATCTGTGGCGTTACTCAGTCGCTGTCCCTGCCAGTGGCTCGTGTGAATTGGTTCACTCCAGAGACGGGCCAATATTCATTTGCTTACTAATGGAAAATTGCTTTATTTACTTCTTACATCAGTTTAAACATGAACTCTGACGAAGAAGTTCTTCTCCTTGCTCTTCTTGTACGAAGACGTCGCCGTCATAAGGCAACGTCGATTCTGGATGCATCAGATAACGTGTGAACGGTTGGTAGAGGGACAGTTTTATGATCTAAAAGCGGACGCTGCGAAGTTATCCGCTTCTGCCTGCCACAGACGCATGCAACTAACGCTCGTGTGAAAGGGTAAAATTTAATACTATGGAAAATACGAGCACGCTACACAGAGTGGCCCGTCTGTAGCCGCCGTACGAACTAAAGCAAAAACACGAAAAGATAGAGGTGACGTGGTACGGACGTGTCAAAGAGCGGATATAAACAGAACAGACGGATATCAAGTGGAACTTACTGGAAGAAAAACAAGAGGTATACCTAGGATTTCATGAACGGATGGAGTAGACAAAGCTATAGGAAAACTGAACAGTCGGAATGGAGGCTGGAAAGACAATGGGGCACATGGAAGCAGTGGTCGAGACTGTGAAAACGCTGCAGAGCGGCAACTATAGATATCCTAGAGTTTGTATGGGGGGGATTTATTTATACAGTACCGCCTAGTCAGGTCGACCAGGAATTTGGAAAAATTCTTCAGTAAAATAATTACAGTGGAACCTCGATAACACGAATCTCAAGGGGATTATAAAAAAAATCGTGTTATCGAGGAATTCGTCAAAACGAGGTTCGTGTTATCAAGGCTAAGATAACAAAAGTTCGTGTTCTCAAGGTCCTACTTCATTCGGCTTACTTAGCTCGCTGCCGTGGGTAATTCGTCTTATAGAGGTCAAATTCGAGCTATAGGGGTTCTGTTAAGTACAAATTCTTGTTATGAAGGTTAATTAGTACAGTATTTTGATCTCTAATCAACGAAAATTCGGCTTATCAAGGTTTTTAGCTAAGGAATTTCGGGTTATAGAGGTACTTTTAACATTGAGTGTTATGCGACATTCAAGGGGATTGGAAAAAATTCGTTTTATCAAGGAATTCGTGTTATTGAGGTTCGTAGTATCGAGGTGTCACTGTATATAGTTAAAGCACACGAAGCGTTGTAAACAAACACATTACGGCACATCGCTGCATACGTTACACGTTAATTACAGATTAACGCACAGGTAATGACACGTAAATAACGTCTAATCACGCACAATAGTCGTCCCAACAACACACTAAATCGCACAAACCACACAATCATCGTTATCGCAAAACAGCATTATATATTTGATAGTAAATACTAATTTTAAAACGCCATAAACATCGTGATTACTATGTTTTTATGTCAAAGAACAAAATTATTTGTCAGGGACACTCATTATTCCGACGTCACTTAATGACGTATACAACTGGGGTGAGGACAGTCTCTCTATCGTCTTATTCACTTCATATACAGTAGAAGCCCGATATAGCGCGGTTGTCGGGTGACATACTTTCCCCCGCGTTATAGGCGTAACCACGGTATATCGGAAGGTGACCTGTACAGTGACAAATGATGGGGAGGGAGGACCGGGAAAAAGGCTACAGCATAATGCACTACTATATACTGTACGTAAATTACGTCACCAAATGTAGAAATAAAAAATAAGAAAACGTATAATGTGCATAAACTGCCATACTCTCCTGTTCTGGCGATATTGCTTGGCTATCGCAGCATTCTTTCGTTTCTTGTTTTGAAACACGCAAATTTTCTCATCTTCAATTGTATTTGATGAGAACGGAGTATTCATCAAGAATTCATTTAATTCTTCACGATCCCTGTCTTTGCGTTGTCGTTGACGCAAGCGTCGCACACGTTCAGTGGAAGACATCACAACGACTAACACTGATCAATATAATATTTGCCTGCCACGAACGATATATTTTCTCTCATACATGATTTACATTAAAATGAAAAAATTATAATTTTATTGCCTGGCAACAAAATTATTTTATTTTTAACAATTACCATTGTTTGAAAAAGTTTAAATGAATTTTCAAGTACTTTACTGTTGTTAAAACGTAAAAGGTTGCAGGTAAACTACCCCTTCCCCTTAACCGATCTCCACCAAAATCAAAAGGCCTTGAGTTCTCTACAATTCAGGGGTGTATGCAAACCATTATTTGATTCTGTTTGAATATGCGGCAGTTACCGTTCATCATAGAAAAAATTACCCTTGTTAAAACATAAAACGTTGCAGGTAAAATACCCCTTTCCCTCAACCGATCTTCACCAAAAAAAATAGGTAGTGAGTACTCTACAATTCAGGGCTGTACGAAAAAATTATTTGTTCTGTTTGAATTTGCGGCAGTTATCGTTTGCCATAGAAAAAAATCTACAGACACACAGACACACACACAGACACTTTTCTAAAAACGACTTTTTTCATATTTTGAGTGTAGTACAATCAGAATCTGCAATAATCCCAAACACGATTTTTTTTGCCATCACCATACTTCAATTTCCTTAAGGAATATGGAAGTAAATATCGGTATGGAGAACCATACATGACTTCCATGTTCTAAGATTTATATTTAAAATCATATTAGGAATGAAATATTTCCATAGAAACTACGTCTTTCTACTTATTGCTTCAGCATTAACCACAGTACTGTGGTCACTAACGTATACCACCTCACGTTTTCGCACTCGATTTTCACCGATGATGGCAGTCGATGGCACTGCCGAAAAGTCTGGTTTTGCAGAAAACATTGGACTACGGCTAAAGAGTCCGGGAAGCAATTTTAACAAAAAACTACTTCTTTGTTGCCGATAACTCCACCTTCAACTATAATGTTTAATAATAGAAAATTACCCCCACCCCGTTCACCTAACCTCTTCATTTATAGATATTTCGTCTACGTTTCTACAGTGGATTACTATGAGCTTCTTATCAGGATACTTTATTTATAAAAATTAAGTACTTTACTCTTGTTAAATCATAAAATGTTTAAGGTAAACTACCCCTTTCTCTTAACCGATCTTCTCCAAAATCAATAGACCTTCCGTCCTCTACAATTCAGGGAAGCATGCAAAAAAATATTTGATTCTGTTTGAATGTGCGGCAGTTATCGTTCGTCATGGAAACATTTCTCTTGTTACAACATAAAATGTTGCAGGTAAACTAACCCTTTCCCTTAACCGATCTTCACCAAAATCAACAGACCTTGAGTTCTCTAAAAAGGTATGCAAAAACCTAGTTGATTCTGTTTGAATTTACGGCAGTTATCGTTCGTCATATAAAAAATTACCCTTGTTAAAACATAAAATGTTGCTGGTAAACTACCCCTTTCCCTTAACCGATCTTCACCAACACCAATAGGTATTGAGAACTCTACAATACAGGGCTGTATGCAAAACATCATTTGATTCTGTGTGAATTTGCGGCTGTTATCGTTTACCATAGAAAAAAATTACCCTTGATAAAAAACCGTTGCAGGTAAATTACCCCTTTGCCTTAACCGATCTTCACCAAAAACCACAGGTCTTGGGTACTCTACAATTCAGGCCTGTATGCAAACAATTATTTGATTCTGTTTGAATTTGTGGCTCTTATCGTTTGCCATAGAAAACACCCTTGATAAAACATAAAACGTTGCTGGTAAACTACCCTATTCCATTAACCGATCTTCACCAAAAACAATAGGTCTTGAGAACTCTACAATTCAGGGCTGTATGCAAAACATTATTTGATTCTCGTTGAATTTACGGCAGTTATCGTTCGTCATAGAAAAAATACCCTTGTTAAAACATAAAACGTTGCAGGTAAACTACCCCTTTCCCTTAACCGATCTTCAACAAAATCAACAGACCTTGAGTTCTGTATAATTCAAACAGGTATGCAGAAGAGTAGTTGATTCTGTTTTAATGTACGGCAGTTATCGTTCGTCAAAAAAAAAATTACCCTTGATAAAACATAAAATGTTGCAGGTAAACTACCCTATTCCCTTAACCGATCTTCAACAAAACCAACAGGTCTTGAGAACTCTACATTTCAGGGCTGTGTGCAAAATATTATATGATTCTGTTTGAATTTGCGGCTGTTATCGTTTGCCATATAAAATACCCTTGATAAAACAAAAAACGTGGCAGGTAAACTACCCCTTTCCCTTAACCGATCTTCACCAAAAACAATAGGTCTTTACTACTCAAGAAATCAGGGCTGTATGCAAAAAATTATTTGATTCTGTTTGAATTTGCGGCTCTTATTCTTTGCCATAGAAATACCCTTTTAAAACATAAAACGTTGCAGGTAAACTACCCCTTTCCCTTAACCGATCTTTACCAAAATCAACAGATCTTGAGAACTCTACAATTAAGGGCTGTATGCCAAACATCATTTGATTCTGTTTGAATTTGCGGCTGTTATCGTTTACCATAGAAAAAAAAATTGCCATCACCATACTTCCATTTCCTTAAGGAACATGCAAGTAAAAATTACCCTTGATAAAAAACCGTTGCAGGTAAACTACCCCTTTCCCTTAACCGATCTTCACCAAAAACGATAGGTCTTGAGAACTCTACAATTCAGGGCTGTATGCAAAATATTATATGTTTCTGTTTGAATTTGCGGCTGTTATCGTGTGCCATACAAAATACCCTTGATAAAACAAAAAACGTGGGAGGTAAACTACCCCTTTCCCTTAAACGATCTTCTCCAAAAACAATAGGTCTTTACTACTCAAGAAATCAGGACTGTATGCAAAAACTTATTTGATTCTGTTTGAATTTGCGGCTCTTATTCTTTGCCATAGAAAATACCCTTTTAAAACATAAAACGTTGCAGGTAAACTACCCCTTTCCCTTAACCGATCTTTACCAAAATCAACAGATCTTGAGAACTCTACAATTAAGGGCTGTATGCCAAACAGTATTTGATTCTGTTTGAATTTGCGGCTGTTATCGTTTGCCAAACAAACAAAATTACCCTTGATAAAAAAAAACCGTTGCAGGTAAACTACCCCTTTCCCTCAACCGATCTTCACCAAAAACAATAGGTCGTGAGTACTCTACAAATCAGGGCTGTATACAAAAAATTATTTGATTCTGTTTGAATTTGCGGCTGTTATCGTTTGCCATAGAAAAAAATCTAAGACACACAGACAGACACACACACAGACACTTTTCGAAAAACGACTTTTTTCATGTTTTGAGTGTAGTACAATCAGAATCTGAAATAATCTCGAACACGATTTTTTTTGCCATCACCATACTTCCGTTTCCTTAAGGAACATGGAAGTAAAAATTACCCTTGATAAAAAAAAACTGTTGCAGGTAAACTACCCTTTCCCTCAACCGATCTTCACCAAAAACAATAGGTCGTGAGTACTCTAAAAATCAGGGCTGTACGCAAAAAATTATTTGATTCTGTTTGAATTTGCGGCTGTAATCGTTTGCCATAGAAAAAAAATCTACAGACACACAGACAGACAGACACACACACAGACACTTTTCGAAAAACGACTTTTTTTCATGTTTTGAGTGTAGTACAATCAGAATCTGCAATAATCTCGAACACGATTTTTTTTGCCATCACCATAGTTCCATTTCCTTAAGGAATATGGAAGTAAAATTCATTGAGTATTTCACACAATTGTGCACAATATGTGCATGGCAATTTCCTTTAATCAGATGTGGAACTGTATCTTCTATGTTTTTGTACAGAGAGTGGTGAATGCCAAAGTTGGCATTAGTATTATCCGCACTTAAACCAGACACTCTATTGAATGAAAGATTTAAGTCAGATAATGATTTTTCAATAGCTTCGAACATGTCGTTGGCTGATTCCTTGGAATTTTCATAAAAGTCTATAAGTTTATTGTGGATGCCATGTTCCGTATTAAAATATTGTGTTACCAAGGGGAATAGTGTAATGTTTTTTATTGCTAGCATCAGTCTGTAAACAAAAGTATAAGTCTGGATTTTGTATCTCTTCCAGCACTTTTTGCAGTGCATATGGGCCCAGTACTTCGCAAGCCAATGCCTCCATTTTGGTTCTGGCCAATTGAATGTTTAATGCAGTTTTAGAATCAGCATAAATAGTCTTATTAAGCTTTACATTACAATCCATGCTGTTATATGAAAGGTTGTGTTTAACAGTGTGGTAAGTTAAAGTTAGTTCAGCAGCAGTTATCTTGTAACTTGTAATTGTCAGAAGAATTTGTGGAAGATGAAGAACAAGGTGCAACTAAAAACCGGTCTAAAATAGATGTTGTTTTCAAAAACATGGTTTTATTTTTATGCTGCTGAGTCTCATTATGTTGTTTTAGCTGAAATGCAAGTAATTAAGAACCGTCACCAACTTGAGTTAACACAAACACATTAGCATATCTAGCTCAAGACAATACCAAAGTTCAGTAAAGTTCTAATAAGTATACAAACTTCAAACACAAAACCAACACCTTTAAAAAGTCACACACACACACACACACACACACACACACACACACACACACACACACACACACACACACACACACACACACACACACAGAGTCCATACTCTAACCATACCTCATGCCACGCAAATGCAATGGATATTCTTATATTATGTACTCACCTGGCCAATTCCGCTTTTTCCGATAGAGATAGTAATGTTACACGTTTTGCATTTTGCATTGAAATCATCGTTAGGATCTTTACTTATTCACTCAAATTTATCTTCCCATTCTAACTTTCGTCATAGTTTTTATATTTCACAAAACAATTTCTACAAACGATGGCAAACAAGCAAAATACAACTTAATTTTTCTTTCGCACTTGGAGGTTAGGATGCTGACTGACAGACAATGTTGACAATACAGTGACAGTTCGTTGCGTTTCGATATTGCATGTTCATCAGTTTAAAAAATAACTCAAGCTAAAAAATGGTTTATTGCCGGTCTTTTCGTATTTTTTCTTAATTTGTCTGCATGTGCAAAAAAAAGTATAAATAAATTTTTTAATTTTTCGTCAGACTCAAAATATAGTATTTTTGCGTACTATATATATTTTTTTTAACAGTATATAGTACACCTAATGAAAACATAGTATAATACTATATTATATAGTACGGTTGGCAACCCTATAACCACCGCTGGAAATCATGTACCGTGCGCACAGGAAGTCGTAACATACACTGCACATTTGTTTCAAACAGTTGTCTGCCTTTTAGTTTTTTGTCTTAGTAAAAATTCAAATTCGTTGTACTGTTTCGTATTCTGTAAAAAATATGTAAAATGTAAAAAAAAACAAGACGTGTTAAATAATTTGAAACCGTCTGTTTAAAAATATTTGTTAAAGAAGTATTAAAATTTATAATCTTACATATTATATTTTGTAGTTTGTAACCGTGATACTGTGTGTGTGTGTGTGTGTGTGTGTGTGCGCGCGCGCGCGCGCGCGCGGATGTGAGGGGGAGTGAGAGGAAGAAATTCAGCATTATAAGCTGTCAATATAAGCTTTTGTAAATAATCAGTTTTGTATTTACCATATAAAAGTGGGTTGTGTTTTGGAGGTTTCTTGCTATACTAATTCCAATGTCGTTAAAATAATTTCGATCTAGAAAGACAAGATTTCCTAACGACAATCTTAGTTTCGTAGGGTCACTTAAAAGAGCCTTGCACCGTTAATTAATAGCGGTGAAGTGTTTTTGCTTCCTCTTTTTTTTATTACATTTAAATCTTTAAATACACAAAGAAATATTGCAACGGAACAATTTTGTTCTTGGGTTTTATTAGGCGTAACGTGTCCGTGTATCAGTAACGTTTTTACACTTTTCCGATACAAAAGAAAAGTGTCGAGCTATTAATATTTTAGTTAAAAATGCAACATATTTTCACCTTTCCCTTAGCCGGCTTTCGCTTGTTGTGAGCTGAGGCGGCCGCTAGGAGCGCTGTCAGTTCCGGTGTGGAGCTGTTGTCTGAAACAGCTCCGTTGTTTGAAATGGTGAACAGATCGTTGTTGTGTGTGCGATGAATAATGTGTTCAAAGAGTAGGTCTGTGTGCGATTTAAACTGTCTGTTCGTTTGGGAAGTTCTATTCTAATTTCGGAAAACATTCTCTTCTCCAATCGTGATCCAGTATGTTCAATTATTATAGCGTTACAATTTAAGTAAAACTGTATTTTCAATGATTATTAAAATTTATATATTATCAAATTATAATTACTTTTACATGTAGATTGTATTATGTTTAGATCGTTTAATTGACCTAATTATATATAATTATGTATAGTCTATATATATATATATATTTATTTATAAATTATGTTACTATATTACTATATGTTAATATATTACTATAAAAACTTATTATGTTGAAAAACATTAACTGACAGTAATTATTTACACCGCTGTAGAACATACCACACGTTTTCACAACGCACAACGCCAAAGAACGTTTACTACACGAACGATGAATGCGGACTGACTTTCTGAGTAATCACTAGCCTACCACTGTATGACAAGTATTGGATTCAGCAAGTTTTGTGCCCTTTCGTTTAATTGGAAACGTAACATCTGTATTAAGAGGTCGGTGTCATTGTAAATGTTAGTGATTATGGAAACTATTGAAACAGACAAATAGACAACCTTTTGCTGAACAGAGAGAATGCGCTTTCTACGTGCAAGGAGATAAGTGATATTTCTGAGTATATTGACTACTGATTCTGAGGAATTTTTGTTAGAATAAGCTGAGTTTCTGGTAGATCTGCATTGAGTTCAGGAGCCTGAATGGCGCATTTACTTTCAAACCGGGGCGTTGTGCATTCGAATCCGTCTGAGGACGAACGATTTTCAACAACGATCAGGTTGAATTTGGGATCTAATTGCTGGCCTCGTCAGCTAGGAAAGTTGAAAATGGCGTAGGAGTAGTGGTGGGTGGACACATTATCCTTACTCACCTTTTGTAAGACTAGTGCCGTGTAGTCTCACCTGCATTGATCGTAAACGCTTTAAAAGTTTAAAAATTGGTAGCTTTTACGTTGCGTTCAGATTTAAAGAGATTTCCTGTTTTGAGTACTTCGGCTTGCCGGGCTGTAAGGCCGTGGTCCATGGTTGTTTTGTCCAAACGTTTCGGCCGTGCCTTCGACGGCCACCTTCAGTGCAGAAGGCTGCAACACACTGACCAAGGTTTCGTAGTCATTGACCACGGAACTGTGGTTAAGGCTAGTGGCCGTGAGTAGGACACCCATATTTATAAACTTTTGGTGTCCGCACGAAGTTGTCTGACACCACCAGCCATTCAGAAGAAAGGCAAATTCTTATTGGTTCACCACAACTTGCGTCCAAAGAGCACTCAATGATAGGGACTCACCCCGCCGATTCATTGCAATAGATGCATGTTTCTGAATCTGGACAGACTCCATATGCAGGCGAGGCACATACGCACTCACCGACGACAGAAGCCTCGTCTCTTCAAAGAGTATGCGGTGGCCGGCATTGGCGAGTACGTGCTCCGCTATAGCAGACTTTTCCGGCTGCCTCAAACGACAGTAGCGGCTTTGTTCATCAACGCGGGCTTGGACTTCGTAGCTCCGTACTGGTCACATGAGCAAGGAACTCCATACACTCCGCACAACGAGAGCGAGTCTCTGACGTCCTTCACTGGTCTCAGAAACTGCTAGATTGTCTTGGTCGGCTTGAAGATTGGTCTCACGCCGCGCCGGCTAGCAACCTGTCAATACGATAGGTCACTCCATGGACATAGGACAACACACCGAAGCCAACATTCTCCTGAGACACCGACGCCACCGGCTTGGCCGTTCTTCTCGGCCGGACTGTACGTCTCACCTCCCCGACGGAATATCCGTTGGTCTGCAGCGCTTGTTAGGAAATGGCTGCTGCGAAGTAATTCGTCTTGTTCAAGGTGCTAAAGATATCTGAATGTACCATAAATACGTACCGTATAAGGTATGTACCGTATATTTACATAAGTTTACGGTGAATGTTTTTTTTAATGGTTTCTTTTGTGAAGTTATAAATTATAGTAATTCTTGTTTTTTAGGGGAGTGACAATAACTACACACACACACACACACACACACACACACACACACACACACACACACACATACTCTGTAATCACGGACATTCCGCGTTTTGGCACAGTAATTGCTGCACAGTACTTGGGCGGGACCGTAATGAGAACATAAATTATCTTGCCACCAAGTGTGTCTGTATTATCGCTGTTTTTTTTTTTAAATTTGTACTGTATTTATTTTGTGTGTGTTTCGTTATATTTTTTTTTTACTACAGTATAAGAATTCTGGCATGTGGCCATAGTTGTGCAGCGGGGAGTGGTGAGCGGGGGAACGCTGCGGCCTGGCGACCTGGATTTGGCCTGCATTGGGCAAACTTTATCTGGTAGTACGGGCCTAATTTTTTGTTTGTTTCTTTAATTTTATGTTTGTATTACCGAAGTGTTTTTAACAAATAATTAGATCTAGAGATTGTTTTGGATTACACAGTAATCACACTGTATGTAAAAAATAGTGACATACAAAGTGTATAGAAAACCAGGGTGACCGTTAATTGCATATGGGTTTACTAAATCGTATAGAATAAGTAAACCTTTTTTCTAAAAGTGGAAGCCAGGTATACAGGCAGATTTTAGCGTGACAGCTAAATTATGACACCATTTAAAAAAATTCTCTCCATTTGTCTGTTCATAGTTTTTAGTAAAAGAAATTGCCTTTCTAAAAGATTTCAAGAGCCGTTAGTAAATTTCAAGAGCCTTTAGTAAAAGGCGCGCACATCTAGCATTAAAAACCATTACAACGATTAGAATAATAAAAGTAAGTAAGTGTTTTGTAATTTCATAAACATATTTTAACATTGAAAATGTTTATAAGGACGTGTCGCACATTTGCGGCCGATAGCTGGTGCGTGATCGAAAATGGGAACCGGTAGTTTCCATAGAAATTACTTCTTTGTTGTCAATAACGTAGTACACATATAAAACTTCGCTTATGAATGCGACTACATTTAACTTATAATCTGTACATTGGTAAATGAAGAATGAATTCATTGATTGGTGAATGAACATAAATATATATATTTTTTAGATTTATTGAAGCATTTTCAATGCCCTTCTCTGTGGATTGTATTAATTGTCTAATATTATTTCATAACATCTGAAAAAGTTTCGTATATTGTCTCTATAAATTGAAGGTATACAGGTAATATCTGTAAGTGTAGACTACATGATATAAAAAAGATGATTTTAAGACAATGAAATTTCTCTAATGTATCTGGATTTCCGAAGTATGCGATCTTTTCTCACTACGTAAACGGCGGTTGCGCTCTTCTGTCCGAATACCGTGTGGCTTCGTGTTTGACTGAAGACCAGATGTCCGTATCGTACACGGGTTGTACGAACGTATTTAATAATTGTTTCGTATGTTTTAATTCACCGCCTTATTACCATTTCAAAAACAAATCCATAATTAAAATCTTAAAACGTGTCCGGAACCTCATTCATCTAACCCTGAACGACGCATTCGGAACGCCGTTTACAAGCGCACCGTAGGCCCGTGTACTGATTTATAATGCAGCTTCAGCAACATGTGCGACCAACACCCCTTAGAGAGATTATGAAATGTTTGTTCTTGAGTGAGAATTTTATGAGAATCTTTGGTTCATTTCTGGTGGCAAAGCGAGTAGACAGATTTGATTCCATTTGCCGCAAATATTTACAGACCCGTACTCCCTAGGGCAAAGTTTAGAAAAATCGTACAAAACATTCAACACTGTCAGCGGCTGCAGAAGGTGGGACAAAGTGTGTTCCAATTCCCTAGTATCGTTTATTTTATGTACATTGTAATGTAAGATGACATGTTTATCGTTCCATGGCTTTGTAAATCTACTTTATGTATCTGTCATTTATATTACTGTAATATAAATAAATAATTTATCCGTTATATATCTGTTACTGTAACCGTTAAGTTCCGACACATACCTTTTGGATACAACAAAATGTATGGCAAATAATACTATCCTTTTTTTTAATTTCTATAGTTTTTATTCACAAAAACTACCCCTCCTCCAATTAAGAAATCGCTGCGCCGTTGAGTGTGACCATAGAGTTTGATGCTTCTTCCGTCTCTCTGAGCGTATTGTACAAGTTTTTTTTTTCCAAAAAAGTGTGTGAACACTGTACACATTACACACATATTGTTTATTAAGATTAATTTTTAAAATCCAAATTGAAGACAAGTGTGGAATGTCTTGATATCGGAGATATTCCATCTGTGACCGTTGTGGTCCTGGCACGCGGACATGTGTGTACACCACGAATCATTTCCGCTGGTATTCGGATGCTTCCTGTTCAGTTTTTATGTATTAATTTTGAAAATTTAAACTTTAGGCCAAATTATTGTTAACATAACAGTATTTATTGTCAGCAAACAAATTTAATACAAATCACCTACAATAACAAAAGTTCAAAGATATAGTATTAATGTGAATGATATTAACTACGACGAGATTAGAATTAGTACGACGAGATGGAAGAGTGTAGCCTCCACCACTTCGGAGGGTGTTGCTCTCATCAATCAACTCGCCACGACGCGGTGTTCTCCACATGGTCGGGTAGTCGTTGATCTCACCGCGTTCGTCTAATTCATCTTAGTCTCATGAAAAAAAAAAAAAAAAAACAAGGCACGTATGTTTTTAACATTAATGTCGGAAAGGTAAGGTATTATTATTCTGAGGTAAGACTTTTCAGAATAATAACTTGAAAATATCATACTGATAACGACCACTGAAAACTAACCGTGTTAAGATTTTCATTATTAACCAGTCCCTACCTGAGTTTTTAGCGCGATATATTTTACTCAGATATTTAAAAGTAAATAGTTCATAAACGTTACAGGTATTACAATAGAATACATCGATTTTATGTACGCACGCTTTGAGATGTATTCTTAGAAATATCAAAAAGCTAAATAGTCCATTTGGAAAAATTCACATGATTAAATGCAGACTGCAGTCATTTTGGAAACTGGTTAGGTTGAGTCCCCTAGGAAGTGTATTTGATGTAATTTCTCTACTGTCTTTGTCACGTGGATGCAAATGTTGGCTCTTTCAAAATATATTTGGAAACTGGTTAGGTTGAGTCCCCTAGGAAGTGTATTTGATGTAATTTCTCTACTGTCTTTGTCACGTGGATGCAAATGTTGGATCTTTCAAAATATAGACTGTCACTTCTTCCTCTTTGAATACCGTACACTATCAAGCCAGAGATGCGGCATGATACTTAAGTTTAACGCCGACTCCGAACGCCTAAGTAGGGAGATATTATTACGGTTCCGCGACAATTGCTTCCCGTGACAATTCCTCCCCGGACAATTTCTCCCCGCGACAATTCCTCCCCGGACAATTGGCCCCCCCCCCTTGACAATTGCTCTTCACCACGATAATTGCACTCTTGCTTCCCAGTGGAAACTTAAGTAGATTGGCCGGGACCATTCTTAGAATAAAATCTTATTTACTTTTTCCAGGAACACCATGTTAAATTATCTGTATTATTATGAAACTCTTAATTGTTTTAGCAGGCTTCAGTCTTCAATTCTGGCAGTTGGCTGTACTAGCCTGCGTACCGCCAGCAGATGTCAACAGCTACGAGGCCCTTGAAGAGAGTAACAGTTTCTTAAACGTCAACAATGCGCGGGTTCTCCGACTTCTCTTCAACTACTTTGAGGATACATGGATAGGCAGGGTAAATCAAAGACTTCAGAAAACAGAGGCATTATTCCCAATCCGTCTTTTGATTTGCCATGACGGTTGTAAAGACAGTTTGCCGAAAACAAAGAATTCTATTGAGGGATGACACCGCCGGTTTGCTGTGCCCATGTCCTCCTACCATCCAACCATATGGAAATTTACTAAAGCCCTTAAAACAGAACAGTCGGAAATGGAGAAGAATACGAAGAAATGGTTGCTGAAACAAAAGGAAAAGTATTTGGACACAGCAAAAAGAGGATCAAGACAGTAGTTGAGCAGTATGAGCAAAGGAAAGTCCTAGAGTACTTGCGCGGAATCGGTAATAACTTTCAGCTCCAAACCTGGTGAATGAATCAGGCGTGTAAAGCCTGTAGGCTATAAATTACAAGTAATGCAAAAAGATACATTAAAACAAAACAGTTAGTTAAACAGTTCAAAAAATAACACAAGACCTGAGTTTTACGACAAAAAAATATTAATCCTAAGCGTATTAATCACGAGTCACGATTCACCATTAGTCACGAGTAAAAATATTACTCATCATAGACTTAAAAAAAAAACTATTTAAAAGATTGAATTAATCAAGCCAAGGCAGTCACAACCCTACAAACGCAGAATGGTATTTGTGGTATAAAAAGAAATTTATTTCAATGAGAGGAACAGAGCCAAAACGAAGTTAGTATTCTGAAGAGCCTAAATCTCACGACATTGATTAGGGGGCAATTTTCCGGGGAAGAATTGTCACGGGGGAGAATTCTCCGCGAAGCAATTGTCTGGGGGGAATTGTCGGGGAGTAATTGTCTCGGGAGCAGTTGTCGCTACACGATTATTAGACAAGGATACTGCTCTTCTGTTGCGAGCGGAAAATTACCATCTGAAAACCAGATTATATTTTTCTCCTTCCAGAATCGAACCCAAGCCGCATGGTTTAGGCATTGACTTGGGTCAGTCACGTGTTTAGGAAAGCTCACCATAGGAGTAGTTTAGTAGTGACGACTAAACGGTGTTGTGAGAGTCACCGTACCAAGTAGACTGGGGAAGGACTTTTCGTGGAAGTCAAGCATGCCATTCGAAACAGTTCGACGGTCATGTGTACCCGGAAGGCCTGTTATGCTCCATCTCAGCCGCAATTATCGAAGATGCAACCTATGATACGATGCACAAGTTGGGATCTGCGTTTGATTTCTTCAGCTGTTGAGGCTAGTTATCCGTTAGCGGGCATATCTGTAGACTATCTGCTCGTCAAGTTAAACAATTCACTTTGAATGGATCGAATCCACGAATGTACTGATAACGCATTAATACGTACATGCGAATGTACGAATGCACTGATAAACGCATTAATACGTACATGCGAAATCTATTTGGCGATTGTTGACTTTTATACAGCTTACAAAGATTTCCGCTGTACGTACTTTGGAAGGATGTATGGCCTGTATTGGCATTTTACATTCTGAGAGTGAATACCTGTCGGCAGTGAAGAACGGTCACCGAAAGCAGTTGACGTTTTCGTTCTCAAAATGTGCTTTTGAAAGTTTTATTTATATATATATAAACAAAAGTTGTGTGTGTGTGTGTGTGTGTGTGTGTGTTTTATTAAATAATTATTACGTCTGCATGTATTTTACCTATTTTTTTTTGTCAGCTGACACGTTTCACAGAGTAAAGCTGTATCATAAGAGGTTTCTATATAAATTAATAAATAATCGATTTTGTTTCGATTTAAATCTTCAAAATTTAAAAACATACAAAGAAGTCACAAAACGAATATTTTTGAAAATCTCAATATTTTGGAACGAATAATAATAATAATTAGCTAATTAAAGAACAAATTAAATTAAAACAAAACAAGATGATTTACTTAAAATTATAAATTTATTAATATAAATAAAATAGAAGCATTAAATATTTTCAGTATAGCATCAATACAGCTAACTACGTAAACATTACAACAGTCGAAAACTAAAATCGATTATTCATTACTTAATACGGAAACGTCTGATGATACAGATTTATTTTGTAAAACGTGCGTCGAAATACAAGATAAATAAAAGCAAAATAGTTGCAGATTTAATTATTATTTAATAACGCATATATATTGTATACAAATTCTGCAAGAAACGCAATCAAGAGCTATCTCCAATATAATACGAGTAAAATTAATAAACACACACACACACACACACACACACACACACACACACACACACACACACACACACACACAAATATACAAAAGCAAAACTGCATGCGAACACCTTAATTACCGAGGTGAAGAACTGTAATTTTACTGAAGAAAGTACTTTGTTTAGCAGAGGAAATTATGTCTTTTCACAGGCAGTTTATCATTTGTATTGTACGTATCTAACCTATCATATTCACTATACAACATTAAGTAGACATTGATGATTTTTGGGTTTGTATTGTATGAATCTAAACTGTCACATGGTACACACACACACACACACACACACACACACACACACACACACACACACACACACACACACACACACACACACACACACACACACATGTTCGTACGGTCTAAACAGTTTAAATCGAGTTTTGTGAATGGCACTTAATTACTGGAAATACGTGCTTACGGTGATACATACGAAAATGTGCGTGGTCGTGGGTTTGTCTGCTTATGAAGAAAATGTTTTTAATTCTTACTGTTAACTGGCCTGGGGATTCGACCTTTGTAAATAAGTACCCGCGGTCCCACCTGGGCAGACACTCCTTGAAGAGAATTGACTGTAACCCTGATATTTTGACGAGTGAAATTAAATTTTAAACTTTTAAGCGGGAAAATTGTAAATAAAAATGTTTTCAGTGAGGAATACTTTTTGCAAGATATAAGTGCTACTGAATTTAATTTGTGTATATTAGGCACACATTTAATATTACAAAATAAGATTAATACCGGTTATAGGGGGTTTCAAACAAAATAAAGTAAATCAAATATGGCTATCCAGCAGACTTTTGATTATTTAATAATATGGTAAAATTTTACAATACACAGTGTCAAACATTTTTAACTTTAAAATGTTTAAAATAGTTTTCATTGCAATAGGAAATATACCCTAATTATGAAAGTCAAAAATAACGTTCCCGTGAGTACGAACACTAATATTGTTATAAATTTATATTGTTACGACGACTAGTGATCGTCGTACGGTACAGTGGAAAACAAAATACAAGACATCAATTAAGTCACTAATCACCAGCTTTAATTATCACAATAAAACAGTTTGTAATCAACAAGATAGTCTCTTACAACAAATCAAATAAAAATTGTTCACACGCAATAAAATGTCAACTAATATAAAGCACAATTGTCCCTCACGATTATAAATATTATAATAAACACTTTGCCACAATAATTACTTTTCACTAATAACCACTTGAACGCACAGAGTAATCGCCCGACAATAACTGAAAAGTAAGCAGCTGGTACGGGCTATTTGTAGTCTCCAGGGTTCCATAATATGCGTCCTTAACAATCCATCGAATATTCTAGAGCAACGGTTCCCAACCTTTTTAGTTGTGCGGACCACCTATTTTGTAAAAAAACTTTGAGGCCCACTAACTAAATATACAAGTAAAAAATATAAACACAACACACACACAAATAGACACCTATGTACGTATGACGTATGTATATATATCTATAATGTGCACATATGTCAGTAATTAGTAAAACATACTGCACAAGAAGGATTAAAAAATAATTTTTTATAAAGAAAAGCTAAGAACACTCAACACAACTATAAGAAAACTCAAAAACAAGTGGTTAAAGTTAAAAAAAAAAACTCAATGGAATTTTTGACATTGTTTGTCCCCCACAAGAGAGTCAATATCTGGATTAAAACTGGATAGTTTTAGTCTCAAATCACTATCAACATTCAGTTTATTCCTGTATTTATTTTTCAAAAAAAGTAAAGTTGAAAAGGCTCGTTCACATAGATAGGTTGTCGAAAAGCCCATCAAGTGTCTCAGTGCAATTTTGGCAATTGCTGGATACTCTTGCCGAACATTTATCCAGAACGGGACCAATGGTGTTGTTTTAAAAAACGATTTTAGAGTCTGGTCACATGATAGTTCAATTAACGAGTCTTCTTCACTTGATGATATTTTCAATTTTTTTAAGTAATCTTCTTCAGAATTCCAGACGTAGCACGTGCCCCATCAGTTGTCAAACCTACACACTTTGACCAGTCTACTTCATTTTCTTTTATTAAAGTTGTCAACAGATTTGAAAATCTCTTCGCCAGTTGTTTTGTTGGCAAAGACTGGCAAAACAACATTTCTTCTTCAATATTGCCATTCAACTCAAAACGACCAAAAGCTAATAAATTAGCCTGGCCAGCAACGTCTGTACTCTCATCAAGTTGCAGCGAAAAATATTCACTTTGTTTCAAAACAGTCATGACAGCTTCTTTCACGTTTTCCGACATTTCATCAATTCTTCTTTTCACAGTTGTATTTGATAAAGGAATTTCATTAATTTTTTTTGTACATGTTTCATCAAACAAAGCATTACTTATTACTTTTGCTGCGGGTATAATAAGTTCTTCTCCCATGGTGTGAGCTGACCCCTTCTTTGCGATTAACAAAGATAGCTCATAAGAAACTCTGGTACTTAGTTTGTTCTGTTTTGAAGATTTTTCCATGGTGGATTTAGTCATAGAAAAATTTCTTTTCTTGATTTGAAAGAAATCGAGAGACTTTCCTACACATTCAGGATGTTTAGTTGATAGATGCCTTTCAAGTTTTGATAGTTTCATACATTCGTTGGATAGCGTTTCGAAACAAATCACACACTGAGGCATAGGCTCTTCCTCAGCACCAGAAAACACAAACCCGCATTTTAAAAAGTCAGGGTTATATTTACGAAAATATGTTTTAGTTTTCTTTGCTACAATTTGGACTCGACATCGACTTACTAACAATCTCACTACTTGTAGAATCAGATGTGGAAGTTCCTTCATCACTTGACAGCTTCGTCTTACGACAAGACCCCGTCCGAAACCAAGCATCCATATTGACGTGAAGTTATAGTAACTCACAGCAGACACAACGCTACGACACATCAACACATAATCACTGACTAACGGGTCAAACAAGTGCGGAACATTGGCGTGGCGGCGAGCGGGGGAAGAGAGTAGGAGGGAGGAGAGCGTTGACCTTGACCAGCGAGCACAGAATTTCGGCACAGAAACTCGGCCGGCAGGCGATGAGTCACCGTACTCGCGCGCGCTCAATTAGATGTGTAGGGCTGATTTGGCTTAATAATATTTATCTTGGCTTCGACTCTCGACCAGCGTCCAAGGCCCAGTACCACGCTCCCTGCGGCCTACAAGTGGGCCGCGGCCCATGGGTTGGGAACCACTGTTCTAGAGGACACTTCAGCGTGACCTTCGCAGAAACACGCACCGTTGGGCTAATTGAGAAACTTCTCGAACAACGCTATCGAAAGTACGAGATTGTTCCGATTACGTAACACTGCCTCGCGTGCAAGCGTCACGTACGCATTACAGCTGCGGGAATAGAGTAGAACAACGTTCTCCACTGTACCAGAACGTTCCGTAATGGCGTAACACTTTGTCTGCATTACGTAGCAATATGTATTTGAGTGTGCAGGGTGCCCTTGTATTTGAGTGTGCAGGGTGCCCTTGTATTTGAGTGTGCAGGGTGCCCTTGTATTTGAGTGTGCAGGGTGCCCTTGTATTTACAGGCAATTTTGGCAAGGTTTTATGAAGCCAGCAAGTTTGATATCATTGACATAGATATCAGTAGGCTATAATGCTAGCCTACGCTCTTCATTTCCTTCTTTATATGCCCTTCGACTCGAGTTGGCACCCTTTTTTGTCTCTCCAAAATCAGTCTGCGATACAAAGGAAGTCTATTATTATTAGTTTTAATACTGTCGTCTATTTTGATTACTTACTAATGTATTATATTTAGTATGAAACAAGTGTAACGTGTAGAAGTTGTGATTGTTTCACTGCCTCTGGTATAATTCCACCACAATAAACATCTCCATTTACGTAACACGTAAAATTATTTTTTGGTGCCCCAGTTTAGCCGTCCACTTGTGAAGTATCGACGTTATGATAGAAGAAATAATGGAATCAGGGCGTGCGAGCATCAGGTTTTATTTATTCTTTACTCAATAAAGGGATGAAATCAATAGCGTATAGCCAACCGCCGTGGCTTTGTGTAGAGGAGACAGCGGTGCAGCTTTTGAAGGGTGTTTTATTAACGGTATCGTATGAAAGAATGGCGAAAGCACGGGGGTGGGAGTACATAACGTCGATTCTCATCCCAACCTTTTAAAACCGACAGTCGCGAATTTTTGTTGTATTCGTTCGTAGAGTAAAATGTTTGTGGATATCCCCAGGAATATTTATGTACGTTTGCATAAGGGTGACGTACTTTCGTTCTGCCCCCTTTGATTGTAAGGCATGGCTTACCAGAGATTGTATTGATCCTAGGAATTACGTATATCTGCAATTTGTTAAGCGTTTGTTAATTTTTAGTTGAACGTATGAAACGAGTTCCTGAGTTTTTAAGAACGACTTCAGTCGTGTGAATGTAGAGAAAATAATTGTCAGGAAACAGTACATCTTCCTAAGGAAACTAGAATATCCTCCCGCAGGAAAGGAGAGACAAGGAACCACCCAAATATGTGAAAAACTGGAACAGGCCTTATACGTGATCGCTGAAGAAAAGGAAGATGAAAGTAGCGTACATTACCGACAGAAAGAGAAAACATTTTAGATGTAGATATTGGCCTATGTAGAATGTATATAGGAATTTAGTAGAATAGAAGCGTTGAAGTGTTTCAGCTTTAATCGTGGCTTTCTGGACGGTCTCGGTCAGTTGCGACGAAACAACGTTTTTACCTGTTCTTATGCGGTCAGTTGCGCCCCGCACTTTCACTTACTGACTGAATCTGTCATTTAGAAACGGTCCTATTCTGAACTTCGATGAGATTTCAATTCTACAACTTTTCGTTTGTCCGAATAACCTCTTTCTTCCAATATTTTTGTTAGGTTAGGTTAGGTCAGGTCAGGTTAGGTTAAGTCAGGCTAGGAGTGAATAGAATTATAATGGTAATTTCTGTATTATTATAATAACATGAAAATGCAATTGGTATTGGGTCGCAACTGACCACAGTCCTTTCTAGAATTCCGAGCGCGTAAGAGAAGATAGTGGTAGATCGTGTCTGCTTGTCAGCTCAGCTGTAACAACTGTTTGTAACTGCTTGTTGGGGGGCACGTAACAGACTGTTCATGTCTCCTCGTCCTTAACAATATGAACACAGCGATGAGAAGGGGGACAACCCATCTTGGGTCACGAGTAGACCGGGAACTGTACTGACGTTAGTTATAATACATTTTAGGTTAGTTGTCTCCAAGTCGCTTATATTAATAGAATAGATATTTACCATATATCCGTCGTGCGACTTCGTTTTTCTCGTCTTATTTTGACGCGTTTCGGCAACGAATTGCCATCTTCAGAATCTTAATCACTCATATGAGATCGTTAAAAAATTAAAAACACTAAAATCATTACGGTGAAAGTGCACTTTTACGATATTGGAAACTCACAGACGCGAACATGAAAGTTTATGTTTCTCGCGTGGACTATATCGATCGACTGCTTTCGCGTGGACAATATCGATCAACTGATTCACTGTTTATATAGCCACTGATAAACCTGTTTTGCTTATTATAGCCCATATGTACTGTGACATTTCATTTACTGGCGCCCGTGTGCAAGTATTGCCGTGTCGTACAACATGTTATGTGAAAATGTAAGTTTATCATTCAAGACATAATCACTGTTGATTTTGACGGCTTTATATATTTCGTATTCCTCAAGCGCGTCCATGTATTTTCCTTTCCTGCAGCAATGCAAAGGCTGGAAATTTGTCTCAAAATCACTGTAGTTATGATTACATAGTATCAGGTGCCTGGCAAAATTAGATGTTGTTTTATGTAATTCCCTTCTGCGAAGATGTTCGTTATATCTTTCTTCAAATGGTCTGCCTGTTTGGCCTATGTAGAACATGTCGCATGAGCTGCAATTCATCTTGTATACGCCGGTTCTTTTTCTTTCTGGTATACTGTTTTTTCGGCTAAGAAGTCTCTGAATGTTGTTATTTGTACGAAAGGTTACAATTACATGGTGTTTCTTGAGTTCGTTAACTAGAATATTTGGTAAAATGTTTGTGTAATCTGCAGATATGTATTTATTAACCGGAAGTGTGTTATCATTGTTCGACTTTTTTAATTTCTTCTCTTTGTGTTTACTTATTAATTTATCCACTAATGAACTTTTATATCCGTTAGCCGCTGCTGTGTGCTTGATGGTATTAACCTCTTCAATGTAGTCTTTTTCACTTAACGGTATAGTTAGCAATCTATGCACAAAACTATTGTAAGCTGCCATTTTATGCGAGGTGGGATGATATGAATCGGCATGAATTGTGACGTCCGTTGTTGTGGCCTTTCTATAGATTTTAAATTGAAGTTTTCCTTCGTTTTTTAAAATGGTTAAATCTAAGAAATTTAATTGATTTTCTTCTTCTATTTCAGACGTGAATTTAATCTTATGGTGTATGCTGTTTATGTGACTATTTAAGTTTTGTATTTGCCTTTTTGTTCCATTAAATATCATAAACGTATCGTCGACGTATCTACAATAAAAAATGATTTTATTCTTGTATAATTTATTCGATATTATGTTCATATTCTCATAATAATTTAAATATATATCAGCTAATAGTCCTGACAGTGGCGAACCCATAGCCAGACCGTCATCTTGTGTAAAAAACCCGTTGTCAAATGTAAAGTCATTTTGTTCCAAGACGACTGTAAGTAGTTTTATAAGTTCATTGATTTTTTGCATGCTAAGTTGAGCTACTTCCTTTAAATTGTTATTTACAATTTCTATAGTTTCCCTCACGGGGATATTAGTGTACAAATTAGTTACGTCTAACGATACTAATTTATATTGTGGTAGTATTTCTATCTTTTTAAGTTTTTCAACAAACTCATAACTATTCTTTATACTGTAATTATTTGCTATCCTGATATTATTCTTAATTAAAGTCACTAACAATTTAGCAGCTTTGTATCCGGGAGCTGTGGTGTAGTTTATTACTGGTCTGATTGGTGTACTTTCCTTGTGGATTTTAGGTAGTCCTGTGAATTTTGGTGCCGTGGCATTAATTGGTTTTAAATATCTGCGTGTTTTCTCATCTAACAAAAAATTACATTGATTAATGGTGTTATTCAAAGTTTTTACATAAGCCTTTGTGGGATCCCGGTCTATTTTCTTAATATTATTATTATTTATGAAATCAAATACCTTTTGAGTATACTCTCTTTTCTGCATGACCACCAATGTGTCACCCTTATCTGCCTTACTTATAATTGCATCATTTTTCTCAAGTTTACTTTTTATGGTTTTAAGATTCATGATATCCTGCTTATATTTACTTTTTAAAAAATTGTTTTGACTTTTACATTTATTACTATTAATTGCGTTATTGAGTTTGTTGTTGATAAAAACCCTTGCTTCATTCTGTGCAACGGAACCATTTAAACTTTTAATAGCAGCTTCAGCATTAACTACCTCATGGACAATTTCGTTTGTCGTATTAAATCTTGGTACATTATATTTCAGACCTTTATTAAGCACGTTTATTTCTTGGTTAGTGAACTCTATGTTGGTTGTATTCGTTACACGTTCATAGAACACATGTTTACAATCTATTGGTCTATTTTCGTTCGTCATGAAAAAATTTCTCTTGTTACAACATAAAATGTTGCAGGTAAACTACCCCTTTCCCGTAACCGATCTTCACCAAAATCAATAGGCCTTGAGATCTCTACAATATAGGGATGTATGCAAAAGAATTATTTGATTATGTTTGAATTTACGGCAGTTATCGTTCGTCATAGAAAAAATTAACCTTGTTATCACATAAAACGTTGCAGGTAAACTACCCCTTTCTCGTAACTGATCTTCACCAATATCAATAGGTCTTGAGTCCTCTACAATTCAGGGATGCATGCAAAACATTATTTGATTCTGTGTGAATGTGCGGCAGTTACCGTTCGTCATAGAAACAATTTTATTACTCTTGTTAAAACATTAAAGGTGGCAGGTAAACTACCCATTTCCCTTAACCGATCTTCACCTAAATCAATAGACCTTCAGTTCTTTACAATTCAGGAACGTATGCAAAAAATTATTTGATTCACTGTGAATTTACGGCAGTTATCTTCGTCATAGAAAAAATTACCCTTGTTAAAACATAAAACGTTGCAGGTAAACTACCCCTTTCCCTTAACCGATCTCCACCAAAAACAATAGGTCTTGAGAACTCTACAATTCAGGAACGTATGCAAAAAATTATTTGATTCTCTGTGAATGTGCGGCAGGTATCATTCGTCATAGAAACAATTACTCTTGTTAAAACATAAAACGTTGCAGGTAAACTACCCCTTTCCCCTAACCGATCTTCACCAGAATCAATAGGCCTTCAGTTCTTTACAATTCAGGAACGTATGCAAAAAAATTATTTGGTTCACTTTGAATTTACGGCAGTTATCTTCGTCATAGAAAAAATTACCCTTGTTAAAACATAAAACGTTGCAGGTAAACTACCCCTTTCCCTTAACCGATCTTCACCAAAATCAACAGACCTTGAGTTCTCTATAAATCAGGAAGGTATGCAAAAAAGTATTTGATTCTGTTTGAATTTACGGCAGTTAACTACAGGTAACTGCAGGTTGCAGGTAAACTACCCCTTTCCCTTAACCGATCTTCACCAAAAACAATAGGTCTTGAGTACTCTACAATTCAGTGCTGTATGCAAAAAATTATTTGATTCTGTTGGAATTTGCGGCTCTTATCGTTTGCCATAGAAAAAAAATCTACACACAGACACTTTTCGAAAAATGACCTTTTTTCATGTTTTGAGGGTAGTACAATCAGAATCTGCAATTATCTCGAACACGATTTTTTTTGCCATCACCATACTTCCATTTCCTTATGGAACATGGAAGTAAAATGATTTTTCTTCATGTTTTGAGGGTAGTACAATCAGAGTCAGCCGTTATCTCGAACACGATTTTTTTCGCCATGGCCACACTTCCATTTCCTTATGGAAAATGGAAGTAAAAAATCCGAGTGCCGGTGAAGTGACACAAGTAATCAGCCGAGGCTGATTAGCTGAAACGTGTGGCTGGAACAATACGTCAATGTGGACCACGGACTTAATACAGGAAAACCAAGCAAACGCAAAAATATGTTAACATTTATACATCAGTGCGTTTAGAATAAAATATGGTCCGACAAGATCTGAACAACGTAAACACCACAAAACACACTTTTTTTTATCGTTTTAAATAAACAAATTTCGTCGGAAAACGACTGCGAATTATATCTTATCACGCGCGGTGTTTAACAAGAAGAACAGGAAAAATATTCAAGTGTTACAACTTTGTTTACTGGTAATCGAGATGTTGTTAATAGTTTTCAAGTATTTTTTAATATTAAATACAGGAAAGATATTTTTCATTTTATTAGGTTCGACATTTTAGTTAACGGTGTTTACATAACTGCAGCGCAATCGAATGCGTACTAGTTAACTGAAACTAAAATTTAAAAAAAACTCTTGTTACTGTTTAGTAATTTAAGTGATTGTGGAATACGGAAGAGGTGAGGAGACTGGGAATGGGGAACAGTTATTTCTCTGCCTTTAATAATACCTTGGAAGAGTAAATTGTAAAAGCTCACAAATGAGGGACGTTCTAAGGTTATTTACTACTGACGAAGAAGCTTAACAGTGAAGTCGGCTTGTTTTTGTTTTGAAACTTTTTCTGATGCTTCGTGCGTATAAACAGTAAACCTCCGAGCCCCGTCTATATTTTATACTGTCCTCGGTTATGGAATTTGTGTAGCCCGCGTTACAGAAGTAGCATGTGTACAAGAGCGCAATCTATTGGACGCTACAATAACCAGGGTATAAGCGAATTCGAATCCTCGATTGGGAAGAACTGACCATTATTAATCCGCGTACAAATTGTCGTGGTGAAGAGCGATTACTATATATTTCATAAGTTATGTGTAACAAATCAATTTCTGATCCATTCCACTACGAATCATGCAGCTGACAGCATTTTCATACAATGTTTTCTATTTTTATTAATATAATGGAGTTTATTCCTACCATGTTTATACCTACCCTTACGTACTATTTCCTAATAAGAGAAAAGGTGGCTGCCACTGCGAAAACGGTTGTTTGAATAGAAATATCGCAGAAATACGTTTGCAATCCACGGTGTCAAACGGTCGACGACAGGCGCTTTACAGTTCGGTCAGCTCCCGATTTTGGGGGGTGGGGTTGTCCTTGGCTGTTTATAATAACTTCAGAGGAGAGTATATAGGAAATATAAAGAAATTAATGTAGACGTAACGCCACGAAACGAAGAAAACGAAAAATAACTCCAAAAACCAATAAACAAGCATTGTGGATTATTTTAAGTTATTAAATGTATTAAATGCAGGAGTACACGTAACTTGCTTTGCTTGAAAAAATTGCGAAAGCCCGTTTAATCACTTCGAAAATTCTAACTATTCGTATTAAGCAATAATAATTGTTACATAATAGTTGACAATTTCATCAGTGTTAAATTTGCGCTGATTGATGGAATATCTGGAGGAACAAGACAACAGGCACCTTATGCATTGCACGCATCGATTCAAACAAATGGGGAAAAGTACAATAAATAAAAGTTTGTAACAGACGATTTAAAAAAAAATTATTATTATTCTAGCGTTTTAAGAAGTTTTAATTCCTTATTTATTATTGTAGGTCGTAAAGGTTTTTTCGTGAACATCACTATACTGAATTATACTGTAGGGATCTACTGAAGTACCGATACGTTGGGTATTTTGGTGACGGTAGATTTTGATCAGTGAGGTTGAGATGCTCAGTGGGCAAATATCTTGTTGCCAAGCTACAAAATTTTCATTCATTTCGTACCTGCCCACCAGCAGTCGTGTATAGTGTTTCGTATTGCGAACGTCTGCTGTAACAAGGCTGGCAAGAACATTACAAGTATCGTGATGTATTTGGCAGATAGAGACATTGTGTGATTGAGACAGCAAACTGTTATCGGGTTCTCTTCTGCCTAGCCACCGTACGTTATGCTTTCAATTGGGGGACTTATTCTTTCGTTGGTTCCGCGCATTTCACCGATCAAGAACGGCTGTCACGGTTCCACTTTCCTTTATTTTAAGCTGTATACTATTTAAACTACCAGCGTTGTTAATATTGAGTTTCTTGCTTTTTAAAGTGAATAAGTTACTGTGTATATAATTTCATCACTTGTTTCGCCGTGGTCCATGCTGTACATTTCAACAGACGTTTTGATCGTGCCATTGACGGCTATCTTTAGTGCAAAATGAGCTGAAACACTAACGGAGATGTCCACAAGTGCTAGAAAAAATTACGCGGATTATCCGTGGCTTTTGTCGGCAGTCGAGTGCAAATTTTCCTTCACGGTTAAAACTTTTACACAGATACAAACTTGTTTATCGGATCTGTTAAAAATCGATTTACAAAGCAAAGTGTTCGTACAATAATAACGAAATAACAATTGTGCTCAGAGCTTTTTACGCCTAAAACAAAGTTCTGCGTACTGTGACACTGTGATTAAACAATCGATTTTAATGATGATCAACCTTGTCTTAGTCACGAACAGGCACCGACGACAGGTCAGTGTGACGTCTACGTCTGCTTCGCATTAAATTTGAACAAACTGTGAGTGTTGCAAGAAAAACACTCACAGTTAAACAGTGTGTTGCGTGTGTAAGATTGGCGTGTTCTGTATACAGAGCTCTGCGTGCTGTTCGATGACGTCCCTTGAATCATTGATGACGTGTTGAACAAAAAGAGTTAATAGAGTCGATAAAATCGGGAAGCATGGAGAGTCTGGGATAGTTATTATCAGGAGATTCCGAAAAATATTTAGTCTCACAAGAAAGAATGTAGGTCTACGTAATTTAGGCCGCAGCGGTCTACAAACGGCGAAAGGGCCGGGCAACAATTGGAAAGTGGGCGTCACCTAGTTCAATAGTTTTCATAAACTGAATGAATATTTATGCTTACATTGTGTTTGGCTGTAGAAGATATATTATTAATACCACGAATTGGAAGTATGTTTCGACTGCCTTTGAGTTTTGAGCATTGAGCAAATCGTTCTCTTATGAAATTAGCCTGAGATCCAGCATCAAGTAGTTGTGTAATACCTTGAAAATGTTGAACTCCTATAATCGCAGTGGATAGTAGAATAGCCTACTATTTGTATTTTGGTGGTTAAGGCGTGGTGTGCTTACAGAAAGTTTGGGTTCTGCGAGTTTATTTTGAATACCGCTTTTCCTATAATATTAAGCGAGCAATAATTGTGTATATCTATGTTTTTTTTCTCGAAAACGCCTCTAACGATTTTCTCGTAAGTTGGTACTTAAGGGTATTTTGACACCAGAAATCAATTGGACTCGGTCTCATTTTCCGCAAAATTTGTCTAAGGGCCACATCTGAGGGCCTTTATTTTAAAATATCGCGGGACCAATACCTCGCGACCTAGACAACTGTAATTTCTAACCAGCTTTCTTACCGTACAGACAAATAAATTACAGAAACCGTCGATAAATGCAAACGGCGCAGTATCGATATGTTTATACATGAAGAAGAATAAATAGCTGTTGCAATCAGTGTAAATAAACAAAATAAGAGTTGAGACGAGCAACAATTGTATACCCTATATAATAATATTAAGCGAGCAATAACGTATTTAATTTATACCGTGTTCCCTGTACGCTGTTGTTTTCTGTGTTCTCTGAGGTAAGTATTATAATATACGGACACGACATGGACCAAAAAATTCAAGGATTGTATTGAAACGTTCGAAAAAGGTTTTTTAGTAAGCTAAAGTTAATAATAATTTATGAGTTTTTTGAAACTGTTGCTTTTGCTTCTTTGTGACTTAGAACAGAAAGGTACGTTTTATTATATAGAGTAAAACGCTCGGGTTGGTGCGTGGGGTATGTTACCTAAATATGGATTACACAATATGGATCAACTACCTCGTTCTATAGGAAATCCTAATATAGCTTTTGGTGGAAAGATTGTTGTGTTTGGAGGAGATTTCCGCCAATGTTTACCCGTTCAACCTCGTGCTAACCGCAGTGAGTTGGTAGACCTTTCGATTAAGAAAAACAGTCTTTGGCGTCATTTTTAACTACTTTTCACTGACAGAAAATATGCGTGTGGATCCAGAGTAAAGAGATTTTGCTGAATATTTATTAAAAGTTGACAATGGAGATTTGCCAGTAAATGCTATGGATTAGATTGAACTACCAGAGGATATTCTTTCCAACGGCAATCTTATTGAAGAAGTATTCGGAGACTGTCTGGCTAATAACAGATATGAAGATATGGGCTATAGTAGCACCATTAAATAAAGATATTAATAAAATTAATGCAGAAATTATTGAAAAGCTTCCTGGAGAGTACAAAGTTTACAAAAGTTATGATTCTGTCAAATATCAACCAGAAGGATGTCTCGAATTTACTTCTGAATTCCTGAATTCCGTTGAAATGGCTGATCTACCACCACATGAACTTAAATTAAAAAAAAAACAATAGTAATGCTCTTGCGAAACTTGGATGTCTCCGAAGGACTATGCAATGGAACAAAATAGTTACTGAGTTGTGTAACAATATTATTAAATCAAAGATTATGACTGGAGAGAATGCAGGCCGAGAAGTCCATATCCCAAGAATCACATTAGATTCTAGCAAAAATCAACTTGGATGTACGATGCAACGGCATTAGTTCCCCGTAAGACCTACTTTTGCTATGACCATCCACAAAGCTCAAGGACAAAAATTTGAATTCGTTGGTATCTACTTACTTATATCAGTTTTTATGCATGGAATGTTGTACGTAGCATTTTCTAGAGTAAAAAGACGAAGTAGCTTAAAAGTTCTTTTGCCACCAGAAAATCCTCACCATACACGAAATGTTGTATGGAAAGAAATACTAAATACTAGAAGACTTTACTATAACTTTCCAATAATTTTGTATTATTTTTGTATTATACTGTATTTTGTATTATTCTATTTACTTGTATTTTTTACATATGTATAATACAATTGCTATTATTTTAAATGTTTATACAATATACGTATAGTTTTTGTTTATGTTTACAAATTTCTGCGTATGTTTACAAATCCTAGACAGTTTAATGTAAAAAATGTCTGTATACATATAAATAAATATCAAAACCAAGCAAAGCTCGGTCCCCCGATATTTATGTATTAAAGGATGATAGTGACATTTAAAATATTTAGTGCGATGAGTACTAAATAGGGCTGTTGGGCTAATTAGTACACTGTTGGGCTGAGTAACTTTGCAGTAAGCAATTGAAATACACTTTATTTTTGTTGACAAAGAGTTTTCCTTTCATGTGTGCTAATTTTTTCTAAATTCTTTATATTTTTATAAATAATGAGTATCCTTACAAAACATACATTTTTTACCACTAGTGTTGACATACAGAATGGCGTAACTCCATGGTTTTTCATATTTGTTTTGTTTAGATTTAGCACTAGCAGGCTTTGAAATGATTATAGATTTAGAACTTTCAATACACTTGGAATTTTCTGATAACTGTCTACTACTATCTAATAGTTTTATGAAATTTAATTTAATAGCATTAATTTAATTTCATACCGGGACAGTACGCCGCTTCGTCGTGTGAATTATGCCAAACAAAACAGGAGCACTGGTATTTGATAGAATCTTTAGATTATCGACGATTTTGCCTCCCTGATAGCAAAATTCTTTAAAATATTGGTACATTTTTACTTTGGTATAAACTGTCAGTCGTTTCTAGTTTTGTTTATGCTCAAGTTCAACCCAGCGCTTTCAGAATATATATTGTAATGCTTTCTGACACTATTGCCTGTGGTGTTTATATCGTACATTTAGTTACATTGTACGTATTGTTAATGTACGTGAATGTGATTAGTGGATTTTTTTTTTTAATTCACCAGCTAGTCATTGAAAATTTACGACAATACTTGCAAAATACCATACATATAAAAACATAATAGAACTCCCGGCCGCAGACTTTTCTTGCGACCATTCAATTGGGGGGTCGTTGATGTGTGTTAATTGAAATTCAGCATACTCGTTCCAGAACAGGACGTCCACCCAATCGTAATGGATACCAGACTTCACGGCCATAACTTATAAGTCAAGACAATCAATCTTCGCCTTACATGTAGCCTAATTTACATTAACGTTAAAAACGTATAAAAGCGTTAATATGACCTTTATCCTTTGTTAATATTAAAAATATTATCGTCATTATCATCATCACTAAGATGATGATGTTAAAATGAAACGAAATTTTTTTTTAAATCTTTATTGCAGTTTGTCAAACAAAAATACATTAAGCATTTTAGATATATCTATCCTAGATATTAGATAAGTTGTATCGTTTCCTTTCACAGTGCCGGATTTAAGATTTTTGAGGCCTAGGCCAAGTTTTCTGAGCAGCTCCCCCCTGGCTGTGACTTTGAAGTAATATATGTACTGCAGAAGTAATTTGATGTCAGATAAATACTGTCAAATTAAAACCAGTAGGCTGCTATAAAAACAGCGTGCTTTCAAACCATGCAAAATAATTGAGCAAATTAATTTATTTTTTTAAGTAAAGTAACTTAACTAAGCTTTTTCAGAAATTTAACATAAAATAATTCTTTTTATTGTCTAGGTGTAACACATTAATTTTTTTCTCATAATTTTTATAAAATTAAAAGAATAGGTATAATTTTTTTTATTCTTTGACTAAAGATACAACAAGCTAATGGTAAACTAATATTCAGTGACTATGTAGCTTAATGGAATTAATGTCTGGGAAACTGTACACAAAAAAAGGTTGCGGGAAAATTTATAAATTGTAAAAAGAAAACTATAGAAAATTGTTTTTAAATAACGTAGGCTTCGTTTGTATATTTTAGAAAGAGATATAACACACTTTTTTCAGTTACAAGTGGTTTATATGTACAAACCTTTATTAAAAGCTTATAAATGTAAATTCGGGGGCAATATTGCGAACGTTCAAAATTCGCATCCGCAGATTAGTTTTCAAGATTGCCAGCGTCTTAAAAATAAGCGCGCAATATTTAAATAAGAACTGTCTTCCATTTGTAGTCTATTATTAACAAAAATTGATCATTTAATTTCAAAAAATCATACTTAAATAAATCAAAGAGCCTCCTACTTTTATAAAAAACCTCTGTTAAAAAAAATATATCTGTAGCTTGCGGCCCCCTCCGAGTCGGCCTAGTGGTAAATCCGGCACTGTCCTTTCATCAGTTCCGTGGGGAAAGGAAATTAATTATGTAACAGTCTAGCAACAGGTACATAACATTGTTTGTTACGTAATACATATGTATGTAACACATTGCGTTCCCGCAATTAAAATTTAAGGAGTTGTTACTTGAATATTGACACAGATTCTGGTACAGTTAGTCATATATTACATTTTTTAATTGTAACTTTTTTCTGTGTAATGTGTCACGTTGGGCGGGTTACTGTGATGTTTTATATAACTAAATAGTTGTTAATGTTTCGTACTACGAATACATAATGACACCTGTGTCACTGTTGTTACTACTCCAACTTTTGACAGTAGGCTACAGAATGGAAAAACATGCATATCGTAGGTTGATGTTTGTAAGGTTAACGACCCTGGTTGGCAAAAGTTCCAGTGTCTGGAAATGAATCATAAGTCGACCAAAACCAACCACCTGATTATTCATGCCGTTTACACTCGAGTGCGTATAATATTTTGTCTTAAACTCCACGTGTACTTATTTCGTTTACAATTAATTTGTTGTCAGATTGGATTTTTTAGGGTAATTAGCAGTGAAGTGTCTGTGGGGTTGTTTGATCCTTACCTTTAAAAACGGGGTTATAGAAACCTGACGGGGCCATCTAGTCATACTGCCTGCTTTAGTCGTAAACGATCCCATTTACGATCTTAAAAGGGTCGCTTAGCAACCCTTTGCAGGTATAACAGGTAAAATTTAGGATGGCCCCGTTTTGTTTGAGGTACATTTTAAAATAAAATCCGTACTAGGATTGAACAGTAACTATTCTATTACTGTTTGTCCTAACAAATAAGACTAATGTCTTTAAGTACTTACCATATATTTTTCGTAACTGCTTCTGTAAAATGTATCTCTAGCCGCTTTAGATAATATGGAAAGATACTGATTATTTTTGGGGTTCCACCGACACCCAAGGAATCTTACCTAGTCGCCCGCGATTGTATTTCCGTCTACCGAATGCATTTTCATCGACTTCGACAGTTTGCTCTACGTCCCCATTTTTACAAGAATTTTCAATCAGCCACAGAACAAGAATTTATCTGAAAGAAAGTATTCATTTTCTTGCCGTTGATTGTGACAAACCAGTCTCTCTCACAATGACAGGAAAAGGATACTTCAAAATCCATGCAATTAAAACGGACAACAAGATGACGGAAAGAACGCTTGAAGTTCAGAGATAGTACTATCCAGTACAAGTTTTTTCAGTCAACAGTTTTTTGCCTCACATCTCTAAATCAAGTTTCCATTTTGTCCGCAATTAATATACATGTTTCCTCCACACTTTACACTATCAGTTGATTTTTTCATAAGCTTCCTGTGTTCAGCACAGTTTTTAAGGCCTCTCGTCAGTATATAACTTATCAGTGAATCTATACTGTTGAACTCCATCTCGCTCTTCCGTTTACCGTTTAAAATTTGATATAACAAAACGCACTGCCACTGGATTACACACGGTAGTTTTAATGCTCTACGCTTCAAGAAAACACGATGTTGATAGAACTCTGTACAACGACTAAATAAAATGTCCTTTAAGAAACTAGACGGGACCACGTTGGTTGGGGATTTCCTTAAATATGTATGAATAGACGACTTGGTTAGGTGCAATGAAAATAAACAATAGGCGACCCTTTCGAAGGTTGTTAACGTAATAGTCAGGTAGTCTGATACGATAGCCCCGTCAGGTTTCCAAAACCCTAAAACCGTTACATACAGTATATTCTTATTTTGTATTTTCTCGGGTGGTTGCTTTTATTTTATTCCTACTAGGGCAGTTTAACTCCAAAACCCTTAAGTCATCACATTGAAATAAGTCTTGAATAACCAACTGTGTCTATAACCTGAAGCATGCATGTGATTTTTTTAAATTTTTGAATTGATTTATACATGCTTTTATATTTAAATACAGTACATCTAAAATTCTATTTTATAAAAATTATTTGTTTCGAAAGAGTTAAAGATTACTCTCTCAGACTCAAGAAGGATTTTCTGAAAATTTTTCAGAATCTTTTATGTCTTAATACAGCAGGCCGCCAGAGTTTTTTGTAAGTTAGAATTATTAAAAGGATATTAAAAAAAAACAGGAAACTGTTTATAAACTAACTCTTTGTAGAAGATCTCAAAGAGATAGAGGAGAAAACTGGCCTCCGAATCTCCTTTGCTAAAAAGGAAATTATGACCACCCTATTTAAATTCTCAAAAACGTGCCTGGGCACTAAGTATGGAGAAATAAAATATACTAACAATTTAAATATCTTGGAGAAAACATGTCCCGAAACGCTTCAGACAAAGAATCCTTTAAGATAAGGAAACTCAAATTAGATAAGGCCTTTACTCTAACCCGGGAACTGTACGGAAATAAAAACCTTTCCAGAAGTGCGAAAGTCCGCCATTATAGCACTGCGATCAGGCCGGTGATCATGTATGGAGTGGAAACAATGTGCTTTCAAAATTTGGAACCTCTTCTTAAAATGGAACGAAGAATTCTTCGGTAAATTTATGGCCCCAAGAACACTGAAGATGGATACAGGCATAGACCCAAAGAAGAGCTGTATAGGGGTCTGGAAGATCTGGAAACGGGTTTCCGAAGGAAAAGACTGTGATTCCTTGGACATATGGTTCAGATGGATCGGTCCAGATTAAATAAACAAATTTTCAAATATATTTGGCAACTTTCTAGTCTGAACGTATACACCAAACAACTCAAGGAGGAAATGATGAAACTGGGTATCTCTTTGAACGACTGTGTGGAAAAAACAAAATTCAAAATCTTGAGGTTCTCTGAGGTGAAAAGAAGACAAGAAGAAGAAGTGAAAAGGAAGGCGGCGCATAGTGTGCGAATGAGGGCCTTCTCGCAGGAAAAGAAAAGGAAATGATATTCGCATGGTCCATGGCTAGCCTGTTCGTGTAAAAAAAAACTAACTCTTTCTCCATTATGCTGAACTTTACGGTTTCCCAACCCTTGTATTGTTGTGAAATAAAAACGTAAAAAGAAAAAGAAATTCAGAAATTTCCGATTAAAGAATAAGAAAATTTAGATTTCGAATTTTTGTTACAAATTTTAATTCTCGTTGTAAATAAATTCAAAAAACTGTTTAAATATTTCTGTAGAAGGTAAAAGGAATTGGGCCACGCCATATTGTTTCCATTGTATATTGAAATTGATAAAATATGAAAAGAAACGGGAGAAATGAGACGCGCGATCGAAATCTGTAAGTGAATAGACCTCGTCTCGCTATTGGACGTGCGTGCTCAGTATTAATTGCATATAGTTGTGCCGATTACTCGCTTAAATGCCATTTACTACGCTTCTGTAGGGATGTGGCTTAATATGCGTTTTAAAAATAATTTAATACGGGGTGTAGCCTAATTCCTGTTTTTGCGTTACGTATTAATTTATTGTTTCGTGTAGTGTGCGGAAGACATTTTCGGTTATAATCAAGTAACTTTAAATATTTTGAGAGAATAATTTTGTATCACTAAGCAAGGGAAACACTAAAAGGAAAACGCATTTGTAACAGTTTGCGAAACTTTAAAATTTCGGTGTAAGTTCAGAAATCCTAAAGCATAGAAAATATAATATAACTTAATTATAATTGCAAATCTCAGTAATGGGAATAAAGAAGCCGCATTAAGTGAAAGAATTGAAAAGGCAATAAAAGTATACTATGCATTAAACAATAGATTTATAAATAAGAAGGAGATATCAAGAAAAACGAAAATGAGTGTGTATAAAACAGTATATAGACCGGTTTTAACATACGGCTGTGAGACGTGGGTGCTATCCAAAAGCCAAAAAAGTAAAATCCAGGCGGCAGAAATGAAATATCTTAGGAGAGTAGTAGGAGTAACAAGGAAGAATAGAGTTAGGACATACACAAATAAGAGAGGATTTAGAAATGATATCGATTCGGGATTTTATTGAACAGAGACAACTGTGCTGGTGGGGACACATGCAGAGAATGGATAGTGATAGAATGGTAAAAAAGGTTTGGGAGGCAAAATCAGGGGGAAGAAAGAAGAGAGGAAGACCGCGACTGACTTGGGATGGAATGATGGGAAGCATTTTGAGAGAAAGAAGCTTGGGCTGGAGTGAAGCGAAGACATTGTCAATGGATAGAGTAAGATGGAAAAAATTTGTATATTGTAACGAAACAAAATGTTACAAAAGAATAGTAAATAATAGTGAAATCCGATCCAGAGAGGAACCAAGAAATAATAATTGCTAGCAAATTAAAGGAAACCTAGTTGGTTTGACTTATTTAATATTATCAAGAAACCCAGAAATAACCCAGTAGAATAGGGCAGTAAACAGAAAAAAGTTACATAAATAAACCTAGTAGGCCTAATCAACTTACCCTGAATAACAACCAAACAATAAAGAGTACCTATTTACAAAATAAAAATTGTATTAAATAAAGTCATATAGGCCTATAATAAGAATAGAAAAAGGGGACACAAACCTTTACAGTGATGAGTGATATTAGTGACACAGACTACCGTTAAACAGTGTTATTTATTATTTATAAAAAGTGTTATTATTATTATCATCATACAGACAATACTTTAAAAGTATGAAATAATTAAAGTTGTTAAAAACAAGTATTATTATTAAGAGTTTTTGTTGTATGTTATAAGATTTTATGTCACCAGTTAATGTGTGAAAATATATTTATCTCAGGTAGTCAAAGTAGAAATTACAATCAACCATAACAAATTGTTCCACCACATATCATAGAAATTCAAATTAATAAGGTTTTACAGTTATAAACTGAGGCATGTTTAGTATCAAATTGTTTATAATTATCTAATTAATAATTGTATAAACATTGCATGTATCATTAGAGTATAATAATAAAATTATCTATTAAAGGTAATTTATAAAATATAAAGTAGGTAATGGGTGTTGATCCTATAACATTTAACCTGTACATAAATGGCCAATCAAAATTTAAGAAGTTTGTATGAGTTCAGTGACTAAAAAAGAAGAAATAACACTTAATTGTTAACTGTGATGGAAAACAGTTGAATAGTGCGTGTCTAGATGTAAAAAATAAAATATAAAAATAGATAACCCGTTTGTGAAAGAAGATCTGAATGACCATCATAGAAGATAATAATCCCTCCACTACAATTTTCATGAACAAGTAACACACACAAGCAAGAAATTATCTAGAATAAACCAGGAAACCTTCAGCAATATCGTCTAGATGTGTAAAGTATAATTTGACAATATTTTTATCCAACAAGGAACAACCACTAGACAATATAACAATTTACACTAACACTAATCACTAGTGAACATTTTAAGTGAAAACAAATTCAATATCTAAGCGAACAGTGATTACAAGGAAACATTTATTTGGACACATTAATAAAATTCATTATTTTCTGAGACGGACAATATAGTAGCCATGATGTTGACATCACTCTAACCTACATGCTTTTTACGAAGCATTGAATCTCGTCAACTTTGTATGTTACTTAATATATAATTTTTGTAATTTTTTAGGTTATAAGTAATATTGTTTGTAAAGGTACTCTATATTATTAATTATCATGTAAAGGAACTTTTCGTAGCAGCCACAAGAATTCCCACGAAATATATTAAAATTATTTAATTATTAAATCCTGAGATAAATATCGATTGTGACAACCGTATGTATCGAATGGAATTTTCCAATAATTTGAATTTATGTTACAGAGATTAAACCATTATGTTATTAAATCATATCCATGCGTTATTATTTCAGGAACGTAATATATTATCAGCAGTTATTTTATAATTAACCAGGATAAGAAGAATTCGGGGAGTCATTGGAAGTACGCAAATTGCAAAACCAAGATTAACCTCAAATAATAGGTTAAAGCCTAATATCGAAGGTGACTTGAAAATTTTGGGATGACTCGACCGCTATTTTTTGAATTGATTTTGGAGTTCTAACTACTGAACTGGAATAATTATAATTCTGATTCAGCAACCAAGGCAGAATAATTCGATTCTTTTACTTATATATTTAAATCACATTCGTAAACACACAACATAAATATTCCACGATCAGCTGATACACTATTTACAACTAGTTATTACAAATTAACATATACAAGGAATAAAACGGGCAAATCATTATACCATTAAGATACTACGGGTACAAGAGTCGTATTATAATATATAGTGTAGTTGATGTAACCCGACACCAATATGGTATAAGGGTATTTTGATAATAAATAAATAATTGCAAATCTAGAAATATGTAACCCTTCATGTGTCATATCCAGTGAGTAACGTAATGTGCTGTCTGAAGTGTATAGTGTAAGTAAACATTTTCTAATGAAAGTATGTACCGGGCTGTTTGGCCGAGGTCCAGGGTTTTCGAACAAACCAGACGTTTCGACAGCACTACTGGCTGCCATTATCAGTGGAATTCGAGTGTACCTGAACGCGGGTTGTTAACGTCAGGCCCATAGTACTGACTTGTATTTTCTAATGACTTCATAATAAATAGTTTTTGGTGCTGATAAAGTTAAAATTTGCTAATTTAACACCAAATTGGCTTCCAACGTCACTTGAACAGTTGCTCTTCAGGCAAGTTGCACTGTATTTAATGTGAACCAAGGGATTAAATTGTTGAGCACCTCTGCTAGGGACTCTGCCATTACATTCCTAATTGTACTGTTCCGTCTAGTAAGCGTTTGTAATTGGTACTTCCTGCTGTATTTTTCATTGAATAATCGTGCGGTTTTATCAGCAGACGTTGTGCAGTATACAATTTTCTTTTACGTCGACGCAGTTTCTGCAAGTATTCGATTTGTTTCTGCCAACCGGGAATTCTTTTGTTTCCTGCTAAGACCAACCTCGTAGAATCATGACGTTTTTTTTTTCAAGGTTACATACCAGAGTGTCTAGTTATAATGTAACTTGAAATCGTGTGATCTCTTCAGTTTATAACTTTTATTTGAACCGAGATCGTTAATATTGTTTTTGTTTTTATTTATTGCAATGTGTCAAACAAAAAGACATATAGCGATCGAAAAATTTTGATTATATAAAAACGAGATGTATCAAACCCTACAATCATAAATCTGTTACAAGACGCGTGTCATTTCAAAGGGCGTGTGAAATTTCACAAAGATGTGAAGGCGTAAAATCGTAATTTTAAAAGCGTAATTATGTTGTTAAAAGGGTAAGCGTACGACAGTTTAAAACAGCATGATGTCCGCTTACAAATTAAGAAAAGATGGACAGCATCCAGTGCTACTAAACAAAAACTGTCAGTCGTTGTTAACGCAGAAATATGTTGGGGTATACAATATATCGCACATGTGTGGGAATACTATTATAGACTAGCTAAAAGTAATTTATTGTTTAAATAAGTAATGTCAAAAAAAAGGAGAAAGCGTTTGATGGGCGATTGGGGTGAACGAGTTTCCTTGAAAGCATATTGTTTTATTACAGGGTGCGATAGTGTTGGCGACTAAAAGTCCACGTCGAGTACAAAACGCAATTCGATTTGGTACAGATTCTGTGATGTGACAATGGAGTTGAAAGAGACAATGCTTCACCACAGGGAAATCAATTAAAACACTTGTACAATGCGAGGAGTGAAGATACGTGACAGCCCTTGTTCTAAAATATTTATTATAGTTAGTATTGTAGTGTAAGTAGTAAGATCATAAACGTCAGGCAGTTTGACAAGGGGCTTGAGGGGTAGGCTTGAACACGTGCCAACGGAAAATTTAGTACTTTACCGTGGGTTCTGGATGGAAGGAAGAAGACGATTGGCGAAATGGACCAGTTCGATGAGGCCCAATGACAGGGTGCGTTATAAAATGTGGGAGTTATATTCTAAGGAAATGGAGAGTTAGATGGAAAATTTAGGAAGAGAGAGGGTTGTACATACCAATTGAAGCTAAGTTTTGCCTAAAGAGGGGATTTTTGGCGGTAGACGTTGGAGTTTTTGGTGGTGGAAGGTACAGAGACTATATGTTGGGAGACTTAGAGTTTCGCTTTCGGAAACTCAGTATCTCATAATATCAGTATCGCAGTATTTCGTAATATCAATATCTCAGTATCGCAGTATTTCATAATATCAGTATCACAGTATCTCATAATATCAGTATCTCAATAAGTTCAGTAACTCAGTATATCACGCAGTATTTTGTCAGTTTACTCAATCTTCATGTTGTATCATATACTCAACTCAAAGCGTTACTATGATACGAAGTATTGGAATCAGGTGTTATGTATCAAGATGGTCTTATTAATTTGTGACAACAGTGATACAGTGAATATGGTGGCGTGAAAGCGAAAGTTATTGCCTTCATGAGATAGGATCAAGTGCTGGTGCAGAAGTGATAATTATAGTGAGTGTGAATTAGTGCTACAGTCATGGGAGGAGGAATTCTATACGAGGTCACCAAATAAGTAATGTAACTGTACATGATGTATATTTCTAGAAAGCTCATTCGGCCACACTATTCAAAGAACCACACGCTAATATGAAAACTAAAATTTTATTAAAATATTTGAGGTAATAATTTTACCTAGAGCATTCATAAAGATATCAAAGTCTTACACGACATAAGTTTTAGAAAACTTAAACAAACGCATTCTCTTTTCTTTCGGAATAATAAAAAACTGTGTTATATATGTTAAGATATTATATATTAAGATTTGTTTTATTGATGTATGTCTTTTGTAGTAAGAGTAATTATATAACTGTGTATGTTAAAGTGTTAAAATCATGAAAGAGAGAATCGTACAAATTAAATGAGCATTTAAACAAACTTGAGTTTAATTAATTTCATTAATTAATTTCCAGACGCCAATATAATTACAGATATAACTCAAATATAATGTCATAATTGTGGTGTTGCGAAGTTAAATTAGTAATTGTCTTTGACACACCAACTTGAGGGCCGATAAAACATAGATATTTATATACAAATGTTTCATAATTTTATAACCATTAATTAAAAATGTCCCTGACGTACTCTTTAGTGTAATTGGTCGTACAAAACTCGGCCAGCAGCACGTAGAGTGTTGTAGACAATACACGAGAGACATAAATAGAAATGTGTTGCGAGGGGTGTGTCCAGCGACACATTAACCGTTTGAACTAGCACATAGTGTACTGTAATTGTGCTATACTTTATAATTTCATAATGCATTGTACTGGACTGACGTGTGTGAATTAACTCGTCAAGCAAATTCGGACGTTGTACTCTACCTACGATACGGTGTTTCATTAAGTGTTTGATCAATGTGCTCGGACGAGGCTGTGATTTAATATTCATGTTTAATCTGGTATCCAAGTCACTTAATCGAATTAATAAATTAATTTACCTTCAATAATCCGCCGTGTGACTTCTTATAAAACTCTTCTATTACGCGTTTCGGAGACTATGGTCCATCTTCAGATAGTAAAATAAAAAATAAAACTATGTCACTCTTACGAGATCGTTAATTAATAAAATGTCAATTTGCATATGAACTGTACGCGACGTTGGGTGCGCACCCGTTCAAGTCCAGTCTGCTCAGATGTAGAATCTGCTTAGAATTGGTAGCCCAATATAAGCTGGCTTTTTTATCTTATATAGTAAAAATGCGATTTAGCTCCCTTCCCAAGTGAAATCCAAGATACTTCACCTGGCCGTTACGTCATTGCTTATCTTGAAGGCATCCTTAATGAACGCAAAGTAATAAGCAGTTAGTCAAGTGAGCAGCGATTGTTTTTTACAGGAATAGAGTGCGGAGTTATATCGTAAGTGACATTAAGTGTTTTATATTTGTTGTCTATATTATTTGACATTAAGTGGTTGTTACTATCGTTGTGAACAGTGCGTATGGGGATTTCTGCATATCGATACTGATTTTTCGTGGAGGTGTTAATAAAGTTTTCTCTTCTGTGGTATTTACTAATTTATTCTACTTAGTAAAGATCGCTATCCACTTAGTAAAGTTCTACGTAACGGCGTTTTTGTAACTGGCGAAGATGATGATTGTTATTGTTATTGTGTTTGCCTGAGTTGCCATAGCTTCAGGGAGTCGCCGTTGTGCGGAATAAATGACGTATTTTACGAATGTATTATAAGCTGTGCGTTTTATTAGGGCCCGTTGAAGCGTGTAAAGAGAAAAGTTGCCGCTTACCGCAACAGTGCTTTTCAATTTCGTACAGCGCTGGAAGAAATAGAGAGGGTGACATTCACCCTCCAAACAAGTATTACGTTTTAGCGAATATAATGAATTATATACGTAGAGACTACAAAGAAAAGGTTTATCTAACGTCACTGAACCGCAGATTATTTTCGTAGCGAATAAATATTTCGAAAACGCGTGTTTTCTGTAGCCATATCTCGTTCTCCAACGAGTCCGTCAGAACGTTTTGTCTCTGTGTTTTCTCCTTTTTAAGTGTCGTGCTCTGGGACGACTGTAATCCCAGGCACAGTGTTTATAGGAATTGTCAGCAGCCTTCAACATCATTAGTTTGATACATGATATTATTTCCAGTCTGTGTATAGTGTATAAGCACTTCGAAGCTCGTACATCTGCTACATCCTACGTATTATAAGAATGTTAGGAACTGTCACCTACCAACCTTCAATAAATCTTCTTTCTAATTGGTAAGATTTTAAAAACTTTTAAGTAGAGCCTTGGTACTTTTTGCAGTTGCTGTGTAAGCACAAGAAGACTGGTGAGCGTTTTTCATCCAGTTTGAACGCTACAAGTTATATGTTGTAGAGTTTCTTGTGTTTGCTACTACTAATCTGAAAATTTCGGAGTAATTGTATCTTGGCGTAATTCATAAATATTATGTGCTCCATACCTGGTACTACAGAATGTGATACGATTAAGAACTGACTGTTTGCCGTTAATAGTAACTGGCAGAAGATCAGAGGAAGTACTTGTTTCGAGACCTCGCACCATGGGTATATGCGTATGTTCAGAGCTGCCTGCGGTGTGATCTGTGTATTACTCTTGTCAACTGTACGTATGTAAACTTTCGTTGTCGTAGCAGCACTGTCCTGCAAGGGCAGAATGCACATCACTCAAGCCTTCCTTCACCGCATCATTTGACAAATCTGCTCCACTGCTTTACGCGTTTATAGCTCCGTCATTTAAACCATTACCAGTGACATCAAAGCTACTGTGATCAGTTCTAATTAATTTTTTTATGTCGCGTCGGTGCAGTAACGTTGTTGAGATGTTTCTACACGTCATTAAACAACGGCAACGCCGACAGAAGAATGACGACGACACACGACGAATCGGCTCTCCACTGAAGGTGATAAACTACGTTTCATGATTACTAATTGTGGCAGCGTTGAGTCAACGTGGACTCAAAACGGCAGTCTTAACCAATGGCATATCTAGAATTTGGCCTTGGGTGAGGTTCCGGTCGAATCGGCTTCGTACAAAAGAAAAAATAAGTTAAGACTAATCAACATTACTATCATTAAAGTGGTTGAAAAACGTGGTTGATACCATCCTGAATTCAATCCCATCAAAGTAAACGTTAAAAACAGAATGAAAATACGCGTTATTGAAACATTGTTTAGAAGATACTTATTGACTGAATTGATTTTCCTGTAGCCTATTGCATATTTCAAACGGATACGCAAATGCTGTATAATAGACCTGTTTATGTATTTAGAAAAGGATTTACTAAGCGCATATTAGCGTACACAGCTGAAAACAAATAGCCTCAAAATTAAGAGATTAACAAATTCGTCAACTTTTTTCGACCCTCTGGGGGGGGGGTCCCGTTCGTCTCCCCCCCCCGTAAATACGCCCCTGGTCTTAGCGTACTAACGGTCTTCAATCTGATATAATGAGGCAGTGTCAGGAAGTGGTGAACTTTTAAAGACATTATCACATCAAAGTTCTCCACATGTAAACGTTCTGAGGGCCTAGCTACGTCACCATCGTCGACTAAGTTGTCCAGCGTAACACAACCCACTGAGCTCACTGGAGTTATGTGAGATGGAGAAGCTGAGCGCTTTCTTTTCATTGAAAGCACGTATTCATTTTACGTTCCTCTTGGCCGTGTATAGAATCCACATGTCTATGATATTATTCACTTAAACGTTCCTAGCCTTGACTGTAATGTCGAATTGTTGACAGTCCTTTATTCTGGACTGTTGGCCAGAATCTGTTTCTTGCAGAGGAAATTTTGTTAGTTCTTTAATTATATATCATGTTCAATGGGGATAAACATGTTCATGATATGAACATAGATACGGCATTGAGAAGGATACGGAAGATATAGTTTTTGTTGATACATATTTAAAGATTCCACGATTTTGTAATTTTTGTACTGTCCTTTCTTAATACGACTCGTGTATTTACGAGGAATATCCAGAAAGTAAGTTCCGTTTGTAAATATTGTCGCGGTATCGATACAGTCACGCTGTTGCGCATGCGCGGCGAGTTTGTTGATTCGTTGGCAGGGCAGCAACATCATTTGTAAATAACTGCGTATTGACTAAGCTCGTTGGACGTGTTTACAATGTCAGAGATAATCTACATTACCCGCCGATGTGAAGGCAACTGTACGATTCGTTTTTCGAGTGCGAAAGGTATTAAAACAACTGATATTCACCGTAAAATGTATTGTGCGTATGGAGAAGAAGCAATGAGTGATTCGGAGGTACGGAGAGAGGTATCGCTTTTAACAAAGGACGCGAAAATATTCAAGACGATGAACAGAGAGGGCGGCCATGAGACGAATGACGACATGATGCGGGCCGTTATATAGAAGATTACAGACAATAGACGATTCACTGTGACATCACTCTCTCTGCGTTTTCTAGAAATTTGGCGTTCAGTTCTTCATGAAATTATGTCTGAAAAATTGGACTACCGGAAATAGTGTGCACTCTGCGTTCCAAAAATGATTACGGAATGATACAAAATGAAACGACAGCGCATTGGCTTTTTTTATACGATTCAGACAGCAAGGCTCTGAACTGTGTGTACAACTCCTTCCTGAGCTGTGTAGTCACCGGAGTCAAGACTTGGGTATCATATCCAACCTCTGAATCAAAACATTAATCCATGGCGTGGAGGCACACTTCATTGCCCGCAAAGGAAAAATTCTGGTCAACTGTTTCCGCTTTCAAAGTCATGTGCATTGTCTTTTGGAAAAGAAAAGAAGTTTTGGTTATAGACGTCTTGGCTCAAGTCTCGACAGTCAACTCGGATGTCTCTTCGAAAACGCGTATGAAATTGCGTCGTACGATTCTGAATAGGCTAAGCGACGTAGGATGCATTGTGTTGATTAATGGCAATTCCTGCCCACACACTACCACTACAACACAACGTTCCCTCACATTCTTTGACTGGGAACAATTTGGTCATCCGCCTTTACAATCCAAACCTCGCACCGAGCGAATATCACCTTTTCAACCATCAGAAATACTTCCTGGATAGCTAGCGGTTCCGAATTCCATAACGACGACAGTATCAAATAAACCGTTAATACGTGGTGTAAGTCATAGGCAGGAAATGTTTGTGACGAAGATATACAACGCCTGATGCCCCGCTGTGAAAATTGCTTCAACAATGACGGAAACTATGTAGAAAAGTAGTTCAAGGTGTGTACCTCATTTTTTTTTTTTAATTTAACTTCATTGCAGCTAGTTACAACTATCTAGCAATTTTATTGTAATACATAAATTAACAGTTGTAACGAAATATTTTATTTAGTTTTTACCTTTTTGTTATTTTGTTTTATTTAGTTATTTATTTGTTTATTTATTTATTTATATTTCTGACGTAATAACAAATTAATTTTAATAAAATATAATAACATTACTTGTCTGACTTCTTCTCTGCAGCTAATTACAACTTACCTATTTAAATTCAATTCATAGGACTATTCCGGGCAAGCAATCCTACCAATTATCTTCTCGCACATAACTTGTAGGTACCTTCAGATCTTCATCACTAGTTAATTTATTAAAATAATTTCACACTTCATTGAATCAGTTAAATTTTCTTTATTACTGTATTCTTCCTTTCCTTTATTAATTTTAAAAACTCGATAACATTATATCTCGGTTTTATGAACAATGAGTAATGTTGTTAAAATTGGTTGACAACAGTTGGCTACACGGTTTCTTATCTCAGGGAACAAAATTTCTTTAAGTGATTTAACTATAAACAGTGAGTTCTTGTGACTGCAGAATACGCAACGATAATCATCTGAACTTGTATATAATATACCCTACGGGACTAATTACATGCAACTATAAAACATGTTAATGTAAAATAACCACGTTTGCTTTGGACGATCGAGATCGCCTTTGAGATTAAACAATGTTTACAAATAAAAAGTTTCTAACATCTGAGGACAAATGAATAGTGATTTGCAAAGTAATCATAACAATAATAATAGTGTTCTTTTAGTTGTGTTATAGTGCAAAAATTAATAATCGACACATATGATATAATTAATGTTCAGTTCAAGGTTAACCAACGTCCATAAATCGTATGGGTTTAACCTCTAGTATAACCTTGATTGTGCTTAATAATAGAATAAATCAAATCTTATTAGTGTTCTGTGAAGTGTTAGTGTACAACAAAGGTTCTAGTGTAGTTAATATATTAGGGTCAACACATAGTACATGCGGATCATTTGATTATAAAAATTTATAAAAATCACTATACTTTCCATTGCTCCTTGTATGGATAATTTCTCATTCACTATTCATATTATTTACACTTTATTGACATTTGGTTTCTTTTATTTATCACCACACATCACTATACTCGATCGACACTGTTTACTGACATCACGTAATTGAGGTTAATTTTGTTTGTTTACTTCCGGATATCAGCTGTGACCTCGTCCTCGGGATCGATTAAAAATGTAAATTAATTATCGCGAAGTTGCATAGTGTCTTCTCCGATGAAAGCCGACCAACTGACCTAGTTGAAAGTGTCACCTTTCTTACCACGCGTGGGAGTATGGGTACAATTATAAAAATTAACAATCCTGATTGGCTGAAATGATGCAAATTCCGTCGCCAGTTGTGGGTTCCCCGCAAATTTATAGGGGTTCACAAAACTTCTTATAGAGATCAAAAATTGACAACAAAAATTATTATTAACATGACTCCCTTATGCTTATTCTAATTAACAAAATTTGATTATCACTAAATTGTTCTCTTTTTCCTGATCAATTTGACATCTCATTCGGTACAAATCTGTCCATGAATAAGAAAATAATAATTTCTACTGATAGTCTATTTTCCTTTTTTTGTTCTAAAATTATCATTTTTTACCCTATGCTTGGATTATACTTATTGTACCTTTTACATTACACTACTAAAACTTAAGTAGATACAATTATTGGCAATAATAAACCTTATTTTCTATTAAACACTAAATTACTTCCTAGGCTTGGTAAGGCCTATTGTCTCATGAATTAGTTTTGCTATTTACACAACATTTACTGCCTATTACTATATTCTGACAACAGATACTTATCACTAAATAATACAAGCACCTTTTATAATAGGTTTTATGGGTATAAGATCTGCCACTTACCAAGTATACTGTTTACAATATAACCCAGGTTCAATGTTCAAGTAGGCAGTCTGTACATGACTCTCTTATTACTAATTTACAAATATCTTTTATGATTTAAGTTAAAGTCTAAGTGCATACATTATTTATTGTTCTATTGTCCAACTACTAGTATAGGTTTTACCTATTAGATTTGCTGTTTGAATCAGAAATTAAATATATATCTAGGCTCTTCTAGTCCTTCTTACACTACATATTATTAAATATCTTTTATAAGTGACCATTATCATTTATTTTGCTGATCCATCGTCAGTTCATATATCACCTGACATTCTAGTATTATTTACCTTAATTTATGCTCAATTCTTTAATTGTTCTTTGCTATGTAATATGTAGTTTGGCTCACTACCAGTTTTCAACACTTTATTATATAATAATACAAACATAATAATCCCTTTATAGTGTCATGATTACTCTTAAAATGGTCTATAGGTTTGCTAGTTACTTTTATAAATATCACACTCTATTTCAGTAGTATCTTTACTACTGTTTTATATGTTTATAAGTCTTGGTATTAACCTTGTTAGGTTAGGATGACAGATTAACTATACTGGTCGCATTGAATGCACATTCAGTATTTTTTTTATATTGTTTGTTTATTCTGGTGGCCTATCCTTACTTATTATTTTCCTCTTCTATTACTTATAATAACGTTTACGATTATTTACTTATTCGCATTTACTTTTATATCTATATTATTTGCAAGACTAGTTTGTTTCTTATGTCCATTTTGATTGATCTCTATACTTTACATAATTAGTGTTTATTATCAACATTAAAGCGCATTGTTAAAGTTTTATTATACATTATTTAATCTTGATTACATATAATGGTAGTTATTCTTATTGTTTATCATATCTTATATTCTATATTACATATGGTTGTCATCTATCAATCTCATGATACTCCTCACTCACTCTCCTAATCAATTGGGTATTTTATAGTCACAGTTATTGTCTAGTCCATTTGTCGGTTTGGTTCATTAATTTATCATTTATGTCCATATAATGTACAATTATCTACTGTAGTCCATTAATTCCTTGGGATCTTAGTCCTCTTTACTCATTCAAGGGTTAAATCTTTTAAATGTTTCCAGGGACAATTGTGTTTCACTGTTCTGTTACATTTTGTAATGTTACATATCGCCTCCCCACCAGAAATGATCATTTCAGAAAATACCTTTATGTGTGTGACGGAATTATCATTTAAACTGTTTTTTGTTTTTCCTCGTAGTATCTTTTCAAGGATGATTGATTGTATGTTCCCTTAATTCTTTTAGTAATCGGGTCCCTTATTTCGTATGTATTATTCTTGTTATTCTTGGTGATGGTATATGGGCCAATATAAAGTAATAGTAACTTCTTTGTAATCACTTCCATTGAACTGGGTAATTCTCTGTTCCTTAATAGTACCTTTTTTCCGACTTGATACTGTATTACCTTATGTTGTGCTCTTTGGTACTTATTTCTTCTCTTTTATACCCGTTCAGCTACTTTACTGTAAAATCTTATACTATCAAACTGGTATTCAGTGCTATCTGGAAAGTTGACTAATTCGGTAATTTCTCGAGGTGTTTGTTTCTCGTACATTGCTGTGTAAGGGGTGGTTTCTATGGATTCGTGATAAGCTAGATTGATGGAATTTTCTGTTGCTGAGAGATATTCATTCCATTTCCGTTGTTTGTCGAAGCAGTAGGTTCGAAGGATTCTTCCGACTTCTCTTAATACCTTTTCAGCCGGATTGCTACTCGGATGGTAAACAGAAGTTTTATAAGTTCTTACTCCATTGTTTAATAAAGTGTCCTTCCATTTTCTCCCCTTGAATTGGGTACTGTGGTCAGTGATAATGGATTTTGGAGTTCCTAATTCTGGTATGTATTGTTGGATGACTACATCTAAAATCTTATTAGTGGTTGCCCGATTAATTGGGTACAATTTAGTGAATTTGGTGTAATGATAAAATATTATTACTATGAACTTGTATTGATGTCGTCCTCCACTGCGTGGGAGTGGTCCACATATATCTAAGAATACCCTTTGTAATTTACTGGTTGATGTTATGGTTAGCATGATTCCTCCTTCTTGTCATTATTGCATTTGACTAGTTGACAGATATGGCAATGCTGAATATAATTTCGTACCCATCTATTGATGTCCTTAATGTATGTGTTCTCTTCAAGCGCCTTTATCACCTTTAACGCTCCCATGTGACCGTATCGAATGTGGTAATCGAGTATCAGTTCTTTTTCAGTATCTCGTGGTATGACTACTTTCCGTGGATTTTGGTGGTATTTTGTTTTGACAAATAAGATATCCTCATGTACGCAGTAAAATGGTGTTACTCTATCATCTTGTTCAGTTAACCTTTGTCTAATGTTGATTAATTTTGCATCCCTTTTTTGATGTTGTCTAATTTCGTTAATAATGTTTTTCAAATCGGATCTGCTCTTAATTATATGATACAATTTTGCTATGGTCTCATTTTCCCCTTCAAAAGTCTGTTGTTCCAAATTAATTCGAGATAATACATCAGCCAAAATATTCTTCTTCCCTGGAATGTATTCCCAATTGATGTTATATTCCTGTAACGCTAGTATCCTCCTTGTTAGCCTACCATGACTCAGCTTACAATTCTTCAGGAAGGATATTGATTTGTGATCGGTCCTGACTGTTATTGAGTAACCCAAACTGTAAGTCCTGAACTTATTACACGCAAACACAACGCTCAGTAACTCCTTCTCTGTGACATTGTAGTTGCGTTCGCAGCTGTTCAGTACCCTACTGGCGAAGCTAATGACCATGTGATTTCCTTCTTCATCTTCTTGGTATAATGCAGATCCTAAACTTACATCGCTAGCGTCACAATTCAAATAGAAGGGTTTATTGAAATCAGGGTGCTGTAACATGACAGATTCTAAAAATTTGTTCGTAATCAACTGGAAGATTATGTCCTGTTCCGGTCCCCACGTCCACTTGTCTTTGGAAGATAGTTGGTGTGAAAATTTTGCTGTTAGTTCCGAATAGTTTCTTTGGAATTTACGGTAGTAGGCTAATTACAGATGCCCAGGAATGACTGTAACTGTCTTGTATTTTTGGGTGTTGGAAACTGTTGAATTGACTCTATCTTGTCTTTAGATGGAGATATACCTAGTTCGGACAAATTAAACCCTAGTCATTTCTTACGTACCATTGGGCATCAATAATACTGCGAAGGACCGTATTTTTAAATGTGTGAATTATTTTAATATTAGATTTCTTAGTACAACCCCAAAGCTGTACACCATAAGCTCCCACTAGAGCATTCCTCAGTACAGTTAAACTTTGTTCATGTGCTGAGAATTACTATACATGTTTAGTTCACTAGTTCAAAGGGCTTCTATCTCTGCAATCGCCGAACGAGTTCGCATTATCAAGCAGATGTAGCACTTCAGTGTTTACGTGTTCATGAAGTCTTCTTTCATATTTATCCGTAACCCTTTAATCTCGTCAGCAACTGTAGGCATTATCAGGTCCCGATGGATGTCGTCATTTCTTAGGTACCATTGCGCATCAACAATACTGCGAAGGACCGTATTTTTAAATGTGTGAATTATTTTAATATTAGATTTCTTAGTACAACCCCAAAGCTGTACACCATACACTCAAACTGGTTTCAAAACTTGTTTGTATAACAATAGCTTGTTGTAACTCAAATAGCAATAAAAATGTTCTGCAAATATATATAGCCTATTCTTGGTTTGTTTTGGTAACCTGTCGGAACTTACTGGTATCTCGTATTTAGGTATGCAACAGATGAGTAAATTATGATTACTAAAACATAAACGCTCCGAATAGATAAGTTAGAGTCAGCACAACACAGCTTATTATTATTATTATGGGAGGTCCTACAGTCTATGCTGCATCCCGTATTTCGATCGCCATTTCTCCCTATCTTTCCAGTCATCGTCTTCAATAGCTCGATCTCTCATGGGTTTCCTAATTCCTGTTCTCCATTGTGTTGTCAGTCTTCCTTTTCTTCTCCTGTTTTGTGGTGTTTAAGTCAATGCTTTCTTTGGCCATCGCTTCTCCTGCATCCTCATTACGTGACCGTACCATAGGAACTGTCTGGATTTTTTTCTTTCTGCTGTTGTAAATATGCGCCCTGTTTTCCTTCTTATATCTTCGTTTCTAACATGTTGCATTCTAGAAATATTACACGCTCTTCTTAAGAAGTCCATTTCCACAGTTTCTATCATCTTTTTCTCTGTATCTGAAAGTTGCCAGCATTCGCAGCCATAAGTTAAAATGGGCTCCACAATAGTTGTGTAGATTGTCAGTTTAGTTTGAAGTTTCATTTTGTTCGACCAAAGTAACGAGTTTAGCAAACGAATAGCCTTTTTTCCCTGTTGTATCCTATTTTTGATGCCATTCTTTGTTGTTCCATCTTCTGAAATAATGCTTCCCAAATAAGATTGAAGAAGATTCCTCTCTTCGAGGCACCATAGTATCGGTGAAAAGAGCGAAGTTACTGCAGGTGTTCTGTCTTACGACTGAAACTTCGGGACACCAATCGGCGTACGTTAGATGTTTAAGTTTTTAGAATTAAGATTAGAAATAGATTAACCGTCCGCCCTTTTCCAGTTTTAGTTTTAACGTTAGTGCTCTTAAAAAACTGTTTGTGTGTGTGTGTGTGTGTGCGTGTGTGCGTGTGAGTGGTGGCGTATAATTCAGGTGTAACCGTGGTACGAAGCAACGCGTTTATTTTCAGTGCACATCCGAACATTATTGCGTGTACGCGTGAGCATGACAGTTTTTGACCACACAGACCGTCATTGTAAATTGTTTCATTAACATGTTTATTGACATTCAAGTCGTTCGTAGTTTGACGAGTACGGGTAATGTCCTCATGTAAATGATTCTATGCCCGCATTCACAGACACCGGAAACGCGTTTACAACTGTTATTGGCAGGCAGTGTATAGTTAGAGAAAAACGTACTATTCTGTGCGACTTGAACAGTTTTTTATTTATTTGCTTTTGAAATGTTGGATGGAATACTGTGTATGTGTAATGCGTGACCTGGGTATGAACAAAGAAGTGATCCGACAGTATATCGCCTTAAAGTATTGCCTCATGTAGTCTCTTTGGCTTTGTAATCCGTGTGAAAAAGCGTTGGGACAACAGAAAGAGCCTTTTTCTTATAGGCCTACTCTTCGTCTTAACCGGAAATTCTGGGTGGGCATATTCTGAAGTCACCAGACTCTGTGTTTAAACCCCTGTGTGCTTTTAAACCGGTATAACTGTTTTCAATCGTTTGCTCTAAGCCCACAGGCCTTGCCCTCTAATGCTATAATCGTGTAGCTACTATGCAGATTAAGTAGTCCAGTCAACATTATATGCCTCTAACGAGGCTTTTCCACAAATTTTTCCATTTTATGTATAAAATAAGTTAGTCTCCAAGTGTAATTTTTAATATAATTATATGTGTACATTTTTGATTTTATAATAAAATTCGAGAACTGGCGTAAATATGGGAAACGTACGTCATATAATAGTGATATTGAATAAAATGATTACACTTACAGAAGTAATTTATGATTTGGTACTTTATAATATACAAACACTGCAAGAAACTGAAAAGATGAAGAGTTACAAAGGAAACATGTTACGACACACACATGCACGCACACAAACCATAGGTTATGTATAATTTTTTTGACGTATGTGAAGAACGCAGATTAAAAGTAAGTTTCTCGTCGTCTTACTGACATATTAAGCTATAAATTGAAAAAAAAAAACGATCCATTTACGTTAATTAACAACGGAAATGGGGCAGTTATGTTTTACAGTTGAAGAAATAGTTGAAGAAATTTATTGCTTTTGTATTTTTTACGGCTGTGTTTATGAACCGTTAAGATAATTTAACAATTTGTGAAATGGTAGAGAATAACGAATTCGACATTACGAAAGTTTAAAAATTATAATCCTGTAACTTCAGTTTTTGGGTGAGTAAATTATCTACTCACGAAGTACATACGAGCGACGAAAAACTCATGGTCGCAAAGTTTTTACTATTTTCTCCTTTGTGTTATGATATTTCTGAAGGAAGCGAAGTTCTTTATTTGCTACCTAGAAATATTTTTGTATAATTTGTCCAAACGCCCTGTACAGTTTGTATTATAACTGTCAAAAGTATATTACAAAAGCTGTACCAATTATGAAACTAGATTGCAGGAAGCATGTCTTCAATGAAACAATAACACTATACTAAAACGTAACCACACAGTGATATTACATAAAATAATTACATTTACAGAAGTAATTTATGATTTGGTAATGTATAATACACAAACACTGCAAGAAACTCAAAACATCAAGAGTTACAAAGGAAACATACACACACCGCGCACGCACGTTAACCATACGTTCGTATAATTTTTTGACGTATATGAAGAACACAGATTAAAAGTATGTGGATTACCTTAAGAACATCCATAAAATATTTATACAAACACGAACCCTTATCAGCTACCCAATAATTACCCTCACACGAGTTACTGCGCACTATAGACATGAGTGTTTCGTAGTGAGGAATCCAACGTCATTGTGAGTAAACAATCTCCTGCTTTTCTGACAAAAAAATTGTACGGTTTGATTACAAGTAGTACTTGTTTTCTTCTCATAGTCTACTGCCAGAATCGTGTTAAGAGTGACACATTAGAGAAAGTCAGTATCTTTAATTATTTGTAACGATGTAACATATAAATACAGTAAAAACACGAAGTTATAAATTTCAGTACTATATGTAAAACATAAACACAACACTAAAAAAACATGTTTTTTGAGACTTTGACAGTTTAAAGTTAATATTGTCAATCCCTCTCTCGATGTAATGAAATTAGTAATCATTTCTTGCAAAGTATTAAGTCTATTCAAGGATAGTCTTTTAAATTCTTCTTGCAAAGACAAAATTGATGGATGAATTCTTCTTCCATGGTAAAATCTTAAATCATCATTACGGTTACATATGAACAAACCTTCAATACTAGTAACTCGCGATAAAGCGACATATAATAACTGAATAGAATGAGTTTTACTATACTCATAGACTATCTCGTCATATGTAGCTCCTTGAGACTTACGAATAGTCATGGCACATCCGGATATCGTAGGAAAGTGATTTCTTTTTCCCACAATTGTTTTGTTGTTGTTAAGATGAATCCTTGTAGTTCGACGTATAATAGGAACGGCTCGTTTATCGATATTGTGTTCTGCAATGAATCCAGCACCTTTTTTTCTGGCAACTGTACCAGTTCTTTTATCAGGAAAAACCAGCCATACACGAGTAATTTCATTTTGTTCATTCTGTTCTATATGAACCAAAGTTCCAACAGCACCATTAGCTAATCCATCTGTAACGTCTATGTTTGTTGTAATAATGTAAGGTTTTCCAATTACAAAAATAATTTCGTATGGTAATCCACTTGTGTCAATCACTGACATCTTGTGTAATTTTTGCTTCACAAATCCTTCCTGTTCATGGTTAGCACAGCCACTAATAATATCTATTGCAATGGAAACATTACTAAATAAATATTTGTAATAATAAAATGTAAGATAAAAAAAATATCAATACCTCACTGGTACGATATGCCTCGAATTAGATGTATTTAGGTCATTGTTAGTTTCAATTATAATATCACCTATCTCTTGCGTTGTTTGTGTACTGAAAAAATAAAGTAAAATTTTATTAGTTTTAAATTTTTATAAAAATAGAAGCCACACACACAGAGAAAGAAGTTAAAACACGTGGATGTATATATCTCGCATTTTGTGTACGCATGCGCAGAAAATAAACCGCTTGTTGACATCAGTAAACACATTTCTAACCTCAAAATGAACAAATAAAATAGAATAGTAATAAAATAATATATTAACAGATGATTTACTAACCTTTGGTTTGAATCGGTAGATTGTGTTTCGTAAAGCAAACGTTGTGCACACGTATTAGACATTTTACTGCAGCCTGCACTTTGATCATCATTAATTATTTGTTTCTTTTTGGTCACTTGATCGTCACTGTCACTCATATTTCGATTCAATAATATTGTCACTGATTCGAAAACTTTTAAGCACTTAACAATGTCCTTTCAAAAACAATAATATTAAGGCCAAAGAAATACAAAGTGTGTATACAAGCGGTGAACGCGTCAAGTATACTATGACGGCATAAGAGAGCGTCATGCCGTTTGCCGTCACGGCATACGAGTCGGTTTTACTGCCAAGGCGCGCCAATAGATGTTTCACATCAAAAAGAAAAAAAAGGAAGGAAAGTTAGAATTGTAGAATGCATATTGTTTTACAGGTTTACAGGACGGTAGCGAAAGCTGGTTTGTTAGAGATAAGTAACCAAAAACAAAGATGATGCCTCAGAGATGTCATGTTTAAGAAACCTGAAAGGGGGCACAAGAGTAGATAGAATAAGAACTGTAGCCGTGAGGTAAGAATTAAACGTACGGAGGATAAAAATCATAGAGAAGAAATGCCTAGAAAAATGAAGAGATTCCACATCGAAAGAGTGCGGACAACATTACCAAAGGCAGTACGATGTAAAGTCCTGAAAAGAAGTATGAAAAGACCTAAACAAAATTTTGCTGGAATAATGTTTGAGAACTTTGAAGACGGAGCTTATTCCTGAAGTGCGGAAAATTTTCTTTTTTAAATCTAATAAACACTTGAGTTAGTTCTACAAATACTTTATAATCCTGACAATTGTTTCACCAGTTACGGCAGCTTCAGAGGTTACGTTTGAACTGAGGTATGGAACAACAGCGTGTTATGAGTGGAGTGGTGGTACAGTGGATGACTATAAGGGGACAACTGGAAAAACCATTTTAAACAGTTGGAGAATAAAGTTGAAAGTGTATTGTTAACAGTTTGCAAGTGCCGTCATCAGGTTTTCTTTTCTTTCTTCTTCGTTCTCTGTAACTCATGCGTCGCGTCCTCGGTCCATTTTCTGCCTTTACCTCTGTTCCGCCCATTTCTGATGCTCTGCATGTTTCTCTGAATCAAAGTTACCTTCAGTTGTTGATTGGAAGGCCCTACATTGCGGATGTGTTATGGGGGGTTTTCCCTGGAGAGATTATCTTCATACCCAATACGTTACTAGTTTAAGGAGCCAAAAAGACACCTTCTCCCTCTGGCATTTGGCGCATACCGTAACCCTATAAGCCTACAGGCTGTGTATCGTCTAAAGGCTGATGTCTTCGTGAACGAGAAAATAGAATTTTTTTATTTTGGGCTTTTACCAAGCGTTTGTATTTTATGACCCGTCATTTGAGATCCATAAGAGTTCTCCTCCTTTGGTTTTTCATAATTAAAACGAAAAAACCTGCACTGTTACGTTACCACACACAGTTTGGTTTTGACAAGCCGTTCGACTCGCTGACATTAAGCGGCAGTTGAACATACCACATTGCTCGCGTTACTCAGCGCAAACTAGCGCGCACAGCTAATTTTAACCACGTTAATTCACAGTTATTTGTGCCCGTGTTGTGTAAATCTTAGTTCAATTTTGAAGAATTTAAGCGACCAGCTGTCACGACTGCTGAGTAATTTTTGATATTTATTGTCGTCGCAAAAACAAATGACGAATCGTTCGTTTTAACTGTGTCATTCGTGACCACGTTGGAAAACCATAAAATTTAACGAATGTAAACCTTTTTATTTTACTGAAATGTATTGCTTACAGTCTTTTGAATTAAAGTGAGAGGTTGAATGTTTGTACAGTTTCACGTCGCCTTTCTGTTTACAAACACTTTTGTATTGACCTTCCGCCCAAGTTAGTCGTTAACTGACTTACCTGTTTACCATATGAACAAAACGTAATGTGCAGATAATACCACCTTTGTCACTATTACTGCTATTAGACGAAACCTTTCGCGTCTCTACATTTTCAAGTCCTATCTGACACCACCACACAATAAAATATCCCATGAAATCCGGATACGTTGTAAGACGACCCTTTTTATGTGGCTGTAATCCTTTCAAATCCCACTGTTTGGGCTAGCCTCTTGGTCACCAGACCGCTGTATGCCGGTCGTTACAAAAGAATAAAATGTATACGGAAAATTCACTAATTATAGAATTTTCAAATAATAAAATAATTTTGTTTATGTTTATAGAAGTATGTATAAGAGATAAATCTGTTTTTTAAAAGGTTCTGGTAAAATTTTAATAACAGGTAGGTATTTATTGACCGTCGAGCACTTCTTGAAGATTTGCACCAAGTCTGGAGTTAAATAGATTAACTCCAGGGAATAATCGATTGGTGACTTTTCTGACTGGTCCAATATCTTGTTCAAAATAGAATATATTCTTCTCACTTAATTCCTTCAGCCTTATAAATACCCTTAAATTACCCTGTGAAATAAGTACAGATACAAAATAATGGAAATATAAAGATTTATTTACAATTTTAAATAAATAATCGATATTTTATCGATGGAGAGCAATTATCGACTCTGTCTCAGGAATTATCGATTGTGTCATACAGAACAAAATTTTATGTTATATTATATTAAAAGACAGGTTCTTTGAGCGATTAGAATTAATAGTCAGAGAAGGGTGACGAGAAAGTATAACATTAACAATTAAAAATATAAATACAATAATTACTATTCAATAGTATTTTAAATAATTTAGTATAGAATATTAGAATAAATGTTTTGTCGAACCAATGAAGACTGATGTGACGTCAGTGACTGCGATGTAGTAAGCAGGTTTCGTTTTCAAGATGGCCGCTACTCGAGTTGGACAAAGTCACAGCATATGCGTGGTGTCAGAAAATCACAATAAAATTCCTTTTATTAAGGTTTAAAATGTCCCCGCACTGGTGTAATATGTCTGTTAATCTATTTGGTGTATTCTGGTGAAGTGTTCTGTGTAAACTTGTGTTAGTTAGTTTATTTTCTATGTGTCCAACTTCTGCGGTTACGTTTTCAAGTTATGGTTAGGAATTTCAGAATATATCAGTTGAGATATAGTGTTTTACTTGTTTCTATCACTCGTATTATGTAGTTAAGTGTTTGTTTTCACTATTGTCGTGAATGTATTAACAGCTTTAGCTTTTAAAAGTGTTTAATTCGCCTAACTCTCGTTTCACTGATTTCAATGGCTAAACACTAGTATCATTTTCAATTCGATTTTAAGAAACGTTCTTCACACAACTGTCCAGCTTGATATTCAACAAAAGACTAATTAACTTGGTCATAATTCTTGCCCAGTTAATCTTTGAAAAAGTATTGTTAATATTTTTCGACTTCCCATACATATGATAAAATATTACATTATGTATGGAATTTATCTATTTTATTCCTCACTTTTATGAATTATTAACCTTATTATTGGTTTAATCATCTCATTCCCTTTAAATTGATGTATTATAGTCCATATCTGTAGATATTTTGTGGAAATTAACAAATTTCTTTACTTTATGGAAATATAGGCTCAAAATTGGATTTCCGTCTTTATACAAAATCCCCTCCATTTAAATATTATTAATACTATTATAATAAATTTTAATTAGTCATATTCCTCTTCCTTTCCTTAAATACATATAAATTACACCTTTGAACTGGTTTTTTGTGTTAATCTGTAAATTTGACATTGCTCTTTAAAATTAATTAATTTATATATTTTGACAATTTACAAAATGTTAAGGTATATTTCCTTATTATCATTTTAATTCATAGGATCATTCCTAGTAGTGGTTAATTGTGTTATCTTATATTGTAGCGTGACAGATATAAGCATAATATTGAATGGCAATTGATCATTAGAATAATAAAGTTATAATATTTAAATTTGGAAGAAAGCATTAAGTTTAATATAAATAGATTAATTCATAGCAACTGTGGAAAGAAATCATTATTATAAAGAAAATACAAGTTCAAATAAAAAGAGTTACTAGTGATGAGTCATCCAAGACCAGTCTCATAACCAAAGGTTTTCAAGGTATAACCCAGGAAGGTAAAAAAGTAAATAACCAAGCAGTACAGAATATGACCAAACCCACAACGAGGGAGAATAAATAGAATAGAAACCCTAAAATAAGCCAAGATCAACCAATACAGGTTGTGTATTTCTGAAATAAAGAAGAAGATGGAGAAGATCCCAAGAAACCTGATGGCATCATCAAGAAGATGGAGAAGATACCAGTCCCAGAAGGCAGGAGAAAAGAAGACTGATGAAAGAAGAAGAAGAAGGCAGCATCCTGAAGAAGATGTCATGCTCTTATAAAAGACACCCAAATCCCTATATCCCCAAAATAAATATTTAAAAATAAAAGTATAACGAATTGAAAACCACATGTATACAAATTTAAGAGAGAGAAGTGTATAAAGTAAAAGTTGCCTGTGAACTAAGATGAAACAATAATATAGTACCCATGGAACAAATCTCCATTGAAAAACGCTAACCAATTTATTATGTTAATAAGACTATACGACCATTTAGCATTAACATAATTATATAAGTGCAAAGTGAACCAGTGATAGTTTTGGGTATTGTAAAAAATGAACCTTGTGTTTCATTCTTGGCAATCACAAACATTGAATGCAATGAAACATGCATTTTTCAATGACTTAAAATGTGTACTGTGACAATATGTTGTTCATAAGACATGAATCTGTTTAAAATAACATTTTGTTTTACATGAAAAAAGAAAAACAGAGTTCATAATACCTTTTGAACAATTCATACTATTTATTTATTAATGACAGGGTACAATTCCCCAAAGACAATGTATAAAAGACGGTATAAAAACTGTAGAATCCTACTTATAATAATAGTTAGAAATAAGAATATAAATATAAGGTTTTTATGTATATAGTATAAGAATGTTTAAAAATGTTTTAGATATGAGGCCATTTGTTTGGGTCTGATACAACTAACATCAGAACTATAAAAATAGTTACTGCTTGTAAATAGTAGAGAGTAATTAAGATGTTAGTTAGTAAAAAACCTTTTTTGTAAACCATGTTTCCATGTTGGAAATGGGGATTTTGTTGCAAAATGTCTGACTTGAAGACAACCATTTATTTAAAAAAAAAAAAATTCTTTATTTTGTTTAGCTATTATTTGTATTCTAACCAATACTAATTGTTTTTGTGTAATTTGAAAACATGTTTAATTTATAATACTATATGTAAAAGTCAGAGAGGGTATCACACATCATATATTGTTTGTAAAATATTTTGTAAGAAAAATTGTTAAAAAATCATAGGCCAAAAGAATGGAAACCAAACTTCATCAAAACAGAGAAATTGCTCATTTAAATGCAAATAAACAAAAGGGGTTTAGACAAAATAAACTTGAGATCATGCCATATAATTGCACATACCATTTAGAGAGATTTTAATAAATTATATTCAGAATTATAAATAAAAATGAAAATGACTAAACTCAGAAATTTAGACATGGGAGTCATATATTCCAGAATAATGTTTCAGAATACAACTAATTCAATTAATTACCAGAAAATAAGGGAATATGAACCTTTTAATACAATATAGGATTATTAATATTAAATATAACTGATAAAATGGCTGAATTTATATAATGACAGGAAGTAAATTTTGATGTTTTGACTTTTCAGAGTATACCAAACTGAAAGTGAAATTACTATTTTTTGGACAGAAAACACTATAAAATGGCATTATTTAATCTGAAAATAACCAGAATGAACTGAAAGATTAATTTAAATCACATCTAGTGAATAAAATTGACAAATAACCAAAGTATAGGCATTCATATAGTGAAATAGTAAAGTGTACACAGGATGTGAAAAAATATTTGAACAATGTTAAGAATAATATTATATGGGCTAAGAGTTTAATTGAAACTGAAGGAAACAGTTAGTTGATTATTGGTATTTGAATGGTTAACATAAACGAGAGTTTTGTGACGATCTAACCTATCTTACAACGTTAAAGATCAGTGGCGAACAGTACGTTACTGTAAAGTCGAGAGTGAATTATAAAATCCTTCCAGAACATATACATTGTGACAAAAACAATCAAGAAACACTAATTAACACTAAACAATACATTTCTACTCCGAAAAACACCACAAAACACCAGAAAACTGTATAACACATTAACCAAATTAGTGTCGGAATTGGGAAAAGTGTTTTGACTTATAATTACACAGACATACTAAATACAACCCAGAATCACTACACCAGTCACTACACAACATTTAACAAGAGATTTGGAGACACAAGAACAGGAATATTGCCAGAAAATACATTATTTGGAATGCAGCAGGAACGAGCGACATTTTGATCAACTTGACGGCAGCCATCTTTCTTTTGACGATCCCAGTGCCTTCCTCTTAGTTCAACTCAGCTGTTTGGTGAAAACAATTATTATATTTACAAATTATTATTCAATGTCTGTGTTTATTAATAACTATTAATTTGATTGTAACGTTATACTTTTTAAATATTAGCCCGATTTCTCTGACTTTGATAATAACTGGCTGTTTAAAGAACCCTATTTAATTTTTATATCACATACTTGTAACTTTTTTCGATATCCTGAGAATCGATACTAATCGATAAGAGTCAATATTGCTATTAATTAATAAAACATTAATACTTTTCAATACTTATTAGTTCTTTATTTCTTCAATAATACTAATTACCAATAATATAATTCTAATTGATAATCTACAAGGACTTTACCACCCGTAAGTGAAGATAACCTAAAAAATAAAAAGGTAAACAAGTATCGATTGGTTTGAAGACAGTCTTATGAGTGGTGATAGCTTATTTAAAATATACTAAAACTTTAATAAAAATTTTCAGAAGAGCATTACACTGTTTAAAACTTCACAGCCCTATATTAACTAATTGATCCTAATTAATTAATTAATAAAATTAAAAAATTTTTTTAATTATTTTTTTTATAAACATAATTTTTTTAAAATTTCCTTCAAAACAATAAATTTTGTTTTGAAACCTTCAGCGAAGCTGAACATATATATTCCTTCATCAACTTTACGCTACTCGACCAGTCTTGATACCATTGGGACTCGACCAGCTGGGAAACTTAAGGAAGTGTTTCAGGCCAGTAAGACGTCGAGAGCCACACCAATTAAACATATTACATTACAATTTACTTATTTGATTACAAATTGGCTAGTCCAAACAGTGGGGCTTGATTACATCGGAGTCTCACACAATTAAACACAATCTCTTACATCATCAATAATAACAATACCTTTATTATTTATTTATTACAAATTGGCGCCCAACGTGGGGCTTTAATTAACGATTGGAAGGCCAATACATTCTGCCCAATCACTAGTTGGAGCAAGGCAGCAGCTAAAAAGTCAGAGAAAGACAATAAAAAGGGAACAACGACAAGTAAAATGGAAGAACTTACACGAGATGAGAGGTGGGACAAGATAATGGAAATGTGCCAACGAATAATAGAGAAACTAGATGACCTGGATAAGAAAAGGAGAGAAGACAGATTAAAAAGCGAAGAATTGAGAAAAGAGAAGACCGAAGAAATAAAAAATGAAAGCAAACCAGAAACAGAAGAAATACCAAACGAGAAAAGGGTACAACTAATCGCGGCATCATTGAATGGACAAATGAAACGATGGAGAAAAGAAATAAGAAGGGAGCGTAAACAGATTAAGAAAGAGGAGTCAAAACTAAGAAGACAACAAAGAAGGGAAGAGCTACAGGAAAAAATAAAACGAAAGACTGAAGCACTAAAGGTGGTCACGAAAAAGTGGAGAGAAGTAAGAATAAGTACTCTAAAACAGATGATAGAGAATAACAATAAAAGGGTGGAAATTATCATCAAGAATAATAAACTGTGGGAGGAAGAATTAATAAGAGATAACAAAAGAGAGTTAGAAGAAATACCAAATGATAAATCGCAGGAACAAGTAATGGTATTACCTGGAATTAAAACTAGCGGAAACAAAGAAGATATTCAACAAAGGAAAAGGAGAATCTACCCAAGAAATGTAATCAAAACGAAGGAAGAGTTGGAGATGATGAACCATGGGTTAATTGATGGCAATAACATCACAATTACCTATGACAAAGACATCATGAATTCCAGGAATTATAGGAGGAGAATCGAAGTAATTTCCAAAATAATTTACCACAAGACAGTAGTGTACCAATGGGAAAGGACCAGAGGTAAACAGAATACGACATGTGGACAAGATCAATTTCAGTGCAAGACTGGACAGTGGATTTCAGAAAGATGGAAATGTGATATCGTACCAGACTGTAATGACGGCACAGATGAATCACCAGAATGTATTCCATTAGTGTGCCATCCAGGACAGTTCCAGGGTACGGTTAGACTAAAATATATTCCTTCAGGGTGGATATGTGATGGTAAACCAGCTTATGGTGTTTCAGATAAACAAATAATAAGTGATAACCCAGATGAAGATCCTCACAGATATTTGTCAAGTAACACAAAACATGGACCAGAGAAGTATTGGTGTATACAAAATGATGATAGAGGGAACCAGCCCAGTAATTACGACGGCCCTAACAACCCGCCGCATAATAACCAGTTTATCGGTAATTTTAACGGCGTTAGGGATAACAACCCCTATCCATACAATAGAAACAATTTATACCAACATAATAATGTCCCATACAGTCAGAGAAATCCATATCCCAACAATAATGGTGACAGACCTTACCCACTTAACCGAAATTACTATAATAATAACTTTAGTAATAACAATAATAACAGTAATAATAACCGAGTGTCGCGCCCTAGGGTAAATTTTATAAGAGCAACTGAGATGATGGACCCTGGTTGACACAGATACCACACACCATCAAGAAAAGGGACGGAGATCATGATAACCGACTACGGCGAAAAACAACGGTGAAGGAGACGGAATAAATATCATTGAAAGGAAATGATATGGAGAATAAACATAGAAACAAAACTGGGTTTTATGAATGAAGACTATTTAAGAAAATGCACATTATAAATAAAAATATGAGCAATGGAACGACGTAAAGAAAATCGTCCATCTTCCTGGGTATATAAAAGAAAAGAAAATTTATAAGAAAAGAAAAAGTGGAGATCAACTTACAAAAGTATAAGTAAAATGGGCCAGTGTAGAGTACAATATATACCCATATGTTGTGGTAAATGATAAGCATAACAATACATATGAGTTGAAGGAAATCGTTTCAGGAAAAATCAAAGGAGTGTACAATCAAGCTTCTATGAAGAAATATTATGAAGAATGAGTTGTGAGTTTTAGGATTTTAGAATTTATATATTTAAAAAATTCTAAAATAATGTAAGTACATCTTACAACCTAATATTTTGAGAAGAACATTTTGGAGAATTATAAGAAGAAGGAATTTAGAATTTTTATTTGAGAAAATTCTAAAATATGTAAGAACAACTTACAACCTAATAATTTGAAGAAAAAAAAATTTATGGAAGAAAGAAAAAGAAAGACTTTTGAATTGAAATATAATTATAAAAATTTAAAATTGAGTAAGTACTTCTTACTACAACCTGATAATTTAGAACAAAACTTTATAGAAGAAAGAGAAAGAGAGAGAATTTTGAACTTAATTTAAAAAAAAAAATTTTTTTTAATTAAGCAAGCACAGCTTACTACCACTGAATTATGAGAAAAACATTTTGGAAGAATTAAGAAGAAAGGAATTTTGAATTTAATATACAAAAAATTTAAAAATAAAGTAAGACCAACTTACTATAACTAAGTTTATGAGAAAACTTTATGGTAAATAATTAAGAAGACTTTGAATTTGGAGAAATACCAAAACATTCAGAAATAATAGTAAAATCACAGTACTATAAACAATTCTGAATGAAACAATTCTGGGAATAAATGAATTAAACAGAATTTGAATGTTGATAGAACGTCAGAACTTTGAAACAAGATAAGATCAACATATTACAAGGATTTATGAGAAATATTTTTCAATTAAATAAAAAGAATAGTTTGAATTTTACATTAAAACTAACCAAGTTCCAAAAAATAATTATGTGTCATTTATGATTGAATTGAGAAGAAAATAAAGTGGTTAATTCAGAAAAGAGAATTAACGTTAATCCAGAATAAATGCTAGACATTCACAATAGCATTTGAAGGAGTAGAGAAGAATAACAAAAAAGAGTGTAATATGCCAGAGAAGGAAAAAATTTGGAAGCAAAGAGACTAATTACCTATGAAACGATAATGAAAACAGTTAATTAAGAGCAAAGAAGAACAACTCATACCAAACAGATGGAGAAGATGATTTTGAACAAATGATAATAATAAGACCTATATGAAATGCAAAGAGAAGAAATACCACATGAAATATAATATAAATGAATTAATGTTAATGAATGCGAAGGTGGATTAATAACTTTCTAAGAGAAAGGAAAGAACCAAAATGTTTAAATAAAATGATCAATATAACAACCTGTATATCTAATGTAAAGATACAATGTTAAAAAATTAAATATAATGCATTAAGACCATTCAAATAATGAATAAGAAAGACTATGTATAAAGACCATACTAATACTATGAGTAACCAGAAGAAAATATAAAGAGAATTCAGATGGAGAAGAAAGAGAGTTACACTGTAAACAGTAACCAGAATTATTAAAAGAAAGGTTTTCAACCATAATTAAATTAAATATATCAGACAAGTTAAGAGTTTTGAAAAAAATATATATGTAATGAGTATAATAATGATTATGAAGATTTATTAATATAGAAAATGTGAGATAATCTGAGACACTACGAAGTGGAGAATCCAAAGATATTTTTATTAGTCGAAAATGAGACTACTTTTTATTTATTTATTCGATGACTGACTGAAGATAATTCTAGCAGCATTATGTTTTTGAGCAGGGATGGATATGCCTCTGTACTCAATTTATAGAAGTGGTGTATGGCCAGCAGAGAAGTAGCGTACAGTGCCCCTCTGATCTGCCCCAGCCCACGTGATAGGGAATGTTAGGGAATTAATATCCCAAGGATACAACACGAAGTTGATATAGAAAGAAAATGTATTACAATTATAATATATCTCAGAAGACGCTAACTATCCGAAAAGGATCAGTAGTAAGACAAGTAACCATATATATAAAATTAATAAAACTCTAATATAAAAAAGTCGATATAAAAATGGAGAAGAAAATGAATTATAAGAAATGATGAAATTATCATAAGAAATTATTTCATCCATAAACATGTCTGAAATAATTACTTCTGGAGGAGAGCAATCTGTAGCGTGACAGATGTATGCATAATTTTGAATGGCAATTGATCATTAGAATAATGAAGTTATAATATTTAAATTTGGAAGAAAGCATTAAGTTTAATATAAATAGATTAATTCATAGCAACTGTGGAAATAAATCATTATTATAAAGAGAATACAAGTTCAAATAAAAGGAGTTACTAGTGATGAGTCATCCAAGACCAGTCTCATAACCAAAGGTTTCCAAGGTATAACCCAGGAAGGTAAAAAAGTAAATAACCAAGCAGTACAGAATATGACCAAACCCACAACGAGGGAGAATAAATAGAATAGAAACCCTAAAATAAGCCAAGATCAACCAATACAGGTTGTGTATTTCTGAAATAAAGAAGAAGATGGAGAAGATCCCAAGAAACCTGATGGCATCATCAAGAAGATGGAGAAGATACCAGTCCCAGAAGGCAGGAGAAAAGAAGACTGATGAAAGAAGAAGAAGAAGGCAGCATCCTGAAGAAGATGTCATGCTCTTATAAAAGACACCCAAATCCCTATATCCCCAAAATAAATATTTAAAAATAAAAGTATAACGAATTGAAAACCACATGTATACAAATTTAAGAGAGAGAAGTGTATAAAGTAAAAGTTGCCTGTGAACTAAGATGAAACAATAATATAGTACCCATGGAACAAATCTCCATTGAAAAACGCTAACCAATTTATTATGTTAATAAGACTATACGACCATTTAGCATTAACATAATTATATAAGTGCAAAGTGAACCAGTGATAGTTTTGGGTATTGTAAAAAATGAACCTTGTGTTTCATTCTTGGCAATCACAAACATTGAATGCAATGAAACATGCATTTTTCAATGACTTAAAATGTGTACTGTGACAATATGTTGTTCATAAGACATGAATCTGTTTAAAATAACATTTTGTTTTACATGAAAAAAGAAAAACAGAGTTCATAATACCTTTTGAACAATTCATACTATTTATTTATTAATGACAGGGTACAATTCCCCAAAGACAATGTATAAAAGACGGTATAAAAACTGTAGAATCCTACTTATAATAATAGTTAGAAATAAGAATATAAATATAAGGTTTTTATGTATATAGTATAAGAATGTTTAAAAATGTTTTAGATATGAGGCCATTTGTTTGGGTCTGATACAACTAACATCAGAACTATAAAAATAGTTACTGCTTGTAAATAGTAGAGAGTAATTAAGATGTTAGTTAGTAAAAAACCTTTTTTGTAAACCATGTTTCCATGTTGGAAATGGGGATTTTGTTGCAAAATGTCTGACTTGAAGACAACCATTTATTTAAAAAAAAAAAAATTCTTTATTTTGTTTAGCTATTATTTGTATTCTAACCAATACTAATTGTTTTTGTGTAATTTGAAAACATGTTTAATTTATAATACTATATGTAAAAGTCAGAGAGGGTATCACACATCATATATTGTTTGTAAAATATTTTGTAAGAAAAATTGTTAAAAAATCATAGGCCAAAAGAATGGAAACCAAACTTCATCAAAACAGAGAAATTGCTCATTTAAATGCAAATAAACAAAAGGGGTTTAGACAAAATAAACTTGAGATCATGCCATATAATTGCACATACCATTTAGAGAGATTTTAATAAATTATATTCAGAATTATAAATAAAAATGAAAATGACTAAACTCAGAAATTTAGACATGGGAGTCATATATTCCAGAATAATGTTTCAGAATACAACTAATTCAATTAATTACCAGAAAATAAGGGAATATGAACCTTTTAATACAATATAGGATTATTAATATTAAATATAACTGATAAAATGGCTGAATTTATATAATGACAGGAAGTAAATTTTGATGTTTTGACTTTTCAGAGTATACCAAACTGAAAGTGAAATTACTATTTTTTGGACAGAAAACACTATAAAATGGCATTATTTAATCTGAAAATAACCAGAATGAACTGAAAGATTAATTTAAATCACATCTAGTGAATAAAATTGACAAATAACCAAAGTATAGGCATTCATATAGTGAAATAGTAAAGTGTACACAGGATGTGAAAAAATATTTGAACAATGTTAAGAATAATATTATATGGGCTAAGAGTTTAATTGAAACTGAAGGAAACAGTTAGTTGATTATTGGTATTTGAATGGTTAACATAAACGAGAGTTTTGTGACGATCTAACCTATCTTACAACGTTAAAGATCAGTGGCGAACAGTACGTTACTGTAAAGTCGAGAGTGAATTATAAAATCCTTCCAGAACATATACATTGTGACAAAAACAATCAAGAAACACTAATTAACACTAAACAATACATTTCTACTCCGAAAAACACCACAAAACACCAGAAAACTGTATAACACATTAACCAAATTAGTGTCGGAATTGGGAAAAGTGTTTTGACTTATAATTACACAGACATACTAAATACAACCCAGAATCACTACACCAGTCACTACACAACATTTAACAAGAGATTTGGAGACACAAGAACAGGAATATTGCCAGAAAATACATTATTTGGAATGCAGCAGAAACGAGCGACATTTTGATCAACTTGACGGCAGCCATCTTTCTTTTGACGATCCCAGTGCCTTCCTCTTAGTTCAACTCAGCTGTTTGGTGAAAACAATTATTATATTTACAAATTATTATTCAATGTCTGTGTTTATTAATAACTATTAATTTGATTGTAACGTTATACTTTTTAAATATTAGCCCGATTTCTCTGACTTTGATAATAACTGGCTGTTTAAAGAACCCTATTTAATTTTTATATCACATACTTGTAACTTTTTTCGATATCCTGAGAATCGATACTAATCGATAAGAGTCAATATTGCTATTAATTAATAAAACATTAATACTTTTCAATACTTATTAGTTCTTTATTTCTTCAATAATACTAATTACCAATAATATAATTCTAATTGATAATCTACAAGGACTTTACCACCCGTAAGTGAAGATAACCTAAAAAATAAAAAGGTAAACAAGTATCGATTGGTTTGAAGACAGTCTTATGAGTGGTGATAGCTTATTTAAAATATACTAAAACTTTAATAAAAATTTTCAGAAGAGCATTACACTGTTTAAAACTTCACAGCCCTATATTAACTAATTGATCCTAATTAATTAATTAATAAAATTAAAAATTTTTTTTTAATTATTTTTTTTTATAAACATAATTTTTTTTAAATTTCCTTCAAAACAATAAATTTTGTTTTGAAACCTTCGGCGAAGCTGAACATATATATTCCTTCATCAACTTTACGCTACTCGACCAGTCTTGATACCATTGGGACTCGACCAGCTGGGAAACTTAAGGAAGTGTTTCAGGCCAGTAAGACGTCGAGAGCCACACCAATTAAACATATTACATTACAATTTACTTATTTGATTACAAATTGGCTAGTCCAAACAGTGGGGCTTGATTACATCGGAGTCTCACACAATTAAACACAATCTCTTACATCATCAATAATAACAATACCTTTATTATTTATTTATTACAATATAAATCTTGGTAGTTTACAGGATTTATAAGTGAATTATACTATTTTATATTGGTTCTCTGATTTCACCAAATGGCCTAGATTTTAGAATTTTATATTTCTTTCTTTCTCAAATAATTTAAACTTAATTCCTCCTCTGACTTTACATAATTACAATTATATGAAAATAACATGATTTATAACTTATTGTGTTGTGTAGTAGTTAATTAACACTACATATTTAAAATAAATAATTATGAACATGGTTTAGCAATCTGCACAATTGAACACATTGCAGACATGGTTTGAACATATATCTTTTAACTATTTTTGAGGTAACATAGCATACCTTTTAGAACATTATTACTGGTATGTAGGTTATTATTTATCAAACATAATTCTTTTTAAAACACATAACATAAATCTTATTTTCTAATAAACCTTACAAATACATTTATTTAACACATTGATTTTAGGACTGTGAAATAACAGTCTATTTAAACATGTTACAGTTATTCATACTATATTAGTACCAGTCCTTTCTGGTTTAAAACATTATTATTGTGATCCCCTACATCAGTAAACATTAACTCCCATACTCTATTTATTATCATTTTTTACAAATGTTTTGTAAATAAAGATTTACATTAAAATAATAAAATACTGGAAACCTTCCATTTTATTATTTTATTATGCTGTTTATTATTAGATTTTAAAGTTGTGATATAGCATACTACTAAGTTATAGTATCACCAACTTTAAGTTTATTGCATTTTTTTTTAAAAAACAACACTTACACAAATTCACTTTCACTGTTGGTTCTGATATTCTGAGTCTTATTATCTCAGATCAGACCTTTAGTAATCATGGACCGTTAAGACTAGTTTATTTTCTTTATTACACAATAGCTTTAGTCGGTGCACTTCTTATAACGCTATACAACACTTTAGTTTTCTCAATAATTACATTTTATAAGATTTTGGGTATGTTATACTTTCTTTGGCATAGTTTTTGCGGGTTTGGGATTGATAGTAGTTTATATAATAATAGGTTTTATAACGGTGTTTCTTTCATACTATTTCTTCCTCTCCTCCTGTCTTCTTTCTTGTCCTTCTTCGTATCTTTCTTCTGGTATTCAATCTTGTCCCTCTTCTAGTCTTCATTCTTGTCCCTCGTCTAGTCTTCACTCTTCTGGTCTTCCTTCCGTTCTTGGGTAAACCAAGGTACTTGGTGTTATCACGACTGAGGTTTAGTTTGGAGTATTTAATTTATTCACTGAACTGACTTTATTCTTCTATACAGGTTTCAGGGTATAGGTTTCTTCCTGTTCACAAACTTTATTCTTCCCTCTTCTTGTTTTTGGGGTATTTTGGTATTCACCACCCTTTAATTGAGTCTCTTTTTTCTTTGGTATGGTCTTATATAACTGGTTTACTGCTCTGAGCTTCCTGGGTAACTTACTGGTATTATACTATGATTTGATGAGTTGCTTCGATACTTTCTTTGGTTTTTAAAACAGTGGTTTTTATATATAATGTAGTGAGGATTTTTATCTTATTGTGGTTCATTCCTCTGATTTATTTAAATGTCATTCAATATTATTATAACATTTGTTGGTGTAATTAAACTTTATGATTTCATATGACTTAAAATGCAGTGGATTTTCTGTCACGCTACAACGTGCACCGTGCAAAAAGTGTGCGGTTACGTGGGACGTTACATGTTTTTAGGGTCGTATTTTAGAGTGTTCATGTGTGTGTAAAAACATCCTTACATCTTATTTCTGTGCTTAGATTCCTGATAATTCAAACATAATTGTTCTGTCCCTGTAATCAAGTCGGATTTCTTTGAGTACTTAAAAAAAAAAAAACTTCACCAACTGGACATTGTCGAAGGTCTTCTCCACGTCAACAAAACCAAGAACACTGATCTCTTCGTCTCTCTCGTTTTCTCATCTATCGTACGCGATCCCAAATAACCTCCATTGTGGCCCTATCTTTACGAAAGGTTAATTGATCTGCGCTAAGTAACTGTTGTGTTACATATCCTTTTATATTATTTATCGTGCCATATATTTACTTACCCCAATTCATCCCCACTGTATAAATACTGATTCGCTCGTGAGTGAAGCTGCATGACTATGTTTCTATGTTCAGGTAAAAATTTTAATAAATCTTAAAAAAAGGAGAGTGACTGTCCCATGATGGGTGAACCGGTTTTTCTATTCAGCATGACCGTTGACAAATTAAAGTGAATCCAGCTTTGGATAATCTGATAATGTCAATATCATTTTCGAGACTTTTGGAATTTTGAAACTTTCAAAACTGAACACTATTCAGATTGTGGTTAAAATGCGCTCAGATTTTCTTCTCCTTATTTTTGGTGCAGTCGGTGTAGGAAACAATATGGGACTGTGGGGAAAGTTATGACACGGATGCTATGTTCGGGAAAATCGCCTGGCGCGTTCAAAAGTTGTCGTGAGACATCTCCGTAACTGACTGACAGACAGACAAATACAAAACGGTTGAGTTAAACTGAGAACTTGCCTAGCTCGTTCACTGATCAAGATTTATAATTTATATGATTTGTACTGTCCCAGAACAATAGTATTCCTCTAACGCCGAATGCTGGTGGTTGTACCTGGTTTCATCGTTGTCTATTTTGCCCTTTCCCAGTCACACACGGTGAAAAGCCGTTCTTCTGATTATAAAATTATTCTTTTGAAAAGTGTTGGTGTCGTCGAATGCCAAGAAGGTCGTCCATGAGTGACTCATGGAATAGTCTGAGCTCCACTTTTTCCCATAACAATGCATATTTTAGTGTAATAAAATGTATTTATAAATGTGACTTTGAACGCAGAAACTGTAAGCAGTTATTCGAGTGTGGCATGCAAATGATTTAGCTATTCGTTTATTTTTGAAAGTGGGACTGAACCGAATCTATAGCCTGAATTCATTTACCAAAAGAACCGTTATTCGTCCGTATTGTGTTCGTATGTCGAAGGTTATACTTTTCTATTGTGAGTCGGTGCTTCATTGTTAAACGGCCTTTTAACGTGTTATCTCTGGGTTGCTATGCGTGCAGAATCTAATTATCCATCCAGTTTTAAAACCTTTGGAAATGTATTTGCAGGAAACGCAGACCGTGACGTCGAACATTGTTATTGTAGACGGATTTCGACCTTCGAGACAAGTTCTAGCTAAAGCGTTCAGTGTAGTTTCTACAAAATTCTATTGCAAGTTAACAACAGCTCACGCTAGTTATTGGAGAGTCTGTTATCGCATACACACCAAATGTTGCTACAGTCGTGGGCAATCGGAAGAGTAACATAAATGTTTACACGAAAGGTTGGAATAAGGGTCTTGAAAATGAAACCAGGCAGAAGGGTTCGTCATACGAGCTGTCAATATCGTTAGGATTCTTCTTTACCACGGAAAGTGTACTGAAATTCTGTAACACGCTCTTTGAATATATTGTTAATTACAAACAACAGTAGGCTATGTTACTGGTATAAATGGTTGTAAACAATTATAGTGGTAGATTTTTAAATAATTGTAAGTTAATGCTTTTATAACCAAACATTTTTTCGTTTTTAATTTTTTCGTGTAACGCGAAGGATTTACAAGGAGCGAGATGGAAAGTGCGCGCGCACGCGTGTGTATCTTTCCTTGACAATAATGCTAAAAAGGACGTTATCGCAGTGTACAAGATTAGTTTGGACGTTAACCATCGTATACTTTTAATAAACACAAAGTTTCGATCACTGTAAATGTGCGGTCGTCATCAGGTGTTATGCAACTTAACCTAACCTTTGTAACAACGTAAATCTCACAACAAGCGTATCAACCCCCTACCCTTATTTGTGCGCCGACGGATGGTATCTTGACGCGTCGGTGAGTCTTTTTCCCAAAAACATCCATTAAATTGTTTGGTTAACAAAAACTAACAGAACTGTTATGGCATTTGTTATCTTCCATTAATGGCAAATGTAAAGAAACGCTGGGTCAGTCACACGAATCGTATGCGAATATTAACCGTCTGCCATGATTTTAAGAGTACGTAAAATGGTATCTGAGGCAATCAGCTCCATGAAGACGAAGTTGTCTGTAAAAATGGGTACGTTAGCTGGATCCACAATGTAAAGAATGTTTAATGACATTTTTTTTTGTCGACAACCATTTTTTAGTCCCTGAGCTGCAGAAGTCATCACTGTTTTGAGCGCGATACATTTAGTATTAGATGAAATTAAAGATGTGAGTAAAGTTCTTCGTAGGTATGAGGGGCAGTCAAAAAGTTAGTAGAACTACCATAAAAAAAACAACATGTAGAATATGTATGAAAATTTTGTTATTTATCTGAAACCACAATTGAAGATCTGTTCATTGCCAAGTTCATTTAAACACTTGGAACCGTAGCATAACACGTGTTTTCCGATGCCGTTGTTGAAAAATGCCCTCCCAACATCTGATACGATTCCTGCGCCGAATTTTGGACTTCTTCATCAGCATAGTATCACAGCTTGACAAAGGCTTCTTTGATAGTCTTCTTCTTTGCACCTGGAAGTCACACGGTGCAAGGTCAGGACTGTGCAAGGGAGCCCCACTCCTCCCACTCAAATTTTTCAAGGAGTTTCTTCGTGACGTGGTCACTAAACGACACGAGACACCCAACAGATTTTTCGACACTCCAGACTATCGTCTGGAATGATGTAGTGCACACGTCCATTCGAAATACCCAATTCAGCTGCATTGCGATTCGCTTATTTGGAAGCAACAATTAGTAAACGCGTTCAACATTGCCATCCGTTATCGAAGTTAATGGCGTTCCGTCCCGGTAATCATCGTCGATATCTCTGCGACCACTTTCGAACAACTAGGATCATTTTGTGATGGCCTGGCGTGAAAATGCTATGCCACCATTCACCTCCGTCAACTGGCGACGAATTTCAGTAGGGTTACACATCCTTGTACGGATTTCTAATTTGGACGCTACTGGCGAAGACGTGACATGTTTAGCAGCTAACAATGAACTAACCGTTCCTATCCGTTACTACAGCTGACGGAAACGGAAGTTTACCAATGTTGCCAACAATTATTCATTAAAGTATCTTTTAGAAAAAATATGGGTAAGTGCAACCAAATTTTTGACTCCCCCCCCCGTTTGGTTCTTAGTGTTAGCCGCAACCCCACGAAGTGGCCATATGTTTGCCACATACATGGTATGTATGTTACCATAGATCTCCGTAGGCATAACTTTTTTCACAGATATACTGATAACAGTATGCAAAGTTTTTATTTTCAAATTTAGCTTACAGACTTATCGAAGGTGGTCCAAAATATGCAGGGGCGGGCATAATTTTTGTCAAATTATTAAAGATACCGAATTCCTATTTTGAATGAAATTAATCGTAGCTTGATGCCCTATATAGACTTTAAAATTGTTCAAAATTTTGACTTCTAATTAAAAAAGTCATTGCTTTCAGACTTGGGTTAAAATCATTTTGGTCTGATTTTATCTCCCGCCCCCTATTTTTGTCGGGATCAGTCACAATAGACGCGTGTGAAGTAGAAGTATGGACGTATGGATATGCATGCTAACTTTTCTGAAAATCGGTGGATGCATTCAGAAGTTATCGTTGAGAGATTCCCCAGGTTAAAAACTGAAAACCCACTTCGTTTGTTCCTTCGGGTAAGCTTTTTACCGTCGAAGATGCCATGTCATAGAATTGGCGGAACTAAACTTCACTGTTACTAAACATTTCGACCACACAAATCTACGGGTACAGATGCTGCGATGCGAGTAACGACAGCGTGTAATCAACCCACGTAATTTCACCAGTCACTGGACTAATTGCTTTACTGTTACAGTTTTTCTTTCGTCCTCATTTAAAGAAATTCTCGATAACATCACATTTAAGGAGATTTCAGTCTTCCTTTCTGTGGTACCAGTATTGTGCGCTTTTTCTTCCACGAAGTGCTATACTCAAAAACGTAATTTCACGCGCAAGCAACTACGTATACGACTGTGTTAGCACAAGTAAATCACGTGTAGGCATATGTCTACATTTTACTCTAACATTTCTTGATTTTTAAATTGTTGCTATTGTTAGTTCAACTATAATTAACTTATGATCTTTCAGTTTAATGCCACTTTGAGAGAGAGAGAGAGAGAGAGAGAGAGAGAGAGAGAGAGAGAGAGTTTGGGAGGTGAAGGAGACCACATGTCATTCCGTCGAGGTTATTCATTACTAGTGCGTACTTAGTTCGTTCATTTGCACACAATGGGACTGTTGATTACGTTTTAATTGCGTTTTAAAACAAATTAATGAGTGCGGCCTTTTTATGGACTGTGTTTTTGACAGTTGAGATCAGTTGGACAGTGTTTTTGTTATCGATTTATGTGCGGAGGGTGTTTAGATGGGAATTGAATAATTTCTAATTATTAAGCTTAAGAAATTATTTTACTGACGAGCATCGACGATACAGCTTACTAACCGACTAAGCCCGAGTTATGAACGATTCGTTGTCTAATTGGGGTTCCGTGAATTCTTAGTTCAGTTTCACGTAGGCCTAATGGTTACATTAGTCTGTCCTAATTGGAAACTGGCATCTATACGTCTTCAATAGCGAGCGAATCAGTCGATATGTTCGGAAAACAAAAGTACGATAATTGCCGTTTTTAATTCTTCTGTTTTCTAAATTTTTTTCATCAGTTGAAACATTAATCGGGGGAAAAGTAGACTTCATGTGCTACAGGAATGGGCTCAGTCAGTTTCACAGATTTAAATCTCTCTACCGTAGAGGAAGACTACCCAAAAACCCACGGAACCTCGCCCATTCAATTACTTTAAGTAGCCAGCTAAAGGTAATCATTGTCGCTGATAAATGTAACCAAAATGCCAGTAATAATATGTACCTTATGACGTCTATAGTTTAGAAGAATAGTTCAGGTGGTGGCTGTTGGTCAAAACAGGGCGTTTAGATCAGAGTGGTAGACTTTTATCACGACATCCAGCCGGACTCTGGGGTTATCCAAATCTAATACGGTACCAGGTATTTGAGTTGTAGTGGTAACGTGGTAACACTTTCACCCATTTCTGAACCGTACAGCTGAAATAACGTAGCCTTCCCTGTAACTTGCTACAGTTTCTTTTCTTGGCATATTAAACTATTAATTTTACACACACACATACACATTTAATATTCAGGATGTATTCTCACTTACGTCAGCCGTGTAAAAGCCCACAACGTGCCTCAAGTACGTAACAGTATTTGAGACAGAATCAAAAAGCAACCGCAGTTATTTTTGATTGGCAAAATACAAAAACATATGAATGAAAATGGTCTGTTATTTTTCCGCATAATTCTCCCGCCTCTACATTCAGTGTGCAGTATATGCGCCAACGCTTCACCAATGTTTAGATTCAGCGAGAAAACAAAAATCGTCTGTTCCACTGCACAGCCTTGCATGAACCGCTGTTTTCACGTCATCCTCCGTAGAAAATTTCATACCACCTAGAGCAAGTCCTTAAGCGGTCCAAAGATATGATAATTACTCGGCGCGAAGTCGGATGAATAAGAGAGATGTGGAAGACTCTGGGAATAAAGAGTGAAGATCTTTTCGACCGTTATGCAAGTTGTGTGCGCATTGTCGTGGTATAGCGCCACGCAAGAACTGAGCAAACCACGACGTTTGGACCTTATTGTGGGTTTTAAATGATCCTGAAGGAAGGAGTATGACTCGCTATTCATAATTGATCCTTGCCGTTTTTCTTTGTTTTCTCGTTTGATTTCTGGTTGAAAATAATTAACCCATATCTCTCTCAAAGTTGTACCATTGCAGCAACACCGCATAAGCATCCACACGACTTTCATTTCGGGGGTTTGGTTGCTTCGGTATCCATCGAACGGATGCTGTCGACCTGTAGTAGCTCGCAGATGAAGTAATGCCTGAAACATGGATAACTCAGCCGCCTTGTTGATTGTCAACCGTCTTTCTTCTCTGATACCTCGTACCTCTGCAGTGACAATATCAGATGTAGTCGCCGTTTGAGGCCTGACGAAGCGGTCTGCATTGGTCACACCATTTTTAAATTTCCTTTGCCACTCATACACTTGTAATGGTAACGACGTTCTACGTACTGCTTTCGCTTTCTTCAATGGATACCGATTGTTTCCTTAACCTTCACTACTCAAAAACATATCACTGCATGCTGTTCATCTTTGGAGCACGTCTGTAAAGAAGCCGCCATATTTGTTTTGGTCTGGTAACGTTACAGTGAGTGTGATATAGCTGTGTGCTCCGATAGGCCTACTGTGTTGTTAAAGACAACGCCTGACCGCCGTTATGCTGCGTCACCATGTTCGTACCCTTATAGATCACAACGTCATTGTGTGTGTGTGTGTGTGTGTGTGTGTGTGTGTGTGTGTGTGTGTGTGTGTGTGTGTGTGTGTGTGTGTGTGTGTGTGTGTCTTTGCTTTTTTGTTCGTAGAAACCCTTGAAATTTCTTGTAGTTATTTTATATATACATATTGTATCAACACGATAATAGTAAATTTCATCTATAGCGTATTTTTTATTTGTCATATTTAGTATGTTTCGCGTAAACATTCTTGATCATAACATAAATTATGTATTATAACACAGAAATTATAAATTACAATATAAATTAGCGAATAATGAATATGCGTATTTTGATTCTTGTACGAAAATTGTATTGATTCGTTGATTCTTGTATGTGCGTCTTGATTGTGTAAGAAAATCTGTTACTATGACGGTTAAATTCAAACATTTTTAATGTTTATGCTCGTATTTACTTGCAATAATATTTAAAATAAAAAAGAATTATCTTTTCTTTTTGAGTTTTTTCTGTCATTAATGACTTGTTATTTTTGAAATTTTCCTAGATATTCATTTTGGGATTTTTTTATACTTCGTGTAGTTTAACGTTTTGAATGCGTGGAAATTGGTGCTTGTTATTCGACAATGTATGTCTAATTAGGCATTAGGTATACGCTTTAAAACGCATTGCGGTTTTCAAGGAATCTGCCGAGTGGTTTTTCTTCGTATGTCCTATGTAAATTTATTCTAATCGGGGCATTCTAATTTGCACATTAAATTTTTATTGGAAATGTCTGATTTAGTTTTAGGTTTTATTTTGTCAAAATGTGGTAGCTTAAGTTACAAGGTAATTTCATGTTTGAATCTTCGAATAGTTTAGTTATTATGTTATATTTGCTGTACTGACTGAAACTTGTATTTTATGTTAACATTGTTAATTTTATTTTTGGATTCAAGTTTGTTAGGTAGACCTATCTGTGTAGTTAGGCTTGTTTTATTTTCTAGTTTTTAAACAGTTGTATTTTACACTTGTGTTTTGAATCCGTTATCTATTACTATTTGCTTGAATGCAGCAAATTTTATGTTTGGGCGGATGATTGGGATTATTAAATTAGTTGGAAAATTACTTTACAGAGAGGGAGGGAGAGAGAGAGAGAGAGCGAGTGTGTGTGAGGGGTGAGTAACCTTACGGTGGATTGACATAATGCAGTTAAAGCATCGTGATCTCACGTACGAGAATGTAAGTACTGCGTAGATGATGAAACGGAAGATCGGAAGCCGCAGATTCGATGTACGTAGCAAATTTATTGTTCAACAATGAAATTTGCAAAAATGTTGGGTACATTGATATTTCTAATTAACCTGGCGGGAGTTACGTAATTTCCATTATGCGGCAGTAATATTGTGCCTGTTATCAAGCAGCTGATATTCCACGGGACATTGTCTCGTATATGCCGGTGCAACAATGATAATGCGGAATCGACATTGAGTAAAAAAAAAGTGTGTATTGTAGTATAATTGACCGCATCGAGTTGCCGTATCCAGCAGGCGGTCGATAATCCAGTCGATTTTGTTGGTTATTGAAAATAAAATTTTCTGGCGCAGAAAGGCGGTGTAAAAGCTGGCGGTGCGAAGCCAACTCAAGTCACAAATCTCGACTAGATAACTGTGACACTGAGAAAGCCACGCCCACTTACCCTATCGTGGTGGGGGGGGGGAGGTTAATTTATTTTCATTCCATAAATAAAACGCCGTTGTTGCCAGGGTAAATATCGATCGTTACAGTTATTCAATTTTCTTTCTTCGCCTAGGGAGGTTAGACTTAATTCGTTTGTTTTAATGTAGTTTCAGTATTTATGACTTAACTTTTAGTTTCGTTGACGCCTCGTCGGCACTTCCTGAATGCGGAGACACAAAAAGAACCACGTTTCTGCCCTTGTTTCGACACCATTAATCACCAATTACGTCCCAACTTTGTTCCGCCGACTCTTCAGTAAAGTTTACTACTAAAACTCCGAAGTAAGTGGCACAGTTTCCGTCGGAGTGCATTCTGCTAATTACAGTCTGGAGACCTCATTAAGTTTTCGCAGATTGCGTGTCCGTTGAAAATATACAGTCTCTTTACTTGTAACATTCAATTTCCGACGGACCCCGTTTTCGTCACATAAGTCCTGCTATGTTTGACGCAGTACACATTTTAATTCCCTGTCGGTAATCTAGGTCAGATTGAAATACATCGATTTTAAAAGTAACGTTGCGATTATCACCGATTTAGCTGTGCATAATAATTCGTACGCATATTTTATACTCTAATTTTTTGTGCCTTTTGGTATTTCACTCTTTTTTCCGTACTGGTAGAGCTTTGTTGTGTTGCCTTTATTTTTTAGATTTGAGTACCTATTTGTTGTGCTACTGATATTCTGTAGCCAAAAGATTGCTTTTCAAATTGATTCAGTAATCGTCGACGTCTGTTTTTTTTTTACGTGATGTCTTTCTTTTTAAAACGAAATGTGCAACATCGTGTGTGGATGTAGAGAAATAACTTTAGTTTCCGAAACAACTTCAGTATGTGTATTACGTACTGCTTAACTATCAAACCGAGAGCCGCCCTTAGCAACCGCGAGGTCACCCTTTTGAAAATTGAAACGACATCCACCTCAACCCACACCTCACATTCTGTATAACATCGTCTTAAAATTATAGAGAGAGAAAGGTATCTCATCAAATTAAATGGAAGTGCACCAAGTTAGGTTGGTTTTTTACGTAGGATAAACCTGTAGTATTTATGAATTCCATCGCTTCCGGAAAAAGCTGCAGAAACTTTTAAGCGTTTACCTCTGTAACCATTTACCATCTCTTCTCGCTTTCCCATTTTTCATTGTTTTGAATTGGATCGTATTTAGCAAACTTGTCTCGATCTTTAAACTGTGAACTGTTCATACGTTCGACTCAAAATACACAAACACCGACCGTACAGGAATTTTGCTCAGGCATGGCGGCTGATAAATAGATGCGCAATCGTCGATTCCGTTCTTCTCCCTACACTATACGCGCAGCCACGTCTGACCAAAATAAGAAAACGGTCGTGTGTAATGAAATGTTGTCTTCATTTTTTTACTAAATTCCGAATATCATTTAATATAAATTTACTATATACCCCGAACACAACGAAATCGCTTGTTTCGCGCGACGTACTGCCGTTTGGATTAATTGTTTAATCTCTTATAATTTGTATGAGTCTACGCTGAAAGATATGGAGTGTATACTTACGTTTTGCTAACATCGTAATACTGTAAGTGATAACGTTATAGCTTGCTGCCGATGTTTGACTAAGCATATATTCAGCAACTGACATTAAAACAAAAGAATTAAATTGGAAGGTGTTAAAAAAACCGTAATTAGAGTAACCGAAAGAAGCAATTTTCTCTCTGCCCGTCTGTCTGTCTGTCTGTCTGTCTCTCTCTCTCTCTCTCTCTCTCTCTCTCTCTCTCTCTCTCTCTCTCTCTCTCTCTCTCTCTCTCTCTCTCACACACACACACACACACACACACACACACACACACACAATGTTCATTTATTTTATTCTTTTTCGCTTTTCCCTTAATGAGTGTGCGATGGTCTCCCCCAAACGCGGCCATTTCACAATTGGAGACGTAATAGAACGTGTTATTTATAGCTCATTACGCATCCCAATATTATTTAATGAGTTTCAACATTATTATTTGTTATATTTCGTGTTTTGCGCAACGCAGTATGTTTAATATAAATGTACTTTGCTTAGCCTATTACTGGTAAACGATGATCCGTTTTTGAAATCACTGCGTTTACACATTCAAGTTACGTGTCGAATAAGTGAAGCTACACAGGGCTGTAAGGTTAACCTGCTTCTCCTGGTTACACCCGTGACATAATTATATTGACGTGAGTTTGTGTATGTGTGCGTGGGAGCATACATTGTTAAAAATGAAAGCCACGATCCGTATCTCTGTAGGCCTACTTAACCCCAGCCTGCAATTAGTGGATGCACATTTTGTAAGTTTTTGTTTCCCAAGTCGCGTTGGTGGTATTGATTAACCTGAAACTCCAGACTTGTAAGTCTACGAGAGCGACGGAAACCTCATTCGTACACGTGTATGCGAAATGTGTGTAACAATTGGTGACTGTCAGGACCGCAGCTATTGCGTGAGCGCAGTTAGACTGCTAATGTGTGTAACAATCGGCGACTGTCAGGACCGCAGCTACTGCGTGAGCGCAATTAGACTGCTAATGTGTATAACAATTGGTGACTGTCACGACCGCAGCTACTGCGTGAGCGCAATTAGACTGCTAATGTGTGTAACAATTGGTGACTGTCACGACCGCAACTACTGCGTGAGCGCAATTAGACTGCTAATGTGTGTAACAATTGGTGACTGTCAGGACCGCAGCTACTGTGTGAGCGCAATTAGACTGCTAATTGCTCGTGTATGGACGCGTCAAAATTCATATTTTTTTATATTAAATATACTTGAATTATGATTATTATTATTATTAAGGAATTACCACCTAAGTGTTTTGCTGTATGCCGATGATTTGGTTATACTACAAAGTAATTAAGCAGACCTACAACGCTCTGTGTACAGACTACATAAACCGGGACGACAATATTACAACCTAAAGATATCTACCAACAAAACATAAGTTATGGCTCACTACGGAAAATTTCCGATACGCTCAAAGATTATTATTGAATATAAAGTATTGGAACAGACATAAAATTGTAACTATGTGGGTTGTGATGTAAGTTTTGACGTTGAAAATGATATACAAAATAAAGTCAATAGATTTCACCACATATAAATAGAACACTGAAAAATGAAACGTTACGTGGGACAAAATTGAAATTCTACAAAACAATGGCTGTCCCAGTGCTATTATATGGCAGTGAATCCTGGATTACAAAACAAAGAGATAAAAGCAACATACAATCAGCAGAGTCGACATTTTTAAGAATGGTTGAAGGATGCACAAGAAGGGATCATATAAGAAATGAAAATATACGGGAATGATTAAACATATATAATCTAAATGAGAAAATTGAAGAATACAGGGGAAATGGAGACAGCATTTATGTCGCATGGCTGAAGATAGAATACCAGTATTTGTAAACAAGTACAAGACTTGTGGAAGAATGGATGTAGGAAGGCCAAAAAAGAAATGGATCTATAATGTGAAGTCGGAGCAAACACATTGCTTAATCCCTGAAGTGTAGAAGAAGAAGATCATTATTATTATTTAAATAGTTCATCTTCGTCTTTGCCGAACTAACAATTGCTATGTGATCGTTTCGTACATCGCCCTACGGTGTTAACGGATACTGCCCTTCGCTTTCAAAACTATTAATATTACAAACCATTTGCTATCTTCCAAGATTGTGGAAGCATATGAAAGACTTTCTCCACAGAAAGTCCCCTATACATAATGAGTTCCTATACGTAGAAAGGAAATGCGTATGGCAGACGATTACGGCAATGTTATCAAAACGTTTTCCGCAGCCAAATGGAGACAAGCGCTTATTTAATAAACTGCGAAAAAGTAATGTTTTAAACATTCCAAACTAATGACCAAAAACAACCGTTTTAATGAACTATTATATTTTTGGAAATATAGGGAACAGTCCTGAGGCTTACTTTTTGCTTACATCATGTGCATATGTGTTAGTTTTTAGAAAAATGTACTTTTTTGTTAGTCTAATTTCTTACGTGTAGGCCTATATTAATTTTTAAAATAATTCTAAATAGTCAATAGGGGAGATATAATTGTATACTGAGTGGGTATACAAAAAGATAACTACAAAATATTAAAATATATTTATAATATAAAAATATTAAATATAACTATAAAAATATAGTTATATTGCGCCTATTAAAAATATAACTATAAAAAAAATAAAAATAAAAATTGCTTTAGACCCTACTGAGAAATCAGGAGTTTTAGTTAGTTTAGAAACTCAACTCGTCATTACTCGGATCGGATGCCATACACTTAAATGAAATTATTTTTTGTGTGGTTGCAGGTCTGTGTATCCTTGGACTGCGGTGGCATTAAAGTGCATTTATGTACAGTATTGACTTTAGCAAAAAAAAATATTTTGTTACATTCTGCTCTTTTTTTTAAGGGTAAAAAGTCGATCACCGAGGAACATAACTTTTTTATTATTGTGGATAGCTGCATGATGTAGGCAAGAGATTTGTTCAGAAAACATCAAAATTATTTTTGAAACCCATCCCAATTTATTACCTCTTCGATAATGTAAATACAGAGCACTGGCACCTGCGACATTCCCCTACGTCCGATAAGGTTGACGGAAGAAGATTGTAATCCTGCTGTGTGTACTAAAATAGGGGAATTTGAATACTAATTACAATTCCGTTATTATTTACTTAGACAAAACTAATATTACAATAAATATTTTATTATTTTGAGTTAAATTAATGGAAAAATGATTATTAATACCGCGTACCAAAAATATAAGCGTGTATGTACTATATGCATACATATCTGTATTATACATATATATTAATGTATGTATGTATACATTAATTATATGAGGAAATCTATAACTCAGATTTCAATCATTTCTACTGCAAGAAATTCAGATACGATCCAGAACTTGTCCAATTCACTAGATACGTTTTATACGTATATGTGTTGATGTTTCGATAAAAATTATTGTCATCTTCAAGAGAATCCAGGCAAGTTGTTACTCCTTCCAACTGACAACTGTAAAATTTATTTTTCAACATTTCATCTCATTCTCATAAAAAACTAATAGGGACGTCACTTTAATTTCCCAGTGCGCCACTGAGCCCTGTTATAGTTTAACAACTTCCCAAAAATCACATTGTTTTAAAGGAACCTAAAAAGACCCATTTGAATGTTTGACTTCGAGTAACAATAAAAATTCATACAAGATACTAAATTCTTCCATACTAAATAATGGGAAAAGTTAATTTTTTAAAGTTAATTTAATCTACTTTATTTAAATAAATTGAACGGAATAAGAGTGTAATTGCAAAAATGTAATATTTATTGACAATAAATGTGTGACGAATCATGGCCACGGACTGCACAATTCGTAAACCATTTATCGATTCGTATATTCGAAAAAATTAAGAAACAAGTTAGTCACTCGAAATAAAATTAATTCAGCAGACAGTCAAAAAGCCTAACTAATAGGGACTAGGGTGAGTTCGAATTATCGATTTGTTCGGTTTTTCTCACGTAACGAATATACTGTACAGCAGTAACAGTTGAAAAAACAAAAGTAAATTTGTACGGTGTTCAGACAATAAGTAGCCTACGAGTTGTACATGTAAATGAATTTTACTTACGGATTTTGTCGTTTAGTATCGTAAACATAAAGAGCGATTACTATTATTGTAAAGTATAAAGTACGCAATGTATCGAATCACTCACTGTATTGTATTATTCTTGTTTTCAGTTTATGGTACTCAAAGGAACAGTTATTATTTTAAATAAAAATGAAGCAATAATGTGCTCCACTCCATGCTAAGGAGTTCAGATTTTTACAGGTTTGGATTACTGACGTTACGATTTTTGACGTCCAGCTCTAAAATACTGTTACAACGGTCTAATGATCGTCGTATAGTACAGTGGAAAACTAAATACAAGACACCAATTAAGTCACTAATCACGAGCTTTAATTATCACAATTCAACAGTTTATAATCAACAAGATAGTCTCTTACAACAGATCAAATAAAAACTGTTTACACGCAATAATAATGTCAACTAATATAGTCTCGCACAGTTATAAATCACATAACACTTCGCGACAATACTACAAACCGCACTGGAATAAATCGCCACTAATACTGAACTATGCGTCGCTGAGTATTTGTATACCCCGCTGAGATTCCAGAATAGTCCATACTACGCGTCAAGAACGCTACTAGAAAACGTAATTGATTGCGACATTGCACATAGCGCGCGCGGACTGGTGAAATCTGGATCAGTCTCGTTGCGGACGCGTGACAAGTGTCACGTAATTGTTCTTCATCTCAAAGTAGCAGCAACATGTACGCACACACACATTACAGCCTGGGCATGTTCTGTAATGTCGTAACAATACAAAAGCATCAGTCTTGCCCTGAAATTATATACGAGATCAAAATTTCAATCGTAAATACGTTTTTACTTTCAAATTTGGGCTGAATCTTATAGAGTTACTTTCAAAACAAAACGTGTACAACGACCCAGGTTTACACGATCTATTTTATCTTCATTTTCACGTGTACAATAAATCCGGAAAGCGAGTACGTTACCTCACGAATCACCTGTTTATAGTTTACACTAGCGTGGGAACAGACGCTGTCTCGTCAGGAATTAATCTATCGCTTTAACCGATAAGTCGTATCTTTGATAAGTGTTGTCTAGTAAGACAGAATCGTTCAACTAATCTGTCATTGACACAACGGTACAGAAAGGCGAAGGTCGTTTACAAATCGATTGTTGATCGATTGTTATCGGACCGATAACTTCTGTCATCTGCAAACATCGCTAGTTGTTACTCTGCTAAAATAACACTGTAATGCACATTTATTGTAACAACTTCCCAACGTTTCATAGCCACGTTATTTTATAAATTACAAGGGGCGATTTTAATTTTATTTCCTTACAAATATATTCATGACTAGCTGTTACCCGCGGCTTCGCACGCGAATATTTGATTTAATAATTTGTATATGTATATAGCCTACTGTATATTGTAACATTACATTTTGGCATAGCTTGATATCGTACCAGATTTAATGAAGATCATGGATAAGAAACTTAACAAGAAGAAACATATCTTTTAAAAATGATAGTGAAGATGAACAAATGACAAATTTAAACTGACTTAGACTATAACTGACCGTACCCAAATTAATGTTTAGGTAAAGTGATGTAAAATACCCCGATGATGAGATAAAATCCAAATAATTACAATAATAATACTTACAAAGCCAGACAGCATTATGGACCATTACTATCAGTAAACAAATTGTTTTGTTAAATGTATCATACAATATAGAAATAATCAAAATACAAATTGAGGGATAATAGGCCCAAATACACAATAGAATGTAATGTTAACTAACCAATATAATTGAATAATACAAGAACACAATCATTATATATACATGGAAACATACAATTAAAATAGTGTGATTAATGGTGGACCTAATGTTATAAAATAAATACTCTACAATCAAAGAATAGATTATTGTGTAATAAAAAACAAATAATAAAATATGGACAAAAATATAGAAATGCCAATCCATGTGTAAACAAGGCTTAAGAAGTAATAATTATCAAATGTATATGACAAGAAAAAAAACCAGTAAAAGTACTCAGTACAGCAATGGCTGAACTGTCTAAGACAAATAGAGAGATATAAAATCATTATTAAATGATTAAACTTTTTCTTTCAATGTTTGAAAGTAAGAATAAAGTTGTGTTTATGTTATTTATAGTTTTGTTAGGTAATGAGTGGATGATATGTCTTATGCAGGATTTATGTAACCAGGCATATACAGATTGTTTGATCACAAAATGTGAATTATGTTTTTTATAATGTTCCAGTGATAATTATAGTTGTAATTTTAAATAATAATACTAATAGATTTATAGGGAGTAGTTTTGATGGTAGTTGCATAGTTAATAGGTGTTACAATAACAGAAAATAGAAATTTAACATGTCAAGACATAGGCCTATAAAAACTTTGGAATTTTGTAAATTTTAGGAAATACATTTAGAATTTTATAAAACAAATGTTGTAATATGGATAGGTTTATAATTAATAGTATACAGAGTAAATATGGAATCGAAATAATCAGTTTTAAATTATTTAAGAAAATTCAAATAGCAAAAATGTAACATCAGAATTTCTTAAGCAAAAATAGGCATGTTTGGTGTCTATGTGTCACAAATGTTAAGACCAAAATAATGATGCTATTAGTTTTAAATGCCCAATTAGTATAACAAAGTTATACTAATTTAAAAGTTTTGGCCAAGTTCATGCAATAAAACAATGAATTTGTATGACAATGTATATCTGAATCAACCAACCAGATTTCAAGTTTTACCTTAGCAACCGAAAATTCAGATAAATAAAAATAGGACTTCTTTAACAACCATCATTGAAGACAGACGCGTTTTTATAACGTCTTAACTAATTATATTTTAATAAGAGGAAACCAATACCAAACATAGTAAACGAATCAGGACAGTTATTGAAGAACATTAGAGGAACCCAAGAACAACCAGACACCAATTCGGAAGAATTCAAATCCCGGAAGAAGAATTAAAGAAGATTTGGACCCCATCTTCGCCCTGAACGAATAAAAGAAGAGGATCTGGGTGAATCTGAATAATTTTATAACCTTATTTAACAACAACACCCACTTATGAGCACACGAACCACTTAGAAAACTAAACAATAAAAAACCACATACACTATAATACACCAACACTAAAGAACACTCGAAGATAACACAAATTGATTATTACACCTTTTGAATACCAAAAACCTGAACGGTAACTAATAAATATCTAAAACTGTTCATAACCTAGAACTGTGGATAACACACACACGACTACTAGTTTGCACTATAAACATCAAAACCTTTTTATATCCTTATCTTGTAAAGTTTGTATTTTGATTTTAAGAGTTGTATTAATTGTTTAACCATAATATTCGGACCGAATACGCCCTGAGATCATTTCATTTAATAGAATAAAAACAACGAGCTTCATTATTGAGGTTGATTCCAACATAGTTATTGTTCACTTACCAACTTATGAATGAAGACGACATAATTTTGTCACAATTTGTATTAAAATAAAGAAAAACGAGAAACGTAATTGACCAATTCTTTTGAATAAAGATTGATTAAAGGAATACATCTGTTTGGTTTTATTTTGCATTATTATTACTGTTAAAATTAAAAGATACGACAGCACAGCAAAGCGGACGGAGCGGCAGTTGGCAGCTCCGAATTACGTCACTGGTTTTGGACGCCGAGGCGAGAGCGAACGGCAGGAATAGTGGAATACAACAGTAAACGAATTTAATATACTAAATAAAGATATTGGTACAATATATATACCTTATATTATTTTTATTGTCTAGGTCTATATGGCGTTCTGTCAGCTCGTATAACAATTTTGTACTCATTAGTCAAATTCTCTCTAAAGCTGTTTTCAACATTTGTAATATTTTAACTTGTATTAACTTATTATGTTGGTGCAACAGCCTTTGGAGATTAAAAGTACCCGTTTATAAAGCCTTTGGAAATATTTATAAAGTAGAGTACCTGTTAAATCAAAAACGCTAAACTCTTTATTTTAAGCGTTACTGTGTTAGAAGCATTGTATGGTTGTTATGTTTTCCTCAGCCATGGCTTTTATTTATTTCAGCAGTAAAATAAAAAATATATAGACGTATCTGTATACAAAATTACAATATATATCGATACAATCGCATATTAAAAACTGCAGAAACTGCATAAAGGTACAGCTTCGATGCCGCTAAATATCATTTGTTTATTTACTTGTCACTATGGTAATTAATTCTGGTCTCCATGGTGCTTTTGACATCTTTATACGCGTCAACGAAAGGACATAATTTAAAGAGCCTAAATTGTGCGAACGGCCAAAATATCAAATTCTAAGTTAGACAGTAGTGTTTTTCACCTTGTGTCAAAGGTTACCTGTGGAAAATTTGGTGGCAATCGCTGTAACGGTGTGGATTTGTATTCAGTACACATAAATCCTCAAACCTTGAGTTTTATATATTGTAACGATATTAAAAGGGGGTGATTGTTCGTAATCGGGTTCACTTACGATCGAGATGTAGCCTCACCTCGGTTTCGTCTATTCGTAACCAGAGAAATATTTCGTTACATACAATGTTATTGTGGATCAGTTTACTTGTATTTATGTAGCGTGCACTTGAATACACCGTCCGTTAGAAATGTCGACTTGTAATATGGATAAATGATGTAGCGACAAACTCGCACTGGAGTCGTCGATGTAAATTATAAATGTATTATGTCGAACGGCGAATGATTTCGTAAATTGCCGCTTACTCCCACTACGCTGCTTCTTTTACGTGACGTCACTCACCGATGCCAACTATCGGGTCAGCTACAACCTGTGAATTCTATTTACTAAATGTAACGGCAATAATAATGACTCACAATTATCATCAAACATATATCCTTGTGGAATCCTTTATTTGGAAAAAACACTGGTTAACTTGTTTTAATAATTTTTAAACAGAATAATCGCAATTGTAGTACAAAATATAAGTCTTCTTTACCAGTTGGCAGCAGTAGCTGTTCAGTATTCCTTTAGATCAAAACAATGCTTTTTGTTATCGTTTTAAATAAAAATATATCAATTATCTCAGGGCGTATATGGTTCGGGGATTTATAATTATACAAAATATTACACTATTAATCAAAATACAAGTTCACAATCATGGGATATTACAACGTTAGAGTGATAGGTGCACACAGAAATCGTATAGTGGTTGCCAGTTTTAAAAAGGTTATGTCTATATCAGGCTTTGATATTTATTATGTGAATTAAAAGTTCTTGTTGTGTTTAAAAGGTGTTAGTCTTATATGGTGTTATTAGTGGTTGTTTCTAGTGTTCGTGTTATATGGTGTCTGTAATTCAGTTTATTATTGCTTAAAATACGTGTATACAAGTGTATGTGTTGAAGTACGATATAATGAGATGTCAGATCACCAGATCCTCTCCTTGTACTCTTCTTGGTTGTAAATAGGTCCCACGTACACGTCAGGTCTTCTTCTCGTCCCTCGTCCACGTCAAATCTTCTTTCTGGTTATTATTCCTTCTCATCCATCTAATGGGTAGTCTTCTGTTGTTGCAAAACGTTTGTATAGTATACTTCTAACAGTATTTATCTATTGGTATTGTTTTTTCACACTTTATTACATATAATGTAAGACGATTTAAGAACGCGTCTATCTGCTAAGATCGTTGTCAAAGAAGTCTCATTTTATTTATCCGAAATTTCTGGTTGCTAAGGGTAAACTTGGAACCTGGTTGGTCAATCCGAATAGACATTGTCATAAACTTTTATTATTTCAGAATCTAAATTTGTTCAAAATCTTTATTTAACGTAACTTTTCTATACTGAATGGGAGTTTAAAACCATTATCAGCATTATTTTGATCTTCACATGCGTTATATTTAGACACCAAACATGCCTATTTTTGCTTAAGAACTATGGATGTTACAATTTTGTTATTTGGAATTTTCTTAAATAACTTGATATGTGTTATTTTGGTTCTATATTCCGTGTATACATTATTACGTATAAATACATCTACCTTTCCACATTTGCTTTACAAAATTTCTAATATAATTGTTCAAAATTTACTAAATTTGGTTTCACCTGGCCTATGTAATAGTATTATTTTCATCATCATGTTATAACATCTCTAACAATTAAATTAACTTCTAACATTCATCAAAATGGTTTAACATATAACGTTATTTTAACAACACAAAATATATATTATTCTAATATTTAAATTCATGTCCACATGGCTATGATTATACCAATTCCTTGTACAAATAGTTGTTTTCTACTCAAACTGTATAGGTGTTTGACATTTAACAAAACATCTTTGTATTGTCCATTCTGCTTGGTTAATTAATTTATTTACCATGGCTTAATATCAGCTCTATTGTTATATTTGTTAACACAACATAAACAAAAAATGGAATTAATATCATAAAATTGGCATTCCTTTAAACTAACTGTATCCCCTGGTACATACAAAAACCACAACACAAATACTATTATCTAAAACACTGTGCTATAACATAAAACATGCACATTTAACAAAACAAATTATATACTAATTATTTTATGTCCTTTGTCAGCTAATTTATGACTTATTCTGACACTGTCCATGTCATATTGACTATTCATATGGGTTTAAACATCCGTATACTTACTGATGTTTTGTGTTACAAAAATTACAATAAAGTGAACACTGTTGCTCTACCTCACACACAGTTCTAATAACCTTGTTACATTTATTGTTTATCTGGGTTTTACTCTTGTTATAAATATTATTGTGACCATGTTATAATTTGTTGTTTACAGGACAACTCTATGAACTCTATATGTGACACTTTTTGTATGGTTCTTGTATCTATAATCATGTGTATCTATATTTTTCTTACATCAATTAACTTAATTATTTAACAATATTTCTCTTACATAATATTATATGTTTGGGTCTATTATCCCTCACTTTGTATTTTGATTATTTGGATTTAATGATACATCAACTGAAACCATTTGTTTCTTTATAGTCCTGGTTCATAAACCATTTGTCCTTATAAATCTTTGTTTGGTCAATACTGAATTTTATTGTCATAGCTGGGGTTTGAAAATATCTGTATCACTTAGCCTAAATCATTAATTTGGGTACGGTCAGTTGTCTTACTAGTCAGTCTGAAATTGTCAGTCGTTCTTCTTCACTATCATCTTTGAAGATATTGTTCTTCTTGTCAGCTTCTTAATCAAAGTCTTCATTAAATCAGGTACGATATTATGTTGTTCTAAATGTCATGTTACAATATATAGATTATATTTGTCTTGATTGTTCATCATCTTTTTTCACAGCACTACACTTTATATAATAATGAAACTTTCAACTTGTGAAACTTACTTGTCTTTTCTTCTCGAACGCGTTTCGAGACTACCGCCTTTGCAACACACATACACACAAAAAACCACAGGTACACCAACATAGATACTAATCTTGAAATATTACACTACTTACCCAAAGGTCGAAAACTTAACACAGCAGAACAATATGAAATATACAAACACCACACAACACAACCAAACAACATACTTAACGACCAATTACAGTATAAATCACATGCACTTTTTGACACAATTATACAAAAAACTAACAATAATTTGGATCCCCGCGCCAATCCCCTTCCTCCACACAGCACCCCCACTATACCTTCCAAGTAAAAACCGTTACAAATTAATGGCAGTCTGTCTCTAAGCTGACGAAGGCGAACACCACGCCGAAACGCGTTCGAGAAGAAAAGACAAGTAAGTTTCACAAGTTGAAAGTTTCATTATTATATAGATTATATATATCGTGACGGTAATCATATAATGCGATCATGTTTTGCCCTGCGCTTACAACAGTATGTTCTATAAAATTTTTAGACTATCCGTGTTAATAGTTCCTTAACGCTTCTTCTCACTTCGTCGTCTTCTCGTCCGTTCTCACTCTGTCTTCCTCCATCTCCTACGGAATGCCGTCTCCTACTTTTCTCCGGATATTCCTGATATCTTGAACTTGAGGTTTTAAATCATTTTGAGAAACTCTCTTCAAGTCTCGTGAGAATGATCATGTTTCTTCTTGTTATTGTTACGACGGTCTAGCGATCGTCGTATGGCACAGTGGAAAACAAAATACAAGACACCAATTAAGTCACTAATCACCCGCTTTAATTATCACAATTAAACAGTTTGTAAGCAACAATATAGTCTCTTACAACAAATCAAATAAAAACTGTTTACACGCAATAATAATGTCAACTAATATAGTCTCGCACTCTCGCACAGTTATAAAACACATAACACTTCGCCACAGTACTTCGAACCGTACTGAAATAAATCGCAACTCAAAACTGACTAAGCGTCGCTGAAGTCTTGTATTTATACTCCTCCGAGATACCAGAATATTCAATACTACGCGTCAAGAACGCTACTAGAAAACACCAGAACGTAATTGTTTGCAGCCTTGCATACAGCGCGCGCGGACTGGTGAGATCTGGATCAGTCTCGGACGCGTGACAAGTGTCACGTAATTGTCCTTCATCTCAAAGTAGCCACAGTAGGAACGCGCACACACATTACAGCCGGATCCCACTGGAATAGCCGAGAAACACGTAGCGCGTTCTGTAATGTCGTAACTTATGCCTAACGCCCTGATTCCTTGTGTAGTTCGTTTTATTGTGCCAGTCTTGTCTGTTGCTGTTGGGTTTGCGTTGTGCGTTACATTTACCCATATTTTTCACATTATTCACATCAATCAGATCCTTACCGTTAATGTCCACCTCCTCGACTGGACTGAACATTCTGTTTGGTTTTAAGCTGTACTAATTGGTCTTTCGACTCGATCATTGCGCCTAGATAAAAGATCTCGTTTACATAGCTTACTTTTGAATATACATGTCAACATGTTTTCTCGTTAACGATTTTGTTGACATGTCTACCAGTAACGTGTTGCTGACCGGTAACGTTGAACACGTTTGAGGACGCGCGCTGTGTAAACAAACAGGACAGGACGTATCGTGTGGCGGGTGCAGCGACCTTGAAGAGGCAGAACGCTGTGCGTGCAGTGGTACACACACAGTCTGGTAACGGTCGTGTACGGTAAAGCACGTGTGTTCGTCGCGCTGTGCTGTTCGCGTGTTTTTACATTTATTTTGCCGATAGTGCCGTATCACGTGTTGAGTGTGTGTGTGTGCGCGCATTGTTCTGTTCACGTTCAGGACTATTTGTGCATTCATTTTGACGTTTTTATTAACTCGACGATGGTGTACGATCATCTGATTAAATAGTAAGTCAGGGGTGGCCAGTCTTTTTCGTATGAATCACTTTTATAACGATGAACTTGGGCCCGCTACGTGCCGAATTATTTCTTATAATATATATTTATAAATAGTGTTATAAATGAATGTTATGTATTTATGTGTATCCCCTATACTGTGTGTGTGAGCGCCGGACGCGTGCGTGGGTGTACGTGTGGTATAGAGTAAACTGAGGTGTATATACACACATTAATCTGCCGGTATGTTTGGGATGTAGGCTATTATTAAGATTCTGTTAAAACTAAGTCTAACTACCGCCTTTAAGCATTTTCGGATATTTTAAAACCTTTGCTGTAATATTTCAGTAGTTTTTTCACTTCACCTCTGACGTGGTTTTTCAAGTCCTCCGGCGATATTGTAGCTGCGTTAACGGACAACCCATGTAGTGACAATTTCTTTCATTCAAACTGGGGTTTAGTGCACCTTCTGGTGTTAAATACCGTATTAAAATTTTTGGTAAACATTTCTTTTCTGATAAAAGTATTTTTTTTTTCATTTTTACATAACTAAAAGTAAGAAAAAATGAAAAAAATTCTCTCATACATGCACAGACAAAACCCTGGTTACATAAGGCACACTAGAATTTTCTTTAATTTTTACCATAAAAAACTGCATAATGAGTGTTTTGAATGAGCATATTTTTTAGTAGTTTCTGAGGAATAAATTGTGACCTGATTTCTCACGTAAGATTCCGTTTTACCTTACCCTACTTCAAATATTATTTCGTAGTACAGTTTTCTTGCTTTTACTGTAGGGTTACTTTAAAATTACGTGAAAAATAAGCGTTCGATATTTATTATAAGTGCAGCAGAAGTTTTACAATCAGTGACAAGTTTCAAGAAAAAGAAGGCTTTGCGTTACCGCGTACCCTTCACAATTCTAAATGACATCAACTTTCATTGTTCACCAAACGTTAAAGATTATATATTTTTACTACTACTTTCCATTTGACTTAATAAATATTACTCCATTACGTACCGAAATAAAATCTTGGATACGCTTCTTATTTATAGAGAATTTGTGATTAACTTTAATGTATGAGTTAAATATTATTTCCAATGTACGATTAGGATCTTTTTTTTTTTAATATAAGCAATCCCGCCACTGTTAACGTCTTAAGATGTTAAGGTTAGAAACTCCTTCCCTTGAGAGAAAAATTTTGTTCGTTTAAGAAAAAAATATTTTAAATGCAAATGATCATTTTTACGTTAAATACAAATTTATTACTTATAAATATGTCACCACTGACTCGGATCACTAATTTTTTACCAATAAAACAATTAGTGATCCCAGTCAGTAGTGATATATTTATAATTAATTAATCAACGGACACGTCATGGAGAATAAAATACAGGAATACAAACTGATTACGTAGGCAGCGTTTTTGATGGACATGGTAACGTGATATATCGTTAATTGTTATGGTTTTTGTTCTCATTCTGAACAGTGAATAATTTGACGCTACGCCAGGTTATATAGATATACGAGGGGGTACCCAAAAATAACCGAAATTTTTTTTTAATGCTATGTATTTAATTTTTTTTACAAAACAACCTTATCACCTTCAAAGTACTCCCCATTACACTTAATACATTTGTCCAATCTGCGATCCCATTCCTAGAAACATTTTTCAAACTCGTCTGTTGTGATGGCCAACAGCTCCTGCCTCGTTTTTTTCTTTACCGCTTCCACGTCATCAAAACGTTGTCCTTTCATGTCCCTCTTCATTCGCGGAAACAAGAGGAAATCGCACGGAGCGAGGTCAGGTGAGTAAGGGGCGTGGGGCAAGGGAGTCATGTTGTTTTTTGCTAAAAACTGGCGCACTGAAATGGCTGCGTGAGCAGGTGCATTGCCATGGTGGAAAAACCAGTCCCTCGTCTGCCACAAATCGGGCCTTTTTTGTCGCACATTGTTACGCAATATTTTTAAAACCTCCAAATAGAAAGCCTGATTAACAGTCTGACCTGGTGGGACGAATTCAGAATGCTCTACCCCTCTCATCGAAAAAACAAATGAGCATCGTCTTGATGTTTGATTTCACTTGACGAGCTTTTTTTGGGCGAGGCTACAATGAAGTTTTCCACTGGCTTGACTGTTGTTTAGTTTCGGGGTCGTAACCATAGCACCATGACTCGTCACCAGTAATGACCTTGGAAAAAAAATCGGGGTCGGTCCGGAGCTGGTCTTTCAATGCACGGCATGTTTCAACTCGATTCTCTTTTTGCTGTTCAGTCAGGACCCAAGGCACAAATTTTGCAGTGACCCTTCTCATCCCCAAATCTTCTGACAAAATTCGCTGAACCGAGCTCCAAGTTATTCCAGATAACTTACTAATCTCTTCAATGGTCCGTCGTCAGTCTTCAAGCACGATTGCATGAAGTTTTTCAACATTTTCGTCACTTCTGGAAGTTGACGGACGTCCAGAACGAGGTTTGTCATCAATCGACATTTTACCTTCTTTGAAACGAGAAAACCATTGGTACACTTGAGTTTTTCCCATAGCACTATCCTTGTAAGCTGTTTTCAACATCACAACAGTTTCTGCGGCGTTTTTCCCAAGCAGGAAGCAACATTTCACAGCAGCGCGCTGTTCACTTAAATCCGCCATGACAAAAAACGAGGAGCAAGCGAAACTGCTTTTACAAAACGAATTACTGTGACCGGACACAAACTTCCCAGGCGACAACAATGACGGCACTGAACTCTGAACGAGTTGCGCTACGCTCGCCTAGTGGGAGAAATGCGTACTACGTAAGCTCCGCCAATCGCAGCGCTATTCCGGTTATTTTTGGGTACCCCCTCGTATACCTCTTACTAAATCATGATCACGCTTGGATGTGGAGGGAAGTTACGATTTCCTTAATGTACGAATTAAACGTGAATCCGAATCCAGGATAAGAAAACTAACAGGATCTCTTATTAATCACATAGGCCTAATCGTTCAAGAATTAGTTCAGTAACTTCTTGTCATGGGGTCGTTGTTCGTTGTGTTAAATATAAATTTATTTTTAACTTCTTAATTAAACTTTTTTGACATAGTATAGGTATTACTTGTTTTGTATATGTAAGCATTCCTAGTCACAATATATTTTTTAATCTCATTCTTCAGAGTTACGAATAGTTTGATGTGTCGTCGGATTATGTGAGCAGCTCCAAATCTTGGATATGTTTCTGATTTAGAAGGAGATTGTGGTTTTAACTAATGTTTTCTGAATTTGTTTTAAAATATTATTACGTTCATATTCGTCTAACGCGATGTTATTATGCCGCTAGGTAAGGCAACTTCAGAAATGGGAAAGAGCTCGAGGCACGTAATCTTAACAGAAATGAACAGGTGCTGTAGCAATTTAGGACAGACAAGAAAGGCATTGGAAGAAAGCTATAAAGAGAAACTGTAGTAAATGGGAATGCAAGAAAACGTGGATAAAACAAAAGATAAGGAATAAGTATCAGGAAAAACGCCAAAGTACATAGTAGGCCTACCGAATTCTTTTTATTCGTTATTGTCGATGCTCACATTTTGTTAAGTTAGTCGAAAACTGCCATTTTTAAACTAGCACGTTCCCTGAGATGCATAACTCGTTCACTATTTTGAGAAAAAATACATTAATTATTGGGTGATTCGAATATTCGATAATAATTAAATGTTGAGAGATATTAAGTATGTAAAATTATTAAAGATACCGAAGTTGACATTATCATCATCTTCACAACACGGCGTAGGCAAGGTGCTGCCTGTTCCGCCTTCAGAGCTCCTCCAGCCATCTCTTTCTGGGTCTACCCACACACCTGTGTCCTATAGGTTTGTACTGTACTTCCAGACTTGTTTGGCCAGTCTGGAATCTGACATTCTGTCTAAGTGTTCTTTCCACCGTTGTTTGTAGGTTGTATTTTGAATAAAACGACTCATAACTTGATCCCTCACATAGACTTTTACAATTTTCTTAAATTTTTTAGTTTTATTTTTGGCCTGTGCGTCCATTAAGTTATAAATTTTACTCTACCTTTGAATTTGGGTTACAATCTCTTTTAGTATGACACACTATCGGATTTTTTTATTTTGTCCAATTTCTGATCAAATTTTTTGGGCCGCAATTTCCTAAAACTTTGACATTTCCTACGGTTTGTTTAAAATTCGGTTTAGTTTCATACCCCCCATGCGTTTTTGCGATTTTATCAAAATTTTGACTTACTTTGGCCTAGTGTCCTAAAATGTTAAAATTTGGCAATAGTGAGCACTATATTCAGATTTTGGTTAAAATTCTCGTTAATACGATTCCCCACAAAGAGTTTTGCGAGTTTTGACAATTTCACCCCCTCAAATTTTTCCCACACGCCCTGCTCTTTTAAGTGTGGACACGCGTGTGAAGTTTTGCGAAAATCGGTTGATGCATTCAAAAGTTATCGTGCATTCACTTAAATAGTGAATAGAAAGCTGCCATTTTAACAGAATGTACAAAATACCCCTAAACAAACAAGAAACAGACAAAGAAAGAAATATAATATACAAAATTGCTTGTGAAAATGGATATAATAAAAACACTGTAAACAAAATAGAAAATAAAATCAAATATAAAATAAAAACTGAACAATTAAGAATTAATCAAAATGAACAGAACAACAGTAAAAAATGTGCCGCATTCACATACATAAATAATAAAATGACAAAGCTAACAAAACTGTTTAAGAACACAGACATTAAAATAGCATACAAAACTAACAAAAATAATCTACAAAAACTAAATAACCCACACAACAAAGATAATACAACAACCAGTGGTATATACAAAATTGAATGCCAAGATTGCAATAAATGTTGCATAGGAAAAACAAAAAAACAACTGAAAAAACGTTATTTTGAACACCTAAACGCATACAAAAAACCAGAATTTAATTTGCAAACAGAATTATCACTGTTGCACACCACTATATAAAAATATTCCGATCAGCGCTTTCAAGCTTCACAGCTCATCGTCAGATCGGAAGTGAACAAATAACATAAAAACAAACCCTTCACCCCCACCCCACCACACTCTGGTCACACACAACAAGCTATAATTCAATGTCCCTTCCCCCCTCTGAGCCCTGTCCCTCCATCTGGACAGTTACATATTTTTCTAGCAAATTCCATGTGTTTCAGTGTTGTGTGTGTGTGTGTGTGTGCGTGTGTGCGTGCGTGCGTGCGTGCGTGCGTGCGTGCGTGCATTCCTTTTAAACTACCCGTCTTTCTCCCCCACATCTGGGCCAGTCACACACCCTTATTTAAAAATATCCAATTAGTCCTCTGCAATTTAATTCTTAATCTTATCTATCTGTCCTCTATCATTTACTTCTTAATTATGTTATAAAATATTTCTTCATTATCAAATTTAATTTTAGTATTAATTAAATTGTCTAACCCTTTTTCTCTTTCTTTCAATATTTCTAACTCCTCCCTAAGCTTCCTTTCAACTGTGTTATTTACTACTTTTACAATTTCGTAGTCTTCCAAAGGATTAACAAACTTATGGTTGTCTTCTATGAAATGTCTTGCATATAACGTATTCGTTGTTCACGTTTGTGAACATTGTTCACGTTGTTCTCCACGTTTGTGGTCAGACAACCTGCATACGAATTTTCGTCCTTTCTCCCCTAGGCACACTTTGTTGCAGTCTTTACATTTTAATTTATAAATTCCGCTTTTCTGTAAAACTCGGATTTTTTCTATATTTGTATTCCTTATCTTATCAAATACCGTTTCACATTTTTTAATAGCTATATCTACTCCGTATTTATTAAAACATTTTATAATTTTTCTAGTATGTGAACCTATGTATGTCAATGACCCTGCATAATTCTTTTGTTCTGGTTCTATTTTAGCTTTTTGTATGTTAACCCTTTTCATAACTTTATCCACTATGTTGCTGTTATAGTTATTATTCCTTACAATTCCCTTTATCGTTTTTAACTCCCTATCTTTTGATTCGGTCTCTTTTAAACACTTCTGAGCTCTATAACAAAATGAATTAATTGCCGCCATTTTACGTCTATAAGGGTGGTAGGACTCTCTTGGTATAATTATATCAGAATACAATTCTTTCCTAAATATCCCAAACTGTAGTTTCTCATTATCTTTAATTTCTATGTTTAAATTTAAGTAATTTATTTTCTTACCTCTTGTCTCTTCTTTAAATTGTAAGTTTGTATCCTTATTATTTACCTCATTTATAAACTCATGCACTTCTTCTATGCTTCCTTCCCAAATTGCTAATACATCGTCAACGTATCTAGTCCATTATTTTATATTGTCTTTATACTTAGTGGAACTTATTAATTGCTTTTCAAAATCATTCATATATATTTCTGCAAGAATAGGAGATAATGAAGACTCCATAGGTAATCCTTTTTTCTGTATATAAAACTTGTTATTAAACCTAAAATATTTCTGATTTACGCATTCTTTAATTACTTTAATCAATTGCTTTTTATACCTGTATTCTCCCATATTATTATCGTTTATTAACTTAATAACTTTATTTACTGTGATATTGGTAAACATGTCCTTAACATCCAGTGATATCAATTTTGTATTTTCATTAATTCTATATTTTCTAATTTTTCTATCAATTTTACATTATTCCCTATGTTGTATTTTGTCCCAAATTCATATTTCTCTTTCAGTACTCTGCTAACTTCCTTTGATAATTTATAAATAGGTGCATTAATAAAAGAAACAATCGGTCTAATTGGTTTTCCTTCTTTATGTATCTTAACCTGACTTTTAAAAGTTGGTGCTGTTGGATTACTTTCCAATAAATACTTTTTCTTATTTTCTTCCATAAATGTTATGTTTCATAATTTGTTTTATCCTTGACTGGTACTTACTTGTACCAGCTTTAAATTTTCAAAGCACTCAACATCGAAAATACACAAAATACTAATACATACACCACAATCGCACACAATAAAACCAATTTAAAGTACCAGAAGCCAACAGGAAGCCACGATAACAACCAACCAACACACATGTACTTCACCAGACACAAAATCCGGAAGGCTGAGGATGGGTACAAAATGGTACCCGAAACATGTTCCTAATAAGGAAAGAAATATCTTGAGGTAAATGCATTACAAAAATTAAATATTATATATATATATTATAACTAAACTCTTATGTTAAAATAAATAATCAAACTCCTGATCTCGTTTTGTCTCAAATTCAATTATTTTTATTTACTCTTTTCTTTGACATTGATTTAATCGTATTGACATTCAATGTCCCTTTCTAGCATTTGTAGCTCATTTCGGTTGGATAACATGAAAAATCTTAATCTCAGGGTTAATGTAAAAGTAAAGTCAATGTACTGTACAAGTCATACATATAAAACAAAACATCATATCTATAAATAAGGTTCAATAATTGGGTGTTGGGGATGTATGATGAATAGTAGGTCCTTTGGATCATACAAAAGAACAATTTAAACAGGAACTCTTAATACTAATAATTATAGTGTACAAACAAAATTCATTATTATAATGTTTTATATTGTTTTTGTTATAGTGTTTCACTGTAACTCGCTCTTTAAATGAAGTAAAGTTTGTTCAATAGTCTGCCTTAACATAATGGAGCAATCTCAACAATCTGGTAGTTTCATTTAGGAATTTATTGCTTGATTCTTCGCTTCTGGCCTTCAAGTTTTTGGTATATTCAATTAAAACATTAATCTTCTCGTTATTTCAACAGTTTTCTTTACCATTTCGTCTTATATCTTCAATTATTTATTATAAATGTCCAGCAGTAAAATTAACATGTTCTGCCTCGTTTCAAAAAATTCTTCAACCATATATTCCTTTTTACAAAACACTAATTCATTCAGTTAAGGTCTTGGATGGAATATTTATGGGTCACAGGTTCGGTTTCATATTTTATAATTAATATGATTCCGTTGAATCTTATTTTTTCTTCGTCACCATATTATATTATATGTGTGTAACATAAGATTTCTCTATTTTTTAATTATTTACACTTGGTTTGATCTCACTATATGAGTTGCCTAGTTGTTTCATATAAATTACATGTTTCATGCAATGTTTATATTGTAAATATGTTTATTCACTTACACTATACACTACCTGACTTTTATAATTATTGTTGAATATTATTATATTTGTAATTTTATATTACTCACAGTCTGTAGTTCATTTATACAAAATAACTGTTTTTTAACTATTTGAGGTTCGCAGACCTCCTCATAGTTTTAATCTCAATGTCTTATTTCTTACATACTAAGTTTAACATTTGTACATTATATTTGTCTACTAATAACTATTTACATTGTATATTTCTTTTGATCGTCTCTTCTGGGTATTATTGTCATCGTCAGTTATTGTATTGTCACGGTAATTGAATTATTTAATTCTTAAATTTGCATTCCCTATTTCGCTATTATTTGTTTATTGTCATATTTCCCTTTTTGTTTTGATTTAGTTTTTATTCCTTGCCCTTATATTTATCTTTAAATAGTAGATCTATATTTTGTTTTCATTTCTTTATTTATTAAGTTTATTTTATTCTTCTTTGTATTTTATTACTAAAAAGATTGCGTTTATGCATAATTCACAGTGAATTTTCATGTATACTCGTCTTTATTCTGAGGTGTAATCTTGTTATGTTACTATATATATATTTATTTATTGTGTATGAGTGTGTGTGGGTAGATCATACATTGCGTCGTTTTTTTTTAAATTAAAAATATTAATGTTACAAAAAATGTAATCACCCAAAATAGACTAAAACTTTAAATTACAACTAAATATCATAGTAAAGCAGGAGGGCGGCTAGGTATTCGTGTAAATGACTTCATCGTTTGCAACTGTACGCCCCTACGGTAATTCCACGCGGAATGCAGTCACCGTCCTACCACGTTTACGTCCTACAACTATACACAGTTACTCTTAATAAGTGCTAATAGTCGGAGTACAAAATCCAGTTTCATACCGGCTTGTTCTGGCTTTATTGCGATTACGATGACGTTCCATAAACGTCTGGTTATTGACCTTCGCACCGTGTACTGTAGTACGACAAACTGGCGGGAGATTTCCGTTAGCTGTGCAAGTGCGTGTTTGTCGAATTCGAACACATGATGAAATTTGGAAAGTTTTACTTTGTAGGAATGTTGCAGTAGAATAGACGGGTGGCATAAGAAGTATATACGGAATACAACTGTATCACATGTAGAACGACACATCCAAATACCTTCATACATCAGAAGAATAAGATAACGTACCGTCCTTACCGTTTTCTTCTTTATCATATCTTTAGATGACACGATAAGGGGATGTAGAGTTAGGTATTTGTAATTTAATTTTGTGTTATATTTTTTTATTTCAGTTTGTCAGCAACTTTCGTAAATTCACGTTGTTTTATTAATTTGGTGTTAATACTAAACTTTAATAACTGACCAATACATTGTTTTTAAAAGTAAAATAACTCCAGAAATCAATAGTTCATCCAAAGTTATTACACGTAATAAACTATTCACACACGACCTGTGATCCACGCTATACTACACCAGCTGCAAGCGCTCTTCAACTTTTGTGATTAGATTCTGCTTGTCACGGAGTCGGATCTCGACATTAACATTTTGGTAAAACTAGCTCACAGATCATTTTGTTTCGTCGAATCACAAGATCGTGGTGCAGAACTGTAGAACGTATCCACCACGGAGGTGACTACGTCCGAAGAACTTTTGAACATACGGCAACTGTGAAGAGTAACGCACGTCCTTCCATATGCTTGTGTAGTAAGCTCTGTTTTGGAAGAGGAATCCTTTCAATATGACTGTGTTTGGTACAATACCTTAATCATGTATTCAGGATGTTATCACCCGTTTTACAGGCACTTTAAAGATAGCCGTGTTGATTAGTCTTAAAATTTTTTTGTTTGTATGAAGCTGACCCGACCCCGGATCTCCCAAAGCTAAATTCTAGATACCCCACTGAGCTGTGTACGCTAATATAGTATTTTAACATTTAATATAGTTTTAGTATAATATAATATTTAATAATATAATATAGTATTTAATATAATAGGCTAAAAAGAATCTTAATATTTACAACACGATAACAATAATTTACTAATTGAAAAACAAACTCAAGTAAAAACTTCCACCGTTTGTACACGTTTCCGTTTCCTTTTTGTGTCACTACTGTAGGAATTAATGTGTGTGTGACCTGCTTTTCTGATATATTTTGTCGGAACGTTAAAAAGATTATTGAATTATATTTTTTAGTCAATTATTGAAATTAATTTATTACCGTATTAGTTAATTTTTTGATAAGATAATAATTAAATATGATAACGATGGTACTACTAATAACGCCAATAGCAATAATAAATAAAAATCTTTATTTTGTAAGTAACTCTAAGTGTTTCTTGCAGGTTTTTATATTATGAACAGTTCTTCAAGTATTAACGATTTCTGCAAGTAAAATTATATGGTATTGTCACCTTATGCTTTGATTCATTTATAACCTCTGATGATGCTGGTTTAATCAGTGAATCGTGCGGAAGGTGATAATAGAATATAGGCCTAATTTTACTTGAAGAAATAGTTAACATTTGAAGAACTGTTCCTAATATTAAAAGTAAAATGTTAATTATAACATCAGAATTTTTTTTTTTTTTTTTATAACCGAGTCTTCGTCTTCGTTTAACCGAGTGCCTAACTAGACGCTAATAGTTGTTAATTTTAATCCTGTTAAGTAAAATATTATTTTATATAAATTTTAACGTGATGTTTGTCGTATCAAACGGGCGATGGCGGTCGTCGCGATACCAACTGGTAAAACTAGATTTGTTGTAACTGTTAAAACTTTATTTTGAGAACGGGAATATATAAAATGCAATTGCTGACCGTGAAATCACACGACAGAAGATAATAAAAGACCTTGAGAGGACGCCAACGATTATAGTCGAGAGCCCCGCCCCCTCCCGTGTCTATTCCGGTTTTTAAATGGAGATTAAACAAAATTCTTTAGCGATTTTCCGTCTCCCCTCCCTTGGTTTTGAGTTTCACTGTCTCTGTCCTAAATGTATTGTTTCGTATATTAAACGCTCTTTAAGTCTAAGGGTCATGTAATTGGGCATGTAGGCTATCTCTCGGGTTTTTAGTATCTGTTGTACCTTCTAATACAGGATTTGTCGTTTCTGTCGTTCTTTCAAATCGGTTTAGGTATGTTTATTAATCTCTTTTAATAACCTGTGTTTTGTTAACAGTTCTTGAAATACGTCACTAGACCGACAAGCCTTCCGTTCCTTTCCGATGTGTCTGTTTCAGCGTTCAGGTTTCACGCGCACACGTGGTTGATACCAGTTCAAAATGCAATTCAAAATTATTACTTCTATATTGTCTTTGTATGTCCATATCTTCGGATACAGGTAATATAGTTTATTGTCATCAGTGCAGTCTTTGTTAGATATGGATTAAGTATGCAGTTTGTTACTTTGTAATCTAAAACGATTTTCAAGAACACTTAATAACGATGTTCGCGAAGTACACGAATGTAGAATAAATACCCCTGTAATAACGTACGTTACAATCAAAAATCGGCGTATGTGACTAGAAACAAGCAACACCGGAATTAGACTGTATGAAAAACAGGAATAACAACACCGTCACGGCGACGCAGGAAACTAAATAAACCAACCATAGGATTAATAACGTCGAGCGTGTTGTGATGTGAGCTTCAACACGATGAGCCTTATCAAACGTTACGCGTAATAAACTATAAGTAGCACCTTCCAGAAAATTGTCGAAAAGAATACAAAAATCGATGAAACACGACCGATACCGAGGCTTTCCATGCGTCACGATGTTCTGTGACTGCTCGCACGTAAGGTGGAGATGCGAACGGTTAAATCAGTTAACGATTGTATTGTAGCTATTCGTTGTAATTTTTGTGAAGTGTATTAAAGTCTTTGTGATTTAATAAACTTTAATTATCATTATTGTTGTTACGAATAGTGTGTTATGGATTATTGTATGTTATAAAAGGTTTGTCGAATTAAGCGCTTTAATTGTTAGCGATTTAAGTGTGGACTTGGATAAAAGCGATTAACAGAACTCATGATTGTTGTTTACGATTACTTTTGGTGTTTTAATTTTCTATGACTGGTATCCACAGGAGAACGTATGATAAAAAGTGAGTGTCGAAATGAATGCGAATGATGATGTCCACAGAACTTTCCCACGGAATCCTTCCTATAGGTCTGGTAGTGAAGTGTGATGTCTATGTGGAGAAATGGGTGTCACTACTATACTGTAATGCGAATATGACGTCCACAGAACTTTCCCACGGAATCCTTCCTATACGTCTGGTAGCGAAGTGTGATGTCTATGTGGAGAAATGAGTGTCACTACTATACTGTAAATTTGAACAGGCTGATGGTTTAGATTAAAATTTCGTAATCTGGCTGCGTTTTTTTTTAAACTTAGTATCCGCACAGTTATTATTACAGTTGTAGTGTTTATTGTAGAAGCTCTAAACCTAGATTAAAGTGTATACAAATCTAATCATTGTGAAACAGTAAATTTTTTTAATAAATCGCATCTCGGTTGTCCGCAACCAAGGAAGAAGGGAACAGACACTTATACTGTTCCGTTGGGGTAGCAGATAATCTGATATTAAATACCATCACTCGTATGAGGGTAGAATGATGTTTTCCGCCGGGCGATTGTTTTGGCAGGCGATGTAGTTTACCAATTTCTCGGTCCCCGCTGCTTGCAAAAGATCGTAAAATTCGATGTAAGGCCGTAGTTGAGGAAAATTGACTTTTCTTTTTGTCTTATCGAGTAGGTCGCAAGAATACGTATTATTTCATACGACGTCTGTTTTTTAGTTTCCTTGGAGACCCATAGTGAGGAAGATCAATCCGTATCTTTACAATTTGTCTAGCTCAAATGTATTAACAAGTACAAGTAAAAACAACAACAAATATAAATGTATTTGCTTTTACAAAAACTTTTATTTTCACGAAAGCTAAAGCGTGTAGTTAATTTTTATTCTTTGCAGAGTATTTAATATGATTTTACTGGTTCAAATCGTAACATATTTATGAAACCAATGTAACAATATAGTAAAAAATTTACAGTTATTACTTCTTGTGGGTTGTTAAAAGTAATCTTTACTTTGAACTAAATACTATTATTATACAAACATGCCGACATTGGTAATAAGAAGACGTGGATGGGCCAGAAGCCGGAAAATTACTTTTCCGACTCTTCTCTTTCATTGGTTTCGTGTAATCTGAACTAGGATTATGGGACTATATAGGCTTAGAAACTAGAGAGAGACGAGGGCGAAACGGCACAGATGACAAGAGTTTTCATCAAATCACGAAGTGTGACTCGATTCATTTTATTTTCCATACAGCCTTGATAACAAGTTTTATAATTAATTGCTAGGTATTAGTTGTAAGAATTACTTCATAACTGTAATGTATTATGGTTACCCTGAGTATCCTAATGAGACCTAACCTGAGTATGAAGTTACCTCTGTGATATTGTTACCGATCGAAATAGTACTGAGTGGTTATTGCGTAAACAGATTGCATTAATAAGGAATTTTTTTGTAGTATCCTATGGAACCTTGCGTAGGACGTGTTTAAGATTTCGTTGTAGGCCTATTATGTTATAATTATTTTTTTGAAGTTTTACGTGCAATATTAAGATAAACTCCCACATGTACAGAATTAAATTAGGAAGGTTTTTCTCGTCGGTGTACCAAACAAACAAACTTCTGCGACAGAATTCCATGTATATTTAATTAGTTTATTACTGTTCTTGACTAAAATTCTTGTTCTCGGTGTTAAGTTTTGTTCACCACTGGCAGTTTCTAGTTGTCCGCTTTATTGGTTGAAGTTTAACGTCGTCGTTACCTAGCTTCTGTAGTACTCGTCGTGTGTCGTACAACGGTCCTATCGATTTCCGTAGTCTTGTGTAACTCGTTATCTGTTTAAAGAAACCCTACTTCTGTTTGGCCGATTAAAACATCACAAACAAAGCACTAACAAATTGGATTGTGGTTTCTTGACGTTTCACAGCGTGTGCAAAGTACACGGGTTGTAGGCTACGTATTTTAAAATTATTGAAACGTGAGAAATTTTCAGTTTTTATCTTTTATTAAGGGTTTTCTTTACCAGCGTGACAGTTAATTCCGATAGTACGGTCGATGATTTTCATCCGTCCGTCATGCTTAACGTTTGTCCATCTGTTGTGGACGTGGGTGTTGTGAGTGCCTCTCTATGTGTTTCAGAGAGCCGAAGTAGAAAAATTAGTTTATTCAGAGACAGTAGCGAACGCAAAGACAACACTGTTCATATGATTTTGTTCAGTGAATTGTAGAGTCTGATTCACACGGTGCTGTCAGTGTTTCACTTCTGTTTTCCTGCGTGTGTGTGTTTTTCGTTTCGCCCTTAGAGAGCGGATAAGAAAACCACTTATCTTTAATAATAATAATGGCTCCCATGTGTACCACCAGAGCAGCTTAGGAGTCAGGCAGGGTAGGCTGCCATATGCGACCCGTACGGTTTACAAGGAAGGCAGTGTGGCCAGCACTACGCTTCAGCCGCCCATTATTATCCCCAAGATGTTATCCCAGGTACTCATTTTCAACAGGCTGAGTCAACCTGGGGGCTGAAAAACGCTCCTTGATTTTATGGTGCGGGCCCGGGAATCGAACCCGGGACCTCTAGGTTAGTAGTCAGGTGCCATACACTTGTTATGTTTACTGGCTCGTTATTGTGAATAGTTCATAGAATCGTGTCCATATCTTTGGAACTAGCAAATCTAAAGTCTCATTGTGTATCGGTGCGTGGCTCAATACAGAAAGTCGTTAAAGACCTTTATAGGCCTCTTGAGCACTTAACTAGAAACTAGACTTCGATATCTGTGATGCAATATTGGGACTCGTAATATACCATCAACCTATCCCCTGTTTTATTTGTTTTGCACGTGTTCGAAAATTAAAAAAAAAATTAACTAGTCATTTTATGATGCAGTTGTAGTAAAGGCTTTCTTTATGTGTTTTTTGAAATGACTTTTGTATATTTAAAAGTTTGTAAACATCATAACTCTAGCTGCTGGATACCTAAAGAGAGAAATATTTTTTGCCATGTTCTCGGGAAACTGTACTCTAGAAACTGTGTGAAGGCTTTCAGTGAAATAATTCTATAACATTTACAAAACAAATAATTAAGTTTTACAAGTTTTACCTAATACAGATTTGTTATGTGTCTTCAGATATGTGTATATACTATACATTGAATGAAATAACAAATGATATACAACTAATTTTAATATGCTAGAGCTAATAGCGTCACAGCGGTCCTGTTTTTTGTGGGATACTATTTTTTACACATACTGTACTAGTTGGCGGTTAAGACGAACAACAATAATTATACTGTTACGACGGTCTAACTTATCGTCGTGTAGTGCAGTGGAAAACAGAATACAAGACACCAATGAAATCACTAATAACCAGATTTAGTTATCACAATTAATAATTTGTAATCAGCAAGATAGTCTCTTACAACAATTCAAGTAAAAATTGTCCACACGCAATAATAATGTCAACTATAAAAAATTCCGCACAACAACACTTCGGTACAAACACTCGATCCGCGCTAAGGAAATCGCTCAACACCACCGTCTTGACAACGCCAAACGCTCTTGCTTTTATAGGTCGCGCAGAGGTCCAGTACAGCTTTCCCTCCTTACAGCATGCCGGCTTAATGCGTATCTCAAATGTTCTTGAACACACTAGAACCTACTGGTGGGCGGCCTTGACTGAGGCAACACCTGCCACACTGGACGGGGGGGGGTGGAGAATGTTCTGGGCTGTTCGATAGGATTCTCGTTGCAATATTTTTAATGTGTTATAGAAATGAGTTTTTTAAGGGTAAACGCACCTCTCATTCTATTAGATTAAGTGCTTCGCCATTCTCATTTTTAAATGGTAAAGTTTTTAGCCTAATGAGTTTTATTTCAAATTAAAACATGAAATGTTTTACGTGAATAAGGGAAGCATTCAGGCTAAATGAAACTTCATGCGGCTTATTGCAAAGTTAATAGGGCCTTGTGTACAGAACTCTGTGTGTGTGTGTGTGTGTGTGTGTGTGTGTGTGTGTGTGTGTGTGTGTGTGTGTGTGTGTGTGTGTGTGTGTGTGTGTGTGTGTGTGTGTGTGTGTGTGTGTGTGTGTGTGTGTGTGTGTGTGTGTGTGTTTTCATCAGTCATTGAACGTTAATCGATATACATAGGCTGTGTTCTCCGATGTTTTTCTGTATTTTTGTTGTTTCCTCGATGCTGGCCGCAGTCACGCAGTACTGCGAACGTTCACAATAATTATTCTAGTCAGAGAGGCGCATCTGGAATTCGTATCACTGTTTGTGTGTTGCGCATATTAACGGGGAGTCGCGACCGTTTCCAGTACATTGCCACGAGAGTCCTCGAAGATCGTCGTGCAATGAGTTAGTTGTACGAAGTAAGCACAACTCCATTGGCGGTGGTAACCGATATGTCCCTTGTCGAGTAGTAATGTTGAACACATTTCCGCGACAGCTTCTCTGATTCTATAAAATTTAGAATATTACTTTCTACTTCAGACGGGAAGATTTATGCGCTGACAGTTGCTCGCCCTTCAGCAAATAAACTGAAAGTTCTTATAACGTGTTTTCCGAAACACGGTCTGTTTAGTAAATTCGTGTCAGTATTCCACACACGAACAGTGACAGAAGAATTGGTACAAGGCTGAGAAAGGTTGGGATTTAAAATCAATTGATCCGAAACAAAGTATATGAGGACAGTTAAGCATAACTATACTCTAGAACAACTACGTGTTAAATGAATTTGTATCTGATGGAACACAGGAGTTTAAATAAATTTGGGTTGATAATGTCTTACAAAATGAAACAGAGAAACATACAAATTGGGGCAGGTAATAGAAGTTATTATGCTTTACAGCCGCTGCTCAGCAATGAACGTATCTGGCGGAAGTTTAGAAGACAGTCGTGAAGCCAGTTGTTATATGTGGCTCGGAGACGCGGCCAGCGTCCAAGCTACCAAGAAAATATTTTTCGAAGAATCTGTGTACTAGTAAAGAAAGAGGACAACTGGAGGATTAGGAACCAAGAATTAAGAAATTTATATAATGCTTCAGACTTGGTAAGAAAATTAAATGCAAAATGATTAAGTGGCTTGGGCACGTTTAGAGAATGGAGGACGGAAGAGTCCCAAAAAAGGTTTTTAATGAGCAACCTGGTGAGAAAGGAAGGCTACAAATAAGATGGCTGGATAAGCTGAAGAGCGACGTCAGATAACTCCGGATTTAAACTGTGGAGACAACGGGCACAAGGTAAGGAAGAGTGGAAAGGCGTTTTTGCGGAGGTCGAGGTTTTGCATAGACCATAATGCCACGAAATGTATGATACCACTCGGAGTTTCCACATGTAGGCCTACACGTACGTATCCTTCAGTAACTATAGTAAAGCGTGATTGTTTTTATTCTAACTGTATATCCTTACTTCCGAAACGATCTTCCCGCCAAGTATAATGAGTCTTTCAAACTAAGTCTGTACGTAGGCGAACTCAGCAAATCCAAATATGTAATTAAGTTAAAATTTTAATAACAACCAAATTGATTGTTTGATGTTCAGTTTTTAAACTGAAACTCCGACACTTCTGCTCGTGATCCGTGTCTCAAGGGAAAACAGTGAGCAAGTTGAAAAGTTTTGAATTTAGGCCTATACTTGAGGACCCTCGGCTATAACTGGGTGCTTGTGGATGTTTGTAAGGGAAGAATCACACGTAAAATGTACCTATGCGTTTAGTTTTTCGCTCCCGTTTAGTGTAAACGGCCGTTTCATTTAGACTTAGAATAACCATTATTGTAAAACTGTAAGGGCTAACTAGGTTGATTTCCGAAAATTTTACCGTAACGATTACTAATGACTAGTACTAGACTTATCATGGAAAAATTAAAATTTTCTAAAAATTTGTAATTCTTAAAACCAAAATATGATAAAATCACTTTTAATAGACAATTGAATTATTTGCGAACATGCAAATGCCTCGTCATTATGCTTGTAACATGTTCTATGGTTTTTCATTAAAATTGACTAAAAATATCAAAGAATAAAAATCGGTATGGAGAACCATACATGACTTCCATGTTCTGATTAATTATAAAATTATTTTTAATACTCAGTACGATACCAGATATATCAACATCCTTCTGGTAAAAACACTGAGAAAGATAATCAGAATACGAATTGTGCCTAGTTGTTAATATTTTAAAAATAAAGAATTAATTTGATTAAATTATTTTTTATTTAAACAACGCGAAAGAAAGGGAATACCGCCCAGCGTTTGTTATATGTGAATTTCTGAAAACGAAAAATTATTTTGTTTACGTATCCGTGGTGACATAGAATGGAACGATATCAGTTGTTAATATTATTGAAATTTTAAAGTTTTCGGTCGAATAAATTTATAACATCAATACAAATATTACCGCCTCCCTCTTCAACTACTCTTTCCATTTTAATTCATTAATTACGTCTCTTTTGTTGTTGCTTTGGGATGTAACCATGGACACACATACACCCCTCCCAGATCTTTTAAAGAAAACGGAGGTATTTTCTCACCCATATATTTTAATACTCGTCATTTTCAAGACCAATACTGTCGTTGAATATACAGCATTTTAATATCTCCATGTGGTTCGCCCGTTCGACGATGAGACATTGTGGGTGGCTAGACTGAGAATGTGTCGTATACCATACCAACCTCTATTAATCTATTGTATTATATATTGTAATTCTTCTAGAATTTTATTGCCGTACGTAATTTTGGTATACATCTACTGTTGGTACGATATTTTACTGCAACGTATATTGAAAACCAGTGTGGTTCATAACAGTTGGAACAGTAGGGGATCACTGTTGCATAAATAGGGATGGAAGTCGGGGATCAGATCAGTTGACCCAGCGATGATCCATATCTTAGAGTGACGTAATAAAATGTTGATAACAAAAATAAAACCCAGGTTAAACTCTAAACAGTGTTGTTTACGACAGTCAGTTGAGAAGTTCGCGGAGCAACATCTGTAGCTCAGTGGTAGAACTAAAATCTTTCGTGTGCTTCATGTCGTATATTTCGCTTGACCACCTGTTAATTTCCAGATATATCTGTCAATTTATTTACTTTCCACCAGTTCTTTGAAATTTTCCTGTCACGCGTGTTTTTAAAATGCACAAAGTCAAACATCGTGTTGTGATGAATTCTCTGTTAAAAAGGTTTTAGTGCCAATGAAAAATTAAACGTGGTCGTCCAAGCACTGAAGACGTCCAGTAGTCCCAGCAGTGGACGTCCAAAAAGTGCAACAAAAAAATGACATTATTGAAAAAATTTATAGTGCGTTGGAAGACCTCAGATTGAGGAGTTGATGACGTTGCTGAAATCATAGGCACCTCATATGAGCGTGTGTATCATACTTTAACTCAAGAACTTGGTGTGAAAACGCGTTGTGCAAGATGGCTGCCATATCTGGAGTTGCATTTTTTGGGCGTCCGGTACGCGAGGGGGACATCTTCAATGCTCGTACGACCACGTTTAAAGTCAAGTGCCTATTTACAAACCGTTGGTTTTGAAGTCGCAGCATCTCCTGACAGATTTACAATTTCGTTCTGAATTTCCGTTGGCGCTAAACAATTTTTAACAAAGAATTATACCACGATGTTTGATTTTGTCCGTTTTTCAAAACAGGCAAGACAAGTCAATTTAACCAGCTTCTAAACAATAAATAAATTGATAGATAGATTTGGAAATTAACAGGAGTTCACATAAAATACATATCTTGCAGCACACGACAAATTTTAGTTTTACCGCTAAGCTGCAGATGTCGCGAACTTTTCAACTGACCCTCGTATACTGTACTGAAGCGTAACACGTGAAGACATAGAATGGCCTGATCGATGACGATACTTAACTTTATTAGTGAGAGAAATTCCTGCACGTTGCAGGAACTCGAAATGTAATTACAAGATGTAAAAAAGTAAAAATAGGAGTATTCCACTAATAAGAGAGTCTAGGCTCTGAAAATCGGCTGCTTTTGCACATAACGTCAACAATCGGTTAAGCGATTGTGAACTTCAGTAGAGAACTGACTGATATGAGGAAGTCTGTGCTTAATATAGTTCTAAGAATGCTAATACGATTTGTTACAAATAAAATATCTGATTAATCAGTACGGTTGTATTCGGGACTAGTCACAGTTTATTTTTAGCATATCTAAGTATTAAAAGTAAATAGTTTCAGGTGTTCAGCTAACATTTCATTTGGTAACACACTAACTGAGATTTTGGTTTGATTTTTGGTCACAGTAGCCTCATTGTTATGTAGTTATTTTTAGAGTCGTTTTGGTCTAGCGCCAGTCTATATCTCGTGTTATAATTTGGCGATCCAAACGAGACGGTAGGAATGTGTCTGCTTCGTAGACAACGTATTCACGATTCTTTTGTTAAAGACCAGAGCCATAGATTAACCTGTACGAGACATTAGTTTGTGCTTCGCCAAATGGGGTATTGGATCTACCGTTTGTCCTATGTGTTCGTGTTCATAGTTTCATGAGTAGCATATGGTCTCATACTTTTCGCCACAATTGAACTACAGACAGTGTTTCCCAGATTTTTCGTAATGTTTAATAATAAAGATATAGATCCTGGCTATAAAGCTATGAATGAAGTGATACAGCGTCTTTTAGGTAAAATAGCAAAAGGCAATAGAGATGCAATGCCAGAAATTGTCAGTCAAAAAGATTAGGGCGGGTTGTCTGTAGAAAGATGAACAGTTATATGAAGAATAACAAACTATCATTCCTTTCGAAAAGGAAAGTTCGTAATCGTTATGTGGTTTCCGCATTGACTTCCGGTTCAGAAATGTGGGCAGTGATCGTGACAAAACGCCACAGAGAAGCAGAGGAAATAAATAATAAGGCGAGCCACATTTAAAGAAAACAGTTGAACATGTAGAGAATCAAATTTTAATAGTGGACGTAATTTATTGAATTAAAAATTAACAGGAGACAGGCAAAAACATTAGGCTAGGCGAGAAGCTGGCAGATAGTCACGAAGAATGCTAGACACAAAAGGTTTGTTGCTCAGGTGAGTCGTCGGTGGTGTCGCTCAGCAACAGACGGATAAGTGGTAATGATACAGCGACGACGACGATGATGATTATGATTTTGTGCGCTTATGATTATGATGGTAATTATGCATTAATAATTTGATTCATCCTCATATTTTGAGGTGTCATGTTACTGACCTTACGGTAAATTGTATCAGTTACACATTTCCTTGTGCGACTCTAGCAGAAACGTGGTTCATTGCCACCAGTAAATGGAATGAAAATAATTATATTTTTAGGTTTTAAAAATATTGAACGAAAATATTGCAAAATTTGAGATAAAAAAAGAACATCCAGCTATGTTGACCGAAGTAGTTAACGAGTAAAGATATTGTTATAAACCTGAAATAAACAAAACAAACAAATCGAAGCATGTTAGGCAAAATATGGTTGCTCAGGCAAAAACATGTGTCTGAAAACATGGTTGCTTTCAGTTTCAAATATTGAAAAAATATTAAAAATTGCCGAATAAAATAAAAATAATTAATTACAGTAATAAAAAATTATATTGTAAGTTTGTTACATTGTGGAATTGTGGTATTTCTTTTTATATTATAATGTATATTTTTATATTGATGTACTGTATTGTAACGAGAACCCTCTCGAACAACCAGCGCGTCCTTTCACCCGTCCCCCATCTAGTCAAGCAGGTGTAGTAGCCTCAGTCAAGGCCGGACTTAAGTACGTTCCAGATTCTTTAAGAACACTTAAAATACACATTTAGCTGATGAGGATACACATACCACCACATTGAGGATTGAAAATTTCTAGAAGACGTGCGCTACCTATAAAAAGTCATAGCAGCCGGCTTGTCAATTAGTTGACAGTGAGCGATTTCCTTAGCGCGGATCGAGTGTTTGTAGAAGTATTGTAGCGAAGTGTTGTTGTGTTACAATTAATGCGGAATTCTTTATAGTTGACATTATTATTATGTGTGGACAAATTGAATTGTTGTAAGAGACTATCTTCTTGATTACAAATTATTAATTGTGATAATTAAAGTTCGTTATTAGTGACTTCATTGGTTTATTGTATTTTGTTTTCCACACGACGATCAGTGAGACCGTCGTAACAATATTGTATTTCTTTACGCAGGTTGCTGGGTTTGTAAATCAAGAAATGTATATTTGTTTTTGTGAAGCAGCAAGCGGTCCTCGTATGTGAGGGAAGCCCCAACACGTCGTTTCTAGCATGCCCCTATTTTGTTTTATCACTCTATTGTGTTGATGTAATATTGTAACCTACTTGTAATATTATGATGAAATAAAGATTAGAAAACTTGTTTTGAGCCTGTCAGTTGTATAGAATTTATACGCTTATATTGAATTATTATTTCTTAATTTTGTTTGTTAAAAAAAAACTGTTAAAAAGATATAGAATCCTAAAAGGTTTTCGGTGTATATGATTATTTTTTTTTATTTCTATTACTGTTAAGAAGTTAATAATTTTATAAGTTATATTTTCCTTTATTAACTGAGGACTTGTCACGCTTAGTTAATGATAAAAGTATTTATGTTTAAGAGATTAGTTAATGTATGAGATGCTTCTGTTACGAGGGTTCAAGCCATCAAGTTGTGACTTTCCTTACGGCTGTCTAAGCTCTCTAAGTGGTATAGACTGCGGATTTAGTGGTTTATAAATACCCCATTGACTTTTTTAGTACAGTAGAACCTCACTAATTCGTCACCTACGGGACCGAAGGGGTGAGGAATTAGTGAAATAGACGAATTAGTGAGGGAGTAAGAAACAAACCCATTAAAGACAATATAAAATGTTTTATTACAACACTAGCACTGTACAGTACTAATGTTACGCTCGAACATATTTTTTGCTGGAAATTTTCAAACTCAAACAAGTTAAGCACTGTAATTGCAAAACAAAAAAATTGTTTAATGATTGTGGGTAGGTTCTGTGGATACGTATGTAACAATTTCATCATCACTAAACATTTCGTAGCCTACATCCGGTAAGTCTATTTCACACCAGTTTTTGGCGTCGTCTACTTTCAAACTGTTAAATGCTGGTAGGGATTGGCAAATATCTAACAATTCCGATGTAGGATCAAGACCTTCTGGTTCTGTAGACTCTGGTTGTAATTCAGATGACCGTAACTTTTAGAGATTTTAGAGTGTGTTCCAGAATACTTTGCCAGGCATTAGCAGTCCGAATGAATTTTCAGAAACGTATTATGCTGTAACAATACAACACAACACTTACAGTGCGTGTACACAAGTACGAAGTACCCATTCTCGGAACCAGTACTTTCCGTAATCCGTTCTTCTGGCTATTATTAGAACCCCGGCCACAATCAGCATGTTTCTGGTTTACCCCGGCTATAATTAGAGCGTATATGTTACTCGATTCTTAATAAAGAAAAAGAAAAAAAGCTTGAGTGGATGACGAATTACAAAGTGAGACGAATTAGTGTGGTCCCACTATGGTGTTAAGATCCCGAGTCCACTCAGTTTCGGGTGCTAAACACAATTGTTTGATAAAAGTTGGTTATTTGGTGTACTGCTCAACTCACAGTGTAAGGGATCAACAACTTCGGTATTTAGTCTATTACGTGAGGCATGACAAAGGGCCTATCTGCCGATTTTGAGTTAGTGTCCATGTAATTTTTTGTTTCCTTTTGCTATCGCTTCCTAAAAGGTTCTAGAACAAAGTTAAGGAAAATTTTTGGCCCGCTCTCAGCTCTAAAGGGTTGAAAACTACCCCTAAAGGGTTAAAAATATGAAACGACGCGAGAAAGCATTTTGAAGCCCTGATTAGGTAAGTATAGGTTTTTGGGGGTGCTGATTACAATTCTGACATACAAAATTATATTCGACGCAAAGCGGAGTTTTAAAGGGTTGAAGCAGACTATAATCAGGGGGTGTAAGCATTAAACTTCGCGAGAATGCCGGTCAAAGCCTCGAAAGTGAGTACCTATAGGTTTTTGGAGGTGCTGATTACGATTTTGACGTCAAGGAATACATCCGACGCAAGTGTTCGACTTGAAAGAGTTGAAAACCACCCCTAAAGGGTTGAAAACGTGAAACAATGGGAGGATGTACTTTGAAGTCCTGAAATTGGGTACATTCAAAATTCAAAAGTTCAAAATTTAGTCGAAAAAATATATATTTCATCCATACGTATAAAATTTAATCAAAGAAAAGTTGAACCATAAACATTATATTATTTTATTAAATTAAATATTCGATTGATATAACGAACCAGCAGTACAGACATTGACAAATTGCAACAGATATTGTTTTGTTTCCAATAGACGTTAAAAAAATAAAAATAATACTTAATTCTATTGTTAATTTGAAAAAAGTTTAGTTTAGTATAAATTAATAGGCTCTCAGGACCGCACCCGAACATATAACGTACGATAACAAAAGCTAACATTTGGAGCGCGTTTACATTTTTGGTCATAACACGGTCAATATTTAAGAAACAAATTTCAATCAAAATGCATTTTGTAGGAAATTTAAAGAGCTACATCTATTGTCGTATGCTCTGTAGTAAAAAAACCTACTGTACACTAGATACTTCGCCTAGAAGTCAAAAATGTTTTATACGATGTCGGCAAAATACACCTTTAAACTGCTTTAACTCATCGAGTTTTAGTTATAAAGGAATGAAACAAAATTTAAAAGTTTTTTTTTTCTATAAGCTTAATTTTTGATTCATAACAATTTTTCGATAAAACACATCGTTACTGAGATATTTAATAAAAAAGCCGAATTTTGGCGAAAATCCAAAAACTTGAATTTTCTTAAAACGTTATGTGTTACTGTACAGCAATACATATATGGTTCATAAAAATTGAGGACATTGCTAATATAATAAACAACAGAAAACTACAGTATCTCAGCTTAATATGCATATTTGACAAAATGGCGGACGTCCATTTTTAATGGAAAAAATTTGCAGAAATTATGATATTTTCCTACATAACTTCGTAATGTTTTAAGCTACACAAGTAATTAACCTAGAGTTTTTAGGAAATTAACAGAGCTTTAATTTGATACTAATTTGGTTATGCTCGAACAATTTTTCACCGAGATATAAGCATGTAATTTGATCATAAACCAGTGAATCACCATCTTGTTTTGGCTGCTTTTCGAGAACCATTTGACATAAGGAAATCAAACAATGTGAAAAATGTTCGCCTGGTAATAAGCTTTAAGTTTGAGTTATACAAATGTTTCGCAAAATGGCGTCGTTTTTTAGTTATTTGCAGATTAATTTTAAAATATCGGTATGGAGAACCATACATGACTTCCATATTCTAAGATTTATATTTAAAATCATTTTCGAAATGTAATATTACCATAGAAACTACTTCTTTCTACTTACTGCTTCAGCCTTAACCACAGTACTGTGGTCACTAACATATACCACCTCACGTTATCGCACTCGATTTTCACTGATGATGGAAGTCAATGGCAGGCATTGCCGAAACGTCTGGTTTTGTAGAAAACATTGGACTACGGCCAAATATCCCGGGAAGGAATTTTAACAAAAACTACTTCTTTGTTGCCGATAACGTTGTACACATATATATAAAATATATGCATAAAATTAATGGCTTGTATAAGTTAATGATTGATCTCCATTAAGTAGTGCTCAAGTTTCCAAAGTTTTAATATTATGATGTCCGTAATTAAAACATCAGAGCAGGTTTAGTGTGAATGAGGGTACACTGTGGACAAAAATTTTCAACATTTCCTATTGAGCGTTGCTTAGAGTAAAGCTGCGAATCTACAGTGTATGTTTCACAGAACAAACACGCGAAAAAGAAGGAGCGCTCCGAAGTCACTCATGGACCCTCAGCATCTTGCAGAGGGTTCATTCCCTAAAGACGAAAAGTCTGTCTATGAATCGTTCCTCTGTAAACACGTGCAGTTACATTGCCCAGCGATCCACAGGAAGCAAATTGATGTCCATTTTTTCGGCTTGCACGCGTTATGTTGGTATGGGTTTCGGCACTTTCCATTTAAAAAGCGTGCAAATGTAAGAAAATAAACATGAGTGAGGCCAGAAATAACGTGAATTGTGCGTGCGCGCGCGCGCGCGCGCGCGCGCGCGTGTGTGTGTGTGTGTGTCTTACCTGCCTTTTTATTGCTGTAGGCATAATAATAAAATGGAAACGTAAATATTACATAACTGAGATATGCTTACCTGCCACGAACGATATATTATTTTATACATGGAGGAGTTCAGTGACATACACACGTACAGAAGTCATCTTCAAAAATACTAGAAGTCGTCCACGCTTTTATGTTGGCAGTGTAACTTACAGGAAGTTTTTTGATGTTTTTAAAACATCTAGGATGCAAACTTTTCCCGATAACTAAAAGTTTCCTTTTTTCGGTTCCCGTCATGTTCGCACAAACAAAAACTGTAACTCTTTGTTTAGAGAGCTTCCCACCAACGCACTTTTCATTTGTAAATTTGAAAGTCTTATATGGAGTTAATTTATAAAAAATTCCGGCTTCATGTCCATTAAAGATGTCTTCATCTTTATATGATCGTCTAATTTCTGGCCAAGTGTTATGCACCCAATCGCCTGTAACGTTCAGATCTACGCATTTTGCCTCACCACAAATTTTTGCAAAGGAAATCGAGTGTCGGGCCTTAAATCGATCTAGCCATCCGTTGGAGCACGCAAAATGGCTGGCGCCGGCAGTCCTGTTACAGTGCTTATCGCTTGCGTACAATGTATGTCTGTAGCCATGGGCTAGCGCGCGCGCGCACATATATACGTTTATATGAAATTTAGAGTAAAATATCTGATAAATATTTGACGCTATAACAGAGTAGTACAATATTTAGTGACCTTAAAACCGGGAATTTTTATAATGTTAAAGATATCAGTTTGACCGGACTTATGACAAAATAACGCTACACCAGAGTTGACGTAACAGCCGAGGCCGTAATAAGCAAGTTCCACTGTATATATAAAGATATTAACTCAAACATAATTTACATTAAAATGAAAAAATTATAATTTTATTGCCTGGCAACAAAATTATTTTATTTTTAACAATTACCATTGTTTGAAAAAGTTTAAATAAATTTTCAAGTACTTTACTCTTGTTAAAACGTAAAAGGTTGCAGGTAAACTACCCCTTCCCCTTAACCGATGTTCACCAAAATCGAAAGTCCTTGAGACCTCTACAATTCAGGGACGTATGCAAAAAATTATTTGATTCTGTTTGAATTTGCGGCTGTTATCGTTTGCCATAGAAAATACGCTTGACAAAAAAACGTTGCTGGTAAACTACCCCTTCCCCTCAACCGATCTTCACCAAAAACAATAGGTCTTGAGTACTCTACAAATCAGGGCTGTATGCAGAAAATTATTTGATTCTGTTGGAATTTGCGGCTGTTATCGTTTGCCATAGAAAATACACTTGTTAAAAAAACGTTGTAGGTAAACTACCCTTTTCCCTTAACCGATCTTCACCAAAAACAATAGGTCTTGAGAACTCTACAATTTAGGGCTGTATGCAAATAATCTTTTGATTCTGTTTGAATTTGCGGTTGTTATCGTTTGCCATAGGAAATACCCTTGTTAAAACATAAAACGTTACAGGTAAACTACCCCTTTCCCTTAACCGATCTTCACCAAAAACAATAGGTCTTGAGAACTCTACAATTCAGGTTTTTTTTTGTTTTTTTTGCGAAACATTACATTATTTGATTCTGTTTGAATTTGCGGCTGTTATCGTTTGCCAAAAAAAAAATTTCCCTTGATAAAAAAAAACCGTTGCAGGTAAACTACCCCTTTCCCTCAACCGATCTTCACCAAAAACAATAGGTCGTGAGTACTCTACAAATCAGGGCTGTATGCAAAAAATTATTTGATTCTGTTTGAATTTGCGGCAGTTATCGTTTGCCATAGAAAAAAATCTACAGACACACACACACACACACAGACAGACACACACACAGACACTTTTCGGAAAACGACTTTTTTTCATGTTTTGAGTGTAGTAGAATCAGAATCTGCAATAATATCGAACACGATTTTTTTTGCCATCACCATACTTCCATTCCTTAAGGAATATGGAAGTAAAAACGCGTTTTTTTTTTTTTGCAAAACTTTGAACCCTTGTAACTCTCAAACAACGAATTTTTTCGAAAAAGTGTACACCACCTCTTTGCTTAGAATTTAATTCTTTCAGGTCCCGGGGTTAATTAAATTTTGTTTTTTTTTCACCCCCAAAAAAGGGTGAAAACAACCCCTACATTTAGGAGCGGGCCAAAAAATTTCCTTAACTTTATTTTATAACCCTTTATGAAGATTTTGCAAAAAAAATAAGAAGGATCCATGGACACTAACTCAAAATCGGCAGAAAATTCCTCACGTAATACGGAGAGTTAGCTCCCCCTTGGCTGATGAGCACATCTCGCTCAGGTTGACGTAGACTGCCTTACCAAGACCATCTGTACAGCAATTGGCTTCATAAAACTACTTCACCTCCATAGAAGATAGAGCTCCCCTGCCAAATTATCTCCGAATTGCGCTAGCAGACAATTCTCGTCTCTTTTCAGAATTATTCCGTGGCTCAAATACCGGCCGACTCTCTTACCGGATGAGAGATTTATCCGTCTTTTAGCGGTTGTAGCAGATTTTCTCTGGAAATATGAGTAGACCTAGACAAACCGGAGAGTCACAAGAGCTTTGTACGATTGCGTGGAATACCGTAACAATTAGTGTATCTAATAGGTGAAGTGTAGAAGACCTTTAGCTTCCATCTCCGTGGCCACTCCATTCATCGTAGAATATACGAGGGGCAGTCAACAATTTATTTCCATTTGCCCATTTTTTTCCTAAAAGAGATATTTTGAAAAACGTTGTTGGTAACACTGATTAACTTCCGTATCTGACAGCTGTAGTAACGTTTCCCACTTGGTAGGAAAGGTTAGTTCATTCGTACCCATGAAACATGTTACGTCATTTGCAAGAAGCGTCAAATTTAGAAAAACCGCGAAGCGACGCGTGTTCTGTTGCCAAGAAGGCATTGTTTTAACTGTACTGACATTCATCGCCATTTGAGGGATATGCATGGTTTCATATCATTTCTCGGTAGGCCATCGCAGTATGGTGGAGTTGTTCGAAAGTAGCCGCACGGATAGCGGAGATGACTACCGGCAGGAAAGGCCCCCGACTTCGACAGGAGATGACTAACGTTGAACGTGTCCGCTAACTGTTGATTGAAAATAGGCGAATCACAGTGGACGAACTAGTGGCTGAATGGATATTTTGCGTGGAAGTGTACACTACATCATTTCTGAGCGTCTGTAATCTTTGTCTGAGGGAACGGTTATCGGATATTGGACGGGAATTTTTCAGCTGTGGCGTCGAAGCCTTATGTCACAAGTGAGACGTAGCGATTTTGTAGAAAAGTAAATTTTCAGAGAATTGAACACATTTTCCAACTTTTTACTATCCCTTGTATGACGTCTTCTTGACTCTAGACTTGTGCAAGATCACACTTAATAGGCGGTACGTTCACTGTCATGTCTGTCACAGCGTTCGCGTAATCAGCGCACCTTGTCGAGAAACAGATAACAAACAAATAGGTTATTAGCTGACGATTAGGTAACGTGCGATTCGATAACGGCCACCAATTTCGTTTGTAGTGGCTGACGAAATGTTAGCGGCAATTTTCTTTACCATAGCGGTAGATTTTTATTACTGTGTTTACATTTGTGTTTGGATTATGTAATTCAATTTTTCGCGCTTTCCGATGTCGACTGAGTTGCTGCAGTTACGCAACAATCGCGACGATTCGTGGTAATCGGAAGGTTTCTAAGAAAACATTTGCGCTGTACCGTCTGGACCGGTTTGTTTCAGAAGCCGCGATGCGCCAGTACGCTTTACCGGTTTTCATTTGTTTTCTGGATAGACTTCGCCAGTCTTGAATAAACAACAAACTAGTAAAAGCTCATTTCGGCTATGCGGTGTCGTTTGTTTAGACTTCTTCCGTAGTGTTTCGGACGTGAAAATCCCGTCTTTTTTATTTTTGATGTCTCCCATATAGAGTCTTTCGTATTCTTACCGCCTGTATTTTCTTTGGCCTTTTTAAGTAATTTGGCTGTTTCGATAAAGGTACCATTTAAGCTATTGCTAGACTGCCACGAAAGGGTATGTATGCCGCTTAAAATATTTTTGAAATTTTCCCTGGAATAGATTTGTTCCAGTTCAGGCAGTCACTCGCCTTGTTGTAAAAATTGGATAAAATCCTAGAACTGATTTAAAAGTTAATGACAGAAACGTCTGGTAATACGAGGGTCAGTTGAAAAGTTCACGGAGCGAAATCTATAGCTCTGTGGTAGAACTAAAATCTTTCGTTTGCTGCAAGACATATATTTCGCGTGAACACCTGTTAATTTCCAGATATATCTGTCAATTTATTCACTTTTTACCAGATGTTTGAAATTTTACTGTCACGCGTGTTTTTAAAATGCCAAAATCAAACATCGTGTTGTGATGAATTCTCTGTTAAAACCGTTTTAGCGCCAATGGAAAATCAAAACGAAATTGTAAATGTGTTAGGAGATGCTGGGCCTTCAGAAACAACGGTAAGTGGGGCATACTCGAGTTTAAACGTAGTCGTACAAGCACTGAAGACTATCCCAGCAATGGACGTCCAAATAGTGCAACAAAAAACGACATTATTGAAAAAATTGTGTAGGGCGTTGGAAGACCGTAGATTGAGGAGTGGATGGGGCGTTGCTAAAATCATAGTCATCTCATATGAGCGTGTGCATCATACTTTAACTCAAGAACTTGGTGTGAAAATGCGTTGTGCAAGATGGCTGCCACATCTGGAGTTGTTGCATTTTTTGGGTGTCCTGTGCGGTGGGAGCATTTTCAATGCTCGTACGACCACGTTTAAAGTCAAGTGCCTATTTACAAACCGTTGGTTTTGAAGTCGCAGCATCTCCTGACACATTTACAATTACGTTCTGAATTTCTGTTGGTGCTAAACAATTTTTAACAAAGAATCACACCACGATGTTTGATTTTGTCCGTTTATCAAAACGTGCATGACACGTTAATTTTAAACAGCTTCTAGACAATGAATAAATTGATAGGTAGATTTGGAAATTAACAGGAGTTCACATAAAATACAAATCTTGCAGCACACGAAAAATTTTAGTTTTACGCTAAGTTACAGTTGTCGTCCGCGAACTTTTCAACTGACCCTCGTAATAGAGAAAATCATCCGTATTAACTAAAGCTGCAGCTTCCAAGCGACTTCAATATGAAAGTCGTTCTTTAAACCGATAAAGCATCGTGTCACATGCTTTCTTGGCGATTACAGAATTTTTTTATTCGTTTATTCTCAGTGCCGTTCATTTTTTACTCTACTTCATTCCTAGAATTTCTAGTAAACAATATATTTTGTTCCGAATTCCTCCAGATTGTTTAAAACTTCACCACTGTCTTTCTGTCCGGCTTGGAACTGATTGAATAGAGCCTATATTTACACATGGAAAGATTTTGTGAAAGAAATTAAGCCAAAATGCAAAATCGAGATCTTCAAATGAAAATTAATATAAGTATAGAATTCACACAAATGAAAATAAATAAGGAGAAAAAATTGAAAACAAAAACTCGTAAGGCTATGTTCCCTTCCTTATGTGTTGAATGTATACGGCCAACGAGTAGGGACTAGCGTCTAGCTGATCGAGTAAACCAGAGTGATGTTGTGGGGACCGCGTGGTAGTTGGATGATCAGTGTTTGAGAAAGAGTGGAACAATAACTTCAAATGATACGACGTCTTCTTTTCTCGATTGTTTTAGTGACATTTTTTTATAAAACTTTATTTAGGTTTAAACACTATAATTTTGTTTTTAGTTGTAAACTGTGTTTAAATTAGTGTGTTGTACAAGAATTGAGTGGAGGTGTGAATAAATTTATGAAACCGAAAATATTTTTTCCGTAATATCGGTTGTATAAATAAAAAAAGTCTATATTCTTACTTGTTTCTGATGCTCTTTTAATTAAATTCATGCAAGTGACAATATATTTTTATTTGAAATTTTAGGGATTAAGGTGCACTCAACCCTAGTCTAAATGTAAAAATGTCACTATACGCCTTGTTCAAAACACAATTTATAATATCGCTGGGTTCTGAAAAAGATGCAGCAGAAAAAGTATTCAGAAATATTACAAATAAAACTGTTGCAAAACCCCCTTAGTCAATAAATCACATTTAAACGTCGTTTCGGTAGGATTCGAATCTACATCCATAAACATTATTTAATTATTTTCCAGTCCGCCTATACGTTACATTCCGAGAATGTCTATTACACACACACACACACACACACAGACTGTAAAAGGTGTAAGAAAGAATTCGCTCACGTGACATTCCCGAGTTTTACAACCACAAAATTGGCTCACGACGCAAAAGAATAGGCCACCACTGGTATAGAGCGTTTCTATTATATCAAGATGTTAACTTGCAGTTAGAGTCTTGTGTTAATTCTTACTTGACGGTACTAGACCCAATCCCGATTGACGAAAATCCCCGGAAATGGCACAAAATTATACAGACCTACAACTATTTCGAGGTGTAAGGAATAGTTAAAAGAGTTAATAAAATAAAATAAAAACATTTTTATTTATTTTAGAAATTTATAATTACAATTATATAATTAACAAATTATAATTTTAGAAAATTAATAAATATAAATACAAAAATATATAACAAACAGAAAAATAGACAAAAATCTAGTACTAGTTTGCGATATGACCGGACTGTACCAAGACGACATCGCAGCAAACGAATTTGCCTCGTCCACCCATTTAAATGTGCCAACCTATAATACGGGTTATGTCTTCAACAAGTGCTACTGGCATTGTGCCATAATCGCGGTGTCGGATTCTCTTGTTATCGTCAAGACACGGTCCACTGCTATGGAAAATAACATTCTCGGCGATAAGACGGTTTTAAACGGATTTTATTACAAAACCTGTTTATTAAATTATTATTTCGTCTTCAGGATGTCAGAAGCGTTATGTGATGGTAGGGCTACACATCGGTACTCTCTTATCTATGTGATTATACCGTATTGTCATCTTTTTTTGGCCCATTACAACGTAAATAGGTATGCAACGGACCCAAGAAACCATTTCCACCCAGCGGCATAACTAGGAGCTGCTCCGTGATGGGGGGTTGTAAGTTGTGGGGGATAAGACTAGACTGAATACACCTGGTAGACTGATGAGACTTGGACTTTCTGTTTTCCTCAGGGTAAATAGATATTTAAGATGATTCCCATATAATTATTTACACACGTATTTATAAGTCTTATTATAACAGACGCAACTGACTTTAGGGGTTATGGAAACCTGACGGGGCCATCGTATCAGCTACCTGCCTACTACGTTAACAACCTTCCAAAGGGTCGCCTATTGTTTATTTTCATTGCACCTACGCAAGTCGTCTACTCATACATCCCCAACCAACGTGGTCCCGTCTGGTGTCTTGAAGGCCAATTTATTTAGTCGGTCTACAGTACAGCGTTCTATCAATATCGTCTTGTCTTGAAGCGTAGAGAATTGAAACTACAGTGTGTAATGGATGCCAGCGCGTTTTGTTACATCAAATTTTAAGCGGTAAATTAAACAGCAAGATCGATTTCAACAGTATAAATTCATTGATAAATTATATTGACAAGTTAAGGCTTGACGAGAAGCCTTAAAAACTGTGTTGAAGACCGGAACCTTGTAATAAAATTAGCTGACTGTGTAAAGTGTGGAGGAAACATGTATATTAATTACGGTCAAACTGGAAACTTGATTTACAGATGTGAAGCAAAAACCTGTCGAGTGAAAAAACATGTTCGGGACAGTACTATCTTCGGACTTCACGCGTTCTTTCTGTCACCTTGTTGTCCGTTTTAGTTGCGTGGATTTTGAAGTATCCTTTTCTGTTATTGTGAGAGAGACTGGTTTGCCACAACAAACGACAAGAAAATTAATAAACTCTTTCAGTGAAATTCGTGCTGAGTGGTTGATTGAAAATTTTTGTAAAATTGGGGGATTCTACAGAAGCGGTTAACAAAAAGATATGGTAGGTACTTAAAGACATTAGTCTTATTTTGTTAGGACAAACAGTAACAGAATAATTATTGTTCAATCCGATTACGCTCATTTTATTCTAAAATGTACCTCAAACAATTTCAAGGGGGCATCCTAAATTTTACGTGTTATACCTGCAGTCATTGTATTGTGGAAATTAATCGACCCTTTTAAGGTCGTAAATGGGACCGTTTACGGCTAAAGCAGGCTAGATGGCTCCATCAGGTTTCCATAACCCGAATTTAAAAATAGGCCTACGTTAAATGATTATGGTATTCACTGAATTTTTTTATAACTCTGAAGTGAGGGTCATCCCCTGATCTCCCCTCCCGTAGGTACGCCACTGTTTCTACATTAACACTTAATTTGCGAGTGGAAAGAATCCTTGATGGACAGAATCGGTCAAATATAAATCTGGAAACAGAAAAAATTTTAATTTTAGAAAATTAACAAATATAAATACAAGCGTGCATGTAGCGCGCGTATGTCTAATTTTTTTACTTCCATGTTCCATAAGGAAATGGAAGTGTGGTGATGGCGAAAAAAATCGTGTTCGAGATAAGGACTGATTCTGATTGTACTACTCTCAAAACATGATGAAAAGTCATTTTCCGAAAAGTGTCTGTGTGTAGAATTTTTTCGATAACTGCCGTAAATTCAAACAGAATCAAATCATTTTTTGCATATGTACCTGAGATGTAGAGGACTCAGGGTCTATTGATTTTGGTGAAGATCGGTTAAGGGGAAGGGGTAGTTTACCTGCAACGTTTCATGTTTTGACAAGAGTAAAGTACAGTACTTCATTTTGATAAATAAAGTATCCTGAAAAAAGGTCATAATAATCCACTGTAGAAAAGTAAATGAAATATCTATAAATTAAAAGGGTTGTTGAAGGGGAAGGGGTAATTTTCTATAAATGAAAGTGATAGTTGAAGGGGGAGGTGATAATTGTTTATATGTGTACTAGGTTATCGGCAACAAAGAAGTACTTCGCTGTTAAAATTCCTTCTCGGGCTGTTTGGCCGTGGTCCAATGTTTTTTTCAAAACCAGACGTTTTGGCAGTGCCATCGACTGCCATCATCAGTGAAAATCGAAGCGCTAACGTGAGGTGGTATACGTTAGTGACCACAGTACTGTGGTTAAGGATGAAGAAAGAAGTTGAAAGAAGTAGTTTCTATGGAACTATTTTATAACTATTAACAGTATTTCATTTCGAAAATGACTTTAAATATAAATCTTAGAACATGGAAGTCATGTATGGTTCTCCGTACCGTGTATTATATGATGGGAAGTGATTGGTGTGATCGAGTTCCGCGTTGAATTACGCATTTCGTTTTTTTCTCGAAGGGTTTACTGCGACGTTTTGGTCGACAGACAAATTCATGTCTGTTGTCTTCAGGCTGCCGACTTCTCTTGAATATTCTAGATCGCCAGTGAGAAACCAGCAATCTGAAGACGACCGAAACCCCTTTAGGGAAAAGAGGAATATTCAACGCGGGACACCTGAAACTAACACACACACTCGTTTGTGTGTGCCTATATAGAGGCAAATTGAAAACTTAATATTGTTTATTTGTCCCAACATATTTTTTTTCGTACTTGGACACGTTTCGAGCGTCATGATGATGTATAGTCAGTTAATTGGTTTGCTGCCTGATGGAATGGTTGTGTTTTGGTTACATATTGCCGTTGGTTGGGATTTTGTTGGTTGCATTCTCGCTATTGGTTTTTGTGAGTAGGTTTGTTTTATGAATTTTTCCACTACTTAGTGTATTTAAAAATTGTGATCTGTTTGTTATTGATTGAATTTATTCGTGTGGTAATTTGTTCTGTGTTTTATGTGTTAAATTAATACAAGACATAGAACAATGTGTGTAGCTACATAGACACAGATACTAGTTAAATTTAGTGATGGTGAAAAAGATCAAAACAAAACACACAAAAAGTTTATTTTCATTATCCTAAACAGAATTGCGTCGTTAACTTTTGAATTACTTATTGTCGACAAAACACCTTTATTAGAAAATAAACCACCACCTACATTGGAAAACACCACGTTGAGGATGGTCCTGTTAGAGGAGAATGAAATAGAGATTGAGAGAAGAGTAGTTCTGCTACAGTTATTAACAGTAACGCTGATTTTGATACATAAATTTTTATTAAATATGATATAAGCATTATATGTGTGATCATTGAATTCCGTGTTCCTCTCAGTTTCTGTGTTTCTAAAACGTATATACGTATTAAAATATAACTTCTCAAAGAGGGCCCAAATAACCTAAGATGTTTTGGTAGGGTATTCGTGTAAGATTTCATAGGAATATTTCCGGTTTCGGCGGGATCTTAATTTTTTATCAGGCATTAGAAAAATCTTAATATGATGGCAACGAATTTATGAGTAATAATTTCGTAACAGATTTATAAGTTCGTCATCAGATGTTGCATAATCGTGCAGTAGTCGTGGGTATAACGTATAAGCGAGGTTACCCACAAAATTTGACGCAGGCCTCTCGCTCTATTTGTCGCATCACTACAATAACAATCGGAACTAATGACAGTCATTACGGCTGTAGCCTGCGGCAAGGCTGTGTTTTGTCACACGTCCGTGTTGAACTGCGAGCGAAGCAAAGGATCAAGTTATTTGATGATACTCTTTGTGAATACAGTTTTTTGTTCAGATCAGGGATTCTAATTGAGAGGAAAACCCGTTGTGAACACTGAGATAGGTACAGACGATATGACACTTTTAGTTGACAACGAAAGCGATCTGCAGAAAGGAATTTGCCGGCCGTATAAGTTATGCGAAGAATATCATCCGAGGATATGCGAAAAAGAAACTGAAACCACTGCCTTTTTTTAAGGAAGGCTCAGTCAGAAGGAAGGTCGTGACAGTGATAAACAAAGTACTACTGTATAGAACAATTGGAGTATTGAGTATTGTTATTTTGTTAGGACTGACATTTCGTACTCTTACGATAGGGATGTGATTAATAAATTGGTTAAATACGGCCATATTTAAGAGTTAACAAATGGTATGCAAGAAATGAAAAGCATCTAGATAGTCGGGTAAAGTTTTATAACTATGAACATCCCACACGGTTTTATAAATTGTGTACTTTAACAGTATCCACAGTGTTGTCTGATGTTGAATTTTGGGCGTTGAATGAACGACGTAAGCTCCGTATACAGGTTGTGGGGGCGAGAACCCTACGCAAGGCAAAAGCTGTATACCTGGATTGAGGACATGGACAGTTGGCCGATTTGAATGTCTGTAGTGTGCATAATAAAATAATATAAAATGAAAGAAACTGATTTGAATATCTGGTTCTGATGGGCAGTGACAAAACAGACAAATTAGCTTGAAACATCCGAGTGCATAGACTTGGGAAAAGCGTTGAGTACTGCAACGGGCCGTGTGACTGATACCTAAAGCCTACACCGTGTCAGACGGGTAATTCAGCAACCAGAAAAATCGATTAAAAAGATGGGTGCTCTGTTTACAACTGATCGGTTGAGAGTAGGCCTACAGTACGCAAAATACCTCATACAAAGATGATGACTTTCCTAGGTAAGGAAGCTGGAAGAACAAACGTTATATGATGGCCACGATCGATATGGCGATATGTTTACGACAAGTTTAAGATTCTAACTGTCCGGTTGGACATGTTTACAGTTGATCAAATGTATTTTGTTCGATTAAGCGACTGCTCTAGTTGTGCATGGTGTCCGTTGGCTAATATGTAGTTAAAATGTTATAGACGATGTACAGGTTACATAATAACGAAGATGTATTGAGCGTTTTCAGAATAAATTGAGTACATACTTCACAGAGGCATAGACATTGTAAGTACGTACAATAAAATTACAGTAGGCGTATGGCTTTTGCGAATAGTACATACTTAGACGACCGGTGAGTCTAGGGTTTTTCTGAGGGTACGCGCAGTTCGCTACCTCTGTTGTACCCACGTCTTCGTTAGTATCAGTAAGCGAGGTTTAAAGAGTCATCATCATCATCCTCAAAGTTTAAACCAGGAATGGTTTGTTCCGGTCTCAGATAGGCAATTATTACACCTGGTCACTCCAGCGCTTCTTCGGACGTCCCACACCTCTCCGTCCCCTCGGCTTATAGTTCCATAGTTGTTTGGGGATGCGGCAGTCATCCATTCGGCAAAGATGTTCCCATCAGTTCAGCCGATACTGGGTGACCCTGTCGAGTATACTCATAATATTCAGTTCCTGCCGTATATCTGTGTTTCTTCTATGATCATGGAGAGTATACCCTGCCACGTGCCTGAGAAATCTCATTTCAGCCGCTTGGATGCGACTGGCCGTTAAAGTCCAATTCTCAGACCCATAAAGAATTGTGGGAATCCATCACCTTGTAGAATTTTAGGCGTGTTCCTTTACTTGCTGACTTAAGGGTTCGCCTGATGGTCTCGCACATAAGGTTGAACTTATGCAACTTATTCACCATGTCGTTGCTTGCATTATGTACCACTGTAGCCCAGGTATTAAAAACTGCTAACTTGTTCCAGGACAGTACCGTCTATAACAATTTTTGCCCGTACGGGATCAGTTCCACAAAAAGCCATCCCCACCATACGTCTTACCCTGGGATATGCTAGTAACATATCCAGGAGACATATTCACTACTAAAATGTCTCAAATAAGGAATAGCCGGACGGATCAGCTGACCATAGCTGTGAATAAAAGGAAAAAACGACTTGGTATTGCGGAAGAATTTAAAATTGGCGTATGGAATGTAAGAGGACTTGCACATAAGGAAATGGATGTTTAAAGAGTAATAACTTAATTTCCATGAAAATATTATATAGGGTGACTCGTATAATGTGGCACAAATACATTTACCAAATTCTCGCCCAAGTAACGCAGTCAGCCCGTCTGCAAGTTACCTCTGGATCATACTTATTGAGGCTGCTGGACTTTTACGAAACGTTAAGATTTTTTTATCTTTCAAAAATAGTGTTTTGTCATTTTGTGTCGTTTTCATGACAAAATTAATTACAAATGAACGAATTAGTCGCACGAGATTTCCGCTGCTGTAGACAGATATGACGTTTTAGCAGTTTGTTATTAATTTTTTTCTAAGGAGAGGGGCTTCCCCGCCACCTCTCCGCCACCAATTTAGACATTAAAACATTATTTAGTAGATATCATAAATATTTAACTCAAATGTAAATTTTTAATACACCTGCATTTAGTTAGTCAATTCTTCATGTCCTCCCCCAACTCATTGCAAATAAAAAAGTCCAAGTCTGTAAGACGAAACAAGTTCCAAATGCGGTGGGAGTACCCGCAGACAGATATATTACTGCATTCACCTGACCAAAATAAACGGCACGTTGCCCCAATTAAGCCTAGAAAACTTGTACTAAACTTTAGATTTAACTTTTTTTTCCAGCTTCGTCCAAAATAATGGACGTTCCGATCCGAAATAATCCGGGTTGTTTGGTTGAGAGCATATTTTAAGAAATAAACTGGCACTAAGTGGCAGGTATTAGTGCCGATGCCGAAAAGTGAGAAAAAAGGGGAGAAATCAGCAAATCACGAAGGCTCAATTACAGTACTTTATATATTTTTAAGTAGACCAGTCATAAAGGCTTTGAATTTGTAAGGGCCTCCATGTAGTTGTAATGTGCACATCACACTGTAATGTACTTATTGAACATTACATAATTAATTATAACGAATCCGTTTAGTTTTTGTGGTCTTTTTTTTAATTTTCCAAAAGTCTTACTTTTACAGTTAACTTCACGAGTAAAGAATGAACATGATCATGGTCAAGTTAAATTCAAATTACATAATTTTCAATATTATATAAAAATCATATATATATACATTCATTGGTTGGTTTAGTGCCGCCTAGTGCAAATTCCTTAAAATATGCTCTGGTTTGGTCCCGTCTTTCCGGTGGACCAAATAAGGAGAATCCACCGTCTTTCCAAGACTGAACCATTTTGCCTGCTATTTTCAGAACGTCTTATCTGTCACTTCCTCTTGACCGCCTTCGTAGTTCTGTTCTCATCGTCCCGGTTTTCTGTACCAATCAGTAGCATGCCCCGAGGCGTTAACTGCGTTGATCCAGAACACGGAAGTGGCACAGAATAATTTTGTACTGCAAAACGTGTGATACACGACAGAGTCATGCAATGTGCAGGCAGACGCGACACTTTCACATCTGCAGTAACGGCACCGCCTATTGTTTAGGCTAACGGGAGACGGATAACTGTACCCAGTAAACGTGCCAATCACTTTGCATGGACTGGTGTGTGTCCAACTGGAATGCTTTGCATAGTGCTATCAGGTTATAATTGAATGCTATTTATTAGTTCCCAGCAGGGGTGCCGATCCCCCCAACCCCTATGTTATAAAAAAATTCCCCCTTTTTCTGACAGGACCTTTTCTCTCTTTTACAGTAAAATTTCTTATCTAATCGAGCAAAGGCCGCGGCTCTCTAACTCAAAACTATTACAAAATATTACCTTTTACCGAAACGATATATTGATTGTAGGTAGTTATAAACTAAAGAAATAAGGATTTCTGATAATAAATCACAAATTAATATTTTCAGTAAAACGTGATTTGTTTTACAATACCAGTACTCTATGACTTTATTGAAAAGATACTTAGTTTTGCAACTTAAACATCTCACTTAAATCTGTTTTTATCGATAAAATGCTATAAAAATTTCAGCCTGTTTTTGGACCTTTTCGTAGTGTAGGCCTACTAAAATGTAGCAGAAAGCAAGATAAGTAAAAAAATATAAACACAAAGTTCTATTGGACACTGTACTTTATTAATACAGTAAAAAAAAATGTATTTCAAAATTACATTATCATAATATGAACAGTGTAATATTTTAAGCTTACGATCATAATATTTGTGGTATCTGAAGTTGAAACATAACTTATGGCGACAGTTTGCTGTTCGATGCTCGACAAGAATACGTTGTAAGTTCGTATCTCTCTGGATATCTGCCTATGAATCAGGCATCACTTCCATGCCGGTCATTGGTTGTGTCGATGAACGGGATTGACTGTAACAAAGTACGTCTGTTATCCCTAACTAGATTCGGCGGCACAATTCTCTTATATGTTCCTCAGTTTCCATATCGACGTTCGGCATCCTCAGTGCTTGCCATAAGCCGCTACACGGTGACACCTTGAACTCGATCTGTAGCCTGTTTGAAGCATCGAGTAGAAGACTAGATCCTTTTTTCCGTCCACACCGCGCCTACAGCCCGCTCGAAAAAGTCAACTGGGTAGATTTATTGTGCGTCTGATACGTGTCCGTTATAAGTTTTTTACAGTTTTGTAAACTTGGGGAAGTTATTTCTCATGCAATAGTAAGAAAAAAATTCCCCCCAAAATTTTCTAAATGTCGCCAATGCGACACAATCCCCCCCCCCCGTAGGCATCCCTGGTTCCCAGATAGATATAATTTTTGAGCATTGTCTATATTTCACCTTGGTCGTTGACAATTTTCGAATCGTCAGCCGCTAGGCATTGGACAAGAACTTTAATCTACCATTTCCCAATTGGTCCTAACAGACCGCATACACTTTTATAGGCACGAACGAGCAGATTCGGGAGTTGTTGGCGTCAACATAATGAATTACAGAGCGTACCATAAATCGCTGGACAAAAATGCATTCTTATTCGCTACTACTTGGCGAATTATGGCCCACTCTGATCGTTTTTATTATTATTGAATTTATTTAACATTGGACTTGCTATTTACTAAAAATATTTTAATTACAACTTATTGTAACTTGCCGGCTGCGTCCTCTGTTAAGACTACGTTGTATTGGAAAAACCAGGCGTTTAGTATTGTTACCGCGGAAGCAGTAGTGTAGCTGACGAACTAAAATAGCGTAACGCGCCCCCCTCCCAAAAAAAACATGAAGTAATGGCACCTTTCGCTCCCCGTCTCGGTTGGAATGAAGAGTCAGAGAGCCTACGGAAAAAATGTCTAACGGTCCCCAAGTAGGCCTGTGTACAGTACTTAAAAATTTTACGTCGACGAATATTGTATCTCAACAGTTGACTTGTGCAATTTTTAACAAATTTCAGGATCGTAAGAAATAAGTATTTCATCTCCTTAACAGAAACTAATTAATGTATTCAGAGTGCGACGAAGGAAGTATTTAAGAGCTGGAAGAACTCTTTCAAACGTGAACCTAAAAATATAAATTTTCCACAAAAAATTCCATAAGTTAGCCGCGTATTTGTATGTATATATTTAATACTGAGTAATTAAAGTGAGAAATGTGTGTGTGTGTGTGTGTGTGCGTGTGTGTGTGTGTGTGTGTGTGTGCGCGCGCGCGCGTGTGCATCTAAATTTTTGTGAAAGGGGCCTTATCGGATTTTTGGCCTTATCGGGAATCCAAAATTTCTAGATGCGGGTCTGGTTGAGAGAAATGGCCAATCGAGCTGTAAAGTACTAGGTAATACATATAACATTTGAATATACTTGTTTAAGATCTAAATATTATTTCTACAAAAAGCTTGGAGCTTTCATCTTCAGAAGACAAGTAATGCGTAACAATATAAATAATTTCTCTTCTCCGCTAGTGGTATCAGCGATTCCTGTCACGCGAGCTATCTTTTTATGTGTTGGCCCCACGCTTCTTTTACCTAGGCCTTTTTATTTCCTCGCGTGAATCTCCGCGACGCATCGTCCCCACACAGGTATAGTAATCGTCTCGTAGTTCTGCTGGATGCAGACTCAGTCAGGTCGCTTTGACGGATCCGGGCTTCCGATGGGTCCACAAGTGGACGACCCCCGTCAACCGGCCACGGTTTGTTGCACTCCAACACGACTTTACGCACCGTGGATTTTATGGAAAGGGGCCGTAATCTCATACTTGCGGCAAACAGCAGTGTTTCCCCTCCCCTCTACACGCTACATTGCAGACCCGCTTCTAAACATTATGTAGTGAGTAACGAACTACGTGAACGCTTACGCTTAGTAGGCGCTCATCGGGTTAGCGCTTAATCTGTAAGATCCAGTCAGGGAGGGGTGTTGGAATCTCTGCGTATTGTCGTCTTTTTTTCTTTTATTCATTGGTAATGGTTAAAAATGTGTATACAGTTTATAAATTTGCTTCACAGACGGTTATCACAATCGTAATCGTAGTCAAATTCGAGGTTGACTTAATTTTATATGAACTGTGTATGTAAACAATTGATGTTTTTGCACCGTGTAATTCTTGTACTGTGCGGTTCTCTGCCAGGGCTAAACGCTAATTATTCTACAGGGCTGTGAGTCTAAATTGAGTCGAAGATTTTGACAGCGAAAAGTAGAAAAAGGCATTGGAATTTTGTATTTCTGTCATTTATTTTAATTAACACGGTAATGTTTAATTATTATTTCCAGTTAGATTCGCGTGTTTTAAAATGATTTCCTAATTGTTTTAAAACGTTATTAGGAAAGGAATCATTCACAGAATATACTTAAAAAACTTTTAAACGCTTACAAACATTATTGTAATATAAATTGGTCGTTGTAATATAATTCTGAATGTTTATGTACGAATACTAATGAGAAGTAGTAATTAAATTTTTTCGCTGCGTTAAAGTGTTTTACAGTAACATTATTTATTAAATTTGATGTTGATTTAAATGTATTCACCTTATGTATAATTAACATGAAAGAAATATGAGAAGTGTAAATGAGAGTATACATAACTGAATACAAATTTGTGTATAGAGTTACAGTGAATTAACTGTAAGCGCGGCCTCGACTACTTGACCTACTTAATCTCGTGTACCTGCAAGTGGCAGAGGCTGTGGCAAAAGTGAACACGAGACGAAATACTGGTGGCGCTTTGACAACAGTTGTTCGCTGGAGCCTAAACAACAATAATTTGTTCACTTTCTTTTTGTTTTCGTTTGTTTTAAAAACCTTATCAAAAATGCTCGTGAGTTGACAAAAATTTTCAGTTCAGTTAATACAACGATGATTGTGATATGTGCGCAGTGATTTCGAGTGTTACATTGCTAAAATGCCGTTACAAACAGTGGAAACGAGTGAAGAAGCGCCGATGGAGGAGACGTATTCACAAGGATGTACTGTTATAAACATGTATGTTTGTATTTTTATTTTTGTTACTCTGTTTAATGTAAGTTACAACCTGTAAGTTATCATTGTTGTACATAAATATTTACAGAATGTAGAGAGTTAATAGACCGGCTATGGTAAACATAACCTAAAAATGTGCGTTCACTTTTAAGTTGTTGAACTCGATAAATTTTTATAATCTCACTGACAGTGCTTTATAACCTTACTAACAGTATTTATACTTGTCTGTAATCTGTTGTCTGCTGGGTTAAAAGCTGAATGTAAAATCTTGTTTACAACCAGGTTTTAATCTTGTCAGAAGCATCTCATCTTTTATTAGTGTATGAAACTGTGTAACTAACAAGAGTTGCTGTACTGAATATTATATAATATGTTCAGTGATTTATTTTATCTCGACGTGCATAAATGAATTTTCTGCATTACTTAATATAAATTTACCTTTATAAAATCTGTGAAAAAAATTTGAAAATATGTGCAATATTGCTAAATAATTCTGAAAAAAGCAATTAATAAAATTATTCCAAACATAACTGTAAAAAATTTTGTAATTTATCGCAAACGTATTTCTTTTGAAACATTCAGCACAAAATTATTTTAAAATATTGTTTATAAATTTGTTGACGGAAGCAAAACGTTTTGATTTTAGTCTAGTAAAATCTGTTTAGTCAGAAATATTGAATTCTTGTAGTTTTTAAGCAAAATAGATTTTTGAATAAGTAAATTGTTTTAAGTAATTTTGCAAACTGAACTAAACATAATTGATTTTTTATTGCTTAGTTGAATTTGTCATTTGTCTTTATTTTTGACAGTGACATTTTCCAGTTATAAATCCCCGGGTTCGATCCGACGTACGACTGTACGTGTAAACATATTACTACCAATTGTTGAATTTTGTGTATTTAAATTAGTTAATTGAAACATGCGTATTATTTTTCTTTTTTTTCCAAGTCAATTACAGTCAGAAATCTTTTCGTAGAAATTAAGTAGAAATGTATTCCATAGCAAAACACACGGTAACCCTAAAACTGTTTTCTGAATAAAACTAATCTGCAATTCGCAGAAAATTTATGATATTTCTTCCTTTAAAAAACGAGAAAGTATATTATTTTTGTAGATATAAACGGACCACCTTGAAGACGGATTGGAGACTTAAAAACTCGGTCTTGAGTTATTTAGATACATACAGATGTCAAATAAAGAAGAAAAAAATCGAGAAACCCTGAACTTTGATTTGAATTTTGCTTTAGAAATTGTAAATGCAGTGGCGTCTGGTTTCTGTACTCGACTAAGCATTTTAGGCAGGACTACTTTTTTGATAACATGTTGGCTTTATTTACTTTCTTTATTTACATGTACATGCAGAAGTTCAGGGACAAAGGGCATGCGTTATGACACAATTTAATGTCTTTGAAGACGCCAATTGCTCTTAAGTCGAGAAGGAAATAGTTATGTTTTAAGAACGGTCTCTGGTATATTTGAACAGACAGTATAAATTTAAATTTATACCAGGTACCAGCTTGTGGAACTGGCTGAACTTTGTACTGTAGACCAGTATGTTAAATCAGTTTGTTTACTGAATGCGGTTCATTTTCGTAAATAGATAATTAAATAGCTTTAATGTTTATCGGGAATATACCAAAACTGTCGTAAAGGGAGACTAAACTTTATTGATAGTTGTACTTTTAACCAGTAAATTCTGGAGATAAGTGGGTAATGAAAAAACGAAAAAGATTATGCTTAAGTATGGTTAGTGTTGATTGATACGTAAATTTCAGACTCGATTAAGAAAAAAAATTTGTAGTTTCAAAATATGCTTTTAAAGAAAGGGAAATGTTATGGGTAGTTTTTGGCGGATTTACAGAAATCTACAGTTCAGAAAAAACAAAAATGTTCAAAAAAGCGACAGGCTTTGGGTATAAACTTAACAAAATAAATTAGTTATTCCCCCCCCCCCCCCCCGTTACATTACAATTTCCCCAAATACAGAGACACTTGACGATGGTCAACTCGAGATAATCTAAGCGTCCACATTTTAAACGTTACCTAAAAATCATTAGGGTTTTCTCTGGATGAGACGCATTATGAGCAACAGGACAGGAAGAGAAGCTCAGTTAATTAATATACGATTCTCCTTTAGTAAAATTTCAGTTTAAAAAATTCCGTAATAAATATTTATAGTTTTCTATTATAGTTATTATAACTGTTATTCGTCTGCTGAAGTAAATCTCGCCAATGATGTCTACCCTGTCGTGTATTCCAGCCCTTCTACCAGTTTCAAAAATCTTAATCTGATTCTGATAAACAGAACACAAAGTATAATTATTGTTTTAACTACTACCTTATATTTTTGGCCGGCTCCCTAAATAGAGCAGGTTGAAACTGGATATCTTCACAATAATACATTGTTTACAGTTTAAATGTACTTGAATGCTGCAATGTTGTTAACATTATGTATTGGGGCCATTTGTTTACTGTCTGTCTGATAACATTGTACAAATACGGGCAAGATAATGAATTAGATAGCTAGCAATACTGTTACCTAACGTGGGCTGTTAATAAATTCACAGGTAGTAGTACTCTCAGGTCTTAGTGTATCTCTGTTACGTATGTCACATTAGGGGTAGGTATTCCATTTTAATTCAACAAATGATCAGTGCATCACTATTTTTGATTTTGATGATATTTGGTATATGATAACTACCCACCTTGTAGTGGCCAAAAAATATTTTTTTATATTTAAAAAAATTTGTTTTCTTGAGTAATAGACTATTTTCTAACTTGCCAACAAGTAAAATATCGGTATGGAGAACCATACATGACTTCCATATTCTAAGATTTATATTTAAAATCATTTTCGAAATGAAATATTACCTAAATATTCCCTAAAGACGAAAAGTCTGTCTATGAATCGTTCCTCTGTAAACACGTGCAGTTACACTGCCCAGCGATCCACAGGAAGGAAATCGCTATCCACGCTGGACACTTTTTCGGCTTGCATGCGTTATGTTGGTATGGGTTCGGCACTTTCCATTTAAAAACCGTGCAAATGTAAGAAAATAAACATGAATGAGGCCAAAAATAACGCGAACGGTGTGTGTGTGTGTGTGTGTGTGTGTGTGTGTGTGTGTGTGTGTGTGTGTGTGTGTGTGTGTGTGTGTGTGTGTGTGTGTCTTCCCTGCCTTTTCATTGCGGTAGTCATAATAATAAAATGGAAACGTAAACAGTACATAACTGAGAAAAAAATACATAAATGAAAAAACTATAATTTTATTGCCTGGCAACAAAATTATTTTATTTTTAACAATTACCATTGTTTGAAAAAGTTTAAATGAATTTTCAAGTACTTTACTCTTGTTAAAACGTAAAAGGTTGCAGGTAAACTACCCCTTCCCCTTAACCGATCTTCACCAAAATCAAAATTCCTAGAGTCCTCTACAATTCACTGACGTATGCAAAAAATTATTTGATTATGTTTGAATTTGCGGCTGTTATCGTTTGCCATAGAAAATACGCTTGATAAAAAAACGTTGCAGGTAAACTACCCCTTCCCCTCAACCGATCTTCACCAAAAACAATAGGTCTTGAGTACTCTACAAGTCAGGGCTGTATGCAGAAAATTATTTGATTCTGTTTGAATTTGCGGCTGTTATCGTTTGCCATAGAAAATACCCTTGTTAAAAAAACGTTGTAGGTAAACTACCCCTTTCCCTTAACCGATCTTCACCAAAAACAATAGGTCTTGAGAACTCTACAATTTAGGGCTGTATGCAAATAATCTTTTGATTCTGTTTGAATTTGCGGCTGTTATCGTTTGCCATAGGAAATACCCTTGTTGAAACATAAAACGTTACAGGTAAACTAGCCCTTTCCCTTAACCGATCTTCACCAAAAACAATAGGTCTTGAGAACTCTACAATTCAGGGCTGTATGCGAAACATTATTTGATTCTGTTTGAATTTGCGGCTGTTATCGTTTGCCAAAAAAAAATTTCCCTTGATAAAAAAAAACTGTTGCAGGTAAACTACCCCTTTCCCTTAACCGATCTTCACCAAAAACAATAGGTCTTGAGAACTCTACAATTTAGGGCTGTATGCAAATAATCTTTTGATTCTGTTTGAATTTGCGGCTGTTATCGTTTGCCATAGGAAATACCCTTGTTGAAACATAAAACGTTACAGGTAAACTAGCCCTTTCCCTTAACCGATCTTCACCAAAAACAATAGGTCTTGAGAACTCTACAATTCAGGGCTGTATGCGAAACATTATTTGATTCTGTTTGAATTTGCGGCTGTTATCGTTTGCCAAAAAAAAAAAAATTTCCCTTGATAAAAAAACCGTTGCAGGTAAACTACCCCTTTCCCTCAACCGATCTTCACCAAAAACAATAGGTCGTGAGTACTCTACAAATCAGGGCTGTATGCAAAAAATTATTTGATTCTGTTTGAATTTGCGGCAGTTATCGTTTGCCATAGAAAAAAAATCTACACACACACACACACACACACACACACACACACACACACACACACACACACACACACACACACACACAGACACTTTTCGGAAAACGACTTTTTTTCATGTTTTGAGTGTAGTAGAATCAGAATCTGCAATAATCTCGAACACGATTTTTTTTGCCATCACCATACTTCCATTCCTTAAGGAATATGGAAGTAAAACAGCCATTTTCGTCACTTTTCCCATGAGCTGTAGCATTCTTATTTTACATCGTACAGAGGTCAAAAAGGGCTTTTTGGAAAGAGTAAAGATGGAAATTCATCTTAGTGTACTCAAAATTCATTTTGTTACGTAACCAAATCTTGTAATGTTTACTGAAGTTACGTTTACAAATTGTTGTTTTTTCAAATTGTGGGCCCAAAATAAATATGAAGGGCGTAGGGTAACAGGCCTGTTTTTTACCTTCTAACTCTTAGGTACTAGTAGTATTTATAAAAAAAAAATTGGACTGTTACCGAGTGTCCTTCATTAAAAAAAATGGCCGCCAAATCGTAAGATTTTGAAAATGTCTCATTTTTGGGGCCCAAAAACCACATGTGGGACAGGTGGCAAAAATCTGAAATGTTTACAGAAGTAAGTACTTTTTATGTACTTTAAAACCATATAAAATTTATTTTGTTACTCGAAGGGGTTGACGAGTAATGAAGCTAAAAACACCGTTCCTTCTAACCGTAAACAATGTATCCAAAAATACTGATATGTATTTTTTTCAGATTATAAAAATTACAACTAAACTCATTAGAATGAATAAATTGATAATTAATAAATAGTCAATTACAAAATGATAAATAGTCAATTACAGAATGATAAATAATAATTACAAAATGATAAACAATTCAAATACATTAACAAGTTGTTCAATTCACTTTTACCTTATTTTATTCCTGCTAATGGAAGTTATGAATGTGCTCCTGCCATTTTTTTATTGAGTAGAACTGATAAGTCCTCATTCATCTTTGGTGTAATGTTGTGTCCTCTTCCAGTAGTTGATAGAAAAAGCTCTGAAGGCATGAGAATCTTTAAAATATTTTCCAGTTGAACCCATGTTTGATTATCCCTCAATGATTTCTTGAATGAAGTACCAGGACCCTGCGGATGGAAAAAGTGTATTCGATATTCCTCTTCATTTTCATGTATTTTGACTTCAATGACTTCGCCTAAACACCACTTGCCATCGTATACACAGCAGACAATTTTTACATTTTGGCTTTGGTAAAGCTATAAAGCAATCAGAAACACTAATAATGTCCTTGTGTACCGATACTAACTTAAATGTTTCTGATTCAGAGGTCGCCCGGACTTTCAGAATACTTTTCTGACTTGTTGGAACATAACTGTGAAAGGTTCTTGTTTCTGGGACTGTTGTGACTACCTGATAACGAGAACTGAGTTATTCTTCAGTCTCTTGAACATCTTTATTAGAGCAGAAAATAAATGTTATATTTTTAGTATTGTCTTTGCAATAATTGTACATTTCAGAAGGTGTAACAATTTGATCGTTGACTGTCCTTTGAAGGCTTGGTTTAGTCACAGTCCTTTTTACAGTTCCACCAATACCATCACATGGTCCTTTTCCATGGTATGAGGCAAAAAAATGCCATTCAGCTGCGATTTCAAAATCTTCTTGATGGTAGCACAATTTATGAAATTTTTTTTGTTTTTATACTGGGCTGAGGAGCCATCAGAAAAATAAAAAAATTGTTTAACTTGTGGTAACAGTGTTTTTACGTTATTTATAACTTGCTTTTGGAAGCAGAAGAACGATGTAGTATTGTACGTCAAGTACTCACTAATCACACAGTAGCTTTGGCTTTGTAATTTTCCTTCTTTTTTAAAATATATGAGAAATGGATGTACTGTGGCATAAGTTTTTGACCAGTGATATGACTGGACTTCATCCTGTATCACAAAAGAAAAATTTTGAGAGGAGTCTCCCATTACAATACATTCACCCTCCAACAAGTTTTCCTTTTTAATGTTGAGGAAATTAGCTTGTTTCTTTGCAACAAAATGATGCCTTTTTAGATTATTTAAATTTTCAGTAAGTTTATCTAAGTACTCTTGAAATGGAAGAATTTGAGTAGTTAGTTCACAACGGTCAACAGAAACCCACTGTTTGAAGATAATTTCAGAATCAAAATCATCCCAGCTCTCTTGGAGTAATCTGAGCACTTCATTAGTGCCTGGACATTTTCACACTGTGACAGCATGCATGTTTCATTTTCTATATCACATACCATGGTTGAAAGGAGAATTTTATAATCAAATTTCATTTTTAGAGCAGATAACATGAGTTTTACATTTTGGTGGGTGATACACACACAAACAGAGTGAGTACCTGACCCACCAGCCAGAACACAAAATTTAGGTCTTAAATCAGCAAATTTTGAAAAACCAATTTTTAAATTATGTTTTTCTTTGAAGGCTGTGTACAATTCTTTTAAGTTACATAAGATAAGCCTTTTTTGAATATTAATTTTCTTCCCGTCAGCTTGTCTTACAGAGACAGTCCTTCTTGCCTGGCATCATTCGGCTGTGCTCATCATTCTGGTAAAAATCTTGGACACATTTAATAACATTTTCATCAATTACGTGACTGGGTTTCTTTTTGCCGGTTTGTGGCAAAATTCCACTTGTTTTAACTAATTGTTTGGATTGACGGGCTAAATACTGACTAACACTAAACTCATTTTGAATTTTTTGAATGCTCCAGCTGCTTGGTAATAAACTTAAAATATTAATTTTTTCCTTGGTTGATGTAACTGTTTTCATTTTATCCTTTAATTTAATGATTAATTCTTCATATTTCCTACCTAAATCAGCATAATTTTGTGGTACTAAACTGGTTTCTTCTGTAGAAATATTTAAATCAAAGGAATCATTTAATTTACTGGTAACTGACTCGGCTATTTTTTTAACTTTATTTTTTAAAATTGACTCCTTTGCGCTGCTCGATAATGTTTGAACCTTAACGGGGGAAATGCCAAGTGTTGAACAAGCTTTATTCACCGACTCGACTATAACACATTGAGGCTCAAATATATCTTGACATTCCGGTTCGCTTTCTGTATCATCTTGTGGTTTTCGTATTTTGTTTAAGCATTTTGTACACAGTGCTCTGCCTGGAATTAATTTTAAATTTGGATTGCTTGTTGAAAGTGTCAAAGATATTTCTCGAAGAGATTTCTTAACCGGTTTAGTGTGACAGCTAAATGGGTCAGAGCAACTTTTCCCATTAATATGAAAATATTTATCTAAATATTCGGTTTTATGAAAAGTACAGATATTTTTTGTTTCAGTACATCCACTTCTTAAATATATCAATGTTATTTGCTGTTCAGTAAACTCTAAAATATCGTGCAATACTGAAGATCTATTGTAAGTCAATTTGTGACATACTGTTTCAGTGCGAATGCTAATTGAACACTCCATAATCCGTTTTTATAAAATGCAAGGGTTCTTACAATAACAATACAGTTACTATAAATTATAAAACTACCAATTGCACCTCACTTTGTCTTATCCCAGTTTCTCTACAGCTAAATAAAAAATCGGTATGGAGAACCATACATGACTTCCATATTCTAAGATTTATATTTAAAATCATTTTCAGCCAAACAGCCAGGGAAGGAATTTTAACAAAAAAATACTTCTTTGTTGCCAATAACGTAGTACACATATAAAAAAAAATTATCCCCTCCCCCTTCAACTATAATTTTGATTTATAGAAAATTACCCCCAGCCCGTTCAACTAGCCTCTTCATTTATAGATATTTCATCTACGTTTCTACAGTGGATTATTAAGATCTTATCAGGATACTTTATCAAAATTAAGTACTTTACTCATGTTACAACAAAAAATGTTTCAGGTAAACTGCCCTTTCCCCGTAACCGATCTTCACCAAAATCAACAGACATTGAGTTCTCTATAGCTCAGGCACATATGTAAAAAATTATTTGATTCTGTTTGAATTTACGGCAGTTATGGTTCGTCATATAAAAAATTACCCATGTTAAAACATAAAACATGAGATTTATAAAACATATCTAAGATTTATATTTAAAATCATTTTTGAAATACAATATTTTCATAGAACCTACTAACGCTGGGGAAATCTGAGGAGCCAATCAGAGTTGGGCCTACCTGTCACTCTGCTGAATTTGGTGGAAAGCCCTGTCACTGTCAAGTCCCCACCTCAATGAAGAACCCATTGTTTTATACAAATATATTTAAATTTTGAAAACTGAAAATTCTTTTCTTGTAAATATTTATATTTTATAATCAAAATGACTTTATTTTTGTTACCTGGCAACAAAATTATTTTATTTTCAACAATTACCATTGTTTCAAAAAGTTTAAATAAATTTTCAAGTACTTTACTCTTGTTAAAACGTAAAAGGTTGCAGGTAAACTACCCCTTCCCCTTAACCGATCTTCACCAAAATCGAAAGTCCTTGAGACCTCTACAATTCAGGGATGTATGCAAAAAATTATTTGATTCTGTTTGAATTTGCGGCAGTTATCGTTTGCCATAGAAAAAAAAACGTTGCAGGTAAACTACCCCTTCCCCTCAACCGATCTTTACCAAAAACAATAGGTCTTGAGTACTCTACAAATCAGGGCTGTATGCAGAAAATTATTTGATTCTGTTTGAACTTGCGGCTGTTATCGTTTGCCATAGAAAATACCCTTGTTAAAAAAACGTTGTAGGTAAACTACCCCTTTCCCTTAACCGATCTTCACCAAAAACAATAGGTCTTGAGAACTCTACAATTTAGGGCTGTATGCAAATAATCTTTTGATTCTGTTTGAATTTGCGGCTGTTATCGTTTGCCATAGGAAATACCCTTGTTAAAACATAAAACGTTACAGGTAAACTACCCCTTTCCCTTAACCGATCTTCACCAAAAACAATAGGTCTTGAGAACTCTACAATTCAGGGCTGTATGCGAAAAATTATTTGATTCTGTTTGAATTTGCGGCTGTTATCGTTTGCCAAAAAAAAAAAATTTCCCTTGATAAAAAAAAAACCGTTGCAGGTAAACTACCCCTTTCCCTCAACCGATCTTCACCAAAAACAATAGGTCGCGAGTACTCTACAAATCAGGGCTGTATGCAAAACATTATTTGATTCTGTTTGAATTTGCGGCAGTTATCGTTTGCCATAGAAAAAAAATCTACAGACAGACACACACACAGACACTTTTCGGAAAACGACTTTTTTTCATGTTTTGAGTGTAGTAGAATCAGAATCTGCAATAATCTCGAACACGATTTTTTTTGCCATCACCATACTTCCATTCCTTAAGGAATATGGAAGTAAAATTTCTCTAATTAATAAAATTAAAAATAAAAGATATCGCATAAAAGAGAAGTTCACTGCTAATAAAATTACTTTATAAACAAGTGTACATTACGTTACCACAGTATTAACACTAGCAACAATACAACATATCACATTGAAATCAAAACAGTAACTGAGCCTTCTACAATGTTTACATTCAAGATTACGCAAACATTCATGTCCATGCATGTCTATTCACTTTCGTGTTTAAACATGAGTTTGTGTGTATGAGTCATACTTTAAGTAACAAACTGTCTAGAATATAAGCTAGTCTCACCTAGGTACACCTAGAAAAGCGGAATTTATAAATTAAAATGTAAAGACTGCAACAAAGTGTACCTAGGTGAGACAGGACGGAAATTCGTATGCAGGTTGTCTGACCACAAACGTGGAGAAGGTAATAGAACAACCAATTCGTTATATGCAAGACATTTCATAGAAGACAACCATAAGTTTGTTAATCCTTTGGAAGAATACGAAATTGTAAAAGTAGTAAATAACACAGTTGAAAGGAAGCTTAGAGAGGAGTTAGAAATATTGAAAGAAAGAGAAAAAGGGTTAGACAATTTAATTAATATTAAAATTAAATTTGATAATGAAGAAATATTTTATAACATGATTAAGAAGTAAATGAGAGAGGACAGATAGATAAGATTAAGAATTATATTGCATAGTACTAATTGGTTGTTTTAAAATAAGGGTGTGTGACTGACCCACGTGTGTGGAGAGGAAGAGGGTAGTTTAAAAGGATGCACACACACACACACACACACACACACACACACACACACACACACACACACACACACACAACACTGGAACACAAGGAATGGTGGGACAGGGTTTAGGAAGGGTCATTAATTTATAGCTTGTTGTGTGGGAGCAGGGTGGAGGAGAGGGGTGAAGGGTTTGTTTTTACATATTTCCTGTCTATTTCGATCTGACGATGGGCTGTGAAGCTTGAAAGCGCTAATCGGAATAATTTTTATATAGTGGTGTGCAACAGTGATCATTCTGATCATAATACCTTAATCACAAATAATTTAGTCATAGCTTTTCAGTGTATGTATGTTTCTATCGATCTGTGTACCTAACATTATTCGCAAATATACATAAATGATAACAAAATATAAAGCTTTTTGAAACATAGTTTACAAACCTTTTGAAAGCGATCCAAAATTTGCAGTGAGTGTTGGGACACATTAATTATGTCAAATTACAAAATACAGAAACTACGGATACAGATTTTGTATTGTCAATAAATTCCTCATAACTTTACCCCCAAATAAACTATAACAATTTTATAAAGATTTTGAATTTTATTTTAAGCCTTTGGTGCTTCCAGATTTAGCTCTTTGACTTGATGTACCTTTGACTGATGTTTTTCCTTCGTACACACCCAGAACGTAACACATTCATTTGAACGTTTCATCCCGTACTAATATTACTCGTGAAGAAGTAGAGGATCATTCTTACTTACTTTCTTGGAAGTAATTATTCCATTTAGATTAAAATTTACGACTTTAATACTACTGTGTCACAACGATTGTCAAACCACAACTAAGGAAAGGTGCGAGTAACAAGCTCATTTAGGAGTCATATGGTCAGCAAATTTAAGGTATGCGGCTATCTAGTATAGACGACCATACTAGGAAGTTGTCAACCTGCTTACAGTGTACATGCCGTGTTTACGCATACCTATAGGTCCTACAGCTTAGGTCTCCGCTCATAATCGTATTCTCCTTTATTATTTAGAGTTATGTTTAACCAAATTCTTTTATTTCTTCTCAAATGTTTTCGTCCCAACCAAATGAGAAATTCTGAGATAATAAAGAGGATTATTCGCCAAAGATGCATGTGCAGAGGCACTATTACAGGCATAATAAAAAATTTCATTATATAGTATTTGTATATGTACAAATTTTGTATATGTAGTAAATTGACAGAATTAGCATGTCTCAACACTCTTTTTGGATCGCTTTCGAAACGTTTGTGAACTATGTCTCAAAAAACCTCATATTTTATTTATTAGTTATAATATCTTTGAATAACGTTAGATATAGACCTACAGATATCTATGGAAACATACATAAACTGAAAATATATGACTAAATTATTTATCATTTAGGTATTATGGTTACAAATTATCTAAAAATCCAATACAGAAGTTCGGAAATTTTAGTACTTATTTATTTTATGACTGCTGCTTTAAATTGCTATGTTACTAATAAAATAGTACCGTAGCGTAGTTGGGTTTTCATAGTTTTTCTGATAATTTAAGAAATTGTCTAATATTGAAATTAACTAACTTAATAATAAATGTATTTCGTTCAAAACAGTTAAAAAAGTCTGCAGCTCCGGGAGCTTACTAGTGGTGTAAAATATAGAACACCTATTTAGTGGTGTAAAAGGTATCATTCCTTTTAGCAACGAATTGTACAAATTTTCATAGGACCGCTAATGCTGACTTCGGAGCTGAAGAACAACGGACAGACAGATATGCAGCCAGGTGTTTAATGATGCACAGATCAGCTCGGCGCACAGAACACGGGCTTATCAGTATCGGCGTTCAGAGCACGATTTCAGCGTTGGCGCTCAGAGCACAGGCGCTCTGAGCACGGAGCCGTTTCTAGAACTACAGCTACTTGCATTTGGATAAAGCAAATATTTTCAGACAAGAGATTTTTTTTTTGAGATTGTATGCAGTTAAGTCGTTTGTACAAATTATTAAAAAAGTTATTGACTACAGACAAAAACATCTGTAATGTGTAATAAAAATATTATTGTAATAAAAATATTATTTTAACGTAGACTTTCCCCCCCCCCTCCTTAACTCAGTTGCGTTACGAGTTAAGTGACAGTTATGTCATAATGCAAAGGGAATTTAAAAAATACCTTCAGCACAATTCCAAAAACATTTTGTATAAAGACCGTGAAAAAGGCCAAAAACTATTACATAGGGATGGCTCTACCCACGTCACTGTACAGTTCGAAATGCTGAGTACCATGACAGGTTGGTATAGGCTTTACAGCTTTGTAGGTATCAGAAGGATAAAGTTGCGTAGTGCGGTGTAAGAAAAAATAAAACAGGCTGGAGCGCTCAACGATGGTACACGAGCAGCAGTTAGGCGAAGTGCTTTCAAGCACACCAGATCGTTGTACAGTACACTCTGGAAATCATCTCATCAGATTACCGAAACTAATGATAGAATATGTCCCATGTAGACGATCTAGGATATGATGGCGATGTGTACCTAGGCTGAAGATAGACGATAATGTCAGCGATAAACTTTCTGTGCATGTAGTATACATTAATTTTTATAGTATTGTCACACACGCTCGCACGCGCGATATGTTGTTAAATTTCGTCTACCATATTGTAGTATTATTTTTTACGTTTTTGCGTTTATTTATGCAATCTGTTAATACTTAACAATAAGCATAATTGTTGACAACGGAACTCCCTGTAAAGTCGTCTGATTCATGCGGTCTACTCGAGTTTTGCAGAACGTATAATGGAATTGAGTGTATTTTTCAATTATAATACTACGATCATAAAAAAAAAACGGAATCCAGCCTCGTTTATCCTTCGATGTAACTGCATGAAGTAGCTGACTAATCTGCGTGTTCATAAAGTTGGCTTCTTGCTAAGGTTGGTGGTGATCGTGATTGTTTGTGTTCGTTGGCTGCTATTTGTAAAACTAGCGTTACTTGAACAAGAACAATAATACCTATGTCTTGGATTCAGAAGTCGCGACATTCACCTTTGGCTAACGCTACCCTTTCAAACGATGTTCCACTGCGCTGGCGTTTGCAAAGGCTGCCTGCGTTTCCCCTTTTTATAAGATAACTGTATTGAATTTTTATCTTATTGATTTAATTCTGCTTCTTGTGTAAATGTACACTCTCGTTGGTATCCAGACACGTAAGATTACTCGATCCAAATAAGAACGTCATTTCTTGAAAAAACGGTGTAATGTGTAGAGAGGAAGAATTGGTGCACAGTGCAGACGGTTGCTGACTGTACCTTTCTTTTTGTTATACGGGTTATACCTATTGTTGGTGGGGTCTGCTGTGTACAGGCCGACGGGGTTGTAACCTGTATCTATTGTTTGCAGAGGTTTTTTTATTTGACCAGGATTTTTAATAATTCTGAAAACTGGCAAGAAAAGTTTATAACATTATTCCAGCTGTACATGTAGAGTTTTATGTATAGATTTATGTGTAGTTATTGCCAGATTGCAGATTGTGTAGGTTTCCGCAATTACAGATTGGTTGGAATTTTGATTGTATTTGTTAATCTTATCCTGGACTGTTACTCTTATGATCTCGTTCATAAAGGTTCATTTCATCTCTCCAAAGTTTCTTTGATCGCGTCGTGTAGGACCCAAGTCTCGGCACGCAACCCTGTCTTACTCCTCCTATTGTTTCAAGTTCCTCCTGTCTTGTTCGTACGTAATTAATGATTCTTTATCTTAGTTGTAAATAGTTAATTGTTAACAATGTGAAACGTCTTTACTTATTAATCCTTAATAACGTATTATTTATTCAACGGAGTGGGTTGATGCTCAGAAATTCTTGGGGTAATAGCAACATCGACGTAATTACCTTACATTTGGCTGGTTTCTCTCTTATTCCGATATCGTATATGTTGTGCTACTGAAACCGTATAGTCAGTATACACCAAGGCTATTCGTAACGTAAATTTAAAATACTTTAAAAGCTTATGAAGTACGTGTGAAAGATGTATGTCAAAATATTATTCTAGTAATGTTATTCCCAGAGCTGCGGAACTCGCTAACTATTGGAACGAAATACATTTGTTATTAGGTTAACTTCAATATTAGATAATTTTAAATTATCACAAAAATTACGAAAACCCCGATTACTCTACTATATACAAAGTAGGCGGATTTCTACTATAAAGCGGACAATCATACAATAAACACTAAAGTTTCTAAACTACTGCTTGGTTTTCTAGTTAAATTTATAACCATTATGCTTAAATGACAAATAATTTAGGTATGGCTTCAAGTTTATTTATGCTTCCGTAGAAATCTATAGCCCTAATACTTTTAAAACATTTGTGTAACTGATAACAATAGGCCTATGTATCGTTTTTTTGTAAACATGGTGTACAAGCGTTTTGAAGGTAAGCTAAACTTTGCAAAGGAGTTTGGAAAGGTGTTAATACTGACAAATTATTACAGGTACTGAGTTTGTATTTTGAATACAGTTTATCATAACTTGATCCCCCAAATATACGATTTTCTTAAAATTTTAATTTCTATTTTTGTCCCGTAGTGCCTGGACAGTTAAAAATTTTCATAGTACATGCTACATTCAGATTTGGGTTCAAAGTTTCCTTTTTTTGTCCCTGGTGTCCTAAACTTCTGAGAATTTCCTAAACTGTACACTGTATTCAGATTTTTGTGAACATTCTCTTTAGTTTGGTACCGTATGGATTGTTGCTATATTATCAAAATTTTAACCCACTTTGTGGGCCATGGCGTCCTAGAATTGTAATGTTTTTGAAAGTGAGCAGTATATTCAGATGTTGATATAAAATCTCTTTAATTTGATACTCCACATGGATTTTTTGACACGCGTTTTACGTTTTACGAAAATCGGTTGAAGCATTCAAAAGTTATCGCGAGACATACCCGAATAGATAGATAGGCAGGCAAATGCCAAACGGGGCCTAGTTAAATCTGAGACCTCGTTTTTGTAAACCTCTTCGCTGGTTCAATAATGTGAATAGCCTATATAATGTTGGCAACCCTGCAGCAGACCGAAATTGCCTCGAACACGTAGCGGTGCAGTGAAAGCTGGAAGTTTCAGGAGAGTGATGTCAGGAAAAGAAAAAAGGTATCATTGGTGAGACCATAATGTAGTAGAAAATAACGTTACAGGAATATACATTTCTGGTTCACGTTTGTTTGATTCATTGATTACAGCTGATCAGCGTTCGTCACGTACTTTAGCTAATTAAACATTATAATACAATATTATAGGATGCACGCAGATTTCAGCATTTCAGTGCGACAGTCATTAGACATGCACTGTAATCGAGGTATTGTTTATTCAGCGCTGTAGTTTCGTATAATTGTTCGCGACACGCAATCGAAGTTACGACAATCGAATGTCTTTTACTTAAATTACAGACCGTTAGTTACTTTGGCGCAAGTGAATTTGTAAATAATGGATACGCGTCGGTGGGCCGTCTGTTGTAATGTTTACTGCATGGCAGCGTTGCCTTCATTACGTATACTCTCTAATCGGACGATTTTCCGTTTTACTGACTGTCATAAAACGATCATTGATAGTTACAAAATAAGCTTATGATTTTTATCTGTGCAAATTGGATCACGCGATTTCATGTTGTCATAATTTTCTCTGCGTTCTCCCGTCCTCATGGCATCAAGGCTGAGGTTTCATCAAGGCTTAATTATCTATTATAATCTGCCAATATTATAAAGAAAACTTGTGCACACACTTTGAGTACAGTATTTATTAAGATACCCTGGTTTGTAACAAATTACAGAAGTTGTGAGCAGGATGTTTTGAGTTTTCGCAGGTGTGTGAACTGATGATAGGTGTTCTTGTCTGGCCAGTGGTGATAACTCTGACAGTAGAACTGGAAACATTACTGCTGATAACACTGATGGTAGAATTGGAAACATCACGAAATCATTCACGTTTGTATTTGGTTGGCTACATTATCTTTCAGTCATTGCTTTCAATTTATTGGGTTAGTCTCAGCTGATTGCATGTTATGGGCTACAAACCGTATTTTTCAGATGTTTCCATAAAAATTAAGTGGCGTGAGGTCTGGATAGGCGTAGGAAGAATTCAGTTATGTTTCTTCGCCAGATTCATTTGTACCAGGTTTCGTGAATGTAATCGCGATGGCAGTGATGGTAGAGGTGCTCCGTCATTTTGAAAATAGAACTTCTCATTCAGAGGCTGGTCTTGTATGGGTGGCTTGTATTCCTGCAGCACGTTGATATATTATCAGAAGAGTTGGGTTTCCTATATTCGCGTCACAAGCCGCACAGCTGAGTCTTCAAGAATTCTGCCCGAGATGAATTTGAAGCCTTAACTGTTGTCACGGTCTTGGTTAACAGTTCAGCAGAGGGAACACGAGACCTCGGGAAATGAAAACATAGGCTTATACTACCATCAGCGTATTGCTATGAGTGATATCCGTCAGGGAGTGATATCCTTATTAGTCTACTACAGTGGTCCCCTGGTGGTCCGCGACAATGTTTGAGGGGGTCCGCGGACACTTTTAAGAAAAACTAGAATATACCTTATTTTTCTCTAATATTTTATAGTCTAATATCTAAATTATAGAATTTTAAAATAATTAGTAGAAGATTCCAGTATGTTTTTCTAGTTCACAAAATTGTAATTGTAAAAGTAATTTCAAACTAATGGCTTTAACAATGTCTTTAAATCATGTCGTGTAGCAGATCTGTTTCTCAGCCAAACTGACTAGAGCGCCGCATCAACGCAGAACTGATCGCGCTGTTTTAGCCCACGTATATGCACTGTATCTCGTGTATAAGCATTGCATCTAAGCGAAACGTTTTTCCGTGTAGCTGGTTTTACGCCTAAGTAGCTGGATTTCGACACGTGTGGCTGGAAAGATAGAGCCGAGGTTAGCAAAGTTAAGATGTCGAGGTTGGCAAAGTTAGGCTGGCGTTAACTTGATGTCGAGAGTAACTTAATATTGAAATTATCAGACGATAAACCTAAATTGCAGAGCTAATTGTTCAAAGCAGCTACATGGTTCACATTAAACTGTTTGACATCATTAATATTATAATTTTTTAAGTTAAGAGAATTTTGATTTTAATACATTTTAATTAAAATATAAGAATATGTATCATATTTACTGTTTGTTTTATTTCATAACTCAGATGGGGTCATTGAAATTTTTATTTTTTTTTGGGGGGTCCGCGGACTGAAAAGTTTGGGAACCACTGGTCCACTAGATATCTCAGTTTCTTGCGTGCACTCAGATGATGTTAGACATTCGACATAATGATAGCTCTGCCTTCGGGAAGGAAGCGGGACAGAAGAAAAGCTTTAATCGACTGCCACTGAGGATAAACGCTACGAAGAAGTTGTGTAGTAGCAGTGTTTTCTCTCTTTCAGCTACTGTATGCCTCAATTTTACATAGACGTGAAAATTAACGAGAGTAAAATCGTGTGTTAAATGGACACTATGACGTTGTTAACTTTATAAACGTTTACTAGAAAGTCGAATCTCTTTGTTTGCCCGGTGGGAAACGTTCTTCCCGAGCGACAGATCTATACGGTGACCACAGCAAAATGAATAGCTGGGATTTGTTACGCTCCCTAGCAGAGAAGCCGAATTACTAAGCAGTATATGGTTGCTCTCAGTTTCACCAAAATAAGACTGACAAGCGTAAACACATGTGCGTTTATCGTTATAGGAAATTTTTTCTTAGACGGAAAAGGTCCCAAATTGTCCATCCGATGTTTTTCAAGCTGGAATTTAGTGTTTTATTTCACAGACAAGTTTTACTTTATTTAGGGTTCTCTTATGTGAAGTATAATTTTCTTGATTGTAAACTTGCGTGGTTTTGTTAATAACAACATTTTTCCGGCTTAGTATATGTCATTTTATTTTTCGTAAACCAAAACCTCTTGACTTTTCAAGCCACTGATGGGCGAAACGTTTGGTTTACATTTGTTATCCACCGAATTGATGTTTTGTTTAATAATTAAAATTGTGAATTAATTGTGATTAAAAGTTGCAATTGAAAGAGAAAGACAGAGGCAATAACTGTACGTATTAAGGAAGGCTGAGTGTGGACACGAGCCACTTCTCAGTGACAGCGATAAAGAGATACTGAACTGATAAATTACGCATAAATTAAATTTTATATGATTAGTACTTTAGATAGTGTGCGTTTTTTTTAGTTCCAAATACTGTAATCGTAACCCGTTTGTGATTTACAGTGAAATTAATGTATTATTTAATTTCCTACATTTCATGCTAATACATGTAAAATCTGTTACTTTTTTTGAGCATGGGGTGGCGAACTAGTTGTTGAAATGGATGTTACCCTGGTGGCATACGTATTTTGTGTGCCGTTTGGGAAGTCCGAGTTAAACCATCATCATCATCCTCAAGGTTTAAACCAAGAATGGTTTGTTCCGGTCTCAAGTAGGCAAATATTACAGCTGGTCACTCCAGCTCTTATAGTTCCATAGTTGTTTGGGGATGCGGCAGTCATCCATTCGGCAAAGATGTTCCCACCAATTCAGCCGATACTGGGCGATCCTGTCGAGTATACTCATAATATTCAGTTCCTGCCGTATATCTGTGTTTCTTCTATGATCATGGAGAGTATACCCTGCCACGTGCCTGAGAAATCTCATTTCAGCCGCTTGGATGCGACTGGCCTGGTCTTTAGTTAAAGTCCAATTCTCAGACCCATAAAGAAGTGTAGGAAGAGCCATCACCTTGTACAATTTTAGGCGTGTTCCTGTACTTGCTGACTTAATGGTTCGCCTGATGGTCCCGCACTTAAGGTTGAACTTATGCAACTTATTCACCACGGCGTTGCTTGCATTATAAGCCACGAGTTAAACCATAAGAACAGTATTTACTAAGTGTAAAACTAAACGTACTGACGTCACCTACATTTACGTAGTTGTCTTAAGATGCTTTACTTTCAGAAGATTGATCGCTTGCTTAGTGGAGGCCCCGTGTACTGAAAAGTAACGTTTGCATGACGCGGCCGTGCGTCATCCTATCATTATTTCAAGCTATACTCTAGAAACATCTTTACAGATTATTTTGACCTCTTAACATCTAAAATAATAAAATATATATTGTATTCTGACCTGTCAGTCGCGTTAAAGTATTAACGAGTACTAGTGCGGCTAATAGTGCGCTAAAACGAACAGCCGATATTCGAAGGATGTGCGGTTCTGCTGTTCTGTATCAGTTCCAGTTTCAGTGTCTGTAACGACAGCATTGTCATGGGAACACGGAAAATGAAATGGGATTACGGTTAATGTATCCGCGTTGTTGATCCTTAATGGACCGTGACTACTCATCGAGAACAGTCACTTTGTACTCAGCTATAAATAAGCACGTTCCAGAAGATTCCCGAAGCTTCAGCAATAATCGAGAAACGTGCGATGCCGTCGACATTTTTGAGTCATAGAAATCTGACAGCGACTTGATGTTAGTGGTGACGGTGGCGGCAGTTATTTGCGAGCTGTTTTCTGTAGCGATGTAGTCGTCCGTTGTAATTAGCAGGGGTGCCTACGGGGGGGAGGGGTCGTGTCGCCATTGGCGACATTTAGAAAATTTGCGTTGGGGGGTTTACTATTGCATGAAAAATCTTCTCCAATTTTACAAAACTGTAAAAAACTTATAACGGACACGTATCAGACGCACAATAAATCTATCCAGTTGACTTTTTCGAGCGGGCTGTAGGCGCGGTGTGCACGGAAAAAAGGATCTAGTCTTCTACTCGATGCTTCAAACAGGCTACAGATCGAGTTCAAGGTGTCACTGTGAAAATATTAGAAATCCTTATTTTTAGTTTATAACTACCTACAATCAATATAAATCGTTTCGGTAAAAGGTAATATTTTGTAATAGTTTTGAGTTAGAAAGCCCCGGCCTTTGCTCGCTTAGGTAAGAAATTTTACTGTAAAAGAGAGAAAAGGACTTGTCAGAAAAGGGGGGATTTTTTATAAAATTGGGGGAAGCGTCATAGAGGTTGAGGGGGGCTCGGCACCCCTGGTAATTAGTATTAGTATTTGTGTGCATTTGTTGACTACGTTTTTTAATAACTTTGGTGATTAATACTGTGTGTATGTAAAACAGTCCGTAATGGATTATACAAAAGAACTGGTGAAATGTAGTGATTTCGATGAAACTGATCGATAAAAGATGTGATTGTTTTACCGTCTCTGGTGATGAATGAAGTTTACATTTCAAATGGCAGTCGATGTTACAGTATCTGTTTATGACTGTCATACTTCTTTGAATTCTGCTCTTTATTTTCCCTACCTTTTACAACTTCTCGGCGTTATAGTAATAGGTTGTCTTTGTTTAGACGAAAAAATTATCGCTTATTGTGGTAAATACTTTGTACCATTGCTTCAGTGCGCTTACGGAGTCTCTCCGTAACACGCAATAACAATCGTAATTGCGTTCCACAACTTTCCGTTTTAACTTTCTTTTATGTAAGCTCGTTTTTTTTTAGCGATGTTCACAATTAAATTGCTGGGAGCGTTGAAAGGGAGAGTTTTCTCCGTCAGCAAGGAGAACAGGTTCCGCGCGGCCAGGCGTATCAGATATTGATTGTTATCATAAGTTGCTGGCCTTTACATTGTTGTGCTTTTTAACATTGCAAAGTAACCTTGCGTTCGGTTCACAGTTAGGTATGCTGTGGGTTAGTAGTTTTCATGCCGGTTGCGCAGAGGTTAGTCGTTTTGCGTCGACTGTGAAAGTTAAGTACATTCGTAGAAGTCGTGCGTTCGATGCTTTTATACCGTCGCGTAGACATAGACAGCAAACAGTGTGTGACCGTTTGTCAAGTTGGCAGTGGAATTCCTGAAGCTCGGTAGCCAACCGAGCAGGTTCCACTTTGCGTGCAAATTTAGTAGACTGGTGAGATAAATGGTAGACAGTTATGTAACTCGTGCAATAAGAAAGTGAATTTGCTGCGCAGGAAAATTGCTTCACGTGATCGCTATCGGTACTTATTAATCGCAGTAGATAATGAGGTTCGTATATTGTTTGTGTAACTGCAACTGATTTTATCGTTTCTAGCACGATCTCCGCTTTTTATTATGAATAATTAAGGTTGTGGACGATTGAATAGTAACTGATCGCTCCTTGGGGATGGGTTCGACAATCCCGGCGAAATCGATGGTTTTTTTTTTACAATCACGCTCTCTTTTCCAGACCCATGGCAGATCAGTGAGTGGTGTCCTTATCTATGTATCTATGCTTCGCCGTTGCGAGCGGATGTGTAAGTCTCGTATATCTGTGAGATAATAGAGTGCGAGCGCGCGCACACACACTTCAAGAATATATGTAGAAATGTACATTACATATGAATCTACGGATTGCTGACTACATGGAGAAGATATTTCTTGAAATGTTACGGAATACTTATGTACAGTTTCGTTGTTTATGCATTGTATGTTATGTTCGACCACTGTCGACTGTAACCACGAAAAGCAATGGCAAGAAATCTTTTTCACAATGTAGTTAATGGCTTTATATTTTCCATCATTCAGTAGATATTTACTGATTCAATTTTAATAATGAGTTATTATTTTTAACAACCCGTTTGTGTATTCGAGAAGTGCTAAGAAATTTAAGAGCAGCTGACCGAGTTTTAGGACCGTATCAGTAGGATCGTTTCACAACAAACCGTCCTCATGGTCTCCGTATCGTTTTTTCCCAAGAAGCGAGCCCTGTAATAGTGTGCCATGTCATGTCGTAACACTTGTTGTTCCAGCACACTTATATTGGTTTCCTCAGCAACATTTAATTATTTCAGGTATCTGTATTTATTTCTAATGACGGTTTTCCTCAAACATCCTCTTTAAAAAATTTTCATTGCTCATTCTATCCTTCCATAAAGTCATCTTCTTACACACATTCACTCAAGTGTGTACTTCTAGTTGTAGAGTTAAACCTAATTACAAACAGAATTATCACTGTTCCACACCACTATAGAAAAATTATTCCGTAGCGCTTTCAAGCTTCTCAGCTCATCGTCTGAGAAGCCTGAAAGCGCTACGAAATAATTTTTCTATAGTGGTGTGCAACAGTGATAATTCTGTTTGTGATTATAATCACTAACACAACTTTCTTAATTAAACCTAATTATTATTATTATGTTTGTTTGTTCACAGGTAAGTGAGAATCTTCCTTCCTAACTTATGTACTGTAGGTACATGGGGGGTAGTGAGAGGAGGCAAGTTGCTGCGTTTTGGTAAGTGATATTTTTTAATAACTGCCGTCTTTAAACCTTAATTGAACGGATTGCTGGTGTCCGTACTATGAATTCGTCAGTCATTCTGTTGACCGCTCTCTGTTTGAAATCTGTTGACCACATACTTTCACACCCATTTCTACAGCCCACATGGTCTAAGAGTTCTTTCTTGTACTTCTACTAATTCCTCCAATAGTCATATAATTGTTGGTGCCTAACTATTGTGCCTTCTGACGAGGCTTTATGACAAGTCAGTTTTTCTCGACTATTAAACACTTCGTTATTGCTAGGTCTACCATTCTTTGAAATCCTCTGCGTTTTCCAGTAGTACTATATTTAAAAAAAGTCTAATCGTTTCTTGTCTCTCTTTTTCGGAATGGTGTGTGATTTAGAGAAGTAAGATGTACGGTCCATAGTTAAGATTTAATGACAGTTTTATTTGTTTTGAATCAGTATTTCTTAAGAGTAGGCCTAACATCTCTTATCGTAAATTTCACAAACGGTATTTTTGCATATGGTACGCTGCAATAACGTCATCTCTGGATCCACCGTCCACTGTAAATTCGATATAGCCTTATTAGTTTCGTTTGAAGTTATCCTGCTTGGATTCCGTTACTGTACATTCGTGGCTAGGAATCCGCTCAGTTGGTGAGTTCTCCGTTTACCTTATCTCAGATTATTTGCGTGCACAACTTAAGAGCCTTTCACAGAATCGTTTGCTCCTAGCATTGCTTCGCATTATTGTGTGAAACTTCGCGGCGGGCGGCCATCATTCTACATATCACAGTTAATACAGCCTGTGTCTTTCCAAAAATATCGTGCGTTTTAATAGATTAGGTGTTTTAAGCCTATTGTTGTTTGGTGGTTTTTGGATTGGTATTTGGTGATATTCCTCGAAAATAAATTGCTGCAAAGATTAATTGCTACGTCTTCCTCTCGCGTTGTCAAGTTTTGTTTGCTTAGATCATTCGCTATGGTTGGCACGACTGTAGATGACGTTTAACATCAAGATGAAAAATGAAAGTAACATTTTCGTAATAGATTTCTATTCTTTACAAAAGTATAATTTTATAACTACAAAAAATTGTATTACTTTTATATTGGTTGACGAGCAAACGTATCACGTCTTACGATTTTCCCGAAATTGTAAACTCGACCGTAAAAGTAAAACAACTAATAGACGAACATTACTGTGGAAATCGAAATTGTGTCTAAGCGAATTTGTTTTACTAAGCGAATATGTTTTACTTGTATCACTATAGATGTTTTAAATGTATCGAAGAAAGTGCGTTTCAAACCGTATCGTTTTGAAATTCGTGAAGTCCAGTTAAAGAGAAATACTGAAATCCCAAACAGTGCGTCTAGTAGGACATAAAGAGCCCAGCTACTTTTCGTGTAATCGTTAAAACCTCTATACGAAGGCTCCAGGCTCTTTGTTTACTTATGTAATTTGTTTAATAGAAAACAAGTAAGCGTAACTGTTGGTTGAGTAATGTCATGTAGAGAACTAAACCAATGGTTACTAGACATATGTTACATCCAATATCTTAACGTCTAAAGAATAAGCCCAGCGCCAATGTTTGATCTTAGTTTTAATCTATTTGTCTGCTAGCTGTTACCAAGTAGTTTTATCTATAGGCCTACAGTATTTATGTCCACCTCTAGCCGGCTAGCATAGCTTTCTCTGAATTACACAGTGGTTTCATTGACAGCAGGCATGTTTCTGAAACCTTTCGATAATGTCGATTTTGGAATTGGAAGCAGATCCTGAGAGCTTAAGGCAGCGTGGAAAGCATCAGCCGTTGTTTCTCAATGGCAGTAGAAATGTTCTACCCAGGAGCCAATAGTGTTTGTGTAACTTGGCGTTCAGTTGTTTCCTCATCGCCATAGTTAACGCCTTCGACTGACAGGATAGATTTGTTGTTTATCCGTATAGATGATGATGTACCGCGCCATTTTTGTGGAAGTAATATGTGCTGATTTCGTTTCGTTTAATTGGACTTCGATTTTTTTCTCACTTTTGAATGTTATTCAGATTGATTTGCAGTTAAATGATTGCTTCCTCTAAGCCTTTATTTATAGCAAGGATCGCAGCATTGTCTGCGTACATACAGTGACCACATTCTCACTAGTTGCAGGTGTGTTTTACATGAAAGATACAAAATTGGACCCAAAACACTTACTTAGGGAACTCGTCATCTTATTTAGATTAGTCAAGTCATTGTATTTTCATAAACGTACGGATGGCTTCTAAGTAAAATTTTAAAATAATAGATATGGGATCAGGTAAGTTTTTTTTTTTTACCTGATAGAGTAGTCCTTCGTGACAAACTTTAGCGAACAGGTAGGCGACCATACCTACCTGGTTGGCATCCAGTAATTCTACTATAAAACATCCAAGTAAGATTTATAATTTCACTTGAAATTTTGCCCTTTGATATCTAAAACTGTCTTCAGAATTGCGTTTATACGTCGTATTAACTAAAACCGTATTCCGAAACGTAACATATTATACGTAGGTTATGTAATGCTTGTAACAGGTAGGTAAGTCCTGTAATACAGTTACGTTGGAGAATTTGTGTGCATGGATGTGTATACGATCCATGCAAGTTTGCTTTGCAGAGAGTGAGATTTATAACATGTGTAATATTAAACAAAAGTTATTTAAGAGCAACAAAGCGCCTGAAGAAACCAGGCAATGTACTAGTTATTTAGCGTTTTCAAAATTAAATTTTGTGAACATCAAGGTGCTCCGTTGTACCCCAAAAATTGCTGACGTCCTCCGAGATTTGAGGACGGAGCTGGTACCTCCAGGGGAATAGAAAACATTCAAGGAAACATGAGGGTTGACTTCACCAGCACGAGCACAAAGAGACGATCCAGGGTGATTGAAGTACAAGATCTGGCACGGAAGGCTTCAAACCGATCCGTTCGACATGATGAACTGTGTAAAGCAGAGTAGTAGTGAGGATAAGATAACGTGAGAGTACCAGTTTGAGCCGATGTGTAACTTCTGTATGATATTAGCAATTTATGTTAAATTTAAATAGTTTAATAAAATTGCATTATTTAGTTAAACGTTGTTTTATTGTTTAATAAAAAGAAGTTTACTGACTAAAAGCCTTGTAAAAAATAACATAGCATAACATTAAAAAAAAAAAAAAAAACTTCCTATCGCTTTGTGTTCCGAGTAATTTCGAGTACTACTGAAAGTTTTTCAGAAATAGCTGTTTATTGTCTTTAGGCCTAACTCATCGATCATTTGTACTATGATGTTTCCTAGTTTGACTTTCGCAATATTCCAGTTCTGAGAACAACTGTGTTGTCAGATGACTAGCACTGTACTTCATTCGGTAGCTGAGCGTGGAATGCGCGCTACGTTAATTACGGTTTTCTTTCATTGTATCCTTATTCGTACTTTTTTTAATGCGTTGTAAGTTTCTGCTTCGTTAAACAATGAGCGGTATGTTAATTATCTATATTCATTATAGAGTCGCATTGCGCAATCTCTTAAACGTTTTTCACATAGTTTAATTTCTTCCTTGGTATAATTACTGATCAATGCAGAAGTTCGTTCAGTATCACCATTTTCTGTTCGTGAAGGAAACGATTTCAAAGGAGGAATTCAAACAGAAATATTTAACACATAAAGTTACACCCATTATAGCCAGGTTATGCCGAACTTTGGGAAATGATTCTACTTATTAAACTAAATAAATAATGTCCAATACACATATGCTGAAAATTGCTCCGTATCCCGCTATTTTTTCTGGATGGAATGAGGCGTGGAGTTGAAATTTGCTCTACGCAGTAAGTGTACAAGTACAACGAGATATTATCTTAAATATTTTCAAAATGACGGTTGATTGAAAATTTTAATTTTAAGTTTTACAAAAGTCGATACTAATAACGAAAACATTCGTATCATAGAAAAGTTACTGTTATTATTCGTAATCGAACGATATACTGTTTATGGACTTCGAATAGAAAATAACAGAGTTATTTCGTTTTCTTTCCTAACGAAAATTTAGGCGTATTTTTGTTATAAGAACTATCTGTGTCTTATGCGTTGTTTGAGAATTTAAAGCAAACTGGATTATTACTTCCATGTTCCATAAGGAAATGGAAGTATGGTGATGGCAAAAAAAATTGTGTTCGAGATTATTGCAGATTCTGATTGTACTACACTCAAAACATGAAAAAAGTCATTTTTCGAAATGTGTGTGTGTGTGTGTGTGTGTGTGTGTGTGTGTGTGTGTGTGTGTGTGTGTGTGTGTGTGTGTGTGTGTGTGTGTGTGTGTGTGTGTGTGTGTGTGGATTTTTTTCTATGGCAAACGATAACAGCCGCAAATTCAAACAGAATCAAATAATTTTATGCATACAGCCCTGATTTGTAGAGTACTCAAGACCTATTGTTTTTGGTGAAGATCGGTTAAGGGAAGGGGTAGTTTACCTGCAACGGTTTTTTTTTAATCGAGGGTAATTTTTTTCTATGCCAAACGATAACAGCCGCAAATTCAAACAGAATCAACTACTCTTTTGCACACAGCCCAGAATTGTAGAGTTCTCAAGACCTATTGTTTTTGGTGAAGATCGGTTAAGGGAAAGGGGTAGTTTACCTGCAACATTTTATGTTTTAACAAGGGTAATTTTTTTATGACGAACGATAACTGCCGTACATTAAAACAGAATTAACTACTCTTCTGCATACCTTTTCGAATTATACAGAACTCAAGGTCTGTTGATTTTGTTGAAGATCGGTTAAGGGAAAGGGGTAGTTTACCTGCAACGTTTTATGTTTTAACAAGGGTATTTTCTATGGCAAACGATAACAGCCGCAAATTCAAACAGAATCAAATGATTATTTGCATACAACCCTAAATTTTAGAGTTCTCAAGATCTATTGTTTTTGGTGAAGATCGGTTAAGGGAAAGGGGTAGTTTACCAGCAACATTTTATGTTTTAACAAGGGTATTTTCTATGGCAAACGATATCAGCCGCAAATTCAAACAGAATCAAATAATTTTTTGCATACAGCCCTGATTTGTAGAGTACTCAAGCCCTATTGTTTTTGGTGAAGATCGGTTAAGGGAAAGGGGTAGTTTACCTGCAACGGTTTTTTATCAAGGGTAATTTTTACTTCCATATTCCTTAAGGAATGGAAGTATGGTGATGGCAAAAAAAATCGTGTTCGAGATTATTGCAGATTCTGATTCTACTACACTCAAAACATGAAAAAAAGTCGTTTTCCGAAAAGTGTCTGTGTGTCTGTCTGTCTGTCTGTCTGTCTGTAGATTTTTTTTCTATGGCAAACGATAACTGCCGCATATTCAAACAAAATCAAATAATTTTTTGCATACAGCCCTGATTTGCAGAGTACTCGCGACCTATTGTTTTTGGTGAAGATCGGTTGAGGGAAAGGGGTAGTTTACCTGCTACGGTTTTTTTTTAGCAAGGGTAATTTTGTTTGTTTGGCAAACGATAACAGCCGCAAATTCAAACAGAATCAAATAATGTTTCGCATACAGCCCTGAATTGTAGAGTTCTCAAGATCTGCTGATTTTGGTGAAGATCGGTTAAGGGAAAGGGGTAGTTTACCTGTAACGTTTTATGTTTTAACAAGGGTATTTCATATGGCAAACGATAACAGCCGCAAATTCAAACAGAATGAAAAGATTATTTGCATACAGCCCTAAATTGTAGAGTTCTCAAGACCTACTGTTTTTGGTGAAGATCGGTTGAGGGAAAGGGGTAGTTTACCTGCAACGTTTTTTTAACAAGGGTATTTTCTATGGCAAACGATAACAGCCGCAAATTCAAACAGAATCAAATAATGTTTTGCATACGGCCCTGATTTGTAGAGTACTCAAGACCTGTTGTTTTTGGTGAAGATCGGTTAAGGGGAAGGGGTAGTTTACCTGCAACGTTTTTTTATCAAGCGTATTTTCTATGGCAAACGATAACAGCCGCAAATTCAAACAGAATCAAATAATTTTTTGCATACATCCCTGAATTGTAGAGGTCTCAATGACTTTCGATTTTGGTGAAGATCGGTTAAGGGGAAGGGGTAGTTTACCTGCAACCTTTTACGTTTTAACAAGAGTAAAGTACTTGAAAATTTATTTAAACTTTTTGAAACAATGGTAATTGTTAAAAATAAAATAAATTTGTTGCCAGGCAATAAAATTATAATTTTTTCATTTTAATGTAATATAATATTTTTCATTTAATACAGCAATAAAAAGGCAGGTAAGACACAGCCTGGCTGTTTGGCTGAAAATGATTTTAAATATAAATCTTAGAATATGGAAGTCATGTATGGTTCTCCATACCGATATTTACTTCCATGTTCCTTAAGGAAATGAAAGTATGGTGATGGCAAAAAAAATCGTGTTACTTCCATGTTTCTTAAGGAAATGGAAGTATGGTGATGGCAAAAAAAATCGTGTTCGAGATTATTGCAGAATATGATTGTACTACACTCAAAACATGAAAAAAAGTCATTTTTCGAAAAGTGTCTGTGTGTCTGTCTGTCTGTCTGTCTGTAGATTTTTTTCGATGGCAAACGATAACAGCCGCAAATTCAAACAGAATCAAATAATTTTCTGCATACAGCCCTGATTTGTAGAGTACTCGCGACCTATTGTTTTTGGTGAAGATCGATTGAGGGAAAGGGGTAGTTTACCTGCAACGGTTTTTTTTTATCAAGGGTAATTTTGTTTGTTTGGCAAACGATAACAGCCGCAAATTCAAACAGAATAAAATAATGTTTCGCATACAGCCCTGAATTGTAGGGTTCTCAAGATCTGTTGATTTTGGTGAAGATCGGTTAAGGTAAAGGGGTAGTTTACCTGCAACGTTTTGTTTTAACAAGGGTATTTTTTATGGCAAACGATAACAGCAGCAAATTCAAACATAATCAAATACGTTTGTGCATACAGCCCTGATGTCTTGAGTACTAAAGACCTATTGTTTTTGGTGAAGATCGTTTAAGGGAAAGGGGTAGTTTACCTGCCACGTTTTTTGTTTTATCAAGGGTATTTTGTATGGCAAACGATAACAGCCGCAAATTCAAACAAAATCATATAATATTTTGCATACAGCCCTGAATTGCAGAGTTCTCAAGACCTATCGTTTTTGGTGAAGATCGGTTAAGGGAAAGGGGTAGTTTACCAGCAACGGTTTTTTATCAAGCGTAATTTTTTACTTTTTCTATGGTAAACGATAACAGCCGCAAATTCAAACAGAATCAAATAAGTTTTTGCATACAGCACTGATTTGTAGAGTACTCAAGACCTATTGTTTTTAGTGAACATCGGTTAAGGGAATGGGGTAGTTTACCTGCAACGTTTTATGTTTTAAGAAGGGTATTTTCTATGGCAAACGATAACAGCCGCAAATTCTAACAGAATCAAATGATTATTTGCATACAGCCCTAAATTGTAGAGTTCTCAAGACATATTGTTTTTGGTGAAGATCGGTTAACGGAAAGGGGTAGTTTACCTGCAACGTTTTATGTTTTAACAAGGGTATTTTATATAGCAAACGATAACAGCCGCGAATTCTAACGTAATCAAATGATTATTTGCATACAGCCCTAAATTGTAGAGATCTCAAGACCTATTGTTTTTGGTGAAGATCGGTTAACGGAAAGGGGTAGTTTACCTGCAACGTTTTATGTTTTAACAAGGGTATTTTTTCTGTGACGAACGATAACTGCCACAAATTCAAAGAGAATCAACTAATGTTTTGCATACAGCCCTGAATTGTAGAGTTCTCAAGACCTATTGTTATTGGTGAAGATCGGTTAATGGAATAGGGTAGTTTACCAGCAACGTTTTATGTTTTGTCAAGAGTGTTTTCTATGGCAAACGATAACAGCCGCAAATTCAAACAGAATGAAATAATTGTTTGCATACAAGCCTGAATTGTAGAGTACCCAAGACCTGTCGTTTTTGGTGAAGATCGGTTTAGGGAAAGGGGTAGTTTACCGCCAACGTTTTTTATCAAGGGTATTTTACTTCCATGTTCCTTAAGGAAATTGAAGTATGGTGATGGCAAAAAAATCGTGTTCGAGATTATTGCAGAATATATTTGTACTACACTCAAAACATGAAAAAAAGTCATTGTTCGAAAAGTGTCTGTGTGTCTGTCTGTGCGTGTGTCTGTAGATTTTTTTCTATGGCAAACGATAACAGCCGCAAATTCAAACAGAATCAAATAATTATTTGCATACAGCGCTGATTTGTAGAGTACTCGCGACTATTGTTTGTGGTGAAGATAGGTTGTGGGAAAGGGGTAGTTTACCTGCAACGGTTTTTTTTTGTCAAGGGTAATTTTGTTTGTTTGGCAAACGATAACAGCCGCAAATTCAAACATAATCAAATACGTTTTTGCATACAGCCCTGATTTCTAGAGTACTAAAGACCTATTGTTTTTGGTGAAGATCGTTTAAGGGAAAGGGGTAGTTTACCTGCAACGGTTTTTTATCAAGGGTAATTTTTTTTATGGTAAATGATAACAGCCGCAAATTCAAACAGAATCAAATGACGTTTTGCATACAGCCCTGTATTGTAGAGTTCTCAATACCTATTGGTGTTGGTGAAGATCGGTTAAGGGAAAGGGGTAGTTTACCGGCAACGTTTTATGTTTTAAAAGGGTATTTTCTATGGCAAACGATAAAAGCCGCAAATTCAAACAGAATCAAATACGTTTTTGCATACAGCCCTGTTTTGTTGAGTACTAAAGACCTATTTTTTTTTGTGAAGATCGGTTAAGGGAAAGGGGTAGTTTACCAGACACGTTTTTTGTCTTATCAAGGGTATTTTATAAGGCAAACGATAACAGCCGCAAATTCAAACAGAATCATATAATATTTTGCATACAGCCCTGAAATGTAGAGTTCTCAAGACCTGTTGGTTTTGGTGAAGATCGATTAAGGGAATAGGGTTGTTTACCAGCAACATTTTATGTTTTATCAAGGGTAATTTTTTTTTTTGACGAACGATAACTGCCATACATTAAAACAGAATCAACTACTCTTCTGCATACCTTTTTGAATTATACAGAACTCAAGGTCTGTTGATTTTGTTGAAGATCGGTTAAGGGAAAGGGGTAGTTTACCTGCAACGTTTTATGTTTTAACAAGGGTATTTTTTCTGTGACGAACGATAACTGCCGTAAATTCAAAGAGAATCAACTAATGTTTTGCATACAGCCCTGAATTGTAGAGTTCTCAAGATCTATTGTTATTGGTGAAGATCAGTTAATGGAATAGGGTAGTTTACCAGCAACGTTTTATGTTTTCACAAGTGTATTTTCTATGGCAAACGATAACAGCTGCAAATTCAAACAGAATCAAATAATTGTTTGCATACAGGCCTGAATTGTAGAGTAACCAAGACCTGTCGTTTTTGGTGAAGATCGGTTAAGGGAAAGGGGTAGTTTACCAGCAACGGTTTTTTTCAAGGGTAATTTTTTTCTATAGTAAACGATAACATCCGCAAATTCAAACAGAATCAATTGATGTTTTGCATACAGCTTTGTATTGTAGAGTTCTCAATACCTGTTGGTGTTGGTGAAGATCGGTTAAGGGAAAGGGGTAGTTTACCAGCAACATTTTATGTTTTAACAAGGGTAATTTTTTATATGGCGAACGATAACTGCCGTAAATTCAAACAGAATCAACTAGGTTTTTGCATACCTATTTGAACTAAAGAGAACTCAAGGTCTGTTGATTTTGTTGAAGATCGGTTAAGGGAAGGGGTAGTTTATCAGCAACGTTTTATGTTTTAAAAAGGGTAATTTTTTTTATGACGAACGATAACTGCCGAAAATTCAATTAGAATCAAATAATTTTTTGCACTCTTTCCTGAGTTGCAGAGAGCTCAAGGTCTATTGATTTTGGTGAAGATCAGTTAAGGAAAAGGGGTAGTTTACCTGCAACATTTTATGTTGTAACAAGAGAAATGATTCCATGACGAACGATAACTGCCGCACATTCAAACAGAATCAAATATTTTTTTGCATGCTTCCCTGAATTGTAGAGGACGGAAGGTCTGTTGATTTTGGAGAAGATCGGTTAAGAGAAAGGGGTAGTTTACCTGAAACATTTTATGATTTAACAAGAGTAAAGTACTTAATTTTTATAAATAAAGTATCCTGATAAGAAGCTCATAGTAATCCACTGTAGAAACGTAGATGAAATATCTATAAATGAAGAGGTTAGGTGAACGGGGTGGGAGTAATTTTCTATTATTAAAAATTATAGTTGAAGGTGGAGGGCAGAATTTATTATATGTGTACTACGTTATCGGCAACAAAGAAGTAGTTTTTTGTTAAAATTGCTTCCCGGACTCTTTAGCCGTAGTCCAATGTTTTCTGCAAAACCAGAGTTTTCGGCAGTGCCATCGACTGCCATCATCGGTGAAAATCGAGTGCGAAAACGTGAGGTGGTATACGTTAGTGACCACAGTACTGTGGTTAATGCTGAAGCAATAAGTAGAAAGAAGTAGTTTCTATGGAAATATTTCATTTCGAATATGATTTTAAATATAAATCTTAGAACATGGAAGTCATGTATGGTTCTCCATACCGATATTTTTCTATGGCAAACGATAACAGCCGCAAATTCAAACAGAATCAAATGATGTTTTGCATACAGCCCTGTATTGTAGAGTTCTCAATACCTATTGGTGTTGGTGAAGATCGGTTAAGGGAAAGGGGTAGTTTCCCAGCAACATTTTATGTTTTAACAAGGGTAATTTTTTATATGACGAATGATAACAGCCGTAAATTCAAACAGAATCAACTACGTTTTTGCATACCTTTTTGAACTAAAGAGAACTCAAGGTCTGTTGATTTTGTTGATTTATCAGCAACGTTTTATGTTTTAAAAAGGGTAATTTTTTTATGACGAACGATAACTGCCGAAAATTCAAAGAGAATCAAATAATTTTTGCACACTTTCCTGAGTTGTAGAGATCTCAAGGTCTGTTGATTTTGGTGAAGATCGGTTACGGGAAAGGGATAGTTTACCTTTAACATTTTAAGTTGTAACAAGAGAAATGTTTCCATGACGAACGATAACTGCCGCACATTCAAACAGAAACAAATATTTTTTTGCATGCATCCCTGAATTGTTTAGGACTGAAGGTCTATTGATTTTGGAGAAGATCGGTTAAGAGACAGGGGTAGTTTACCTGAAACATTTTATGATTTGACAAGAGTAAAGTACATAATTTTGATAAATAAAGTATCCTGATAAGAAGCTCATAATAATCCACTGTAGAAACGTAGATGAAATATCTATAAATGAAGAGGTTAGGTGAACGGGGTGGGGGTAATTTTCTATTATTAAAAATTATAGTTGAAGGTGGAGGGGAGAATTTTTTATATGTGTACTACGTTATCGGCAACAAAGAAGTAGTTTTTTTGTTAAAATTGCTTCTCGGGCTGTTTAGCCGTAGTCCAATGTTTTCTGCAAAACCATACTTTTCGGCAGTGCCATCGACTGCCATCATCAGTGAAAATCGAGTGCGAAAACGTGAGGTGGTATACGTTAGTAACCACAGTACTGTGGTTAATGCTGAAGCAATAAGTAGAAAGACGTAGTTTCTATGGAAATATTTCATTTCGAATATGATTTTAAATATAAATCTTAGAACATGGGAGTCATGTATGGTTCTCCGTACCGATATTTCGAAAAGTGTCTGTTTGTGTCTGTCTGTAGAATTTTTCTATGGCAAACGATAACTGCCGCAAATTCAAACAGAATCAAATAATTTTTTGCACACATTTCTGAATTGTAGAGGACTCGAGGTCTATTGATTTTGGTGAAGATCGGTTAAGGGGAAGGGGTAGTTTACCTGCAACCTTTTACGTTTTAACAAGAGTAAAATGCTTAATTTTGATAAATAAAGTATCCTTAAAAGAAGGTAATAATAATCCACTGTAGAAAGGTAGATGAAATATCTATAAATGAAAAGGGTAGTTGAAGGGGAAGGGGGTAATTTTCTATAAATTAAAATGGTAGTTGATGAGGGAAGAGATAATTTTTTATAAGTTTTATATGTGTACTACGTTATTGACAACAAAGAAGTAGTTTCTATGGAAACATTTTTTTTCACTTTGACAAAATTCTATATTGTTTTAGGAATTATCGAACCGAATTCAAGTAAATGATTGGAACTGTATGAGTACCCGCAATACATTTCGATGTTTTTAATATGTGATTGTATCGATATATTACGTGTGGAAAAGAAGAAGTGTACTAATTGTAATTTGTCCTATTTCTTAATGTAAAGCAAAAATACGTGTTGTTTTCATTTGGGAGGTTAGGTAATAATGGTTTTGGGTTTTTAGTTTACTGCTAAAATAAATAAAAGCTGTGGTTGAGAAAACATAACATTAAACGTGTAATACAATGCGTATAACAGAGTAACACTTAAAATAAAGAACCTAACGTTTTTAAGTTTACAAATTGGAAAAAAACAACAGCAAATACAAAATGAAAAATACAAATATTTATGGTTAATGAAAAAACAAAAAACACTGTATTAAGGAATGACAACATATGCTCTACAAATTGTACAGAATGGATGTTTTTTTACTTCCATATTCCTTAAGGAATGGAAGTATGGTGATGGCAAAAAAAATCGTGTTCGAGATTATTGCAGATTCTGATTCTACTACACTCAAAACATGAAAAAAAGTCGTTTTCCGAAAAGTGTCTGTGTGTGTGTCTGTCTGTCTGTCTGTCTGTCTGTCTGTCTAGATTTTTTTTCTATGGCAAACGATAACTGCCGCAAATTCAAACAGAATCAAATAATTTTTTGCATGCAGCCCTGATTTGCAGAGTACTCGCGACCTATTGTTTTTGGTGAAGATCGATTGAGGGAAAGGGGTAGTTTACCTGCAACGGTTTTTTTTTTAGCAAGGGTAATTTTGTTTGTTTGGCAAACGATAACAGCCGCAAATTCAAACAGAATCAAAAGATTATTTGCATACAGCCCTAAATTGTAGAGTTCTCAAGACCTATTGTTTTTGGTGAAGTTCGGTTGAGGGAAAGGGGTAGTTTACCTGCAACGTTTTTTTAACAAGGGTATTTTCTATGGCAAACGATAACAGCCGCAAATTCAAACAGAATCAAATAATGTTTTGCATACAGCCCTGATTTGTAGAGTACTCAAGTCCTATTGTTTTTGGTGAAGATCGGTTAAGGGAAAGGGGTAGTTTACCTGTAACGTTTTATGTTTTAACAAGGGTATTTCCTATGGCAAACGATAACAGCCGCAAATTCAAACAGAATCAAAAGATTATTTGCATACAGCCCTAAATTGTAGAGTTCTCAAGACCTATTGTTTTTGGTGAAGATCAGTTGAGGGAAAGGGGTAGTTTACCTGCAACGTTTTTTTAACAAGGGTATTTTCTATGGCAAACGATAACAGCCGCAAATTCAAACAGAATCAAATAATTTTTTGCATACAGTCCTGATTTGTAGAGTACTCAAGACCTGTTGTTTTTTGTGAAGATCGGTTAAGGGGAAGGGGTAGTTTACCTGCAACGTTTTTTTATCAAGCGTATTTTCTATGGCAAACGATAACAGCCGCAAATTCAAACAGAATCAAATAATTTTTTGCATTCGTCCCTGAATTGTAGAGGTCTCAATGACTTTCGATTTTGGTGAAGATCGGTTAAGGGGAAGGGGTAGTTTACCTGCAACCTTTTACGTTTTAACAAGAGTAAAGTACTTGAAAATTTATTTAAACTTTTTGAAACAATGGTAATTGTTAAAAATAAAATAATTTTGTTGCCAGGCAATAAAATTAAAATTTTTTAATTTTAATGTAATATAATATTTTTCATTTAATACGGCAATAAAAAGGCAGGTAAGACACAAACACACAATTCACGTTATTTCTGGCCTCACTCATGTTTATTTTCTTACGTTTGCACGCTTTTTAAATGGAAAGTGCCGAAACCCACACCAACATAACGCGTGCAAGCCGAAAAAATGGACATCAATTTGCTTACTGGCGAAGCTAGTAGTTAATGAATGGGTAGGCAAAAATCTTATCTTAAATTTTTTTTAAGGAATCACTAAAAGGACGGTGGGTCAAATCGGACGCTGAGGTAGAGTTTGCTGTAACCGAATGGTTCCACAAACAGCCGTAAGAATTTTACTAGCAAGGAATCTACAGGTTAGCGCAACAGTGGAACTCATGTCTTAATGTTATTGGAGACTTCTTTTAAAATCGTTGAATAAAAAATGCTTTACAGCTCTATACGTGTGTCTATTGAACAATCCTTGTATTAGTCATACACAATAATACAACTGATTGAACTTCAAATTTTTAAACTTGGTTAGTTTCTATATATATGTTTAATGTTACAAATAATTCAAATAACAATCTTGATCATCTGTTAGTTCAGCGGAATAACAGTGACACTTTTAATAACCGCATAAAATAAACACTTAGTAACAACACAGGCGCTTTAACTTAACTGTTTGGGCCACAGAAGTGAGGCATGCCTCAACGCTCTATGTGTACAGCGCGGGACAATCCCCCCTCCCTACACTTCCCTATCACACCACTACATTGCTTACATACGATGTATACAAAAAACGCTGAGGCAAGTTCAGGTTGCCTCATTCGATTTAAACGAACTATGACGAATCTCACCTGTCACCATCTAGCGGTCGCTCAATAAAGCACGTTTCGGTTTAATAAATTTGACAGTCACAGTAACAATGTATAATCTTTACGTTATATAGTTCATACGTATTTATAATTTTTATTCTACAGAATTTGTTAGGGTAGGCATTGCCTCAATTGCCTCCATGTAACTTCGCCACTGATATATATGTGTACAACGTTATCGGCAACAAAGAAGTAGTTTTTGTTAAAATTCCTTCCCGGGATATTTGGCCGTAGTCCAATGTTTTCTACAAAACCAGACATTTCGGCAATGCCATCGACTTCCATCATCAGTGAAAATCGAGTGCGATAACGTGAGGTGGTATACGTTAGTGACCACAGTACTGTGGTTAAGGCTGAAGCAGTAAGTAGAAAGAAGTAGTTTCTATGGTAATATTTCATTTCGAAAATGATTTTAAATATAAATCTTAGAATATGGAAGTCATGTATGGTTCTCCATACCGATATTTACTTCCATGTTCCTTAAGGAAATCGAAGTATGGTGAGGGCAAAAAAAATCGTGTTCGAGATTATTGCAGAATATGATTGTACTACACTCAAAACATGAAAAAAAGTCATTTTTCGAAAAGTGTCTGTGTGTGTGTGTGTGTGTGTCTGTGTGTCTGTCTGTGTGTGTGTCTGTCTGTAGATTTTTTTTCTATGGCAAACGATAACAGCCGCAAATTCAAACAGAATCAAATAATTTTTTGCATACAGCTCTGATTTGTAGAGTACTCGCGACCTATTGTTTTTGGTGAAGATCGGTTGAGGAAAAGGGGTAGTTTACCTGCAACGGTTTTTTTTATCAAGGGAAATTTTTTTTTTTTGGCAAACGATAACAGCCGCAAATTCAAACAGAATCAAATAATGTTTCGCATACAGCCCTGAATTATAGAGTTCTCAAAACCTATTGTTTTTGGTGAATATCGGTTAAGGGAAAGGGGTAGTTTACCTGTAACGTTTTATGTTTTAACAAGGGTATTTCTTATGGCAAACGATAACAGCCGCAAATTCAAACAGAATCAAAAGATTATTTGCATACAGCCCTAAATTGTAGAGTTCTCAAGACCTGTTGTTTTTGGTGAAGATCGGTTAAGGGAAAGGGGTAGTTTACCTACGTTTTTTTAACAAGGGTATTTTCTATGGCAAACGATAACAGCCGCAAGTTCAAACAGAATCAAATAATTTTTTGCATACAGCCCTGACTTGTAGAGTACTCAAGACCTATTGTTTTTGGTGAAGATCGGTTAAGGGGAAGGGGTAGTTTACCTGCAACGTTTTTTTATCAAGCGTATTTTCTATGGCAAACGATAACAGCCGCAAATTCAAACAGAATCAAATAAGTTTTTGCATACGTCCCTGAATTGTAGAGGTCTCAAGACCTATTGTTTTTGGTGAAGATCGGTTAAGGGGAAGGGGTAGTTTACGTGCAACGGTTTTTTATCAAGGTAATTTTTTTCTATGGTAAACGATAACAGCCACAAATTCAAACAGAATCAAATGATGTTTTGCATACAGCCCTGTATTGTAGAGTTCTCAATACGTATTGTTGTTGGTGAAGATCGGTTAAGGGAATGGGGTAGTTTACCTGCAACGTTTTGTTTTATAAGGGTATTTTCTATGGCAAACGATAAGAGCCGCAAATTCAAACAGAATCAAATACGTTTTTGCATACAGCCCTGTTTTGTTGAGTACTAAAGACCTATTGTTTTTGGTGAAGATCGGTTAAGGGAAACGGGTAGTTTACCGGACACGTTTTTTGTTTTATCAAGGGTATTTTATATGGCAAATGATAACAGCCGCAAATTCAAACAGAATCAAATACGTTTTTGCATACAGCCCTGTTTTGTTGAGTACTAAAGACCTATTGTTTTTGGTGAAGATCGGTTAAGGGTAACGGGTAGTTTACCTGACACGTTTTTTGTTTTATCAAGGGTATTTTATATGGCAAATGATAACAGCCGCAAATTCAAACAGAATCATATAATATTTTGCATACAGCCGTGAAATGTACAGTTCTCAAGACCTGTTGGTTTTGTTGAAGATCGGTTAAGGGAAAGGGGTAGTTTACCTGCAACGTTTTATGTTTTAACAAGGGTATTTTTTCTATGACGAACGATAACTGCCGTAAATTCAAAGAGAATCAACTAATGTTTAGCATACTGCCCTGAATTGTAGAGTTCTCAAGACCTATTGTTTTTGGTGAAGATCGGTTAATGGAATAGGGTAGTTTACCAGCAACGTTTTATGTTTTATCAAGGGTGTTTTCTATGGCAAACGATAACAGCCGCAAATTCAAACTAAATCAAATAATTGTTTGCATACAGGCCTGAATTGTAGAGTACCTAAGACCTGTCGTTTTTGGTGAAGATCGGTTAAGGGAAAGAGGTAGTTTACCTGCAACGGTTTTTTATCAAGGGTAATTTTTTTCAATAGTAAACGATAACAACCGCAGATTCAAACAGAATCAAATGATGTTTTGCATACAGCCCTGTATTGTAGAGTTGTCAATACGTATTGGTGTTGGTGAAGATCGGTTGAGGGAAAGGGGTAGTTTACCAGCAACATTTTATGTTTTAACTAGGATAATTTTTTATATGACGAACGATAACTACCGTAAATTCAAGCAGAATCAACTAGGTTTTTGCATACCTTTTTGAACTAAAGAGAACTCAAGGTCTGTTGATTTTGTTGAAGATCGGTTAAGGGAAGAGGTAGTTTATCAGCAACGTTTTATGTTTTAAAAAGGGTAATTTTTTTTATGACGAACGATAACTGCCGAAAATTCAATTAGAATCAAATAATTTTTTGCACTCTTTCCTGAGTTGCAGAGAGCTCAAGGTCTGTTGATTTTGGTGAAGATCGGTTAAGGAAAAGGGGTAGTTTACCTGCAACGGTTTTTTTTTTATCAAGGGTAATTTTGTTTGTTTGGCAAACGATAACAGCCGCAAATTCAAACAGAATAAAATAATGTTTCGCATACAGCCCTGAATTGTAGGGTTCTCAAGATCTGTTGATTTTGGTAAAGATCGTTTAAGGGAAAGGGGTAGTTTACCTGCAACGTTTTATGTTTTAACAAGGGTATTTTTTATGGCAAACGATAACAGCAGCAAATTCAAACATAATCAAATACGTTTTTGCATACAGCCCTGATGTCTTGAGTACTAAAGACCTATTGTTTTTGGTGAAGATCGGTTAAGGGAAAGGGGTAGTTTACCAGCAACGGTTTTTTATCAAGCGTAATTTTTACTTCCATATTCCTTAAGGAATGGAAGTATGGTGATGGCAAAAAAAATCGTGTTCGAGATTATTGCAGATTCTGATTCTGCTACACTCAAAACATGAAAAAAAGTCGTTTTCCGAAAAGTGTCTGTGTGTGTGTGTGTGTGTCTGTCTGTCTGTGTGTCTGTCTGTCTGTAGATTTTTTTTCTATGGCATACGATAACTGCCGCAAATTCAAACAGAATCAAATAATTTTTTGCATGCAGCCCTGATTTGCAGAGTACTCGCGACCTATTGTTTTTGGTGAAGATCGGTTGAGGGAAAGGGGTAGTTTACCTGCAACGTTTTTTTTTTAGCAAGGGTAATTTTGTTTGTTTGGGAAACGATAACAGCCGCAAATTCAAAGAGAATCATATAATGTTTCGCATACAGCCCTGAATTGTAGAGTTCTCAAGATCTGTTGATTTTGGTGAAGATTGGTTAAGGGAAAGGGGTAGTTTACCTGTAACGTTTTATGTTTTAACGAGGGTATTTCCTATGTCAAACGATAACAGCGGGGTATTTCCTATGTCAAACGATAACAGCCGCAAATTCAAACAGAATCAAAAGATTATTTGCATACAGCCCTAAATTGTAGAGTTCTCAAGACCTATTGTTTTTGGTGAAGTTCGGTTGATGGAAAGGGGTAGTTTACCTGCAACGTTTTTTTAACAAGGGTATTTTCTATGGCAAACGATAACAGCCGCAAATTCAAACAGAATCAAATAATGTTTTGCATACAGGCCTGATTTGTAGAGTACTCAAGACCTATTGTTTTTGGTGAAGATCGGTTAAGGGAAAGGGGTAGTTTACCTGCAACGTTTTTTTATCAAGCGTATTTTCTATGGCAAACGATAACAGCCGCAAGTTCAAACAGAATCAAATAATTTTTTGCATACGTCCCTGAATTGTAGAGGTCTCAATGACTTTCGATTTTGGTGAAGATCGGTTAAGGGGAAGGGGTAGTTTACCTGCAACCTTTTACGTTTTAACAAGAGTAAAGTACTTGAAAATTTATTTAAACTTTTTGCAACAATGGTAATTGTTAAAAATAAAATAATTTTGTTGCCAGGCAATAAAATTATAATTTTTTCATTTTAATGTAATATAATATTTTTCATTTAATACAGCAATAAAAAGGCAGGTAAGACACAGCCTGGCTGTTTGGCTGAAAATGATTTTAAATATAAATCTTAGAATATGGAAGTCATGTATGGTTCTCCATACCGATATTTATTTACTTTTTCTATGGTAAACGATAACAGCCTCAAATTCAAACAGAATCAAATAAGTTTTTGCATACAGCACTGATTTGTAGAGTACTCAAGACCTATTGTTTTTAGTGAAGATCGGTTAAGGGAATGGGGTAGTTTACCTGCAACGTTTTATGTTTTAAGAAGGGTATTTTCTATGGCAAACGATAACAGCCGCAAATTCTAACAGAATCAAATGATTATTTGCATACATCCCTAAATTGTAGAGTTCTCAAGACATATTGTTTTTGGTGAAGATCGGTTAACGGAAAGGGGTAGTTTACCTGCAACGTTTTATGTTTTAACAAGGGTATTTTATATAGCAAACGATAACAGCCGCAAATTCTAACGTATTCAAATGATTATTTGCATATAGCCCTAAATTGTAGAGATCTCAAGACCTATTGTTTTTGGTGAAGATCGGTTAACGGAAAGGGGTAGTTTACTTGCAACGTTTTATGTTTTAACAAGGGTATTTTTTCTGTGACGAACGATAACTGCCGCAAATTCAAAGAGAATCAACTAATGTTTTGCATACAGCCCTGAATTGTAGAGTTCTCAAGACCTATTGTTATTGGTGAAGATCGGTTAATGGAATAAGGTAGTTTACCAGCAACGTTTTATGTTTTGTCAAGGGTGTTTTCTATGGCAAACGATAACAGCCGCAAATTCAAACAGAATGAAATAATTGTTTGCATACAAGCCTGAATTGTAGAGTACCCAAGACCTGTCGTTTTTGGTGAAGATCGGTTAAGGGAAAGGGGTAGTTTACCGCCAACGTTTTTTATCAAGGGTATTTTACTTCCATGTTCCTTAAGGAAATTGAAGTATGGTGATGGCAAAAAAAATCGTGTTCGAGATTATTGCAGAATATGATTGTACTACACTCAAAACATGAAAAAAAGTCATTGTTCGAAAAGTGTCTGTGTGTCTGTCTGTGCGTGTGTCTGTAGATTTTTTTCTATGGCAAACGATAACAGCCGCAAATTCAAACAGAATCAAATAATGTTTCGAATACACCCCTGAATTGTAGGGTTCTTAAGATCTGTTGATTTTTGTAAAGATCGGTTAAGGGAAAGGGGTAGTTTACCGGCAACGTTTTATGTTTTAACAAGGGTATTTTATATGGCAAACGATAACAGCCGCTAATTGAAACATAATCAAATACGTTTTTGCATACAGCCCTGATTTCTAGAGTACTAAAGACCTATTGTTTTTGGTGAAGATCGTTTAAGGGAAAGGGGTAGTTTACCTGCAACGGTTTTTTATCAAGGGTAATTTTTTTTATGGTAAATGATAACAGCCGCAAATTCAAACAGAATCAAATGACGTTTTGCATACAGCCCTGTATTGTAGAGTTCTCAATACCTATTGGTGTTGGTGAAGATCGGTTAAGGGAAAGGGGTAGTTTACCGGCAACGTTTTATGTTTTAAAAGGGTATTTTCTATGGCAAACGATAAAAGCCGCAAATTCAAACAGAATCAAATACGTTTTTGCATACAGCCCTGTTTTGTTGAGTACTAAAGACCTATTTTTTTTTGTGAAGATCGGTTAAGGGAAAGGGGTAGTTTACCAGACACGTTTTTTGTCTTATCAAGGGTATTTTATAAGGCAAACGATAACAGCCGCAAATTCAAACAGAATCATATAATATTTTGCATACAGCCCTGAAATGTAGAGTTCTCAAGACCTGTTGGTTTTGGTGAAGGTCGATTAAGGGAATAGGGTTGTTTACCAGCAACATTTTATGTTTTATCAGGGGTAATTTTTTTTTTTTGACGAAAGATAACTGCCATACATTAAAACAGAATCAACTACTCTTCTGCATACCTTTTTGAATTATACAGAACTCAAGGTCTGTTGATTTTGTTGAAGATCGGTTAAGGGAAAGAGGTAGTTTACCTGCAACGTTTTATGTTTTAACAAGGGTATTTTTTCTGTGACGAACGGTAACTGCCGTAAATTCAAAGAGAATCAACTAATGTTTTGCATACAGCCCTGAATTGTAGAGTTCTCAAGATCTATTGTTATTGGTGAAGATCGGTTAATGGAATAGGGTAGTTTACCAGCAACGTTTTATGTTTTATCAAGTGTATTTTCTGTGGCAAACGATAACAGCTGCAAATTCAAACAGAATCAAATAATTGTTTGCATACAGGCCTGAATTGTAGAGTAACCAAGACCTGTCGTTTTTGGTGAAGATCGGTTAAGGGGAAGGGGTAGTTTACCTGCAACCTTTTACGTTTTAACAAGAGTAAAATGCTTAATTTTGATAAATAAAGTATCCTTAAAAGAAGGTCATAATAATCCACTGTAGAAAGGTAGATAAAATATCTATAAATGAAAAGGGTAGTTGAAGGGGAAGGGGGTAATTTTATATAAATTAAAATGGTAGTTGATGAGGGAGGAGATAATTTTTTATAAGTTTTATATGTGTACTACTTTATTGACAACAAAGAAGTAGTTTCTATGGAAACATTTTTTTTCACTTTGACAAAATTCTATATTTTTTTAGGAATTATCGAACCGAATTCAAGTAAATGATTGGAACTCTATGAGTACCCGCAATACATTTCGATGTTTTTAATATGTGATTGTATCGATATATTACGTGTGGAAAAGAAGAAGTGTACTAATTGTAATTTGTCCTATTTCTTAATGTAAAGCAAAAATACGTGTTGTTTTCATTTGGGAGGTTAGGTAATAATGGTTTTGGGTTTTTAGTTTACTGCTAAAATAAATAAAAGCTGTGGTTGAGAAAACATAACATTAAACGTGTAATACAATGCGTATAACAGAGTAACACTTAAAATAAAGAACCTAACGTTTTTAAGTTTACAAATTGGAAAAAAACAACAGCAAATACAAAATGAAAAATACAAATATTTATGGTTAATGAAAAAACAAAAAACACTGTATTAAGGAATGACAACATATGCTCTACAAATTGTACAGAATGGATGTTTGTTTTTTGTTAGTCACAAAACGGGTACTTGTCGGAAAACGAATTTCACCAAAAAAACGAGTTCTGCCACAAAAAAATGACATGTAGGCCTATAATAATAGGCAAGGGGTTGACCCTTGGGCCACTCCCGCCTTACTTCGAGTTGTGTTTTTTGTGGTTTTAGAAAAAAAAAATAGTTTTACATTACACACGTGTTGGTTTCCATGTATAATTTCAGTTTTCAGGTTAACCTAACATAATTTTTGGTGTCACAGCCACGACCCGGTTATAAATTACTACTACAGTCATTTTCCATTAAAAAATGACAAACGAAATCAATTGCAATCACCAGCCAACTATTTTGCAACATACAAAATTAAAAATTGTATAATTCTTTGACTACATAAAATTATGTGCGATATTCATTACATATCGAAGCCCAAAAATCGCATTATAGAAATAACTGCGGGTACGCATAAAGGCAGTACCAAATGATTTTATATATAATCTGAGAACATGGAAGTCATGTATGATTCTCCATGCCGATTTTTTTTATTTTGGCATTTCGAATGGTAAATGAAATAAATTTAATTGTTTATTGAATAATTTAATGAAATAAAATTTAACCACTTATTTATTTCACTTAACCAATTAAAATTACTCACTTTATTTATTTATTCTTTTTCTCTTCGTTGGTTTTAGTCGACTTACCTTTTGTTTATAATTCAATTCGAATTCCGTTCCTAAAAATATTTGTTACCAACCTCTCTTTTTTGATAAAAAAATTCACATTTGGCTGTATGAAGAAATAAAATATTGTTAACATAGAAATAAATTAACCATACAATTAAAACTCTTCAGTACTGGTTTTATTGGTTTTTGATTGCGTATTTCTTTCCTTTAAAATAATTAAATAATTTTATAATAATATATTTGCTCCAGCTCTGATGTTTAAATACTCAACGGTTGGCAATAAGGCTCAGGTTTTCAGAGTTTGATATTATACAATTTTGGTTACTAAAATTAGATTTGTTAGGTCCTTTGGACTACAGAAAGTTGACAAAAAACACCCTTTAAGAAGTACAAACACCACATAAACAGCAATTAAATATTGCATAAGTTATTAACAACTTAAATTTAAGGTTATACATATTTTGTTTAACAACAGTCTGTGCTTGTAGATTAAGTGTTTACTAACTAATATTACAACTTCCAATAAGTTTATCACCATAGATTGATAATTTAATAGTGAGATAAATGAATTATTACAAGTTCTTTATCAAGTGAATATTGAAATATAGTTTATGTGTGATTGAAAATGTGTAAAAGTGTATTATGGTTTATTATACTGATTAGTTTTTATGATCTGATATTATACTTAGCACTTTCCTTCAATTATTAGGTTTAACTCATAATTCACTGTTTATGCAATTATTCTTCTATTTTTATCTGATTTCACTTTCAGTTTCCTTCTTGTTATATTATTATTCTTCATAACATTATTTCATTTCCATGCAATATCATTTTTTATTTTATCTGGTTGTATGGAAGTTTTAATCCTTCCTTCTCTGAATTTTTAATGAACTAACTATTTTTTTCATGTAAATTTTGGGTTGTCAAGGCAAAATGTATATAATTCTCATTGGTTGAAAATTTCTTACATTGTTAAACATGGCTACTGTTTTTGATACAAACTTAACAAATATCTTTAAATTAGTATAACCTTTTTACACTATTTTTAATCCTAAAGATAATAACATCATTGTCTTGCTTTCTTTACATAAATTAATTTGAAATCAAACATGAATGGTTTCTGTCCAGGACTTACAAAGTTACAATTTCAACAATTTTGTTTTCTATCATTAATTAATTCAAAACTAATTCTTTTGTACACATTTTGTTTCTCTAAAATTATATAATCAAACCTAATATGATAATATACATTGTCCATTAATTTCTACTGTTTTAATATCTAATTTTCCAAAGTTCTTAATGTTACTATAGGCTTTTAAGGCCTAGTTTTTCTAATGTTCTTTATACATTTATTATAATATATTCCTTTGTTTTTATTAACCTTACACACCTTACAATGCAAATACAGTGAACTAAATCGACTAATATACAACATTTGATTATTCATAATCATTTTCAAACATAATACAGTATAACTCTTTTTAAACACTTTATACAAATACCATTTTTCAATACATAACATACACTCTTTATCCTACTAATAATCATTCATTAATCATTTTTTTTACTTTTATATTGTTTTTAGTATTTCACAGTATATCTTATCCCTTCTTTTATTAAGTATTAGTTACTCTTAACATTATATTTTGTTTCTACTACTGACTTCCAGTTAGTATAACATTCATGGTTTCTATACACTCTTTATTTATAGCACTCTCTGTTTACATTCCTTTTATTCCCTTTAAACTAATCACATATCTTAACTTACCATTAAACATTGTACATTTACATGAACACGTTAAAAGCGACTCAGTGCACCGGTCGACCTCCGATCGTCAACTCGGAGGTCGACCGGTGCACTGAGTCGCTTTTAACGTGTTCATGTGTTTATGTTATATGTTAATTTATTCAGTGATTTTTGTGCGTGTGTTTTTATGTATAAACATTTTAATCATTTCGACGACCCCTATGTATTAGGGGAATAATAAATTTTTTACTGTACCTGAAGATGGGGATTTAGTCCCTGAAACATGTTGTATGTAAAAAACTGAGATCGCATAGTGGATTATACAAGGTAAAAAATTCTTAAGTTAATCATAATAGCGATCTGGAGACTGGAAAAAATGTATCTTTAAGATTTGTTTTATCTACAGCTTTGTACTTCCACTTTTGTTTATCATATTCTTATTATGTGAAAAGAGGTTAGGGAATAATCATAATGTTAAATATGTTACTCACTCACACCACCAATCAATTGGGTATTGTCGTAATCATAGTCATTGTATAGTCCATATGTTGATATCAAATCTATTTTCTAAATTCTGTCCATCAATTCTTTTGTAGTTTCTAATGGTAATTGTTTTATCGTTCTGCAATCTTATGTCATGTTACAATATATATATTGTAACGTCTCGCGGGATCTCTCTCAGAGTCTTCTTTACCTTTTGCGATCGTCACTATAATTATTTCTTTATTTTATTTATTAGCCTCACGTTGTTAGCGTCATCTTGTAACGTCTCGCGGGATCTCTCAGAGTCTTTTTATTTACTATCGTTAATTAAATCTAAGTTTTATTTGCCCTTCGAAAATCTCGCTTTAATGAGAGTCACAGTAATTGTTTAATGAAATAATATTTTATTAGACCCACTGTTGGGTTCGCCAATCTTGTAACGTTTCGCGGGATCTATCGGATAGTATCGTTAGATCTTATCGCCACTCTTGCGATCGTCACAGAATTCGTTATATTTTATGTTTACAGTTCCAAAAAAAATGAAATCGAGTGTGTGTGATTTGGGAGAATTCAATGAAGTTGTTTGACCGTAGTTAGGAGAGAGAGAGTGCAAAAGGTATTATCCCCTTGGCATACAATTACTTAATTTAAATTTCTCCGCTCATGAGACCAGCTGATTTTGACGTTTACAAACAAATTGGAGGTTAAATTAACACCAATTGTCTGTAATATTTTCTGGTTGTTCGTCCTCTTCTTTGTCTCCTGACACTCTGTAAACAACTACCCTCTACTGAAAATAATACACATTTTATTATTTATAACAAAGTATTCATGGTATTTATTAATTAAATACACTGTTTTTTTTATCTTCTCCCAATACAAAAAGTTAGAATCGATTCTCCCTGTCAACACAACATTAGTTCGATCTTATTTGGTAAACATAGAAAGTATAACAAAATATTTTTATCCTTTATAAAATATAAAACAATAAAGAATTAATTTATTAATTTCCCAAGGTTAATTGTAAGTTCTTTGTGCTATGAGACGGTCAGAAATGAATAATTTAATACCAAGCTTTACATAAAAAAATAGATTAGATTTTTTTTTCTTTAGTATGTAGTTCCGGGTTTATCCGCCAGAGTACAGGTTATGTTCTTCGCTACAAACACGGAATTATTTAATGGCAGCTGAAAACTCACAGAGATCCGTTATGCAGATTTTTTGGTTAACAAAAAATAATAAAGTTTGTTTCACCTCTTTTCCTGAAGTGTTTACTTATATGGTGCTGTTTCTAGTGTTAGAAGTTATAGTTGAGTTGTAATTTAGTTAATTTTTACTAGGATACGGTCTCACCAAAATCTCGAAGTGCTAGATACTAGGCCTGGAACCAGTCGTTAAGTTTTCTCAAAATTTCGTCAAATAAAGGGTTTGCATGGTGCTACTTGAAGAAGTTCTAATAGAAGGTGTACATCTCTCGTCAATTTTTATTAAATTTCGCACTGTTTATTCCGAAAGTATTCATAAATTTTCAAATTTTAAATAGGCATTACACTTTTTTCAAACGTTCACTTTCCAATCGTTTTAACAATTAATTCAAACTAGTGGTCTCCCAGTAGTCGAAATTCGACCGCAATTCATTAAATTTTTAAGTTTGAACGTTATTGAGGTTCTTTTGTCAAAGAGTATACCTCTATAATCATTGCATATAATTTTTTTGAATTTTGTTCTATTACGTCAGCTGCGAGCGTGTACAAATACGTCATTAGCGTGTGTTGTTTGCCTTAATTCCCTGCAATACCTATGAAATTTAAAATTTAATGTTAGTAACAGTTGAAAAAAACACAATTACAGTTTGTATTCGTATTTATTTTTTGATATAATTCATTGTCAGTTTAAATTTTTTCATGTTATTATTGAATCAAATAAACGCTAATAAAAATGAGGCTTGACATTCATAGAAGTATAAGATACATTGTTTTCAATTCCAGTGGATTACATTTCATTTTTGGTAAGGTACAAAATTCGAAAACAGTTTGAAGATTATCTGCTACAAAGCTTATATAATTTTTTAATTTTTTTTTCTATGCATTAATTTTCGAGTTATTTGAAAAATATGAAAGATAAGAAAAATGAGGTTTAGCTTGGCTAAGCCATATTTAAAAAGCAATAACGCGTTTTTTGACATTTCCTTGGGGTTTTTTTTATTGCCATGCTGACCAGGTTTCGCCAAGGCTACACAGTTATTTTGCCTATCTTTTTCGAATTATATAAAATTTAAATACAAAATTAATACAAAATAAAAATGAAATAAAAAATACGTGCCTCGTATTTTTTCATATATTTTTCATTAAATCAAAAAAACCAGGCGGTTAAAAAAATAAATGTTGTCCATTGAACTTAAAATAGTTTGAAAGTGAATTTAATGATTCAGAACTTCTGTGTAAACAATGTTTTTGTAAAAACTCTTTCATCATTTGCTAAATGCCCTTGGCCATTATATTCGGAAATATAAAATCTCAAACCATCGAATGATCGATCTCTACTTGCTGCGACGTACAATTGACCATGTGTAAAAACTGGCTGCCTCAATAAAATTCCAATTTTTTCGAATGTTTGTCCTTGAGACTTATTTATTGTCATCGCAAATGCAGGTATAATTGGAAATTGAGTTCTTTGAAAGTTAAATGGTAAAACAGTACCGGAATATGTTAAATTTATACGTGGAATCAAAATTCTCTTATTGCGTGCGGTTCCAGTTAAAACTGCGCAATCAGTAGCATTACGATGCATACACTTGATGCGAATTCTTGTTCCATTTACTAATGCTTCCTTTGTATTTAAGTTTCTGATCAGTAAAACGATGCAATTAACTTTCAGTACTAACTTATGTGGTGGCAAACCACTAATAGTCAAAGAATTCAAAAACTCTACTGGATAGTTATTGATTTCATTGTCATCATCCCAAATTATTTTATCGTAGCTATGATATGTTTTCTGTTCACCTGGTATTCGATTAAGTAGGCTATATCAGTATTAATAAAAGTACAATCATCATTTTTAGGTGCTAAAATAACTGACTTCAATATGTTATCTGAGAGTTTGTTTTCGGGAATATTTCCATACACCTCATTAATAATATTATTTTCATCTCCTATTAATTGCTGAGGTATTTCAATAATATTTTCACCAAACTGAGGGAATTGTGGGGCTTCATCATTACCAATTTTTTTCAAGATTTCGACAAATTCTATTTCACTTGGTAAGGCTCTCATATTTTGAGTAAACGTTACTTTATGAAAATAAATAAATTTATGCCAACTCGTGACATAATTTTCAATTAAAGTTGCACGTGATCCATGTGGGACAACTGGTAAGATTTGCCGAAAATCACCGCACAGAAGTATCGTTATCCCTCCAAATGGTTTATGTTTATCATTTTCATTGCATAGATCCTGCAATAATCTATCTATGATTTTCAACACTTGCAGTGGGCACATAGAAATTTCATCAATAATTATCAATGATGATGAATTTATGTAACGTCCATAGCTACTGTTTGCGGTAATATTCGCTACAGAATTTTCCAAAATAGGTATAGGCAATTTAAACACATTGTGTAAAGTTCTACCTCCAAGTAATAGGGTTGAAGCTATGCCACTGAACGCTGTTGCAATGCAACTAAGATTAAGCGAATTTAATTTGTGAATGATTGCTGTTTGTGTGAATGTTTTTCCACAACCTCCATGAGCGGTTAAACAAAAAACATTAGATCCAGTATCATGGTGCAAAACTTTACGAATCACACGATCAATTAGATTACGCTGTTCAATATTTGCAGTTTCATAATGCTCAGAAAACAGAAACTCTTCTTCTATTGGATCAATAGCATTTGCTTCGTCTGTTCTCTGCGAATACGTGGGAACTGGTAAACCAAGTTCTTGACATGACAAATTATGAACATTCAAAATATCTTCAATTTCTAATAGAGCTGTATTAAAGGATACTTCTTCGTTGTAATCTCTCAAAAAATCTTCACTAAGATATACTTTACATTCATTCCATAACGCCAATGCATTGGCTGGCACATTTAATGCACAAATGTAACCAAATAAATTTCGCATTTGTTTTGGTGAATGTAATTCTTTTGCTTCATTTAAACATTCGCGCCATTCATTATCATTTGAAGCAATGCCGCGAGCATGGCATGCTTCAACAAAAGAAGTGTGTATAATTCCATTGTATGTTCTAACATCCTCAAATGATTTTGGACCACAGACATGTAATAAAAGCAGTCGTAAATGGAAAAGTTCGATGTCTTTTGGTGATACTACATATATGCGTGTAATGATTTTATCACCTCCACGCCTTCTCTTCTTCCATTTTTTCGGGAATCTTCCCACACATAATACAAAGCAATTTCAATATACTTATATTCATGCGCTGATGGATCTGATCGATTCAATTCAAAAAATGCTAATAATTTTGTTTGTCTTGCATTTTCAATTGCTTGACATTCTTGCCCTTCTTGAAAGTAAACATTCTGTCTAATAAATGAATGTCAAGTCTAACGATGACATGTGATTGAAAATGCATTGGTAATTCATAGATGCGCCATACAGCTTCAGTTGATCCGACATAACGGCCATTTAAAAAATGTTTAACTTTATCAATTTGTATTTCTTGACCTGGTTCATTTCTCTCTGAACCTAATTCAACAGATGCACTGTCATAGCCTTTATACACGTATTTATAAATGTATTTAACACTTTTAACTGTAGTGCATACTTCAACATTTATATGGCAGTTAAATTTGGCAAGTAAATACGGATTGTATGGTACAACATCACGATTGTCGAGGCAACTACCGCGAACTTCAGCATTAATACCATTATCACGCCTTCTGTATAATGGATATCCATTTAATGATTCACATGTAAATTCATTAAATCGTTTTGGATAATCTTTTGTGCATTTTCCATCTCTCATACATACAGAATTTGGATTAAGTACACCGCATGGACCATGCATCATGTGTTTTACAACATATTCATGTAATGTAGGATGTGTTTGAATGTTAGGAATCTCCGCAGATACAACTTTATCAATATCGGTAGCGTTAACAATTTTATCTTGCTCATTTAAAGAGCGTAAAATGTGAGCATGAGGCAATCCTCTCTTTTGAAACTCAATTGTATAAATGAGTGCTTCAACTTTACCGAAGACTTTTTTTAGTGTAAGGCCCTCAATTAATGCTTTCAGTTTGGACTTGAATACACGCACAACAATATCAGGTCGAAAATTAGCTGACTCACCTACACCAATATTGCTAACTATTTCAGGCCAACTTGGATTGCAAGTCATTTTAATAAACAAAGAAGGCTTTCCGAAATGTTGTACAATTGACATTGCATCTAAATAATTCTGATACATATTTCTTGGAAACCCATTGAATGAAGATGGTAAAATTACTCTACGGCCAACATTATTGGCATTGGTGTTCAATTCTAAATAATGTGTTAAATTGTTGTAAACTTCAGACCTATGACTTGTTTGATTTTGTCGAATGAAATGTAACCTTGTGCCCTCTATTCTCACACACATATCAACTATCTACTGCAGAAATAATTTTTGTGAATGGTGCAACATGCTAAAATCTTCTCTAATTGCAAGTCGATAGGCTGCATACTGAAGCATGGTTAATTTATTTCTGGGCGCTCTTGAATTAGATGTAGTTGGTACATTATGAGAAATATTGATATGCCACCCAGTATCACCATTTGGAAAAAGTAATGGATACGCTAAAGGGTCCAATGATGAATCCAAAACAGAGATATTTTTAATGGTACCATTAACTTTTGAAAACGAAACCATATTTCGTTCAAAGGGTGGCTCACCATCAACTGTACTAAATATTACTGCTACATCAGTTTGAACTGCATCATTATAACGGCGTAGATCTAAATCACGATTTACTTCAATGAGCATACAAATTTCTTTATTTTGATTTTCAACTCTCTGACAATGATCTTTCATTGCAATGAATGACCGAACGAAAGGATTAATGCGTTCCAATTCAAGAGAGATTTCGCGCATTATATTGTTATTGCATGTTTGATTATAGTGTTCACGTAATCTATAATTGACAGGAGTGTCAACATCATAAAAATATAATTGCGCATAACATGGTGAGCGACCATATCCAGCAGTCATTGGACCTGATCTGTGATAAAAAACATCATGTATTTTAAAATGATACACTCCACGCGTAACTGTATCCGAAATTTTAGCTTCTGAGCTAACCATAGCAAATGATGAATTGTATATACGAATGTTTTCAAAATAATTGTTTGACTTTCTTTTTATTGAAGGTTCATTTGAAGTAAGTCCATCATACAATGATTTAAAGTATTCATTTTGACTTAAGACCGGTAATATTGCTTTACCCTTATGACAACATGAAGTTAATGCAGTCCTTTCACCTAAAGTGACCTCAGATTCGAAATATTTTGCATTGCAAAACCTGCGTTGTAAATGCATTAATCCACAATCAAAAGCATTAAAATTTCTTGGAATGACTTTCAGTACGCATTTAAATGTATCCCTCAAAATAATTTCATCATTTTGTATACTATTTACACTATTTAAATTTGCATTTGGTCTATTATCATTTTGACTTTCACGCGAATATATATTCCTTCTTCTTTGTCTCTCACTCCGACCCGTCAATGTTATACTATTTACACTATTTAAATTTGCATTTGGTCTATTATCATTTTGACTTTCACGCGAATATATATTCCTTCTTCTTTGTCTCTCACTCCGACCCGTCAATGTTCTGGGCATAATGGAAGTAGGTGCGAATATCTGAATGTAAAAAAAACATGTAATGAAATTACTGAAACTAAGATTAGACAGGGTTTAATTTAAAAATAATAAAATGTACTCACTTTTTTGAAACCACCAATAATAATTAGGCGAGAGTAAGTCAATTCAAATTGCTGCTACAAAAGTTTCCTTTTGCAACAGGTGTATATTAAGCAAGCTGTATTTCACTTTCAACTGCACATCTTTATATATATATTTCGTGTGTGCGTGTGTATGTCACTGAACTCCTAGACGGCTGGACCGATTTTGATGAAATTTTGTGTGTGTGTTTGAGTGGGTCCCTGGATGGTTTAGATTCACAATTTGGTCCACTGGAAAATGTTTATTTAACTAATTTTTCATTTATAAGTAGTTGTTAATTTTGGAATGTTTTACATTGGATCCGGTAGACTGCGCTACCATCGCAGCATCAAATATTAAATATTATTGTATTTTAATTTCAGTTTGTCCCGACAGTTGGTGCTGCGATCAAATTGAGAAAAATATTTGAAATTTTGTGTTATTATTGTGTTCGTTCAAGTCGTGTGCTAATTAAAATATTAACTACGAATAGAAATTGATGTTTGAAGAGTTTTGAAGTGTGCCTAAAAAACGATACTTTTTGCGAATTTAGGGTGGAATCGAAGTAAGTATATTTTGTATAAATTTTTTATCAAATTTACACGTGAGTTTTATAACAACCAACCTAACCTAAAAATTTATTTGTGTAGCTCATTAATTTCATAATAAATTTTTTAAATTGTTTTTATTATTCATGTTCCGATTTTGATGAAATTTTGTGTGTGTGTTTGAGTGGGTCCCTGGATGGTTTAGATTCACAATTTGGTCCACTGGAAAATGTTTATTTAACTAATTTTATAGTTTAAAAAAATTATTCATTTTCAAAATTAAGAAGCAAGAAAATAAAATTACACGTTTTTCATCTAAAATTTGTTACAATAAATCGTTTTCGGTGATAATTAAAAATTTTATTTTCAATAAATAACTCATATTCGTTGTGGATTATTTAAGTATATTTCGTATAAATTTTTCATCAAATTTACACGTGTGTTTGTTAACAACCATCCTAATCTCAAAATTATTTGGTAGCTTATTGACTTCATAACATATTTTTCAATTGTTTTTAATAAAAATTATTTATTTTTTAAATAAAAATAATTATTTAAAAGAAAACTATCAAAAAATTAAAAAAAAAATTCTATTAAAAATTATTTACTTTGAAAATAATTATTCACTTTGAATATTAAGAAGCAAAAAAATAAAATTACACCTTTTTCATCCGAAATTTGTTAGAATAAATCGTTTTCGGTGATAATTGAAAATTTCATTTTCAATAAATAACCCATATTCGTTGTGGATTACTTAGTTTATTTCGTATAAATTTTTAACTTTGGAAAAAATTATTCATTTTAAATATTATCAAGCAAAAAAATAAAATTACACGTTTTTTATCTAAAATTTGTTACAATAAATCTTTTTTGTTAATTAATTAAAATTTCATTCTCAATAAAAAACTCACATTTGTTGCGTATTATATTACAGTATTTTTTTTTCTGCAGAAAAATGAGCTCTTCGAGGAAGAGCCAGAAATATTGGTCGACGTACTCCGAACGCGCAATTGGTCCATGATCGTCGAATAAATAGAACAGATGAAGAACACTCGGCGGATAATGCAAATCTGAGAGATCAAGTTGCATCTACACGTGCGAATGAAAATTCAGTACAACGCACTCGACGTCTTCGTGCTAATGCAGTAAGACAACGAGAGGCACGTCAACAAGCGACGGATGCACATAGAGAACGTAACCAACGCCGGATGCAAAATGATCGAGCATTGACAAGAGCATCACTCAATCGCCTTGCGTTTGAATATGATCCTGAAATCAACTATTCGTCACATGCATTAATCTCGATTGGTAGTATGGACAAAGAATGTCAACATTGTCATGCTTTCAAGTACAAAGGTGAATCACCTGGTTTATGTTGCGCATCTGGAAAAATTTCACTGCCATCGCTAAATCCACCGCCGGAACCTTTAAAAACACTTTTAGCTGGCACCACATCTCAATCGAAATTGTTTTTGCGAAAAATTCGTAAATTCAATTCATGCTTCCAAATGACATCATTTGGAGCAACAAAAATTGTTCATAATGAAGATGGTCGTAATTTCGAATCTACATTCATAATTCAAGGTCAAGTGTACCACCAAATTGGTTCATTGCTCCCAATGCCTGATGCCGATCCAAAATTTTTACAAATTTATTTTATGGGCAATGAGGAGCAACAATCACACACACGCTGCGCTTACAACTATATAGAGCAGATGGAGGAACGAGAAATTGTGGACATTTTGGAAACGTTTTTGCAAAACCATAACCAGTTGTTGCAATTGTTCAAGACTTTTTCTAACAGACTGCAAAACGACAACTACGCCATTATCATTAAAGCAGACAAAGTGCCCTACGGAGAGCACGCAGGCACATATAATGTTCCAACTATTAATGAAGTTGCAGTTGTTATGGCTGGTGACCCATGTGAACGTCGGGACATTCGCATTCAACGCAGAGATAATACGATGCAAATAATTCAAGACAATCATCGTTCTTACGATGCATTGCAGTATCCGTTGATATTTTGGGAAGGAGAAGATGGATACCATTTAAATATTAAACAAAGGAATCCAACTACAGGTACAACTTATAGACTATCTTACAGATTTTTTTTTTCAAATAATTTCTGTATCTCTCATATATATATTTATTTGCAGGTGAAGAACTGATCAAGAAAGTTAGTGGTATGAACTTCTACGCATATCGATTGATGATTCGTGCTAATGAAGACAATACCATTCTCCGATGCAGACAGCTATTTCATCAGTATATTGTCGATATGTACGTAAAAATCGAAAGTGAGAGATTACGATATATAAAATTTAATCAAACAAAACTTCGTGCTGAGGAGTACATTCATTTGCGTGACGCCGTTATTGGTAACGTAGATGCAACTAATGACATCAACAACATCGGTAGCGCATATATTCTCCCATCATCATACATTGGTAGTCCGCGTCATATGCAAGAGTATATTCAAGACGCCATGACTTACGTACGTGCATATGGCCGACCAGATCTTTTTATCACATTTACGTGTAATCCAAACTGGGATGAAATTCAAAGTTTGTTGTTGCCAGGTCAAACATCGATGCATCGCCATGATATCACTGCACGTGTTTTTAAACAAAAATTAAAATCTTTGATGAATTTGATTACACATTACTCGGTATTTGGTGAAACACGTTGTTGGCTTTACTCTGTTGAATGGCAAAAACGAGGTTTACCTCATGCGCATATTTTGATTTGGTTGGTGGATAAAGTACGCCCAGAAGAAATCGACAAAATTATTTCAGCCGAAATTCCAGATCCGAATGTTGATCAAGAATTGTTTGACATTGTAACTACTAATATGATCCATGGTCCATGTGGTACTCTAAACATGATGTCACCATGTATGGACAATGGAAAATGTACGAAACGTTTTCCAAAACCATGCCAATCTGATTCTATCACCAATATTGACGGTTATCCATCTTACCGGCGTAGAGACGTAGACAATGGCGGTCAATCATATGAATTGCGTCTGTCAAACGGTGTGAGAGTAGATATTGATAATCGCTGGGTAGTTCCATATTCACCATTGCTGTGCAAAACCTATAAAGCGCACATAAACGTTGAACTATGCAGTTCAGTGAAATCTATAAAATACATTTGTAAGTATGTTCACAAGGGCAGTGATAAAGCTGTATTCGCTGTTCAAAATGTAAATGACAATGACGAAATTACACGTTATCAAATGGGTCGATACATAAGCAGTAACGAAGCTATTTGGCGCATTTTTACGTTTCCTATACATGAAAGGGATCCTGCTGTTATACATTTGGCTGTGCATCTTGAAAACGGACAGCGTGTTTACTTTACAGAACAGACTGCACTACAACAAGCTTTAACGGCTCCAAAAACAACTCTTACTGAATTTTTCAACCTTTGTTGCCGACAAGATGTTGTTGGTCAATTCGCAAGGACATTAATGTATACTGATGTTCCTAAATTTTTTACGTGGAATAAACAATCAAAAAATTGGGAACCACGGAAACGAGGCATTCCAGTCCCAGGATTCACCGACATATTTATGACAAATACTTTAGGTCGATTATATACAGTTCATCCTAAGCAACGTGAATGTTTTTTTTTGCGTTTGTTATTGGTTAACGTTCCTGGACCAACATCTTTCCGATATTTGCGAAAAGTCAATGGTACTTTATACGACACTTTCTTCGATGCGTGTCGTGAGTTACATTTATTGGAGGATGATAACCATTGGGATCTCACACTTGCAGATGCAGCACTGAGCTCATCTCCACAACAAATTCGTCAATTATTTTCAATAATATTGACAACGTGTTTTCCGTCTGAAGCATCTGCTCTGTGGGACAAATATAAAGACTCAATGAGTGAGGATATTTTACATCGGATTAGAATTACTAATCAAAATCAAAATATTGAATTCTCCGCAGAAATATATAATGAGTCATTAATAATGATTGAGGATATTTGTATTCTTATTTCGAATATGCCGCTCATCCATTTCGGCATGCCAGCGCCGAACCGCCCAGCAGTAGATACCATCAACAGCGATGTTCAACGGGAACACCACTTCGATAGAACTTCTTTGGCTACTTTTGTTGCCAATAATGAACAATTGCTCACTGCTGAGCAACGAAATGTATATGATCAAATTAATGTATCAATTGCAGCGCAACAAGGTGGATTCTTTTTTTTTGATGCACCAGGTGGTACTGGTAAAACATTCCTCATCTCATTGATACTTGCGCGCATCCGATCACAAAATCATATTGCATTGGCTATTGCTTCATCAGGAATCGCAGCAACGTTACTTGATGGTGGACGGACGGCGCATTCAGCGCTTAAATTACCTTTGAATGTTCACACAAATCCCGAAGCAATGTGTAACATAAAGAAGCATTCAGGCATGGCTCAAGTTTTGAGAAAATGCAAAATTATTATCTGGGATGAATGTACCATGGCCCACAAGCATTCGCTTGAAGCTCTCGACAGGTCCCTGAAAGATATCAAGGATAATACTAGGCTTTTCGGTGGTGCTCTATTGTTGCTGTCTGGTGATTTCAGACAAACATTACCAGTCATTCCACGCGCGACATATGCAGACGAAATAAACGCATGTTTAAAAGAATCTTATCTATGGCGAAGTGTCAGCAAATTATGCCTTACTATTAATATGCGCGTTCAACTTCAAAATGATCCATTAGCGTCAAGATTCTCTGAACAATTGTTGGATATTGGCAATGGTAAAATTGAATTGTATGAAGATACACAATATATTCGACTTCCAGAGAATTTTTGCAACATGGTGGCTACCAAAGATGAGTTAATAAACAGTATCTTTCCAGATTTGAGACATAATTATACTAATCATGGATGGCTACGAGAGCGAGCAATTTTAGCTGCGAAAAATTTAGATGGTGATGCCATCAATTTCAAAATACAGCAATTACTGCCTGGTAATGAAACTACATTTAAATCGATCGACACTGTTGTTGATCCTGATGAAGTTGTTAACTATCCTGTAGAATTTTTAAATTCATTAGATTTACCGGGAATGCCACCACATAATTTGCGATTATGTGGAAGATTGTGTTTTGAAGATTGGTTCACCTATAATTTTGCTTCGAAATTTGAATGCTCCGAAATTATGTAATGGGACGCGATTAGTTATAAAAAAAATCATGGACAACATTCTTGAAGCTACTATTTTGAGTGGAAAATTTCAAGGTGAGGTTGTACTTCTACCACGGATCCCAATGATTCCTTCAGATTCGCCTATACCATTCAAACGTTTACAATTTCCAATCCGCTTGGCATATGCTATGACTATAAATAAGTCACAAGGCCAAACAATGACAATTTGTGGCTTAGATTTAGAAAATCCGTGTTTTTCTCACGGTCAATTATATGTTGCGTGTTCCAGAGTTGGAAAACCATCGAATTTGTTTGTTTATACGCCTCAAGGATTAACTAAAAATATTGTACATCCAATAGCATTAAGATAAATTAAGTTTTTGTAAATTAATAAATAAATGTTATAAAATAGTTTCAGTGTAAGATTTTTTACCTTTACTTAAAACAAGTTAAAGTTTGTATTTACGATGCTGTTATTGCCACACTCCACGGATAATATCCCAGCCTGTAATCAGTCATTTCATTCGCTTAAAATTTTCGGTGACGCCTAGAAATATCCGTGTCAATAATCATAGACAGTGGCTGCTATTATCCAGTCTACAAATTTCATCCGTGGAGTGTGGTAATAGATGCATCTTTTTAGTTAACACAGCTTCTACATTTCACTTTACTCATACAGTATATGCATACTTACACACACAGTATATACTCACATGCTACCGATCGGTCGAATTTGGATAAGTGTACATGTAATGACGTTAGATATTAAAATAACTCTTGAATAATAATTTTCATCAAAACAGTCCAGATTGTTACAGCTTATTGAAGAATGTTTGAAATTTTCGAATTAACGACGTGTGTACAGGACAACGTCTGTCGGGTCTGCTAGTTAATATATAAAACACAGATATCTAATATACAAAATATAAAATAAAAACGCTTTTTTGCCTTGACATACACTCCACAGACTATTGAAAAAGGAACATTTGAAATCACACAAAATTCACAGCTCATTCAGTCAATCTGTCAGTATTAAGCAAGCTGTATTTCACTTTCAACTGCACATTAATATATAAAACACAGATATCTAATATAAAAATATAAAATAAACGCTTTTTTGCCTTGACATACATTCCACAGACTATTGTTGCCTGGCAACAAAATTATTTTATTTTTAACAATTACCATTGTTTGAAAAAGTTTAAATGAATTTTCAAGTGCAAATGAATGTTTTATTTTATTTTATTTAATGTATTTGTAACACATATTATATATAAATTTTAGCTTTCTGCACTCCTTCTCCATATAAACTTTAACTATGCCAAATCTCACACTCCTCCGTGCGCGCAATATGCTTAAAAAGGGGTACAAAGTTTTCTCTTCACGTATTAATATATAGATCTTGTTAGTTGGTTACTCGTAGTAACCAAGAATTTTTTATCGTTTTTTATTGGTGAATCTATATACTTTTTAGTATATAGGCTATTATTAATTATTATAAATTTATTTCTTCTTTATAGAAAAATAATCCTTTTTTAATTTTGTTTATAATCGAATTTAATTTATCTAAGGTTTTTCTTTCTATTTTCTCATAAGCTTATACATAGTTCTTTAATATTTTAATTTCCTTCAATTGTATTTATTTATTATTTATTATTTGCTTAAAGTATCCTTACTCTAAACTATTTTCCTATGCCATCTTGCTCATATAGTATTATTTTATATTATTATTATTTTATACCTAACCCTGGGTTATCTTATATTTAAACACAATTATTATTTTAAACATAAAATTATACCTAGGTACAAGACCTTTGTGTCCTACACAATACAAATTATACAAAATACAAACAAAATACAAAATTTGTCAGCAGCAATATAGTCCACTGCTACAATTGATTGTTTTTCCATCTACAGTATTAATCTGTGAGATCCTCCTTTTTAACAATTTACCCTCTCACTATGTACACTATATCTCACTGTGTACACTATATGTCACTTTGTTATTGTTTATAGTGTTCTGTAGTACAAAGTATTCTATAGCTAGGTACATAATACCCATTTCTGACCTTTAGAGTGGGGTGATTGTGTTATCATATATTTATTGATGTCCACATTTTAAGATGAAGCTTTACAGTTATAGTTCAGGAAAGTATTGTAGTGCGTATTAGGACATTACTGTGTTCCCTAGAGCGAAGAATCAAGAACGTCAAAGGAGTGTCTGTTTTAAAGAAAACTTTTGTAGCTCGAACATCAATAAATCAGAAAAATTGTACTACGATTCTACACACAGCAGGATTGCGCATGCGCGTGTATGCTAGACTATCGCTAGAATCCAGAACAGCACACTGCGCAGCCATAAGATGGCACATTTTATGTGTGCACATTAGAAGAAAGCACATTCCTGAGGGCCACGAGTTAAGTCGAACGTTGTAATAATCGTAGAAAGTCATAGTTCACATAATGTACACACAGAACACATTTCAATTTTAATTTTATTAACGGATCCTTAAATTCGTAGTGACCGTCAATCAACGAATTTTTCAGTGAAGGGTTAGTGAGGATCGGTCAAAAATAACACAAATTTTTAACTTATTTGGTTCGACGTTTCGACAATGTTTATTGTCATCATCAGGACAATTGTTGCTGACGCCAAACACACAAATGACCGATCCTCACTAACCCTTCACTGAAAAATTTATTAACGGAATTAATAGCATGTTTCAATAAAGAAACGGAGATGTTAGTAATAGACTTAATTTAAAACAACGACATTGATAAGATTTGGAGCGTAATGAATGGTGTTTCAGAATAACGTAATGGGGTCAAATAAATTTCGCGGGGGAAGGCAGTAATTTTGCTAATGCACAAACGGTGCGGAGCGATAAGTTACAGAAACTAGACATGTCAATCGGGTGATCCATTTTCTACGATGCACAAATAAATTGTTAACCTAATCCGTTGGCAGAGTCGCCGCCGAATATTGACCGTGGGCGGGGTCGTTGTGTGGGATTAGGTCAGAAAAGATTTACACTGTTCAGATTTGACACTGGCATGCATATAAATCTTTCTGGAGTAACGGGTCCAATATTAAATAACGCCCTCAACCTTCCCGTCAGCGCGCGATTGGATCGTTCATTTTTATGGAAACGCGTTTGTACCCTTTACTTTCACAGCTCTTTACTTTTCTTTCATTTTACTTCCATGTTCCATAAGGAAATGGAAGTATGGTGATGGCGAAAAAAATCGTGTTCGAGATAAGGGCTGATTCCGATTATACTACCCTCAAAACATGAAGAAAAGTCATTTTCCGAAAAGTAAAGTGTGTGTAGAATTTTTTCTATGGCGAACGATAACTGTCGAAAAATCAAACAAAATCAAATAATATTTTGCATATATGCCTGAGTTGTAGAGGACTCAAGGCATATTGATTTTGGTGAAGATCGGGTAAGGGTAAGGAGTAGTTTACCTGCAACATTTTGTGTTAACAAGAGTAAAGTACTTGATTTTGATAAATAACCTGAAAAGAAGGTCATAATAATCCACTGTAGTAAAGTAGATGAAGTATCTATAAATGAAAAGGGTAGTTGAAGGGGGAGAGAAAAAGTTTTGTAAGTGAAAATGATAGTTGAAGGGGGGATAATTTTTTATACGTGTACTACGTTATCGGCAACAAAGAAGTAGTTTGTTGTTAAAATTCCTTCCCGGGCTGTTTGTCCGTGGTCTAGTGTTTAATGCAAAACCAGACGTCAGTGCCATCGAGTGCCATCATCAGTGAAAATCAAGTGCACTAACGTCAGGTGATATACGTTAGTGGCCACAGTTCTGTGGTTAAGGCTGAGGCAAGAAGTATGAAGAAGTAGTTTCTATGGGAATATTTCATTTCGAAAATGTTTTAAAATATAAATCTGAACATAGAAGTCATGTATGGTTCTCCATACCGATATTTTGTATTCCGATATTAAAGTCGCGGGTCCTCCTCCTCCTCCTCCTCCTCCTCCTCCTCCTCCTCCTCCTCCTCCTCCTCCTCCTCCTCCTCCTCCTCCTCCTCCTCCTCCTCCTCCTCCTCCTCCTCCTCCTCAGGCAGTGCCCCTGTTCAGACTTCACATTATCAGATGCATTTCGTTCATGGTCTTCCTACATCCCTTCTTCCAGAAGGCTTGTACTTGTTTACAATTACTGGTATTATATTTTCATCCATGCGACTTAAATACTGTGTCCTTTTTCCCCTGTATTCTTAAATTTTCTCATTTAGATTTTATATATATATATATATATATATATACTTAAATCTTCTCGTATATCTTTATTTGTTACAAGATCCCTTTTGTGCATCCTTTAGCCCTTCTTAAAAATCTCAACTTTACTGAATTTGTAATGTGAAGAATTCGAGTTTGATATTTTCACCCGGACAGGGAACCAGCCTGTCGCCAGGAAAGTCTAATGGAGGGGCTGCCCTCCTCTCAGCATTCAGACCTGCTGCCAGTTATGCTATCCTCAATTGGAGGGTTGCCTTTTCCGCTGGTCTGTTACTCCACTGTTGAGGTTTTTCCGTGTTACCCTGGGTTGGGCTCTCCATATTTATATCTCCTGGAGAGAGGGTGTTCCAGTATTTTCAAGACCCCAGCAGCTGGGCTCCTTGTTGGCTCACGGGTGGGTCCTTATTGGTTATTCGGACCATCCCACCATATCTGGTGGGATCCCCTTTTCGCCACCCAGGGGACGTGCCTGATATCAGGGTTGACGGTAGTATCGACCGACAATCATTTGCACCTGCCTCTCGGTATTGTTGGCAGTGACGCGACCTCGTAAGTCCTTAATTAGCATTTTTGCGTCGATGGAGTTCTTCTTTTTTTCAAGATGGACGAGTGTTTCCTTGTCTATGATGTTTAAAGCGCTGACTGCGAAGCAGTTAGATTGGAAGAAACCAATTTGTGGCTTTTCGGTGAGAACTTCGGGTGGCTACTTGCTTCTTTACGCCGGCTGGCAGTGTTTGTTTATTAGTCTTTATTCACGGCCAGTCACGTGGCACATTGTATGCCGGCTCGTGTAGCAGATCCTGTGCACTTGCTCCCTTTTCGTATCGTCTGTCTGACGGCTTTTTCTAGACCACTATCTTCCTTTCTTCCTTCTCGTCTTCGTTAAGATGTCCACATTTTCTGAATATGCAATGTTGCCGTGCGTGCATTCATAAACTCATCACGAGATTAAAGGAGACATAATTGCGTAACTCTTTCACAGTTATTTTTGTCCTATCGCATGTTCAGTACAAACGAGACTGAGTGACTTTCAGAAAAGTCTAACCCTCCAGTAACTGGGTTTTGTGCAGGGATTCAACACATTGTATGATGGTACCTGATCGCTTTCCTGATGTCGTGTGGCACCTTCAATTTGGAGACCATATTCTGAACTTGTAGTGTTCATCGTCCTCTGTTGAAAATCTCACACGCGCGCGCGCGCGCTTGATCCAAAAACAACTCCTTGAGCTTTCACTTTATATTCCTCCAGCCATGTAGCTAATGCGACGAGGCTATTTCATAATTATTTATGGAAAGACTTCATTATTGTTCATGAAATCGCTGTCTTTCCATGAAATCCTCTGCACTCCCTCCCCCCTCCCGGTTTAGACTTTAAAAATCTCTTAATATTTTCTTATCTTCCTTCCCAAAAGCGCGCGTGATTCAGTGCCACGATCCGAAAAGACTTTATGGCATTTTTCTCTTGTTGAGCCCGATGGTGTTTGAAGTTAGCATATATAGTTTACGTATAATCGTGCGTGTATTTTTTTATTTGATACGTAAGATTTACATAACTTTGGGAAAAACCTTTCATTTGCACAACTATAAGACACTAATGGCAGGCTCTGAAGTGGTTTTCGCGGAATGTAGGATGATACCGTTTTTTTGAGGGTGTATACTCATACACATATATAGGCCTGTCTGGGTATACACGAGTCAATAAAATTATGGAACCTTTGTTGTATTGTACAACAGTAGGTATATGCAGGGTTCCCTAATTCCATTGATATGGTAACCAACCATGGTATCCTTTCGTGTTTTATTTTTCAGGTACCTATGAATCGTACCACAGATGCGTCTGAATTTTGTTAGCTTATTATCCCAATCAAAATCAGTTACATATGAGATATTACAACCCAGGTAATTAAAATGATTAACCTGGGTTAATATTTCTTATTACAATTATTTTTAGAAAAAATAATATTTTTTATGACTATCTTGTTATAACTACAAGAACAGCGCGCGCGCGCGTATGTGTGTGTGAAGGGGGAGAGGGAGAGAGAGAGTGAGAGAGAGATCGTGAGTTAAAGCTAAAAGGGGCACAACACGCTGAGAAGAAAACAATTTTCATTATTAAACCTGTACACTGGCCCTCAAAGCTCAGTGGGTTGAATCTAACAAAACAAAGAGAAAATTTTACTTGCATAACCAAATTATGCAAGTGTGCAGATTTTTTCGCGATTCACACGAATTCCAACTATTTGTATGTAGCTGAATATAACTAACAGTTCAGTATTAGGAAAATTTTGCCATTTGAACGAAATGACTTTTTTTATGAACATAAAACAGAGTGGAAGTGATATGTTGTAATAATGAATATTTCTATCATTATTACAACAATTGCAAAACAGGATTGATCCAAACGCCGTATACTTTTTTTTTTCATCACAATATTACAAATACACTATTACAACACTCGCTATGGTGGTGAAACAAAATAGAGGACCCCTACTAATGACCGTGTTGGAGCTCCCCTCTCACGTACATAAACATAACTAGGACAGCTTGCTGCTCACAAAAACCAATCATACAATTTTCTTTATGTACAAAAAACCATTATTGAAATGATAAACACAGATCCAGCAAGCTGCATTTGAAGCAGTACAATATAGTATAATGGAATATTGTAAAATAATGCAATGTAATGTAAAAGAAATAATAGTCTACAATTCCACAGTATAAGAAAATTACAGTACAATTATTTTTTTAAAGTTTTAATTAATGAATTAATATTTTTTTATTCAACATTTTGAAAATGTCCTCAATATTTGAAACTGAAAGCTACCAGGTTTTCAGAGTTTTCAGAAGTATCCACGAGACTGACATAGAGCATTAGCAAGCGTGGAGCACTGCTAATTATTTTTCATAATTTGTAAAAGTATAAAAACGGTAATTAGTATAAAGAACTTTAAAAACATACAGATACCTAAGGAAATAATTCCAGACTTTTGGAAAGGTAGCCAACTGTGTTCAAATTTACTTTTCTTAGAAATAAATTTTAATTTCTTTTCTAAGAAATGCCGTTTGTGATATGGTAACTAACTTTAACGATGTTCTAATTCTAACTAATAACTAAATAACCAACAGCTAATTCCGTAATTTATTTTGTATCCAACCAATGCATGATGTATTGTGATAAGCAAGTTTTCTGGGCAAAAATCTCGTAAAAAGTAGAATTTTTCGCTAGACTGTAGACAGCTTTTTTTCAGTTTACTAATATGAACTTTCGATGATAGATTAGTAGGCCTATCTATTATTAAAGCTAGATATTTCGTTTCATGTTTGTTCAATTACAGTCATCTTTTTGACAAGCATCTACAGTCAAATTCTTTTTGACGTGAGTTTTTATGATAGAACAAGGAACATAAAAATTCAAGTTTGTCTGAAAATCATGTATTTAGTTTTTTCGTAAAAACATACAATTTTTACTAAACCAATTCTTTATTTAATTTTTTTAAATTAAACTGAATAGAGTACTGAAGCGAATACAACGCAATATCATGTGCCAATGCAGTAACTTGCCCACAGAACCTACCCTCACATAGATCATTAGAATAAATTAAAAATAAAATTGAACAAATATGATATTTTCTGTATGATACAAAAAAATTAACTCGATCTTTTAACCCGTTTAGTGTATAACAATGAGTCTGTACCTTGACTTAAAGAAGAAAGATTCAGTCGGAATTGTTACTTTTATGAAAGATTAGGCCTATTCGTGTGTCTATTTTTTTTGAAGTTAATGACGAAAAGTCACGTTCCCACAAATAAATGAGTAGTTGAAAGTACCGTCAGTTCTGTCAACGGGTTTGTTATACTATTTAAATCCAAAATGGATCTAAATTAATATTATTTTTAACAATGATTTGAATGGCGAGGATTCACACGAAAGCTCTTTCAGCCACACTTTTTAAAACACGCTTAATTAGATTCACATTTTTTTAAACTTCTTATACCAAATGATTTTTGATCCACTATTTTCCCGCGTCAATGGATTGGGTAATAGTCATTGAGGCGAACTCGTAGCCCGATTTTGAACTTTCCTCGCGTTTTTCTGTTGTTTTTTTTTTTCAAAGATAGTTAATCCAGCATGATATTATTTTGTAGTTACCGGTGTGTGTTGTGACCGAGAATATTTTCTGCAACCTCACACATTTGGGAAGCGCTGGGTATAAACCATGCCAAATATACGTATAAGCCCTGTCTGAAAAAGCAATGCGACCGATTATATTAAATTAATTATTGACACTTTAGCAACAGAACAATTTTATTATCGTTCAAAGTAGTTCCCTTGGGAAACGACATACTTGAAGAGACGTTGTTTCCATTCATTGAAATGGTACTGTAACTTTTTAGACGTCAGTGCGTTTAGCTCGTCCCCATTGCAATATGTTGGATCTTCTTTACACTTTCGAAAGAGCGGGCCCGGAGTTGGCGTTCGATTGTGGAAACACAAATAATCAAATGGAGTAAAGTTAAGTGAGTAGGGGGCTGAGGTACCACATTCGTCAGTTCGTGCCATATTTGTTGACTTCATCCTCCACAGTTTCCTCCACAAAAGCATAAGCCTATGGCGTGGCTTCATCTCCGTATGCTGTTTTTTAAATGTTTCTTTTGCTCCGTCTTGACGACGCCGTACATTGTTGAGCCCCATTTTGTGACGTGACACAAAACAAACACAAAATGCGTAGACGCAGCAAATCTGGAAAGGTTCAGGAGACAGGAATGTTTAGAAAGTAAACCGTTACAACTGTCAGCTGTTGCATTCTTGATCTGAAACTGTTGCCGTTTCGTGTAAGCAAAATTATGTCTCTTTACGTTTTACACAAACCTCGTGGATGCAAATTAAGTAGATAAATTGCTCTGCGTATCAGTCGAAAAACACACACACACACTCGGTGTTCCCAAAATATGGTGCCAAACTTCGGTAAATGATTCCCGAAATAAAAAAAAAATCCCCTAGCCATATGTCGAAAAATGCTTCGTTTTCCGTCTGTATGTTAATTACTGTCGAGCGAGATGAGATGTAGAGTCGAAATTTGGTATACACAGGACACTACATTTGCCACGTCTTATAAGTAGTAAACAAACGAAAATAGTATTTCAGGTATTTTTAAAAATGCCGGCCGATTGATGTGGTTAATTGTAAATTTCAGAAAAGTTAGTACTTAACAAAACAATATAGCAAAATATAAAAAATAGCCCTTTCATTCTTAATCCAACGATATGTTGTTTATGGAATTCGGATAAAAAAATAACGGAGTAATTACATTTCTTTCATAACAAAACATTTTCCTCGTAATAACCGCGTATTTATATTATTTTACTACGATTAGTTGCGTGTGTAGTTGTTAATTCTACTGAATAATAATTTGTTTAACCGACGTGGCAACTCATATCTCAAATGGATGCTCAGTCATACGTATATAGTTGTAGATCATAAGTATGTATATCATGGTCAGTATTTTAGAAAAGAGGAATAAATAAGTAATTAGATATGTATTTCAATTTATTTCATTCAGCATTTGGGAATCGGAAAAATAAACCAGTTTTCAAGCGTCTAAAAGCACAGAAACAAATTCACGGTTCTTATAAGAAAAATAGGACAAATGTTGTAATACGAAAGAAATTAATAACAGCGTTCTTTTTAATACGAATTCCCCCAAAAAGATATCGTTGGATTAAGAACGAAAGAGTCATTTTTTATGTAGTAAGACATTTTTTGTTATAAGTACTGATTTTTGAGAAATTTAGAAGGAAAAAGCTGAATCAATCGCCATTAACTTTCCACCATTAAAGATATTTTTGTTTGTTTTTTTACTTATAAGAAATAGTACACTTACTGCGTATTCCAAATTTCAACTCATCTCGTTCCTTTCAGCAATACTTTTTTATATACAATCACATACAGACGGAAAACGAAGAATTTTCGGCATCTGTGTTTATGGTCTTTTTTTAAATTTTAATGATTGGATTCATTTTGTCTGGCACCATCTTTTGGAAACATCCCGTGTGTGCGCGCGCGTTCGTGCGTGTATGTAAAAGATAAATAATAAATTTAAATGATATAAAATTGCAGTTAAACGGTTAGAAATTCAGTTTTCTATGAATTTATTTTTCATCATTCATTACAGTTGGATTAGAGAAAGGTATGTGGTTGAGTCCCTGTAGGTAGACTATAGTTCAGTCGAAACATTTTGTCTAATCTTATAGTCTACCTTGTTCAATTCTAATGATTAACAATAATACTTAAAATGTTTAAAATAATTTAGTAATTAAGTTTCATTGTAATATCTAATTATGATATAGTACTAACTAAAAAAAATTATTAAAGAAATACAATTTTAATAAAACTTTGAATACAATCATATGTACGGTATGGTGTATCGTCACTTACATGAATGTTGTCTATTTTAGTACGTGTAGTTTATTTTTTGTATTTTTCATGTTGCATTGACGTTTATTTTGCTATTTTTATTTATACTTTTTATTCATTTTAAACATTTAGTTCATGTCTAATTTGTTCACTTTGTATGCATCAATTGTGTAATTTAGTTTTATTTGTAACAAGTAATTTTAATAAGGAACAGAATAAGAAAAAATTAATAAAACAATAAAATATTAATAAGTAAATGAAAAAAGTAACAACATTTAACGTGCGCAGTCATACCACTGCGCACTCACACCCTACCCCTGGGGTAAGACTGCGCTTTTGCACTAAATATGAAAATCTGTAATTGTCAAAAAACTGATGAATTAAAAATTCTATCAAAATTATGGTATTTAAAGAAGAAGTCGGTGATAGTTATCCCATCATTTTAGACTTCTTAAATAGAATATTAAAACTGTGGAAAACGGTTTCCCCATAGCTTAACGGTTTCACTTTATACCCCAAGAATTTCAGTATGGCGTCATTTTACCGTGGGAGCAGAAATCAGGGCGAACTGTTCGCGAGCCGTAACTCGGTAAACAAACCGTTTTAGAACCTATGTTTATATGAATTTTTTTCTTATGATTAACTATAGAATCAGCTTCCGAGAGATTGCCGTCCAATTTTGAATCACCCTATATAATATAAGTATAATATTTATTATACTTATTTAATGTATATACTTATTAAGTAAATTTTGTTTAAAATACATTTAGTAAAATTATTTAAAAAGTCAAATAATTAATTCAAATTGTTTGAAGTGTTGTTAATGGAAAATTATAATTTCCGTGTAAAATTGACATAAAGGTTTGTCGTACAAAAATTTTTAAAAACGTGGGAGAAAAAAAAATGCAAATTTTTGATTTGGGTGTAGCGGTTGTACGAGATCTTGACCTTGCTACTGACTGTCGCGTTGTCCCTACGTAGGCTGTGCGCAGGTGACCTCAATTCCGGCCAGACTTCACTGCCGCACGTTTTTTGTATATTATACGGACTTGGTTGGACTTGTCTCAGCGTGATTGAGTTGTTTGTTTTTGTTTTAACTCTACATAACCTACTTGTAGGGTTCTTTACTCCTGTGTAGGCTGTTAATTTTTTGTGGAATACTAAATCCAGTAAAATAGGAAGGTACCCAAAAAAGTAATGAAATCATTATTTTTCCATAATTTGACAGGTGTCAATTAGAAAGTAGGACGCCGTACACAAGGTTAATGACCTCTGGTTTAAGTTATCGAATAATAATAACTATATCTAATTCAGTATCGTTGTGTGTGTGTGTGTGTGTGTGTGTGTGTGTGTGTGTGTGTGTGTGTGTGTGTGTGTGTGTGTGTGTGTGTGTGTGTGTGCATAGACTTGTTTCGTTGAACCGATCAATGCTGTCAACGTACTCGTAAGGGTACACCCCCTTGCGTACAAGCAGATTGGTCTGTTCGTCAAAACCCCGTATTTAATTATTTAAAACAAATTATGGTTTATTTTAATTTATTTCGTTATAAACCTCCGAATATGCATGCAATTATTTGTATAGTAATCAGAAATGTGTGAGAGAGACATTTTAATAATTTGTAGGTTGTATCTTACAATCATGAAAATTATTATTTAAACTGATAATTGTTTTATTAAAATCTTACAATGACGAAATATTATTATTTCATTGTTTACGATATATATATTTAATGCAAAAATGAATTTTTAAAATTACAATCGTCTGTAAACTATATTTAAGTTCGTGTACACATACAAATCGTTTGAATAAGGGAATTCTTGTCAACGTTTGCAGCGAGAGAGAGAGAGAGAGACATATACAATGTGTGTATGTGAACACAAAACTTTTGAAAATACCTTATTTCAAGAAGATTTTTTTTTTTATGCGTAACACTTTACCACACACACACACACACACACACACACACACAGACTTGGCAGTATATTAATTTCTAAATCGTGGTCAATGACTGTCATGTGTCAAAAAAAAATTATAAGTAGGACGCAACGAGGTAGGTGATAAATATATATTTCCTGGTGATTACATTTTAGTATCGCTACTTACAATAATCCATAAGTAGCACGACGCTTATGTAAAACTGATGACATAAAGAGAGAGTTTATATCGTGATCGACAACTGTGTCTAGAGACAAAGAGAGAGGAGGGGAGAGAGAGTTGATATCGAAGTCGTCAACAATTTACTATAATATAGTTTGAATTTCCCACCGAAGAAAAATGTTGGCAGATCTGTTCTATACACACAATAATGCAGGATTGGTAACCCTGATCATATATTTTAATATACACTATAATACACACACATATCAAGTTTGAACCCATACATAGGTTGGTAAACCTGATCATATAGATTTAATATACATTATAACACACAACAAATTTGAACTCATGCAAGGTTGGTAACCCTGATCATATATTTAATATATACACTATAATGCATCAAGTCGGAACCCCCACCATAGGTTGGTAAACCTGATCATATAGATTTAATATACATTATAACACACAACAAATTTGAACTCATGCAAGGTTGGTAACCCTGATCATATATTTAATATATACACTATAATGCATCAAGTGATAGAAAGTGAAAGTGATCTAAGCTCGCGAAAGGCGGCATATAAAAAAATAAAAAATTATATTCGCGGATGCTGTGGTCCAGATACGCGAAAAAGTCGCGGATCTTGACACAGATCAGCGAAAAAGTCGCGGATGCTGTGGTCCAGTAGAAAGTGAAAGTGAGCTAGGCTCGCGAAAGGCTGCATATAAAAAATTATATTCGCGGAAATTCGCGGATGCTGTGGTCCAGCGGTGGTGGGGGAGAGCGTGGGAAAAAATCTTGGACCGCGGGAACGGCGGCATCTCTTTGATCTTGTTTTTTAGCGTTTTTTATGTTTTTTAAGAAAGGCGGCATTCCTTTGTGGGTCAGGACCAGTATTTTCCCTCTACTACATACAGACTCCCGCTCCTTCTTCAGATGGTGAGGATGTTAAATAGTTTGCAAAGCGTGACTGATACAAGGTCCTGCTACGTTCATCCTGTAGAAAATGCACTTTGAAAACCTCATCAACATTTTTTTTTTGTTGTAAACGGCTTTCTGCCATTTTTCCATTATCGTATTTAAATACCGTAACAGGAAGTCAGTGGATTCAGTATTATAACAAACTGTGGTTTGTGCATACAAATACTGTGGTAAACCAAGCTGGGATTTCAATAGAAGTTGATCCTATAAGTATACAAGAGTTAGAGTTAAGAAGTTAAAAAATGGCAAAGCTACTGGAATTTTATTGGAATAAACTCAGAATTCTTGAAATACGGAGGAAAAGATTTGTTGAAAGAACTATATTCAGTAATTGTTGAAGAGAGTGTAGGATCCCCAAGTCTGGTTTCAGGCAAAAGTGATATCTGTATTCAAGAAGGGACAACGGAATTGCTCTGACAATTACAGAGAAATAAATCTATTATATTTAAATACATTATATTATGTTATAAATACATAAATACATTATATTGAGGAATACTCAATCAGGGCTTTAAACCTACCTCTGATGTAGTTTTATTAGAAGAACAAAGTGGTTATAGAAATAAAAGATTCTGCAGCTACCATATTTTTTTAGCAGAGCAAATAATTGAAAACTGATGCGTCATGAGTTTAGAGACACGTGGGTTTTATCGATTATTAAAAAGCTTTACAAGATTATTGAAAGGCACGTGTGTATACCCGTAATGTCAGTACTGATGAGGACTTGAAGATGGTCAACGAACAAGAAATTCTTCAGATCCCGAGATGTTTATTGTAGACACAGTACGGGTATGTTCCGCGCCATTTATTAAGCAGTGGTGTCACTGTGTATCTGTAGAGGGATTCCATTTGAGTAAAGGTATTTTCGGTTTTTACATTCATTCATACATTATTACCTTTTATCTTGTAAACTTTGTTAATCTTGGCCACTCTTCAGTAAAAGAATTGCATTTCTTAGCACTATATTTATTTTTCTAAATAATGAAGTACATTAGTCATTTCAAAAGCGAAGTTTATTGAAAACGTGTCGTTCGTTAATAAGAAAAAAATAAGTAAACAAGATATTTTTAAGGGAAAGGTTTTAAATCTTCAACAGACCGTATGCAAAATATAAACGAAATCGTTGGGAAAATAAAATGGCTAGATACAATCGAAAGAACCTATTCACGGAACATCTTGTACTTTTGTTGTTTAATGTTTCGGAGTAATCTAGATTAGTTTACATTATTTGAGTCACGTAGATACAGAAGCAGAGAGATATTTAATACGCTTAGACTATCTTTGTAACGTCACAGCTGGTGGGTCCAGGTGCCCATTAGCCCTGGGTGAACCCAACTTCCGTTTGGACTTCGTGAAAGTTTATCCAGTCTGATATTTAATTGTATAATTAATTGCCTCTCAGGTAACTTGACGTATTTATGACATTTGTAATGAGTATAAATTATCCTACACTAAAAATATACTAATGGTGATAGGGAAAACCGTAGTACGCGTGTTATTAAAAAATATATATCTCGCTTTGACGTGTAATAGTAGTAATAATTATTATTATAGGTTGATTATTTTCAAGTGTTAAGCATTAATAATATAGGAACGTACAATAACAGTTATTATGGGTCGTGATTAGTCAATTTTTCAGTATTCAATATTCATGAAAGAAAACGTAAATAATCATGGCAAACATTATTTATGTACGCCTGTGTTCGTGAATATCAAAGAAGCCGTTTGCGCTTCTAATTAATTTGTTTGTACGGTCTTCTAATGATGTTCACAACATACTTATAAATTTCTATCGGGCGAAGTTCGCTAATGAACGCTTGATGGCCGTGTTTACGCCGGCTTCAATTATTCCGTGCTTATTGTTGTTCGTGCCGTGTGTTGTGTGCTTGGCGGTGAGGAGAGGCGTGCGACTAATACTGCCCTTCGGGTATTGCGTGCCATTCCGGTAATTGGTCTTGTTTGTTTCTATGCGTACCTAACAGAGTCGTACAAGTGTTCCGCTTTATGGTGTCTGCTCCAGTGGGCGTGAATTTGTGTGTGCCAAAGGCCGATTGATCGGTAGGCATTGTAACGTGATAGAGATTTTAGTCTGGCGAATTAAATTACACCAGGACCAGTAAAACCCATCAAAATTTTATTATTGCTTTTACACAAATCATACATACTTTATTCAACAAGCCTTCTAAATATTACTCCAATAATACATTCCGACGTGCAGTAAACAGTAACAGTCATTAAAGCATTTAGTTTAATAAGCCGCACTTAATTTCTTTCGCACACGAGCAACATTCACTGACAGATTTTTCGTTTACGCAAGGCTATCGCGTATGATTGACAGTCGGCGGATACTCACACAGAGCATTTTTTCTCAGTCTTCAAGTGGTTGTGATGGCGAGTGGATACATCCTGCCTCCATGGATTTGTTTGTGATGTTTTAATTTACAGAGATTAAGGTACAGTGTTTCAAATAATCCGTAGATGATGTCCTGGTCTGCGAGGTCCACACATGCAAGAGGAACTACTTGGAATTTGATTTTCAAGATATAGTTTCGAACTTTTGCCTGAGTAGGAAAATTTGTTCTGAACTGGCCTATGTGCTAAATCACTTAACTCAGTATAAGTCGAGATCGTTTTAATGTTATCACTTAGGTACATTTTCATTCGTTTCATTTAAACGAAGACTGGTCTAGCTGTGGTCCGAAAGGAAGTCTAAAGGCGCCAGTCTTAGATACGTTGTTTTGTGCTTGGAAATTTGAAAAGATGCCGAAGAACATTGAGCTTAATTTAAAACTGAGGGAAACTCTGTCAAGAATTTGCTTATTTATTGGTCGGATCGCGAAATTTTAAATAACTATTGTTAGTTTCAGTTGCTAGTCGTTTTCAAAACTGATGACTTAAACATTGCAATATTTTGAGTACAGTGTAACGGCACCATAAACGGGTAGGATTTGCACGTATATTGGACAGCCGATTTGACTGAAAGTCTATGCTAAGAGATTGATCGTGGCAACAAGAGGCAATCTGTGTTCCAAATTAAAAGTGACGTAAATTAAAAATTTGAGTTGATTATATTTGACAGGAATATAAATGGTTTAGACTTGCTCCATTCTGTAGATAAAACCAAACTATCTCAAATTAGTTGACCGCAGCAAATAACTGCGGTCTTAAATTTAAGTTTAATTTTTCAGGTTGTGAAACAATTAAGCCGTACTGAATGCAGGGATTTTTATAAAATAAGTAAACTCGGCTTACTTTATTTCGTACAAATTATTTTATAGTAAACCGATTCACATCGTACACTCATGAGACGCCAATTATCTATTCTCAATTTCGGGAAACACCATTGCTGTAAGTCGTCACCGTCTCAGTCCGCATTACATCGAGTTTTCGGACCCTAGTATATTAAAAAACAAAATTGGTGTGGGGGCGAAACTAAAAATTGTTAGACCATGGCTAAACTAATTTTGACATTATGGATATGAGAGTTGAACCAGCAAGGAAGAAAGAAATGGAGCATGGGAGATGACATTGTATGGAAGGTGAAATGTACCAGAATGGATCGGTTGAGGAACGTGAATACACAAGTGAACTAGGAATCAGTAGCATTGTGTATGGTAGCATGGGTGATACTGGTAGACTGTTGGTAGATATTAAAAACACGTGGATAGAACTCAGGATGGACCGTAATCCGCATGGGGCCTGAACACTGGCCCGATCATGATTGTTGAATGGCAGTGAGATAAAGAGTTTTAAAAGAGTGGGAATGTAGCTTTTGAAGTCGGAATTGGTAGTTGGAGAAGCAGTACAACAAATTAAGTAAGCAGGCCTACAGATCACTCCAAAGCGTTGCTCACATACGTGAAAAAACCATCATCTAAAAATATGGATGAACTTTTTTTCTGTGAATAACTTTTTTTCACCCATTTTAATCGCAAGTCTTCGTCTTTTGGATACGAAAAGCAGATACACGTGGACCGTTATCATAATTCCCACGGCAATTAGGGACGCAGCATCTAAATCCCACCTTTTAAGTTATAATTAAATACCTATAATTATTAAATAAGAAAAGTTAAAAACGCACAAAAGAACGCTACCAATGGGACCAAACACAACGCTACACGAAACGTAACAGTAGGCAGTATGGCCCACTAGATGTGCTACTTCAGTGTTCAGTGGTGACGTTGTTGTAGGGCCTTTTATAGTTAGGTGATGAACTGACCCGACGAAGACGTTCTCAGGCAATAATTTTCAAACTTTCTCTCTCCTTTAATGAGTAGTACTCGTAAAGAAATTACGGGTGAACAATTACAGAATCGAATATAATTCGATTCGGTTACTCTTGTGTAAACAGAGTTGTCATTGGTCCCATTGTTAAAATGATACTTTTTTAAAAAATATTCCTCGTGTCGTAATAATTTATACGAATTCAGCAAACTTGTTTCTGCAGATTCCAGTGAACAATTTATGCGAGTTTTTAGCGTGCAGAAAATTGGAACTTTGTCAAAAGAGGGAGAAAGAAACCGCATTTAATGTGTACGATTTTAATGCATTTTTTCATTGTGATGGGGCCAGCAGATAATTAATTGCCTACGCGTTTGTGATTAATTGCAAGTTTTGTTGTTCGTTTTATTAAGCAGACAGTTCAAGAATAACGAGGATAGAATAAGAGAAGTTGCGGAGGTAACACGCATAATCTAGATGATATGAAAGTTAAACAGTTAATATGGTTTAGACGTGTTCGCAGAATAAAAAAACTACCGAAACAAATTTTGCAGTGGAAGCCGTGAGGAAGGGGCAGCAGGGGTGGCCCAGAAAGAGCTGGTAGAGTGGCATAGATGAAGAGGTGAGACGGCGTGGACTGGAAGAGAACACGAGGAACGACAGAGATGGGTGGCGATTAGGTATCAGAAGAGGCATGAAACGTTAGAAACGGATATAAAGAAGTAGATAACCGTGGTTATCAGGCGTCACTGTCTACATTTTTTAATAAACTGTTGTACAGTAGTGTAACAGTATATTCTTGTTATTAGTTTTGATAAAGCAGAATACTACAAGGGAAACGGATAGCAAAGTATGTTACTACAGGATTACTACAAGTGATGTTTAGTAACAAAATTTTACTTTGTTGATTATGTTTGTAAAATTATAAGTTAGTAGTAATTTAACTTAAGCTCACTAAAACTCTCAGTAGTAAAAGTTAAGAAAAGTGGAGGGACGTTTTATAGTTGTTGAAGGGGTATTTCAGACACTGCCCGGCAACACTGAATTTGGGAAGACGAGGTGAGATCAGCCGATGAAGAAACATTTAGATCGTGTATGTGCGATGATGGAAGGTGGAAATACGCAGTCAAAGGAATAGCGCAGGAGAGGGGTTGTCTTGTTTGCAAGAAGGTCGTGTCTCGTACGTCAAGAGTTCTCCTGCGTATAAGGAGGACAACGCGACACAGGGAAACAGATTGTTGTAACGGAATGGGTTCACGTGACGCGTATTTTGTTGTAGCCAGACTTGTGTTGCACTTTGCCGTTTACAGAATAACACAAGCGATAAGCTCGGTACACGAACTGACAGATTAGGAAAATTTCAGCTTTTGTTCATCTGTCGGGTCGGTTATTTCTCACGAATTGGTTACGATACAGATGACCTATAACCGTAACGCGCTGCACAATTGCATCCGTTATCACGGGTGGAGATAGTGACTGTATTATGTGGTCGTTAATTGCATTCTCGTTCGCACAGTTAGGCCCAGTTGTGTGGGTAGTACGAGTAAGGTCGTCCAGTGGGAAGTGGTTTGTGGTGAACTTGAAAACGGACATCAGTTTACGATTGACTTCAGTAAACGGTTTTCGAAGATTCTGTTCGAATAATTAATTCTGTTCAATCCGGACAGTTGACTTTACTAATTGTGTGTACGTGGCATTTTACCGGGATGAAATTATTGTTTATGTTATCTGGGATTTCGTAGTGAATTCTTCAGTGTGAACAGAGAGGTTGTGTCCTTATTAACGCTAATCGTGTGTTTTGAAGTTATGTGTTCGTTTTTGAAATGCACACAACGATAAAGCTGGACGCTGGTGTAACGGATTGTTCGCTGTGCTGTACGTATCCAGAGAGTTACAGTGATGGGCAGTCAAGGCTGGGGTCATGCATCCTACGTTACGCAGAAGACGTGCGCCGTACGAAGGACAAGGTGAACTATGTTGGAATTGACGGTCTTGTTTTTGGCCATGACCGTAACGATTCACGTATTATATTTGACACACACACGCGAGGGCATGCATGTGTGAGAGGAGAGGGAGAGTGAACGAGTGAGAGAGAGCGAGCGAGTGAGAGAGAGAGAGAGAGAGAGAGGTTCTCTTGCATATGAGGCGAGAACGTTAGCCGTAGAGAAGAAGGAGGCGTACGTAATATTATTTATTTTGTGATTGTGTTACATTATGTATGAATATGTGAAATTGTACCTCGGGTCCTGGAAGCGACGCGTACGGTGAGTTTTCTTTTGTACTCAAGAGAACGTGACCAGACGTTATTAGTCGGTATCGATTGTCAGCAGTAAGTCGGCGGTTATTGTCAGCGTAATTGGTCGGCTTATTAGTGGATAGACGGGTGCGTACTGTGGGAGTAAACACGCGGTTCTCGAACTGGTCATCAGCCTGTCACCGTCGAGTTAATTTGTGTTTGTGCTGCACTAAACAAACTATAGCGATAAATTAGCGGAACCGTCGTGACGTAATGCTTGGGTGCCAGACCATAATACGAAAATTCGCTAGTAAACATTATACCGAATTGAACGAATAAATGGATTTCTTAATTTAGTTTCCGTCAAGTACCACACTTGTTGGTCGAATCAGTGGTTGATTAGAACAGTAATTTTGTTTTCTTACGTTTGATACTAGTATATTGAAGATTATGTAACACCTTTTGGTCACATTTGTCTTTTATTTGTTGATTCAGCAATCAGAGCACAAAACACTTCGAGGAGTATTTTGGTGGACATGAATCCGGCTGAGATCCACTAGTCCGATAAGATGCTCTCCAGTGAGATATCATGTACCGTGTCACAGTTCTGTGGCCACCTTAATTTCAATCTCAATATTACGTCGCGTCGGTCGTGGTTGTAATGAGATATTTGAACGCATTTCCATGCTCTTGTGGTTTACGGAGATCACTTCTTTTACAGTTAAAATATCTAAGTCGGGATGATATTACATTTGGTATGTATGTATCAGAGTTGTATAACGTTATGGATTGTGCTCCACGTGTGGGTGCGCCAAATATAACGTTTGTTAACAACTGCACCACGTTGATGGCGACAAATATAACGTTTTTGTGGAGTCCCCTTCTTTTCGGGGTTTTTAATATACAGAGTTTTAATTTCACTTTTGTGCTAAATATAAAGATTCTTAATTCTACAGTGTGATTGCGTCTGATAAATAAGTATATCTGCACGTTTAATTTGTGAAATCAATAATTACTGTTGAGCGCCAGAGCAGAGAACCTCAGGGAGATCAAATAATGACACTTTCTCGTTCAGATTCTAATAATACTTGTATTGATTCTTTCATAATACAGACATGTGAATTAAAATTCTAATACTCCATACTACACATTCTTTATATTGTATCAATTGACTTATCAATTGTCAAGCTGATAATTACTTATTAAAACAAAAGGTTACTTGATTCACTAATCTTTAGAATTACAATTGCTCACCATATAAATTGAATTACTAGTTTGCAAAATTACATTTACTCACACAACATAAATATTTAATCGATATCATTTTAAGGCACATCATAATATTCTATCAACCATTATGAATTTCTTAACATATTAACATTTGCGTGTAAATTAACCTCTTACTTACTTCCAATGGTTACTATGTCTTAATTTATTTATTACGTTTTGTTATATAAAGACTTAGCTATATCTACACATCTACTTATTATTCTTCTTGACATGTCATAATACATAAATTACTTTGCTTAGGATCTGAACGAACTGTGGGGTCTTTTAGAATGAGATGAGTTAAGTTCGGTAGACATTAATTACTAGGCTATGTTTGAAAATAATTGGTTATAAATTGTTATTATAGAAGTGTGTTACTTGTTCTGCAGGATTCCTCTGATATGACTGGTGTTTCCACTTTGATCAATACACTTCACTCCACTAATAAGCACCTTTGAATTATCACTTTTGTAACATACGTTCGCGTTATACAGTCGACGCGCACATAGATATAAATATCTTCTTGTTTCGTACTTACGCGCACATAATAAATATCTTCTTGTTTCGTACTTACGCGCACATAATAAATATGTTGTTTTCCTTTCACGGTACTATTTATTCTTCCAACTCTTTATCATAACAATTTAGACATTATGTATAAGTTTAGAGTACGTTGCCGTTATAATTACATTAATGGAGTTATTTACTGAGTGACTTAGACTCCTACCCATTAGACTTTGATAGACTCCTTCGACTAGCGACTAATAGTAGTAATGGTAGTGGTAGCAGTACTAGTAGCGATTTTTTTTTACCATGTTCTCTTTTTATAGTTTACTTGGAGGTGCCCTCTCTTCCGTCATAGCTAATTCCTTTCCCATTGGTTCTATTTTGAAAATTTCCCCGGTTTGTTTGAATATACCCATTCAGACATCATAATTCTTTCGCGCTACATAGTGACGCTACGGCTTATTGGTCAATGTGTTCGGGCACGAAGTTTTACCGCGTGGCCGCTTAAATTGCTAAAAATGACGCTACTTCCTAACTTTCACACTTTATGTTGGGGTGAATCCCATTGTGTTTTGAAGGACATCGCCTCGCCTTTCTAACGGGACTTACGCATTTTTTGCTGTTTCGATCATACAAAGCACTTTTATGTTTTTATGACATGCAAGGTACAGGCTACTATTATATTTCTATTTGGCTGGCGACAGACTGTCGGTGCACTTGGCCTCACCCTGCCTCTTCTTATACTACATATTTTCTTTTTACATACATAACAATTTCGTACTTACTATTATTGTTCAGAATTCAATCATACATTATTAATAATTGTATATCATATTTGCTTAATTGAGAACTTGTAAAGTTATGTTACAGTTGTTACATTCGAAGGGATGTTAACAATTTACTGATAATATTGTCGAGTGGGGTCTCTGTGCGACGCGATCGGCTGCAGATAATGATATTGTGAGTCAAGTTAGTTTCTAACTTATATAGCCTATAACTGTTGTAACCTGAAGTACATTGTACATAGTAACCTGAAGGACCTGTTATAATCCTCCTAAGTCCTTTAGAAGGATTGGTGGTTTAGCATATTTTTTTAAGACGGTGTTGTATGATTGGACTTAAATTCATTATTTAATTTTTTTTTTTATTGACGTCTTGAAGTTTCTTAGTAAAATTGGTTTTGTCTTCAGCATTAGGTTCCAATGTGTGTTGTTTCTTCTGTATAGACGTGACTCGTTGTTATTCTATGGTTACTTCTGTGACGTGCTGATAATGTTCGTTTGTCTTCAGCATTAGGTTCAAATGTCTGTTGCTTCTTCCGTATAGGCTTGACTCGTCGTTATTCTATCCTCACTTCTGTGACGTGTTGATAATGTTTGATTGTTTACCTTCAGCATTAGACTCAAATGTTTGATGTTTGTTTCGTATAGACGTGACTCGCTGCTTATTCTACGATTACTTCTGTAATGTGTTGACAATGTGTAATTTTTTACCCTCAGAATTATGTTCAGGTTTTTATTTTAGGATTTTGTATCTTCTGTTGTTTCTTTCGTATAGGCGTGGCTCGTTGTTTATTCCATGCGTACTTCTCTGACGTGTTGATAATGTTTAACAGATGTACATTGATAAAAGGATACCTCCCTCTTTAAGCCAAAATTGTTTTTATTAGGTTTCGATATACGTTTTTTGTTTAGGATTCCTTTGGCCACTAAGTATTTATATTTATATTACATATTCTAAATACTGACATCAGATGTTGTCTGTATTAGCGTGGCGTCCATGTAACCGCAGGTGCCGGCGGCAACAGTACAACCAATAAAGGAAAATAAAATTAATTATATCAGAGAGTAAATAATTTAGTTATTAAATAACTTGAAATCCGAACAGTATTAGTAGGGAAACTTGAAGAGAAGCACAGCATTGTTTACGAACTGCTGGTCACTTGCACCGTCTTGTGTTGCCGGCTCATACTTCGGCAATGTTTGAGGTAGTTGTCACTGTACAGACTGGAGGAGACGAGGCACATTCGTCCACCCAGTGTGTTGCCGCTGTATAAACCGGCAAAACACTCAGCAGCTATGCTCGTTTACGGAACCAACGTGCATTAGTTACTACCAGTGCGTACCTATTTGTATTTTGTCCGTTAGTTATATTATGTTTCTCTGTTTGTCTTTATTACTTTTAATTCGATTATTTGTGTCCTGATTTATTTTGTGTAAGTATAATGGAGTCAGATGCCGTTGAACCGGGACCCGCTTCTTCTGTCAGGGAATGATAGAAAATACTCTAAAAAATATTTTGGCTCTGAAAAGAATATTTTGACTCTGAAGTGAACACTCCGTGCTAGGAAAAAGTACGAACTCATTTTTAGGCTGAATTTTAGGCCTATCACAACCGACAACAGCTATTATGTACCCACGCCACTGCTGTATACATTGTTTCGTAGCGCATTGTTGCGCTTTTTAGAACTCATCTTTGAACGCTTGTCATATATACACGTACATGCAGTGATCTTCTAGACTTTTGTCTCGTATTAAATAGCTTTTCGTATGTCATTATCTCCTTGTTGAAATCCTGTTCCGTGAATTAAAAAACGTGAACCACTGCGTAATGATTCATGAGTCGTGACTTGTACAGTCAGTGGGGCCGATGAAGTATAGTTATTTTTTATAGAGGTGGTGTGAATAGGCACAGCTGTGGGATGGGGAACGGCCGGAGTAGGGATTTACTTTATTCAGGATATTGCATTTTTAATGTGGTTACTTAGCTGTCATAAGGTCCATGAGTCACAGTGACTAAATGTGTGTGTGTTTGCACGCAACGCTTGTAAATATTTTATATGCCAGGCTATATGATGTTTACCAGGTAATATCGGTTTATTATAACTAATGATGGTTTTTCGATCGTGTGACATGGTCGTGATTGTTAGCAAAAATGTTATTATACAAAAGATATGTTAATATTAACGAAACGTTTAATATACTACAAAGCTTGATAAAGCGAATATCGGACGGATTAATAGTAATGAACAATTAAAAATTTATGAAGTCAGTTGTCGTCTGTGGTTGTGTGTAGTCACAGGTCACCGATGATTATTTTCTTGACCCTTGTTGTGAAACCGTGCCTGTCGTTTCCTAAACGTTAACGTTAGTAAAAAAAAAATGTACATTAAAAAAATACACGTCGGCAAAGGCCAAGTAATAACACGTTATGTTGATAAATAATGTACCGCGTCAGTTCTTTGCTTTGTATCGACTGGAGACATTTGTTTACGTAAAATATTACGTATTTTTTATTATCCATTTCCAGGAACGGTACAGTAACGATACAATTGTTATCAAGTTCCGATTGTAGACGCCATTTAAGAAGGCTCTGAATTCGCGCACAATTCTGCGCACATAGGCTATATCATACGATGTATGATTGTCACCTCAATCTGCTGCTCGTACCGACTGTCCAACGATTTCAGCCTACGCTTGAAACACAAGGTTTGGAATGTCCCGTTACTCTTCCGATTTGTAACAAGGATTGGACATCTGACCATCGGTCTCTTGCGTTAAGAGGCGCGCAAGGGTAGTTTTTTTATTAGTGTATCCCCGCCAAACTACAACATCCGTTGTAGGTTGTGTTAAAATTTAGAGATATTATACGACTGCAATTCTGTCATGTATCATTCATTCTTTTTGAAAACGTAGTAACCTAATATTAATAGTAGTAAAATAATAATGATAATATATTTATAACGGGAAGATTTAATTAAAAATGTGGCAGATTTGATCCGGCTTGAATATACTTGATTAATTCGGTTTCCAATTCAACGTGGGCTCTAACTCTTTAAAATACGTGCTGTTGAGTTATTTAAATGTCGATTTCAACCAAACACTTGAGGAATAAGGTTACAAAAAAATGAATTGAATAATAAATTATTAATAATTAAATTATCTTTATATTTTTTGAATATGAGTATGGATGAAAGAAGAAAATGAAAGCAGGCTGTGGATACGAAGTATCTCAGAAGAGTGACAGCTGTTACGAAGACAAAATGAGAAATGTGGGTGTTCGAAGGTATAAGCTACACTGGTGGAAGACAGTTGAGTTAGGAGGGACATTTATAGCATCAGTTCTTCGTGGCCGAGAGTATATAAGAAATGAGGAGATGAGAAGTGATTTATATATTTTTGCAGTTAATGAAAGGATCAAAGAATACAGAAGAAAATAGATTCAACACATAGATAGAATGGAAGAAAGTAGAATACCGAAGATGGCGAAAGATTACAACCATAGAGGCAGAAGAAAAGTTGGTAGACCTAAGAAAAGGTGGACTGTGGAATAGAAACAGGCTGCTAAAGCCTAAAACCCTTAAGAAGATGATGATGATGTTTTTCGTGGCGATTTGATTTTCGTGGTCCAAGTTTCAGAGACTTAAGTGACAATTGGAAATATAAGTTTGCTGATTAACTTTAATTTGGTGTTCTGCGATATCGTTGTATCCTCCAGATTCCAGTTAGGTCGGTGGTTGCATTCCGAGTGATAATTATTTTTCGTCTAATTCCTTCGTCTCATTAGTTAGTAGACGCAAACGCATTTGTTAGTAGTTAGTTTATGGCATATGGCAGAGATATGCTAGAGTGACGAATTTGAAAAGCTGTGAAAATTAAGTAGAATAAGAAAAGTGACAGAACTTGACAAACTTGGGAAAATTGCAAACGTTTTGTTAAGAAAGAGATCCTGGATTGAAGCGAAGTGGCTGGCAGAGACCACTCAGTTCTTGAAGTGCGTGGTTACTCGGGGGCGCGGGCGCGAAACTGTCCGTACACTGCCAGTTAGACATAATGTCGTTCAGGATTGAACGAATCACTTTGATCGAATCATTTGGATGAACGACTGATCGAATCGATATTTTAAAAGACGAGTTGGGGGAGTTGGGGTCAGTATAAAATCACTGCGAACTGTCTGTGGTAGTTCATAAAATTTCCGCTAGGTGCCTCTGTACAGCTTTATAATCAATCTCGGTCAGTTGGTGATTCGATCAGTGAACGAGATACTGCAAGCAGACTCAGCTAGATGCCTCTGGCTTTCATTTCGCTCAGTAAAAGATTCGATCAGTGAACGGGATACCGCAAGCAATCTCCGCTAGACGCCTCTGACATTCGTTTCATTCAATTACGACTCGAGCAGTCGCCATTTTTCTTAAATACGACTTATAATGGAAAAGCAATATGTAGTTTTTTAAGTAAAATAAATATTAATTATTCGTGATTCAGGATCTTTTTATTCTTATCAGCGAAAAAAAAACGGAACCAGACGAATCTCGCACACAATTGTTTACAATTTCAAAAATATTTGTTTGAGGAGTGTGTAATCATTCATCTATCACAAATTTATATAATAACTGAAAGAATGCAGTAAACTTGAAGTAATTGAATTCTTATAGTAACTTTACTGACATGAAGAATACAAACAACAGAACCCTATGATTAGTGATCGAATGATCGAATCACTCCAATGATTGAGATGTACTGATCGAGTTCACTAAAGTGAGCGCGGGCCCATCTGTAGTGCCAGAGTTGATGATCTTGAGAAGCGTTGGAAACAAAGGACGGGTGGAATGCGTAGTGTATTAAAGGAAGTATCTGATAGTTCAGTGTTGATCGTGTATCAGCATACATCTGTATTCGTCGGCAGAAAGTTATTTGATGTTCTGTCTGATTACATCTTTCCGCATTGTATATTAAAGATTTGTCCGATGCTTGCGGTTCGTATATACCAATGGTTTATATTCCGACATCATCAGAAAACAGAGATTGTCCTCTAACAGCAGATTGGTTTATTTTGACTCTTGTTAGCGTTTTCCCGGTTGAGTTGGGATGTAAGAGGAGTGAGAAAGAAGAATAAATAAACAAACAAACGAAGGACTGCCAGAGCTTTTGAACTTAATATTTATGGTATTGTAAAAAACGATTTTTTTACAAAGAAAGTGACATCTGCCAGCTGTAGTCACAGTATCGTGTCTGCGTATTGTGTCATTTTACTATTGAATGGCGATGTTTTTATGTGTAAATTGTTTTCGTTCCGTCTCATAATACGTCAACATGAAATTCCTCTGTCATAGCGTTATCACTGTTTAATCTCGTGACAACAAAGAGTAGGAAGCAGAACAAGCACGTGATAACGTAGGTTTCTCTTATCAGTTCTCACTAAGGCCTCTTTGTAAGCTGTTAAAACCAGTATGAAAGCAAGATGCGATTCACGTTTACGACCTTAACAAGCGCATGTTGTAAATCAACAAAACGACGCCGACAGGTCGCAGGATGAAATCGTAGGAATATCTGACTTCTGACTCGGCTTTAGAATTATGTGAATGGAATTGATTTAACGAAACCTCGTTATTGACGTTTAATAAAAGAGTCATTCATGTGCTTGTTTTTCTTCTTGCATCCACCCCACCATCCGGTATTGGTGGGCGGCCTGATCACCTATATCATGCATCTCTGACTTAACATCTCGTTTAAAATCAAACCCAAATCTGCATTTTATCGAGTGCTAAGATAAATGACAAATTTAACATAAATACCCAAATCGAAACTGAAGATATTATTTTCTATTTTGACAGAGGAGCTTCGTTGAGTACTATTTCAGACTGCAACACTTCTGTTTCCGGAAAAAATGTCTTTTGGTACTGCTTTTGAATCGCGTACATACACACATGAAGTTATCAAACGTAGGGTTGTCATATTCCTCCGGTGCACTGACAAGGAACAGACATTTATTGGTATTTTGTCACCCAACAAGTCGATCCGAAATTTTGACTTGAATGGATGAACGAAATTAAATTTGATGAACGAAAGAAATCTGGAGACATTTTTCAGTCTGATATTGGTGCTGTTCCGATTTATAAAAATCTAGAGCTATTTGGAGATTCAAAGCTTATAATGTAATAAAGGGTAATCCTTTATTGTTTACAATAAATGTGCATAATTAAATTTTCTCTATTACTTTAGTTATCTATGCCCCAGGTTGGAAGCGCCGTTTATATAATGAATATTATATTAATATTTATATAATTATAATTTGTTTCTCTCTCTTGTTATAATGCCGCACGTTGGGCAGCCATTTAATATAATTAATATTATGCAAATTGCTGGCATAAATTATTTATCTTTTAATTAAAGAAACTCCTTTTAATTATGATTATCTAGTCATATCTATTTCTCGTGTCACACATTGGATGCGTGATTAATACAATGAATAACTATTCTGATTATTTATGACACAACACTTGATATCATCTAATAATTAATATTGTCAATTCATTTTATATTACTGAGCAAAAGAAACTCTTAAAATTCTACTTTGTATTTTATTTAAAAATTAAGTTAACATCTGGGTTATCTGTGGTAATAATAAACGCATATGTAGAATCAACTTAAATAACTAATTTATTTATCATTCATAATAAATTATAATCATACATATGAAACGTCGATGTACCTGTAAATACATACATATTTTATAAAATACAAATGCAAATTTAAATATCTGCTGAAACAAAGAAGACATACATACATATATAAATCAAATGAGATAACAATTCATATTCTAATTATTGATGCGTTCATTAACGCCAGATAGTTTTTGTTAACATATTCGTTAATTACGTTTTTAATTCTGATTTATACTCATTACGTTTACTAATAATTTCCCAGGGATGAATTCTTTGAAAGAATCAGGTCAGTAGAAGCAGCTTAATAGTAATAATTAAAATAATGGTTACTTGAGTTATGAAATATCCATTAGTATTCGGTGATGTCCAGTCTCGGTGATAAGGATGACATGAAGACACATCTCGTTGATTGCCGCTGATATCACAAACACTTGCACACACTCCCGATCACTCGCGTCGAAGTAGATTTATGTGAATAAGTAATGTTTAGTGTTCATTTGAATACTTCATCTTACGATGTGTGTTGTGTGTTCATTTTGACGTTACTGTTCATGTCTATTTTCCACTTATATCACTGTTTTATCAATATATATGTGATTGATTAGTTAGTTCAATGTTTCATGTGCTTAACGTTTTAATGAGATGTAGTAACACTGAATCAATTTAAGTTCAACTGTTTTGTATAGTAAATACGTGATGATATTTGTTCGTGTTACGATCTGATTGTTCGCTTTGAATAATTATTACGTAAGTCCGTTACATCGCACTTCGAAATTCACTATTAAAAATTTACTAAGTCTGACTATCGTGACATGATGGTTTCACTAAGTCTGTTAAATTACGATTTGATGTACTAACTCCCGAACTTGAGTTATCTCTCCTAACATTTAAAATATACCTTTGAGAACTTAGAGTAAAACTGACTCCGAATTTAAAGTATACGTTTTGAAAATTAGAATAATACTCTCTCCGTACTTAAAGTGTATTACTTGAAAAATTAAGATATACTGCCTCGTCCCTGTGTTGGACATATAGTTTTATTAACTCGTCCCTACTCAAAATTTTGTCCCTGGCGCAGTTTACGCCCTCTTTACTCGTGATAGGTCAGTTTTGAGTTTTTCCTGGAATAGTTTGTCCCACTATGTTAAGACTCTCCGTCATCGTTCTTCTGATAGGTTCTTTGTTTTTGTTGCTATGGAAACTGTCCTCTCCACCAGTGTTTTTCGTGGCTCTGGTCTTCTGATAGGTTGCCAGACATCCCCCGATTTTGCTCTGTCGAACGTTGACCCTTTTCGTAGAATCTCTAGCTGTTATATGCCTGTCTATCAATCCATTGTCTGAAGTAAACGCAGTGTTTTTCTGGGTTGCCTTTCATCTGTACTTTAGGTTCTTCCGAAGTATTGTTCTGTCTTACACCCCTTTTTTGTAGCTATTAATAATTTTGGACATCTGCTGGCTGGTGAAGTCACCCCAACTTTCCACTCGTAAATTCCGTCTGACACTTAGACGATACCTCCAGCTGAGTAACATGACTTGAGTTTTTGTCTGATCTCTGCTCTACGTATTGTTTCTTAAAGTGCAGTAAGTCCGTTCCTTTGTAAACATATAGTTTCCCCTTTTTTTGTAGTCCATCGTATATTGACGTAACTTGGTTTGAACATCTGCTACAATTCTCAGTACAAGTGTGAATGTCCTCGCCTACATTGTTTCGGCTGTTGCGGGTGATAATTCTAAACTAAACTTTCCCTGTCATCTTGTACAACCAATTTCTATAGCCGAGTCGAACTTAACGTCTTTCTATTGTCTAGTTAGCGACGCTGCTCTGACATCTTCTCATTACGCTTTATTTATTGCGTCAACTGGAAGTCGTTGACACAGCTTCGTGTGGACGCACTCCGTCGAGGATAAAATTTAAAAAAATTTTTAAATTTTTGCTCGTTACAGTGTCCTCAATTTTGATTTGATGATGTGACCTCAGGGAACAACTCAAATCCAAATTCTGCGCCCTGTACGTCGCCTCACAATGTTCATCTTCCTCAGGGAGGGATATTACATGATAACCTACTTTTAAAGACTTATATTACAATTGGTGTACCCCCTTTTAGTTTTAGTTGTATCTACGAATTTATTGCTAGCTATTTGGGATGGCTGAACGCATTTAACATTATCGTATTTACATATCGGTTACATATAAATACCTTATCTCTCTAATTACAAAACAAATCATAGATCCAATGAGTAATAAGTAATTTAATTAATTAAATAATCTCTTTACTTTCTAAAATATTATTCACGCAATATAATGTCAAACAAATCAATTGATTTAATGTAACGCTTTTCATGAAATCAGAGAAAATCTCCTACACATATACATTTTATGCAGTACAAATAGCCCTACCATTAAATTTGTTCTTAAAATGTTATTTAAAATTAGATTGATAATTAACATATCCGCTACGTTAGTTTTAATTATATTCATATTATTTGATAATTTATACATACACGTAATAAATTTTGCTAACGAGTTATTTACTTCGTTCTAACATCATTTGAATTCCTATCCTACCAATGATATACATTCACTTTAACAGAGTTCATTTGCGATATAGCTTTTAGTATAATATCACTTATTTACTTTTAAGTGTCCTTCTCTTTTTTTTTCACTTTGTCCCAATAATTTATTGCTATGTGAACAAGTAATTGCAACTAAAATGTCCCTTGTATTCACTACAATATTTCATAAAATGTCACTCAAAACGTTAATTCACACTTATTATCTAACATTTTATTAGTGATTTATTAACTAAGTAAACTCTTAAGTTACACTTGACATTTAGAGTACATATTTTCTTTTGGTTAAGCCAGCTTGAATGAGATAAGCGCGTCAATTACCCTAACGCAGATGACTCATCACCATCAGCTAACTTGTTATGATATGTTGTTCTTCAACTTTCTCCTTTTAATTCACCTTCAATTTTCTGGCTCATAATATTTCTTCATTTGTTTTACATTGAATTTCCCTCGGATTTTGCTTTCGTCATTGCAATCGACGAGCAGGTATGTAGCATCTCCAAGAATTCGATGTACTTTGTATGGTCCACAGTACAGTTCACAAAATTTCTCAATCCTTTTCTGGATTGCGTCCGATTGATAATAGGTCCTTATTAACACCTTCTCACCAATTTGGAATTTTGTAATGGTCTTGGTTTCATTACACAACTTCGCTTGCTTTTCCCTGTTCTCTTTCATCTTGACAATCAGGTGATTAATTAAGTATTCGCACGTATTGTCGCTAATTTCTTCTAACGTGGCATCTTCTGGGTTTCTGCTTAGAAGATCAGCAATAATATTGTCCTTGCCCTTACAATGGACAATGTCGAACTTGTATTCTTGGATACTTAAAATCCAGCGTGTTATTCGTGAGTTATTTAAATGACATTTGTTCATAAAGGTCAATGCCTTATTATCTGTAATAATGGTTAAAGATTGCCCTAATATATATATATATATATATATATACGGAATTTTTCGAGACATCGTACGATACTCAAGAGCTCCTTTTCCGTGGTGTAGTAATTTCTTTCCGCACCCTTGAATGTTTTGCTAGTAAATGCTATAACTCCGATTTTTCCTTCCTCGTCCAGTTGATATAGCTGCCCGCCATATGCAAAGTTGCTGGCGTCGCACTGCATGTAGTATCGTTGGTTTATTCGAGGAAACTTCAAGATAACTGTTTCTACGAATAGCTCTTTAACTTGTTGAAAACATTCGTTTAGTTCCGGTGTCCACGTGAATTTATGTCCTTTTCGTAATAATTCAAGTAACGGTTTGGTGGTTTCGGCGTATTTATCTGTAAAACGGTTGTAGAAATTTGTTAAACCCAAGAAACCCTTTAATTGCTTTTGGTTTCGAGGTGTTGGAAACTTCATAATTGCATCAATCTTCTCATCCGTTGCCTGTATTCCTTGCGTAGTTAATCGATATCCAAGGTATGCAATTTCTTGCCTAAAGAATTGCGACTTATCCAAATTGATGGTCAAATTCGCTCTTCTTAAGTTAGATAATAATAAATCTAAGTGTAATAAATGTGTCTCTAAATCTCCTGAATAACATAAGCAATCGTCTACATAAATAATGGTATTTTTCTTAACTTCATCTTCCAATACTGTGTCCAATCCCCTGGTTAGTGCAGCAGAACTGGTACTCAGTCCAAACGGCGTAACTGTGAAGCGATAACATTTGCCTTCGTACATAAAAGCGGTGAAGTTCCGGCACTCTGGTTTCAGTGGTACTTGCCAGAAACTGCTAGTTAAGTCTACGGTAGATAAATATTTCATTTCACAACATCTAGCCAAAATATCGTTTATCGGTGGGGCACCCTCGTAGTCCGGGATCGTCACGCTGTTCACTTTCCTCGCATCCAGACATAATCGTACTCTTCCGTCTTTCTTAATCACAGTAACAAGTGGGTTGATATAGGCGCTGTTGCATCGCTCAATGACCCCATACCGTAACATTCTTCTAATCTCATCATCCACCTTCCCTTTATATGCTAATGGGACAGGCCATCCTCTCTGGAAGTACGGTGTCCGGTCGGTGACTTGGAACTCGTGAACGTATCCTTCGATCCTTCCGGGGCACTCTCTGAATAAACTTCTATTCCTTACGAGAATCTCCCTTAATCTCACCAACATCCCTTTATCTCCGCAGTCAATACTCTCTACTTTCTTATCGATGTTCCGTATGATCTCTTCTTCTTCTTCTTCTGTGTCCACCACTTCTATATTCATCATTGGCACCGTGCACGCCGCTTCGTCAGCCTCTCTTCTTAATTCGACGATCCTTTTTCCCATGTCAATGAGACATTCTGCTTCCTGAAGAAAATTAATTCCTAATATACAAGGTTTTATTAAATCCGGTATAATGAGAAACACACATTCATACTTAATTCCTTCGATATAAATATCGCATAATATTTGTTTCCTTATTAACTTCGATTTATTGCCTACCGCGCTAACTACTAAAGTATTAGTCATCGGTAAAATTTCGTAAGGTGCTATGTTATGTTTATTTTGATTAAACCAAGATTCGGACAATCCGGCGATAACGGATCCAGTGTCAAGCAACGCTTGTACAGTAATATCATTGTTAAATTTTATATTTATTTCTGGACATTTTATTACTCGTTGGGCAATCTCCTCGTCATCATTGCATAGCAAGTCGCTTCTTAAGTCTGGTAAAATTATGTTAGTCTGATAATCATTCGTTTTATCGGCTATCTCCGTTATTGTGTAAAAAATTTTTTTTTTCTTCCTGTTGTCGAACCGTCTTAGGTTCAGTGCTCGACGTAGACGCCCCCTTATTTACGAATTCCATCGTATTAACCGCGCGCCGATCCCCAGTGCGGTGTTGTGTGTTTACAGGCGGTCTCTCACCCCATACCTTCTTCTGCATTCCACTTGCTTTGTTCGAAACGCTTTCACTTTCTTTGTAAGAATTCCTCCCCTCGTTCGCCGTCACATAACTTGACTCCCTATTATTTCTTGGATGTATTTGCGTATATTCTATGATTAGGGATTCAAAATTTGGAATTGTTACAATTCCTCTCGTGACAACAGCGAGCTGAATTTCGCGCCCAAAGTGACGAGATATTTTGCGTATCAGTTGTTTGTCCGTCAGAGTAGGTGATAATTGTCTACTCTCCAACAATATGCGTTCTATATATTGGATCGCAGTAATCGGTCCACGCCAATCAAATCTACCATATTCCAAATGATCTCGTATGCTGTCTTGTCGTTCTTGTCCCCAATATTCCTGTGAGAACGCTTCCTTAAACTCTTCAAAATTTGATATTTGGCTACGTATAACCCGCCACCAAATTCCGGCGTCTAATTCTAAATGCCTACCTATCCACTTGATATTGTCAGTGGGGTAGTATAATTCTTGTACCTCCGACAGCTCCTTAAGAAATTCCATGGGGAATCTGTCAGTACCATTATATTTAAGGTCATTGTGGTTAGGTCCATTAATTCGGTTCAATATACCACACTCACCTTCCATTAACTGTCTCTGCAGTCTCTCCTGGTTTTCTCTTACTTTAGTTAAATGGCCTTTTAATTCTTCGATTCGCGTCGTCTTTTCTTTTGTAGTCTCGTCCAACTTCAGTTCCGTTGAACGCTGTCTTCCGTCAACTTCTTCCAACTTCTGTATCATGTTATTGTTTGTTTCGCCTTGTTCTTGTTGTCTCTGCCGTATGGTGTCATGTATCTCGGCCTTTAATTCTTCATGCTTCTTATTGGCGTCTTTGACGTGAGCATCAAATTTATTATTAATCTTTTTAACCGTCGTTTGGGTATTGTGTATCGCTACCATCCATTCTTGACAATCGTTTTCTCGTGTTTCTTGTATCTCTTCGTATTTCTTGTTTGCTTCTTCTCTCAATTCTCTCACGATATCATCTTGTCTCTTCTGTAATTCGTTTATCTTCCTTTCCCAGGCCTGCTGGTATTCACGTATCTCGGACCTTATCTGCGTAAGCTGTTCCGCTGTCTGTCGTTTAATCTCTTCCTTATGCTGGTCGAGCTTTTCATTTTGCTTCTCTAGTTTTTCACTAATTATTTTGCTACGTTCTTCTTGTTTCTCGCTTTGTTGACGGATAAACTCCATCAATATTTGTAGACTTACATCTTCTGGTTTTGATGTCTGTCCTCGCGCCCTATCTTCTGGACTCTCTACAGCGCTATTTGGTTCGCTAGGTGTAGTATTATCTTCCGTATTTACCGTACCTAACTGGTTATTAACGTCGAACTCTACGCTATCGGAATTGCTTGCCATTTTTGCCTTCCTACGCGTAATCATTCAAACTGACTTATAACACTAATACTTATCTTATTTCTAATTCTATAACGCTACTTTATCTACTTCTACTACTGCCTGATCTTTGCCAAAGCTGTACGTTTTAACTATTTTCGTTACTACGTATCGTGCCGTGCGGATGGGCGCCATTTAATGTAATGTAATAAAGGGTAATCCTTTATTGGTTACAATAAATGTGCATAATTTAATTTTCTCTATTACTTTAGTTATCTATGCCCCAGGTTGGAAGCGCCATTTATATAATGAATATTATATTAATATTTATATAATTATACTTTGTTTCTCTCTCTTGTTATAATGCCGCACGTTGGGCAGCCATTTAATATAATTAATATTATGCAAATTGCTGGCATAAATTATTTATCTTTTAATTAAAGAAACTCCTTTTAATTATGATTATCTAGTCATATCTATTTCTCGTGTCACACATTGGATGCGTGATTAATACAATGAATAACTATTCTGATTATTTATGACACAACACTTGATATCATCTAATAATTAATATTGTCAATTCATTTTATATTACTGAGCAAAAGAAACTCTTAAAATTCTACTTTGTATTTTATTTAAAAATTAAGTTAACATCTGGGTTATCTGTGGTAATAATAAACGCATATGTAGAATCAACTTAAATAACTAATTTATTTATCATTCATAATAAATTATAATCATACATATGAAACGTCGATGTACCTGTAAATACATACATATTTTATAAAATACAAATGCAAATTTAAATATCTGCTGAAACAAAGAAGACATACATACATATATAAATCAAATGAGATAACAATTCATATTCTAATTATTGATGCGTTCATTAACGCCAGATAGTTTTTGTTAACATATTCGTTAATTACGTTTTTAATTCTGATTTCTACTCATTACGTTTACTAATAATTTCCCAGGGATGAATTCTTTGAAAGAATCAGGTCAGTAGAAGCAGCTTAATAGTAATAATTAAAATAATGGTTACTTGAGTTGTGAAATATCCATTAGTATTCAGTGATGTCCAGTCTCGGTGATAAGGATGACATGAAGACACATCTCGTTGATTGCCGCTGATATCACAAACACTTGCACACACTCCCGATCACTCGCGTCGAAGTAGATTTATGTGAATAAGTAATGTTTAGTGTTCATTTGAATACTTCATCTTACGATGTGTGTTGTGTGTTCATTTTGACGTTACTGTTCATGTCTATTTTCCACTTATATCACTGTTTTATCAATATATATGTGATTGATTAGTTAGTTCAATGTTTCATGTGCTTAACGTTTTAATGAGATGTAGTAACACTGAATCAATTTAAGTTCAACTGTTTTGTATAGTAAATACGTGATGATATTTGTTCGTGTTACGATCTGATTGTTCGCTTTGAATAATTATTACCTAAGTCCGTTACATCGCACTTCGAAATTCACTATTAAAAATTTACTAAGTCTGATTATCGTGACATGATGGTTTCACTAAGTCTGTTAAATTACGATTTGATGTACTAACTCCCGAACTTGAGTTATCTCTCCTAACATTTAAAATATACCTTTGAGAACTTAGAGTAAAACTGACTCCGAATTTAAAGTATACGTTTTGAAAATTAGAATAATACTCTCTCCGTACTTAAAGTGTATTACTTGAAAAATTAAGATATACTGCCTCGTCCCTGTGTTGGACATATAGTTTTATTAACTCGTCCCTACTCAAAATTTTGTCCCTGGCGCAGTTTACGCCCTCTTTACTCGTGATAGGTCAGTTTTGAGTTTTTCCTGGAATAGTTTGTCCCACTATGTTAAGACTCTCCGTCATCGTTCTTCTGATAGGTTCTTTGTTTTTGTTGCTATGGAAACTGTCCTCTCCACCAGTGTTTTTCGTGGCTCTGGTCTTCTGATAGGTTGCCAGACATCCCCCGATTTTGCTTTGTCGAACGTTGACCCTTTTCGTAGAATCTCTAGCTATTATATGCCTGTCTATCAATCCATTGTCTGAAGTAAACGCAGTGTTTTTCTGGGTTGCCTTTCATCTGTACTTTAGGTTCTTCCGAAGTATTGTTCTGTCTTACACCCCTTTTTTGTAGCTATTAATAATTTTGGACATCTGCTGGCTGGTGAAGTCACCCCAACTTTCCACTCGTAAATTCCGTCTGACACTTAAACGATACCTCCAGCTGAGTAACATGACTTGAGTTTTTGTCTGATCTCTGCTCTACGTATTGTTTCTTAAAGTGCAGTACGTCCGTTCCTTTGTAAACATATAGTTTCCCCTTTTTTTGTAGTCCATCGTATATTGACGTAACTTGGTTTGAACATCTGCTACAATTCTCAGTACAAGTGTGAATGTCCTCGCCTACATTGTTTCGGCTGTTGCGGGTGATAATTCTAAACTAAACTTTCCCTGTCATCTTGTACAACCAATTTCTATAGCCGAGTCGAACTTAACGTCTTTCTATTGTCTAGTTAGCGACGCTGCTCTGACATCTTCTCATTACGCTTTATTTATTGTGTCAACTGGAAGTCGTTGACACAGCTTCGTGTGAACGCACTCCGTCGAGGATAAAATTTAAAAAAATGTTTAAATTTTTGCTCGTTACAAACTCGTTTACATAATGAAGTCCAGAGAAATCGAGTAGGAAAGATCTTTATCGGCTAGAAACATTACAGATAACAACAAAAATGGAAAGATCGTAGTTGAAGCGTTGTTCAGAGGTATACAATGAACAGTCACCTTGTGTCCTTTTGGATGTCTTTTTGTATGATCGGCTGGTGGATACATTAGTGACGGTCATTATGGTCATTAGTGCGTAATGATAAAAATATAGTGTTGAATAACGAATGAATGAACGATTTGTGTGTGTCGTAATGGCGTGTTCATTATATAAGAAGTCGTACCTGTTAATTGGTATGTACCACACAGTCGTCGAGATTTTCTTCCGATAAGGCAAAATAATTTTATTTTTCATAATCCTACAACTTAAATACAGCGTCATGGCTCAGTTCTTCTGTTAACTGCAGTGATGGAAATCTGAAAATTTTAGAAATGGAGTGCCGAGTTTTTATGCTTTCAGGTTTACAAAGATCATTGAGTGAAGTACTTCTCGACTTGTTTAGCAGACACGTAGCTAATAGAAATTATTTTTTATCTATATATTGAAACAAATTTTAAAACATTAGGCAGTGTTATTTCAAACTGTTTTAAGGGCTCAGAAAATGCAGACCTTAAGAAGAATTTATGAATTGAGAAAGTTGTGTGTGTGTGTGATATTTATTCAACACGTATATTTTTTAAATTTATTTGTAATAGTAATATTATTATTATCTTCATCATCTGAAACCTCACATTTTATATGGAGGGTGTATAGTGCCAAAATTTGGAGTCGGAAAACATAATTTTTGAGGTTTGTATACATTCACTTAGTTAATTTTCTAATAAACAAGGAAAATTTTCAATAAAATTGTAGAATATAGTTCTGAGAAAATTTATGTAAATAACATAGTTAGAAACAAATAGTATTTTGAGAAATTACAAAAATAATTGAGGATTTTTAAATATTTTATGTAAGTTTTATTACTGTGAACAAAAAGTTGGCATCATTGACTAACTGCATTAAAATCTAATCTGAATGTGACCCATTGTTGTGCACAACTTAAATTTTATATGTGTTTACCGGTAGACGTCTGACTATCAGTACGAATGGACATGTATTTTTAACACTGTAGAGCTTCTGCGCCTCGTACTAATCATGTGAATAAGTTTTGAAATGGTCATTTGGTGAAAAATTAACTGGTCGTGAACGACCTGTCAGCTGGTCACAAAGATCTCCAGTATGTATGGGGTCGGATGATAAGTAACGTTTATACACAAAAATAAATACAGGGGACATGAACTGATTGGTCGAATTTTAGATACTGCTACCCTCATACAGGAACGTAATCTAACGATATCGAAAACGATCAATACAAGAATTTAAAAAATGAGTGAAGAAGTTACATTGATTTTAATAGTGGAATTACGGAACATTCATTAAAAAACAATGGCATTTAGTTAGTTTTTTTTTAAATTATGTTCAAGATAATTCAATAAAATTTTTATTTGTGATAACTTCAACCGCTTCAATGGTGAGAACATTGACTGTTTTGTCTTATTTATAATTGTAACGTTTTCTGCCACGTTTTATTTTTAATTGAAGTCAAATTTTAGAAACTTTTATTTAATTTTAGCAGTATTTACATCAGTTTTCTCAGAAACAAATCCTCTACAAATTTTATTTGACGCTTTGACTTGTTTGTTAGCAATTTAACATCAAACTTAAAAAATTATGTTTTCCGAGTCCAGTTTTTGGCACTACCCAGCAACCCTTGTTTAAGCAGCTCTGCAACCCATTTTTGCATATTTTAGGGCGAACGACATGTGGGACTGATTTTTCTCCATAATTTTGTTTCCCCGAAATTTTGGTCTTGCTTGCATGCATTATTTTACCTTCTGAACAGAAACAAGGGAAACATTTTCAATAGACCATAACGGCAGAACGAAGCATTTCCAGACCTGTTTGTACGACAGCATTTCTTATTTTTAGCGATAGAATCACTTCGTTAAATATTTCCCTTTCCTCCCAGAACACACGCACTGTGTGTGTTTACACACACACACACAGTCAAATTATATTACTTCTGAAAGTTGTTAATACTATTTTTTAATTGCCTGGCGTACGTTTCACCTTTCACCCATAGTACAGGATTTTCAGAGGTTTATAAATAAATTAACAATAATCGATCGAAATGATTCGATTTCAATACAAAAAACTAACGAATAATCAAATTTGTTTCAAATTTAATATGAAATAACGAATAATCGATTTAATTCGAATTTAACAATTGATTGCTTAATGTTTATTTACTTAATCAGCTGTTTTGTCAGTTATATTGGAAATATTTTAGGTTTATTATAAGCCTATTTATTTAAACTAGTGGTCGCCCAGTGGTCGAAATTCGACCGTAATTCATTAAATTTTTAAGTTTGAACGTTATTGAGGTTCTTTTGTCAAAGAGTATACCTCTATAATCATTGCATATAATTTTTTTGAATTTTGTTCTATTACGTCAGCTGCGAGCGTGTACAAATACGTCATTAGCGTGTGTTGTTTGCCTTAATTCCCTGCAATACCTATGAAATTTAAAATTTAATGTTAGTAGGTGTAACAGTTGAAAAAAAACACAATTACAGCTTGTATTCGTATTTATTTTTTGATATAATTCATTGTCAGTTTTAATTTTTTCATGTTATTATTGAATCAGATAAACGCTAATAAAAATGAGACTTGACATTCATAGAAGTATAAGATACATTGTTTTCAATTCCAGTGGATTACATTTCATTTTTGGTAAGGTACAAAATTCGAAAACAGTTTGAAGATTATCTGCTACAAAGCTTATATAATTTTTTAATTTTTGTTTCTATGCATTAATTTTCGAGTTATTTGAAAAATATGAAAGATAGGAAAAATGAGGTTTAGCTTGGCTAAGCCATATTTAAAAAGCAATAACACGTTTTTTGATATTTCCTTGGGTTTTTTTTATTGCCATACTGACCAGGTTTCGCCAAGGCTACACAGTTATTTTGCCTATCTTTTTCGAATTATATAAAATTTAAATAAAAAATTAATAAAAAATAAAAAATACGTGCCTCGTATTTTTTCATATATTTTTCATTAAATCAAAAAAACCGGGCGGTTAAAAAAATAAATGTTGTCCATTGAACTTAAAATAGTTTGAAAGTGAATTTAATGATTCAGAACTTCTGTGTAAACGATGTTTTTTGTAAAAACTCTTTCATCATTTGCTAAGTGCCCTTGACCATTATATTCGGAAATATAAAATCTCAAACCATCGAATGATCGAACTCTACTTGCTGCGACGTACAATTGACCATGTGTAAAAACTGGCTGCCTCAATAAAATTCCAATTTTTTCGAATGTTTGTACTTGAGACTTATTTATTGTCATTGCAAATGCAGGTATAATTGGAAACTGAGTTCTTTGAAAGTTAAATGGTAAAACAGTACCGGAATATGTTAAATTTATACGTGGAATCAAAATTCTCTTATTGCGTGCGGTTCCAGTTAAAACTTCGCAATCAATAGCGTTACGATACATACACTTGATGCGCATTCTTGTTCCATTGACTAATGCTTCCTTTGTATTTAAGTTTCTGATCAGTAAAACGATGCAATTAACTTTCAGTACTACCTTATGTGGTGGCAAACCACTAATAGTCAAAGAATTCAAAAACTCTACTGGATAGTTATTGATTTCATTGTCATCATCCCAAATTATTTTATCGTAGCTATGATATGTTTTCTGTTCACCTGGTATTCGATTAAGTAGGCTATATCAGTATTAATAAAAGTACAACATCATTTTTAGGTGCTAAAATAACTGACTTCAATATGTTATCTGAGAGTATGTTTTCGGAAATATTTCCATACACCTCATTAATAATATTATTTTCATCTCCTATTAATTGCTGAGGTATTTCAATAATATTTTGACCAAACTGAGGGAATTGTGGGGCTTCATCATTACCAATTTTTTTCAAGAATTCGACAAATTCTATTTCACTTGGTAAGGCTCTCATATTTTGAGTAAACTTTACTTTATGAAAATAAACAAATTTATGCCAACTCGTGACACAATTTTCAATTAAAGTTGCACGTGATCCATGTGGGACAACTGGTAAGATTTGCCGAAAATCACCGCACAGAAGTATCGTTTTCCCTCCAAATGGTTTATGTTTATCATTTTCATCGCATAGATCGTGCAATAGTCTATCTATGATTTTCAACACTGGCAGTGGGCACATAGAAATTTCATCAATAATATCAATGATGATGAATTTATGTAACGTCCATAGCTACTATTTGCGGTAATATTCGCTACAGAATTTTCCAAAATGGGTATAGGCAATTTAAACACATTGTGTAAAGTTCTACCTCCAAGTAATAGAGTTGAAGCTATGCCACTGAACGCTGTTGCAATGCAACTAAGATTAAGCGAATTTAATTTGTGAATGATTGCTGTTTGTGTGAATGTTTTTCCACAACCTGCATGAGCGGTTAAACAAAAAACATTAGATCCAGTATCATGATGCAAAACTTCACGAATCACACGATCAATTAATTAGATTACGCTGTTCAATATTTGCAGTTTCATAATGCTCAGAAAACAGAAACTCTTGTTCTATTGGATCAATAGCATTTGCTTCGTCTGTTCTCTGCGAATACGTGGGAACTGGTAAACCAAGTTCTTGACATGACAAATTATGAACATTCAAAATATCTTCAATTTCTAATAGAGCTGTATTAAAGGATACTTCTTCGTTGTAATCTCTCAAAAAATCTTCACTAAGATATACTTTAAATTCATTCCATAACGCCAATGCATTGGCTGGCACATTTAATGCACAAATGTAACCAAATAAATTTCGCATTTGTTTTGGTGAATGTAATTCTTTTGCTTCGTTTAAACATTCGCGCCATTCATTATCATTTGAAGCAATGCCGCGAGCATGGCACGCTTCAACAAAAGAAGTGTGTATAATTCCATTGTATGTTCTAACATCCTCAAATGATTTTGGACCACAGACATGTAATAAAAGCAATCGTAAATGGAAAAGTTCGATGTCTTTTGGTGATACTACATATATGCGTGTAATGATTTTATCACCTCCACGCCTTCTCTTCTTCCATTTTTTTCGGGAATCTTCCCACACATAATGCAAAGGAATTTCAATATACTTATATTCATGCGCTGATGGATCTGATCGATTCAATTCAAAAAATGCTAATAATTTTGTTTGTCTTGCATTTTCAATTGCTTGACGTTCTTGCCCTTCTCGAAAGTAAACATTCTGTCTACGCGGTAAATGAATGTCAAGTCTAACTATGACATGTGATTGAAAATGCATTGGTAATTCATAGATGCGCCATATAGCTTCAGTTGATCCGACATAACGCCCATTTAAAAAATTTTTAACTTCATCAATTTGTATTTCTTGACCTGGTTCATTTCTCTCTGAACCTAATTCAACAGATGCACTATCATAGCCTTTATACACGTATTTATAAATGTATTTAACACTTTTAACTGTAGTGCATACTTCAACATTTATATGGCAATTAAATTTGGCAAGTAAATACGGATTGTATGGTACAACATAACGATTGTCGAGGCAACTACCGCGAACTTCAGCATTAATACCATTATCACGCCTTCTGTATAATGGATATCCATTTAATGATTCACATGTAAATTCATTAAATCGTTTTGGATAATCTTTTGTGCATTTTCCATCTCTCATACATACAGAATTTGGATTAAGTACACCGCATGGACCATGCATCATGTGTTTTACAACATATTCATGTAATGTAGGATGTGTTTGAATGTTAGGAATCTCCGCAGATACAACTTTATCAATATCGGTAGCGTTAACAATTTTATCTTCCTCATTTAAAGAGCGTAAAATGTGAGCATGAGGCAATCCTCTCTTTTGAAACTCAATTGTATAAATGAGTGCTTCAACTTTACCGAAGATTTTTTTAGTGTAAGGCCCTCAATTAATGCTTTCAGTTTGGACTTGAATACACGCACAACAATATCAGGTCGAAAATTAGCTGACCACCTACACCAATATTGCTAACTATTTCAGGCCAACTTGGATTGCAAGTCATTTTAATAAACAAAGAAGGCTTTCCGAAATGTTGTACAATTGACATTGCATCTAAATAATTCTGATACATATTTCTTGGAGACCCATTGAATGAAGATGGTAAAATTACTCTACGGCCAACATTATTGGCATTGGGGTTCAATTCTAAATAATCTGTTAAATTGTTGTAAACTTCAGACCTATGACTTGTTTGATTTTGTCGAATGAAATGTAACCTTGTGCCCTCTATTCTCACACACATATCAACTATCTACTGCAGAAATAATTTTTGTGAATGGTGCAACATGCTAAAATCTTCTCTAATTGCAAGTCGATAGGCTGCATACTGAAGCATGGTTAATTTATTTCTGGGCGCTCTTGAATTAGATGTAGTTGGTACATTATGAGAAATATTGATATGCCACCCAGTATCACCATTTGGAAAAAGTAATGGATACGCTAAAGGGTCCAATGATGAATCCAAAACAGATATTTTTAATGGTACCATTAACTTTTGAAAACGAAACCATATTTCGTTCAAAGGGTGGCTCACCATCAACTGTACTAAATATTACTGCTACATCAGTTTGAACTGCATCATTATAACGGCGTAGATCTAAATCACGATTTACTTTAATGAGCATACAAATTTCTTTATTTTGATTTTCAACTCTCTGACGATCTTTCATTGCAATGAATGACCGAACGAAAGGATTAATGCGTTCCAATTCAAGAGAGATTTCGCGCATTATATTGTTATTGCATGTTTGATTATAGTGTTCACGTAATCTATAATTAACAGCAGTGTCAACATCATAAAAATATAATTGCGCATAACATGGTGAGCGACCATATCCAGCAGTCATTGGACCTGATCTGTGATAAAAAACATCATGTATTTTAAAATGATACACTCCACGCGTAACTGTATCCGAAATTTTAGCTTCTGAGCTAACCATAGCAAATGATGAATTGTATATACGAATGTTTTCAAAATAATTGTTTGACTTTCTTTTTATTGAAGGTTCATTTGAAGTAAGTCCATCATACAATGATTTAAAGTATTCATTTTGACTTAAGGCCGGTAATATTGCTTTACCCTTATGACAACATGAAGTTAATGCAGTCCTTTCACCTAAAGTGACCTCAGATTCGAAATGTTTTGCATTGCAAAACCTGCATTGTAAATGCATTAATCCACAATCAAAAGTATTAAAATTTCTTGGAATGACATTCAGTGCGCATTTAAATGTATCCCTCAAAATAATTTCATCATTTTGTATACTATTTACACTATTTAAATTTGCATTTGGTCTATTATCATTTTGACTTTCACGCGAATATATATTCCTTCTTCTTTGTCTCTCACTCCGACCCGTCAATGTTATACTATTTACACTATTTAAATTTGCATTTGGCCTATTATCATTTTGACTTTCACGCGAATATATATTCCTTCTTCTTTGTCTCTCACTCCGACCCGTCAATGTTCTATGTCGAGGCATAATGGAAGTAGGTGCGAATATCTGAATGTAAAAAAAACCATGTAATGAAATTACTGAAACTATGATTAGACAGGGTTTAATTTAAAAATAATAAAATGTACTCACTTTTTTGAAACCACCAATAATAATTAGGCGAGAATAAGTCAATTCAAATTGCTGCTACAAAATTTTCCTTTTGCAACAGGTGTATATTAAGCTAGCTGTATTTCACTTTCAACTGCACATTAATATATAAAACACAGATATCTAATATACAAAATATAAAATAAACGCTTTTTTGCCTTGACATACACTCCACCGACTATTGTTGCCTGGCAACAAAATTATTTTATTTTTAACAATTACCATTGTTTGAAAAAGTTTAAATGAATTTTCAAGTGCAAATGAATGTTTTATTTTATTTAATTTAATGTATTTGTAACACATATTATATATAAATTTTAGCTGTCTGCACTCCTTCTCCATATAAACTTTAACTATGCCAAATCGCACACTCCTCCGTGCGCGCAATATGCTTAAAAAGGGGTACAAAGTTTTCTCTTCACGTATTAATATATAGATTTTAATAAATTTATAATTTTTTATAGATCATCTTGTTTTTTTTTATTTGAGTTTGCCTTTTAATTAGTAAATTATTGTTATTGTGTTTGTAAATGTTAAGATTATCCCAAATATACAATTTTGTTTACCTTTTTGTATGTTTTTAATTAACTTCGTATATATTGAATATCTGGAAATTGGTGGTTATTATTTAGACAGTGGGGGGTTAAATTAGATTTGTAAATATTTGGTTTCAAAAATGCACTTGGTGCTGAAAAAGTAGGGTCTCGTGACGAGCACATACATTTCGTTAATCTATGCTCGTGCAGCGTTATTACTGTGCTCTATTAAGGTGTGTACTGCTGTTCATTTGTACTAAACCCTAAACCACATTTTATTCATACCATTTTTATATCGTAACAAAATATTTGTTCTTTATTCACGTAGAAATAGAAATTGCAATATTTATTGACCTACTTCGTAGTTATCTTCATCACAATCTTGCATAGGCAAAGTGGTGCCTGTTCCGCCTTCAAAGATCCTCCAGCCATCTCTTCCTGGGTCTGCCCACAGACCTATGTCCTATAGGTTTATATTTTCATTCATTTATAACTTCTGAAGGTACCGAATCTATCAGTGTAACATACGTCAGGATAATTAAAAGAAAATAATAACAATTTGCAGAAAGAAATAATTTTATAATAACTTATATAATAGTAATCAAGAATACTGCAAGAAACTCGTATAGTTACTTATAAAGAAATATATATGTAGGCTATATAATTATTTGATACGCATTGTCTTAAGTAAATTTCATATAACGTATTAGTTGATGTTTAAATAGCTGAAATGCTTTTTATCATTCTCTGTTGTTAAAACACGTTTATGCAAATTCGCTTTAACCAGCTATCACTATAGTAAACGAAACGTAATATGATTGTATTAATTTATGTTACGATAGTAATTGAAATATTTTTGGCATGTGTTAACAAATAAAATTTTAAGTGTTTTGAATTAATTTGATCTGATTGGAATAAATTTGGACACATCGTTATGTTTCAATAGGTATGAGTAAAATATTGTAATTGCTTTACAAATTACGCGGTACAACGTACATCAGCATAATAACTTGGAATGTCTTTAACTAATCCAAAGTCATTGTATGTATTAAAAGCTTAAAAATTAAAATAGGCTAATATTTACGAGGAAATTGAATAACTGTTCTCAAATATTTCCTGTTATGTCATACTTGCAAGATAAAAATGAAATCGAGAATGTGATTTAAATGGCTGAAATATTTATTGCAGTATGTGTACAAGAAATAAATAAATATAATTTCCGGCATGCATATGTTAATTCGAACTCTTCACCAATACGCCTGAAATTCACGTCCATTAAAGGAATACACGGCGAATAAATTCTTCATTATACAGTAATACACCCAGTGAAAGTAGATTTAATTTCATTTGCAAACAATCACTCCAGGTTTTTTTAAGACAACACTAAAGCTTAAGTACGGTTTTACGAACATTAAGGGTACCTATTTTAAAGGACACGGAATACTGAAACGCTTTCAGGCTAAATAAGGAAATGAAAAGTAATTACTCATTTTGGATATTGGTTTTGACGTGAAGAAGATGGGTGTCTGGCATGTTGATATACTTAGGTCCACTTTGCAGAACGAGCAACAAACATTTTTGTCTCAAAAATATTACTATACACGGTGCAGTATTAATAGTAATACTATACTTTTTAAAGCCAAGTTACCCACTGACAGCCCGTAAGCCACTTTTGTTAAATTTATAATCTGACTGTGGTGACGTGACATTGAAGGCGAATTCATGATTAGAGGGTGATTTGGACAGTAGTGTTTAATAAAATAATACAATGTCTAGTACAGTACAGGTAAACTCCCCGTGGTTTCTCCAGCCACAAAGTAGTAAATCCCCCCCCCCCCCAAGAGATGTATTTTGCTTATCTGTGTTTCCTTTACGTGGAGTAAGTAAACAAAAACCTATCATTCCGAAGTCAGTTTTGTTTGAGCGGGTCATGTGAGAACATCTTAAGAACCAATATTTCTAGGTTATAATTTGAAAAGAGGTTCTTATCATTATAAAAAGGTAACTGTTTAATTTAAAAGTTCATAGTTATCTACGTAACTAAATTACCTGTAGATTTATCAGGTTAGTATAAAATAATCGTGAATGTTATTCGTGCATGCTTTGTGAAAAATAAAAATATATAGACCTACGAAATACCTTTGTTTTTCCTTTATACTGTAATTGCCTTTAACTACATTTATTACTTATTATGTTATGCAAGAAATAATTTTATTTGTAGTTAAAAAATATTATAAATAAATGTGATTTACTAAATAACAAAATGTAAACTATGCAGTAAGCCTACTGTTAACAAGTAATTTCATTTTTTCTAAATTCGATGTTTAAAAATTTGTATATAACACGTTTTCAGATAAGATAACTCATGAAGAGAGAAATCACTACTGAAGTAATTAGGGTTAAAATTGCTGTAAATTATGTGAACATGAAATTTACGCGTATTTTCAAACGTTAATGATACGTAGCTTTGGTTTTTGCTCCAATTCTAACCAAATTAAATAAAGGGCACCGCTGAGAATTTTAGTTTTACTAGCTCTTAAAATTAAAAATACTTACTTAGGCCTATTTAATTCTTGTGTTTAGTACTGATGATTGCTACAAAGTGCTTAGTATAATATATTAACACGAAAATGTACGTTATATAAATTCCTATAGTACTTCCATATAACATTATGTCGAAAGTTACTATCGATAATCATCTATAACTCGAAGTACTACTAGTGAATGTGGGCCAACGAGCCATGGTTCTTCCAAGACGTCAGTCGAGGGAGCTTACCATACTGTCCTGTACAACCCCTGTTAACATTCTTTTGTAGATCGGGGGACGTACCTTTGTCCATCTGGCGCTATATCTGGTACACAGTACAGTATGGTACTATGTCTGGCGTCTGTAATTCCACCACACTGAACAGTCACTGTAACGATCCCTTTACTGAAGTACACGCAGTCAAGCGATTTTTCTCTCATGTAATTGGTAATGTTTAATATACATTTACTAAACGCGGACTGTGAAGTAAATTGTATTTTTTTATCTAATCAATACTTTTGTTTCTCGATATGTTTATCTGATTCTGATAATACATAATAACAATAACGTATTAATACCTCTTGAGTTATCGAGTAATTTATTTATCTCCTACTAGTCGTCTGCTGCGCAGTTAGCCGTTTTTGGTTTGTCGTCTACTTTGTCATTACGCAGTTCGTATTTCTGCGTAGTATTAATATTGTATGTGATTGTAAAAATAATGTGGTGATTCCTCGTGATTGAACGAAACTGTGTTTATCGTCTCTGAACCGTTTAAACCAGTGGAAAATATCAGAAAAAATATTTATCCGTTTGAACTAGGTGTTTAGAACGTTGTTTTGCGAGTATCATTTATGGGAATCGTAATGTAAACATGAACTCAGTTCTTAATTACGAGTATTGAAGAAGCAGATACTGCCTTCAGGATCTGTTGTTATGTCCACTGTTAAAATTAATTTGTTATAATTAAATTCACAGAAATGTAAGGTCTATATAATTTGAAACGATTTTCATAATTGAATGTGTCTTTTTTTTGTATCTTTATTATTTACGTTTACTTATTTTTTTAATGTGGTTGTATTGTCATTGCTTAGAGCACAATGGGTGCCAATCGTAAAGTCGATCGTTAAAACCCGACTGGATGATCACACGGGGTTTTGGTGACCTGCAGCGTATAACTCGTAATGGTAGACGGAGGGCAAACATTTGATTCAGATACGTATTTAATAATCAAGACGACATTCCCACTTTAGTTTGTTCCAGTATGTATTTCCCAAATATGATCTTCGCATCTTCAGACGTTTAGTTAGCCACTACGAAATTGCAGCACGTACTAGCTTAACTCTATATTTGCCTCTCGTAAACTTGTAGTCCACAGGTCGCTTTTTTGTGTTATTGAAACGATCCGTTCAGAAAAATTCGCTGGAAGCAGTGACAATGTCTCTTTTTGTCATACAAATTCTAGTAATCAGTTTTTTGAGTTTGGTATCAAACGCGTGTTCGGTTACGTGTGTGTGGGTAGGGGGAGGGGGCGCAAACCCTATTTAATCCCTTTAACCCCCCCGGCAGTTTAAGTTTTTTTAATTTTAGGGGCACCAAGGACCAAAAATTAAAATAAAAACATGTTATGTAAGGCGTCAAGTTATGACGAATTTTATTCAAAGTACGGGTTCAGTATTGTCAATAATTTGACAAAATCGATATCTATCAGTATCCCTTTCAAAGGTCGTGGTTTTGTCTTACCGACATTTTGGCAGGTTACAATAAAACCATTTACTTATTCAAAACAAAAGTTACGGCTTTTTTTGGGACAAATCGTATTAGAACAAAGATACAGGACTCGCCAATAGAACGGGTCCCAGATTTCAAGTATCTAGGGTGTAGCATTACATACCAAGATGATAAGGAGGTTGAAAGCAAACTTAGTCTATTCCAGTCGCTTTTTGGCTGTATCATTAGGCGTAAGCACTTAAAGAAGAAAACAAGGAAAGAGACGCAATTGAAATATTATAATGTAATGGGTATGCCTCAACTACTGTATGGTAGTGAGACTCGGATTAGAAAGGCCAACGATATATCTAGTCTCTTCCAGTCGCTTTGTGGCTGTATCATTAAACACTTACAGAAGAAAACAAGGAAAGAGACGCAATTGAAATATTATAATGTAATGGGCATGCCTCAACTACTGTGTGGTAGCGAGACTCGGATTAGAAAGGCCAACAATATATCTAGAATGCAAGGAGCGGAAATGAGGTTCTTGAGGACTGTAAAGGGTTGTACCAGACAGATCTTATCAGAAATGATCATTTAGAATAGAGCTAGGGATAGCTGAAAGCTTAAATGAGAAAATCTTCCGGTACAAAACGGAGTGGCGGTTACACGTAGAGAGAATGGATCCAACTAGATTTTCAAGAAAAGCCTTTGACTATCATCCAAGGGGAAGAGAAGTGTGGGAAGATCCCGTAAGCGATGGTTGGATGACTTCCATTGAGACTGGAAGAGGCTACTAGCCTAAGCCGTAAAGAATGACGATGACGACCTCTTTCAAATTTTGGACCGTTTTCAGAACGTTTTTAAACCATGGCTGCAAAAAAAATTACATAATGTTATGAAAATCGTACTTAATTGATCTTAATAGCTGTCACTAAATTATGAATCATTTAAACATTGTGATTATAAATTTAACTAAAAAAAAAGAATCCAGTAGTCGGGATTTTTAATGTATAGTAAAAAAAATGTTGAATCAAATATACAAAGTAATGTAATAATGGAAGTCACACCGGTGTTACATTATTTATTAATATGATTTTGTATAATAATGTATTTCGTTTAAAACAGTGAGTTCGACAGCTCAGGGAACTTACGAGTAAATTCTTCTTTTGATAAATATTAGATCGATTTATTTTAACAGCGACGACGGTTTTATCTGCTTCTTAAATAAAATGATAATAACAATAACGTTTACATTAATTGTGTTCACATTGTTATACAGCGGGTAAAGGTAAAATATAAAAAAATACATATTCTGCAAGTGTGCAAAGCGAGCGATGATGTAATTTATGTACTCGCTACCAGATGTCGCGTCTGTGAACAGCCCCACGGCGCGTGCCTGCTGGTATAATTGGAGATAATTGTTGTGGTATTTATTTACACACGTTTTGTTTTGTCCAGACATCCCGTCCGTTTAATCTTTGTGGTTTCAGCTTTTTTTTTCACGTTCCGAAACCAGACAGTTGTGTCATTCCATTCGTAGTGCTATACGTACGATGCATGCACGTGTTTTGCGTAGTATTCACCTTCCAATTCATTTGACAAATTTATTTTTAAAAAATTTCAGTTTTTTATAGTTGACACCCTCATATCTCGCCTTCTCTTTTTTAATAAATTTTTGTTTATTTTTTATTATTATTGTTATTTTTTACACTATTAATTATGTTCATATTTCCTCACAGGTATTCTTGTTATATTATATAATTAATAACAATAATATTTGTTATTAAAATTTGTAATTACTAATTACATATACAATTACAAAGTCATAGAGGAGGTTGGGGTTAACCCCCATCCCAGAGGGATAAAAAAAGGTGGTTCAACGGTTAAGACCTTTTGTCAGTAAAAATGTTGTATAAGTGGAATCAAATAATTAATTTAATCAGTTATATGAGTACGGACAGTTTTAAATGCGGCACCTTACAGCAGCGTTTCCCAAACCGTGTGCCGCGAAATTTTGGAAAATAATAAAAATCTATAATAAAATAAAATGTCTAACTCATCAAAAAGAAGAAATCAAAAAGTTGTTTGCTTACTTAGTGAATACTCCTGAGAAGTGCAAATAAACGTTAAAGAAAATGTGCTTCAATGGCTTTTTGTAACTTTATAAGTCACAAAAATCTGTGTTTGTTGATAAAGTTGCATTACAGTTGGAAAAGTCCACTGACATAACTGGGAAACCACAGGTAGTACTGAGGTAAGTAGTAGTCTAACATTCATTATTGTGGTATACTACGCTGCAGTGTGATTTTAAAGACATCACACTGATAGTCCTGTAAGGTACTTCAAGGGGGCGGGGGTCGTTATATAGAGAGAAATAGTGTACCGTGGCTTCTGACTATTTGCTTGTAATGTGCCGTGGGCTAAAAAAGTTTGGGAAACGCTGCCTTACAGCCTTTTTATGATATCAGAAACGTTCGTGTAAACATTGGTGGTTGAAGGATGGTTCAAGTTAATACTGAATTTTCAGGTTATGCCCTCACAGAGGGAGCTGGATGAAAGAGGTAACCTTCCAACGTATGCCATAGCGCGATTTTGAATGTTTGTTTTTGAGAACCTGTAGTGCCCATTTTATGAAATGTTTGATTCATTCTTGACATAACGATTTAACTCCATTTGCTACGATTCATTCTTGACATAACGATTAACTCCATTTGCTACGATTCATTCTTGACATAACGATTAACTCCATTTGCTACAAGTATTTACAGACACATCCTCACTAAGAGAAAGTTTGAAAAATTCGTACAGAACATTTAACACTATCTGTGTAAACGGTGTCTCCCATCAAAATACTGGCACGTTTATTATATTTGTATTGTTACATAATACAATACAGTTGTTTCAAAAACTTTGTTGCATTTTGTATATCTATTAAAGTAACCTTTCAGTTTCCGCACTTGGTCCTACCTCCTTAATAACAATAAAAGGGAGCTTTTTTTCTTTTAACTTTTGTAGTTGTATTGGCAAAACTTAACCCCCCCCTCCCGTAAACTACCAGAACGCTCCAGAAGGAAATCCTGCCTGTGTCTTCAACAATTCTTCTTCTTTACCTGCCCCGTCTGCCTATCAGCGTCGGATTGTAGGCATATTGAAAGAGATGTTTTTCGGGCAAAAGTCTTAAAAATGGAAGGAGTCCAGGGTAGGAGAGAGAGAAACGCAGGCTCTAAGTGGACTGAAGACAGGAAGAAGAAACACAGTGAAAAGATGAAAGAATATTGGAAAAAAGAAAAGAACAAAGAATAAAGAATTGAAATTGGCATGTGGTCGTTAGATGGCCTCTCATCGTCTCCGTCTGTCCCTGTACAGGCATATAGCCTTCACTCCATGTATACTCTTCCCACAGTCCTGTCCCAGTCTCTCGGTGTATGATTAGTATAACATCCGTGGTTTTCCTCTTCGTCTCTGACCCTCCGGCTTTACTTCAAGGTAGTGTTTTATTTTTCTTGCTTCATCTACCCGACCTATACGCCCCAACCACTTCAATTGTCTCACCTCCAGCAAATCCACTAGGAGCTGTACTCCAATGTTTCGTCTAATAGTCTCATTTCTAGTGCGACCTCTCCTTGTTATTCTTATTATTCCCACGAAAAACCTCATCTCTGCTGATGTTATTCAAATTGCTTGTTTGTCAAGGATAGTCCACCTTTCTGCTCTATGCATGATTGTTGGTATAAAATATACAGATATAAACATCTGTTTATATACAGATTTAAATATCTGAAATTTTGCCTTTTTACCTAAAATCCTTTTTCCTACAACACTGTTTTATTGCATAATATATTTAAAATTTATATTTACTTAACGTCAAGATTTTATTTGAGGTAAATAAATAACATCTTGAGGTAAAGTAAATATAAATTTTAAATATATTATATACATCAGGAAATAGACTGAGCAAGAGTGTTTGAATGCATCTTAATTAATGTATAATATTATAATGAATAATAATAATGTGGCAGGATGGTGGCAGGTATTAACTATAAAATAGCCACAAGCTTATGGAAGTCTATAGTGTTGAGCTTGAGATCTAATCTTTTCATAATATAAGCATGTAATCAAGTCATTTCACTGAGTAAAAGTTAATTTATCGATAGTAAGTGTTCTTATACTTGCTTATAATAAAAGTTTAATTAACAGAAAAGTGAGTTGTGCATGGGTCTCGAATGCGCACATGTATATTCACGTTTCCTAACGCTGGAGGCGCGTCATGCCGACAAAACGTACTGTACTGTACTGTACTGTCTGGCCGCGACCGGATGATTGAAGCTGCTCTCCCCCACCACGCGGCCGCTTGTAAGCGATGTCGTGTAAAATACGTGTACTAGCCGTTTGGTTTGCCTACGCTAATCTGTGTGCAGTGTTTGTGTGTTATCTGACTTCCTGTCGCCGGGCTGTCTCCGTGTAACATTCCAGTTAGATAATTTAATAATTATCTTGCTTTTGTTTTATAGATTCATCTTTGGTTCTGTCGACCAATTTATTTCAGATATGGAACGTTTTCTTATACAAACTGATAAGGAAAGTACTCTTATAGTCTACACTAATTATCCTTCTACGAATGTACTCCAGAAATAAGCAAAATTTTTGTAATGTACATACAGTATACCATAGTGTACGTTGTATTGTAAAACCGCACATTTCACATGGAATGATTGACATGTCGTATTTGTTGGAATTTTCCATTTCGTAAATGATTGCTACTCGTTACCTGTGTATCTTTTGTGTTTTGTCGCGTAGGCCTATGAATAGGTACTGTATTCTTAGACCTTATTCAGTTTTTTTTTACGGTGTTACTGTCATTTACATTTACTTTGAATCTTCCGTCTGTCTGTTAGTGTTGAGTCTACTGTATTTAAAATTCATAAAGTATCAGGCATCAAACGTTAAATCTTAACGGTTTATGAAAAAGTACGATTAACTCGGGATTTAGGAAGCGGTACTTCTAATTCAACAGTGTCTAAGAAATACTGTTTATCGGGATTTGAATTATAACATTAGATTTAAATTTACTCCAGATTCTGTGCACTACACTGAACTGTAGTGAATTTACAGGTAACTTAATTATTTTAGTGTATTTTAGTGTTAATTATGTAGTGTTAATTTACATGATAAAATTTTCTAGTTTATGCATTTGCTTAGTTAATTTATTTTTTGAAATTAAATTTTGTAATTCGTACATCTTTTTTTAAAAAATTATCTTTTGTCAATATGAAGCCTATCTCTATGGGAAAATTTTCCGTATTTCGCGGGGAAAACGAATATCGGTTACAAGGAAGAAATTTACGCGTTCGTTAACAACGAAGTAATAATAAATTTTAAACGATAACAACGAAGTAAATAATATATGTAATAACGATAACAACGAAGTGTTCTTGAATAGCGCAAACAAATTTCTCTAGTGAAAGCCACGCGAGGAATGCGTGAATGCATTAAGAGAGCAAGAGACGAGCTAAATGGCGGGAGGGGTGAGGGACTAGTGAGACGAGGTAATGGTCTCAGCTTAGAGATTACAACACCCCCACTTAGCCTACCGTAGTACCCGGCCTGCTTCTCCCACCTTACCCAATGCTCGATCTTCGAATCACGGCCAGACAGTAGGTCAATTGAACTTGGAGTGACCTTTGTGTTGGGCTGGAGCAATTCGTGCAGCATACAGTATTATAACGGCTAACGTTTGGTGCATACTCGTCGTCGTCGTCACTTCACGGTGTAGGCTTATAGCCTATTCCGTCTTCACTGCACCCAACTCTTCTAGGGCCTACCCACAGATCTTCTGCCAACTGGTTTGTGGTCTACAGCGTGCTCTACTAGCATCTGGTGATCCATTCTGTAGACGTGGTCCATCCACTGTGGCTTTCCTCACAACCAAGAAAAGCAAAGCGCACCTGGTCTAAATTCTTATCTCCAACAACTATTTTGGAACGGATTGGGAATTTCCCCTTAAAGGCCATACCCTTCTGCTTGCTTTAATTTAAAATTATGTGTCCCACATACACGGTTCAAGTGTTATATCGACTGCTGCAGAGCGTCCTCGCTCTTCTAGAGTATCACCTGGTCATCAGCGAATAGCAGAGTATTTGTGCGTGTGGTGGCAGGCAGGATGCAAGTTTATCCCTGGATTGACTTCAACTTTCCCTGTCTGATCATATCATCCAAGAATTATATTAAACAATGTAGGTGAAAGACTGCACCCTTGTCTGAGACCTCAATTAACCATCACTGGGTCAGTCTTCCCTCTTCCAGTACGTATCACAATAGCCGTGCCGTCGTATAAGTTGTTGATCACTCTAATTAAATGTAGAGGATAGCCTCTACTGTAAGAATTTCCATAATATATCCCTGTTAACACGATCAAATCCTCTTTCATAATCAATAAATGCCAGGCGTGTTTCTAGATTGTATTCCCTTCGCTTCTCAATTATTTGTTTCACTATAGTAACGTTACCAATTGTTGATCTTTCCTTCCTGAATCCATTCTTCTCCTCCAATAAAAGGACTTCGGCTAATGGTTTTGGTGCATACTATCGACCAATATTACGTCTCTGCAGCTGCTGCAGACTCTCGGCTATACAATTTTAACGTGTATAATGTAAGCAAAAGTAATCATTGTGTATTTAGAAAAATGTACGCGTTTCTTTCGTTTCACAAAATAACTTAATAATGAGATGAATTGGCTGTGTTGGCTATAGTCACGTCCGGTATTGTCAGTCACAGGGAGTTAATTTGTTTACGCTTGTTCCAAAGATACGTAACCAGAAATGTACGCTGTATAACTTATATAACCTAACTGTATTTTGTTTTTTGTTTCAGGTAAGTGTAAAGTTTCACGAGACGTGTACAGACCAATCATGGTGAGGAAAGGTAAGCTTTCTCGTGTAATATGTTAGTGATAACAATCTTAATGTTTTCTTTAATACGGAAATTTTAAATACAAAAATTGAAGTAGACCATTAATCGACCATTTAACAGTCACCTAGTGCGTTTCTCATGGCTATGAATTCTGATTAATTGCAAAAATTTGGGTGTCTTATATTAAGGTTGGGACATACAATGCGTCTATCAATTGGTAATGACAATTGGCAACCGTAGAGAAAGGAGACATAACTGCGACTGGAGATGCTCATCATTGAATATCTCCTCTTTAACCATTTACTTTTGATCAAGATTTTGTATTCTGTAATACCGAGCTCCTGTGTCTGTCTCGCTCGTTTTTCTCTCTTACGTTCCATGTTTTTCTTATAACGTGCTCTCTCTCTCTCTCTCTCTCTCTCTCTCTCTCTCTCTCTCTCTCTCTCTCTCTCTCTCTCTCTCTCTCTCTCTCTCACACACACGCGCGCGCGCGCGCAACAGTTATTGGTAACAATACATTGTACACTTATATGCTGTTATTTTGTAAGTAACTCTTAAATATTTGTTGCAGCTTTCTATAGTTTGAAAGTTTATAGTTTATATTTGAAGAAGATTTCACACTTTTACGCTGAGAGATCGTTTAGAATTAACAGAATAGTTTTGAGTTGAGAACTGTATTTGATTATGCTAGAAGACAGTAGGTAGTCATGTTAAATTGGAGGCCAAGAGGTCCCCGGACGTGACCTTTTGCTGAAGTGATGATCGGTTAAGTCATGACACTTAACTGGAAATGTGTCTGTAGGATTTAAGAATTTCTACGAAGACTTTCAGCAGTAAGCAAACAGGTCCTGCTGATGATTATTTTACGTACAGAGAGAGAGAGAGAGAGAGAGAGAGTATATAAAAACACGCAAGTGCACTTGCGGTATAAGGAATTTCAGTAGGTCGTCGATTATCCGGAATAATAAGTAGCCTATCGTAACTTTTCAGGATAAGCGAATACTCCGGACAGTAAACAAGTTAGTTCTGGAAATTTGTTAGAAATAATCTTATGAAATCACAAAAACGTATAAACTTTGTTGGATACGAACATATCAGAATTACATATGCATATATCGTTTTCAAAAATGCATTTATAAAAGTAGAGTGGTAATAAATGTTTACAAAATGTATTGTAAATTTGTATGTATATTTGGAATTAATTTAGAGTAGATGACCTTGCAACCTTTTGCAACGTCAAGGAGGGAGCGTGAAGAGTGGGTAAACGTTTTGCGAACGTCTGCGTGTTTTCGCGAAAAAAGAATCGATCGAAAAAAAAACTCGTCTAAACTTAAGAGAACATTCCAAACCACTAACTAATCCGATGTTTCTACGGAACTTATTAGCTGATTTTGTGGAAACCAGATAGTGGATCGCCAGTCATGTGATTTTAGAGTGCTTCATCTCTAAGAAAGTGCTCGGTTTCGGTTAATCGAGTTACAGTTTTTCAAAAGTATAATTCGTTTTATTTATTTTGATACCAAGTAGTAATCTAGGAACTGAAGTAATTAATACTTGAAAATGGAAGCAAGTAATCATTATCATACTTTTCATGAGTTAGAACACCTTTTGAGCTTTTCCGTTTACAGATAACCTCCAATTTTGTCATCAACGTTTGTTACGTAGAATAGTACGTAGTGTGGTGGAATTATAGCAACATCAGAGAGCGTAAAACTGTCGGTCTTATTAAGCTCTTGTACCCAAACGACGCTTAATTAAACAATCGTTTACACAATTAGCCCGGTGTTACACCAAACGTTTTACCGCTGCGGTTAAAACGATTTACAGTACATTGTGCAATCACAATGCACTGATTAGAACAATTGGTGAGGTGAAATACACACAAACGCACTGTGCCGGATGTATACTGCCGTACAACGGGATGACTGAACAAACGCAAGCCTGTTAGACGCTGTCGCATTTATTGGTTGTGCTTATAATTTTTTGGATTATAATTTTTTCGTTTTTACGTTTTTGAATGTGTTTACCTAGAGTAGACCACTGGGTTTTAATGATGTGTACTACTCAAAACCCGTACCATCGGATTTGTATGTCAGCTATAAAATTTTGCAAGACTTTCGATTCCCGTTCGATACCAGTACGCCCTCAATAAACTCCCACCGTAGACTCTTTCCGGTATAAATTAAATTGGAAATATTCCCAAACCGCCAAGCAGCGTGGCTCCATCCAATCCGTAGCAGCCTCTATTAACATTACTACCAGAAACACCCACAGACTCTCCTTCCTCGTAAACCGTCTTCTGACTTTTGCCGATGAGCTGCCTCCTACGAATTCTCGCAGACACAGAAACATCTAAATACACACATCACACATACTCCACCTTTTAACAATCTTGGCTTTTAACAATCTTGGTCTCCTAACTGTCCTCTTGTCATACCCTATAATAATATGCCCTTTTCTTTATGTCCCCCGCCCATACGTTGGCGCCTCCATCTTTAGCGTCCTGCGCTACTTGGGCCCGTCATGGCTGTTCATTACAGTCTTTTATTGTGGCACTCCAATCAGTATCATCCGACAGCCATTTGGCTGTTCACACTACATTCACACCCATATACTACTCTCTCTTCTGGGCGCCCCCACTTTCTCCGCCTCCGGCCAGCACTGGCGTGAGTCTCCTCTTAAATTTACCGTACGGCAGAAGGTGGCTTTGCCCCAGATCAGCCCGAGACTTGTTCTTCGGGAGAAACCTAAAACTTCTCCCGTTTAGTTTGAAAAGGATGAAGCCAATATTTACTTTTTTTTCGATAATTCCTCTGTTTCAAGTAGATAAGGAGTGTTTAATTTTGAATGGATCCAGAGTTATTCACATATGGGGTATTATATTAACACGTGACTTCAGACACTGCGTAAAGTCAGGTAAATAAATTTGTCCCATTTTGCACAGCATCTGTGATACACATCCCGTCAAAACTGGGCGGTTTAACTACAGAGGTGGAAACGCATAGTGAAGCCTGCCTTACACACTATCACAGTAACTGTTAAGAGTGCGGAGCACAAAGGAGGGCGAGCCGCGCAGAGACAAGAGCATAGTATCACGTGATGTATCAGCCAATAAGAGCCAGTCAATCGTTTCGCTTACTGGCTGTCCCAGTGTTACACTCTTTCTTAGAGGTGGGCTAAACTGTTATTTTAAAATAATAGGTATGAAAATACCGTTCCAAAAAATAACAGGTACAAATACCTGTTATTACATACTTATACATAACCTATGTTATCCTTTGTAAATAACTCGTTTTGAGTTTCCTGCAGGTCTCCTATGTAATATCTTCAAATAAATACACTGCAAGTAGGTTTATTTTCACTAGGTTTAATATATTTATATAGATAAACCTATTAATATATTAATAAACCTACTTGCAGTGTATTTATTTGAAGATATATAACCTATACTATATAATTTGTTGTAAGAAATAAATTGAAACTAAAAGTATTAACAGTGTTACTTTACACTGTGACTTTATTAAACTACAGTGGAACTTGGTTATAACGTCATTGAAGGGACCAAAAAAATAATGACGTTATGTCCGAGTGACGTTATAAAAGAGTCGTTATAAAAGACCCTTTTTAATAATTAGTAAGGAAGGAGAAATAATAAAAAAAGATCTTTGCATTATTAACATTATTTGTGATATTTATTCTAAAGTTTACAAACTGCATTTCATTTATGCAAACAGCATGAAGAATATTTTAAAAGATAAAAAAGAAAGTACATGTAACTTACATTTAGGCTTACTATAGAAAGTAATCCGTAATTTTCTTTTGAACGCTCCTTTCTGAAAAATAATTTCTTTCTGTTGTGCTGTGGAGATGCTGCACTGCATTGAACGTGTCGTCAGACGTCTCTCTAAAGCAGTAAAATCGTGAAAGAGTTTCGGCGGCTCGCATTGCTTCCTGTACTGTCGGACAAACGATGTCGGCATCCTCCTCTTGTTCAGCATCTTCTTCAACACTATCTTCTGCTTCTATGTTTTTTACTTCCGCGATAATTTCTGCGTCACTCAACACTTGGATTTTTTCTACTTGGTCATCCACTGATGCATAGGAAACAAGTTCATTTCCAAATTCATTTACGTCGAATTTCTTAATCCACTCCGAGAGCGGCAAGTCGTCGTCTTCGTCATCATCGGGTAAATTTTCATGTACAAGCTGTGCTTTACTAAAGTATTTTGCTATCGTCTTCTGTGTTACACTCTTCCAAGAGTCGTCTAGGAATTGTATTGTATGTAAGAGTGAAATTGTGGCAGGTTGCGCCGTGTCCATACAAAAAATAATTTTTTTTTAAAGTTGCTTGCGGTAGTGACACTTTACGCTTCCAATGACGCCTTGGTCCATAGGTTGCAGGACACTCGTACAGTTGGCCGGTAAGAAGACCAGATTAATGTTTGTCAAATTTAACTTTGGATGGGTTGCACAGTTGTCAACTAGAAGTAGAATTTTTCTGTTTTTCGATGATAGTTCTTTATCCCACTTTCTTAGTTCATCTTCAAAAATACTAGAAGTCATCCACGCTTTTTTGTTGGCAGTGTAACTTACAGGAAGTTTTTTGATGTTTTTAAAACATCTAGGATGCAAACTTTTCCCGATAACTAAAAGTTTCCTTTTTTCGGTTCCCGTCATGTTCGCACAAACAAAAACTGTAACTCTTTGTTTAGAGAACTTCCCACCAATGCACTTTTCATTTTTAAATTTGAAAGTCTTGTCTGGAGTTAATTTATAAAAAATTCCGGCTTCATCTCCATTAAAGATGTCTTCATCTTTATATGATCGTCTAATTTGTGGCCAAGTGTTACGCACCCAATCGCCTGTAACGTTCAGATCTACGCATTTTGCCTCACCACAAATTTTTGCAAAGGAAATCGAGTGTCGGGCCTTAAATCGATCTAGCCATCCGTTGGAGCACGTAAAATCAATACCAAACAATTTTCCGAATTCTGTAGCTTTCTCTTTCAGAATTGGTCCACTCACAGGAATATCTGAACATCGACACTGTTTGAACCATTTCAATAATGCTGCATCCACTTCACCATGTTCCCATTTCCTAATTTTTTTAATTTTTTCTCCATCTTCCACAAATTTTTTAAAATTTTGTCCTTGTTTTTTAAAATTGAACCTCCAGTAGAATTCACTAAACCAAACTCACGGCATACATAAGCTATTTTACGTCCGCTTTCATATGATCTAATTACACGTACTTTCTCTTGAATAGACGGAACCTTTCTTTTTGTACTAGAACTTGCCATGATTACTGTATAAAAATGTAGACCTACGTATAAAATTCTATAAACAGTGGTTATAGTGCTGTTACAGTTCTTATCGCTTGCATACAATGTATGCCTGTAGCCATGGGCGTAGCGCGCGCACATATATACGTTTATATGAAATTTAGAGTAAAATATCTGAGAAATGTTTGACGCTATAACAGTGTAGTACAATATTTAGTGACGTTAAAACCGGGAATTTTTATAATGTTAAAGATATCAGTTTGACCGGACTTATGACAAAATAACGCTACACCCGAGTTGACGTAACAGCCGAGGCCGTAATAACCAAGTTCCACTGTATTACTCTTTAAAAGAAAATAAGAAACAAGAGAATTTATAGGCCTATCTCGCTTTGGGAATACCAGTTTAAGTTTTCACTAGGAGTAAACAAACTAACATTGGTTAGACAAATCAGTTGCGAAACTCGGGGCAATGAAATAATTTAGAGTACACGTAATACCACAAAAAATAATGTGAAAAAAACATCAGTAACATATAATAAAAACATAACAGTAAGCCACAAGAGTGAATGAGAATAAACAAAATTTTACAAATAAAAATAATAAAAACAACTGTAATAAAATAAATATAAATAAATAAATAAAAACTTGTAAATAATAAGCAACAACAAAAGTAAATTAAATGCATAACATACCTGGATAATCTTCAGATTCATTCACTAATGTACACAGAATATACAAGTCATGAAATGTCACACCTATTTACATTACAATCTGCTTCACTTAACACATTATAAATAAAATTAAAGAATTGAATTGTTTTTAAAATACTGGGATTTCAGTTATTCAAACACTATTTTAAATTCGCATTCAAAAATATCAGCTGTTGCACTTTCCTTGATGGTAATCGTGTTCATAGTTCAGATATTTAAGAAACAGGACTAGATAAACTGCATAAATGTCCATTACAACAATCTTATCATTTACGTGAGATGTGTAGTGAAGTTAAAATCACATTAATAATAAAAAAAATAATTTAAAAAATTAAAAAACACGACTGCCAAAAAAATAAATGAATAAATAAAAAATAAATTGATAAAAAAACTAAATAAAAATAATATTTAGTAAAAATCACAAAATCTAAATAAAGTCGATTTAAAAAGCCAAAAACAAGGTATTGAAATTCAGCTCTGATCAGATTTAACGAAAATGTTATGAATGATTAAACGCATAGTAATTTTATTAGATTTAAATTACTTTTCGATGTTGAATATATATCAATGCATCATATGAAGACTAAAATTATAAAAAATATTGCTGATAAAATTTTGCTCTTCAATTTTAATTTTCAATGCAGTCGGGGGCTGTTTCTAAATAGATTTGTTCTTTTCATTAAACAGCCCCCGACTGCATTGAAAATTAAAATTGAAGAGCAAAATTTTATCAGCAATATTTTTTATAATTATAGTCTTCATATGATGCATTGATATATATTCAACATCGAAAAGTAATTTAAATCTAATAAAATTACTATGCGTTTTTTATTCATTACATTTTCGTTAAATCTGATCAGAGCTGAATTTCAATACCTTGTTTTTGGCTTTTTAAATTGACTTTATTTAGATTTTGTGATTTTTACTAAATATTATTTTTATTTAGTTTTTTTATTTAGTTTTTTATCAATTTATTTTTTATTTATTCATTTATTTTTTTTGGCAGTCGTTTTTTAATTTTTTAAATTATTTTTTTTATTTTATTCCTTTTTGTGTTTAAAAAAGAGTATAATGGGAATGTGCAGTGTGTGCGTGTGTGCGTGCGTATGTGTAAAGTGCAAAAAAAATTCAATTTTCACATAGTTTTATTTAGAAACTTTATTATGTGCATAGTATAATTAGCGTATGAACTTATAAACTTATAAATATAGTATAACTTTATTTTATATACTATTATATAACTAGTATAATACAGACATTTCGATAAATTGTTTTATAAATTATATAATTAACTAAATAATTTCATTTATTAGAAATGATAAAGGAAAAGCTTTGGTCTACAGATTTCTGAGTCGATTTAATTCCTCAAGTGAGTTTTTATCGTGCGGTTCATGCAACAATTTTCGTGGATCCAGACAACTTATTGCTAATCCCTCTAATGTTTTCACACGACTTAGTGCGACGTAGGCCTGACCCTTGGCAAAAATATTACTACTCAAATCAATGACTGCTTTGTCTAAAGTAGTGCCTTGGAGTTTATGTACTGTTACAGCCCAACACAATATTAATGGCAGCATACGTCGTTCTACTTTGCCCTGGCCTCGCAAAGCATCATATTCAACAGTGGTGGGCTCTATCTTTACTCCAATACCAGCAGTATTTCCCCTAATTGATCTGTCATCAAATTCTACAAATACGGCTTGTGGAAGCTCACCAGGTTGAAGCTGATCTCGACGTAGTGCTGGCCACTCAATTTTTCTAATGATGCCGATTGCTCCGTTGACCAGACCATTATTAACAGTAATGTTTTTTCGCAACATTACCTTAGATCCGACTCCGATTACTAAAGAGTTTGGAATACCTCCAGTTTTGTTTAGATCCGTTGGTATGAAGTCTTTCTTTAATTTTTGTCCGTAATTCTTAGCTTCGACAGACACATCCACCGCTGCAATATCGTAAACTTTAGATGATGTTTTCAACTTTTCAGTCATTATAGCATTATATTTTTCTACCTGTTTAGTGGTTGGGAAAATACGCCGACACTCGCCATCAGCAAATTCATCTGTCAAAGGAACTCTTCGACGATCTAAAATTTCTAGCTGCTGCATGGTGAGTTGGCCGACTCGTAAATTATTTAGAATGTCTATAAAAGTAGTGTCGTTAGCTTGCCGCATATTTTGAGGTAATTCACAGAAACTAAACAGTGTCCACAAATTAATTTCAGCTGATAAGTAATGAGGCTGCGTGAAGCAGTAGGTACCACCAACTGCTTTTGATACAGGTGGCAACTGCATTAGATCGCCAAACAAAATAATATTGATACCCCCGAAGAGAGCATCATTCATTTTAAGCTGTTGCAACCTTAAGTGAATATTTCTTAGGGTAGTATAGGGTACCATTGAGATTTCGTCAATGATTAGCCAATTAATATGCTTCCACCTTAGCCGTTCCCTTTGAAGACGCTCACCAGTAAGAGGGCGAAGAGCTGTCACCTTACCTTTTTCGATAGGAAGGGCAAAAGTAGAGTGCAAAGTGCTACCTCCAATCAATCTTGCAGCGACACCTGTGGGTGCTGCTACCGTAACAGCTCTGCTTGCAGGTAAATGAGAAAGACGACGAATCTGTTCTACAATAATTTTCAGAGTAAAAGTTTTGCCGGTGCCTGCTCCTCCAGTAACGAACACACGTAATGGGTCAGTATTATTTTCACTTGGAAGCAATCTGTCTGAAATCATTTTGAACAATTGGCGCTGCTGAAAATTCATTAAGTTTACTTCTGCGGCATACTGTTGATCCGTCATTTCATGTATTTCAGGTTCACCATCTTCGTTAGCTAAAGCAATTTCATCATTATGTTCTTCAATAAGGTTTTGTTCGAAAATTTCACGCATATTATTTTCGACCACGTCAGCATCTAAATTAACTTCATTAGCTAGGTTTTCTGCTACAATTCTAGCTCGTACAGCTTGCTGAATCCCTTCCTCCCACCTAGCCATTTCCTCCACTTTGTTTCCACCTTGCATTGATCGTAGCAAACTTTGTTTTGCTACGAACGCTTGTTTTGCACTGTTATACCCCTCCATCAATTCAGATTCAGAGCGGAAAGGAATGTGCGTGACTAAAAGAGAATAATAATATGCTTCCGGATCTGAGTTTGGTGTGTAATACCTAGTTCGTAAGACAGCTGGGCGCTTACGCTTTTTCATTTTTCCCTGATTATCAAGAAGAGTGATACATCTCTCAGAGGCATTTTCTTCTGGAGCCTGTTCGTAAGCATCAGCATCCTGATCATCTTCTGAGAATCTATTGTGCGTCACAGGCTCATACCAGACAGCGAATTCATGCAAACTTAATTCTTCGAGCGCGTGAGGCCTGGCAACGTAGCGGTCAAAAATATTTCTGTATGGCTCGTTTGCATTATCATCAATTCTCAACATCCGGTACCTTAACTCAGGAAAGCAAGTATTAACAAAGATCACTTTTCGTGAGGAATCCCGCATTTTAAGGTGACACAGACGTACTGCGCACTCACATGCTGACACCTCTCTGTGCGTTAAAATAGCATTTTGAATTGCAAAAACTTGTTTCGCCATGCTGCCTCCCTTTTCTTGCACACGTCGAATAGCGTCGCAAATATTACAGAATACCTTCCACTAGCACCACCTGATGGACCAATAAACGAACAAAATAAATCCTTAGAACCGATCACTTGTATTCACTTCCGGTCAAAACCGGAAGTTAACTCACGGTGATATATAGCCTATGACACTTCTGGTGAAGTAAGGAATCCATCGAGCCATCGAACATCAAAATCGGTAAAGCCGTTAAAAAGTTATAGTGGAACAAACATACATACATACATATATACATACCCTACCACTGAAAACATAACACTCCTTTTGGCAGTCGTGTAAATACATACCCTACCACTGAAAACATAACACTCCTTTTGGCAGTCGTGTAAAAAGTATAATATAGCCTATCAACATCAGCCACTCTATACGTTATAACACAATATAATTCGTTATTTCAAAATTTACCAAGTTGGTGACTAGTATAATATATAATTTATTAGCATATAATCTGTATTATATATCTGCAGATCACACGAGAATAAATGTAATATCAGGATGAATTTTTTCATTTATTAAAAACAGCTTCGTCTCTTTGCGCAGAATGAAGTATTCAGGGCCAAAAAGTGGCTTCGTACTAGTTCGTACTCGAAATACGCTTGATACTAGGTGTTCCTAAAATATACTGTTTCTCTGATACGCTTAGTATTTGTAATACTCGTTTACTTGTTGTTCCTTGTGTATCGGTGATACCCCTAGTATTTGAAATACTCGTGTACTTGTTGTTCCTTGCGTACCAGTGATATTTTTGTACGCCTAGTATTTGGCCTTGGCGTATTCGTTTACTTGTTACTTGTGTATAGTTGCGTAGGGGGCGTGCCTCGACTCGGAACAGCGAGGCCGCGAATAACAGATATTTTAACTTTTCAGTCACTGTTACATCCGTTCCACAAATATATCGTTCCAAAATACCTGTTACAGGTATATCGGCCCACCTCTACTTTCTCTCTCTGTGCAATGCGCTTTCACTTTTCTCCTTTATATGTGCTCCTGAGTATAGCTGTTGGCCTTTCCTCTGTGACTACTATGCAGGCAGTGAGATGTCAGTTCCCTCACCACTTGTGGTTGCATTGAAAGAATGTTTATTAATTCTATTTTTACATTGCAACAAACATGAAGTAGGCCCTACATGGTAGGGGAATGAGAACAAAACAATGTGTGTTAGCTCGTGTTTGGTTACTATGGCAATAATACATAAGCAGGTGGTTTTATAACCTCAATTAAAGTATGCATTTCACTACACATGGCTCAATGGCGAGTTGAACATCGTGCGTTTGCTGTAGAAACGTTTTTTTAAAAGTAACGATTCCTACATAACAACGCAAAGACTGTTCAGAAATAATTTCAACGTTGGGAGACATAGAAGACTTCTAGATCGCTCAACAATATGGAACTGGGTAAGAACATTTGGAATCCCCTGCCTCGACACAGAAAACAATTGGAGGAAGTGTAAAACTAGTGGTACGCCAGGAAATGGATGTGTTAGACCTGTGTTCGAAGATCGGTTGGTCTCAACATTTGGTACAATGTCCTGGTCAGCGCAGTCTCTAGACTGTCTGCGTGTGATTTCTGTTTGTGGAGCTATCTGAAGTTTAAGGTTTTCTAGTCACGACCACGTGATTTACATCATCTCAGGCAGCGGATCATCGAAGGAATTCAGGCGATTTCACAAGCCATGCTGCAGAGAGTCGACTTGAAGAATGTAAGTCTGTTAATGGGCGTAACTTAAGGGGTGTTATTATCAAACAATAAACATGACTAAATATAATGACACCTTATTACCTTTGTATTTTTACCATATTTGGCTTAAAAATGTTAAACGAGTTCCTGTTGTGATGGTTTTAAATTGTTGTGTTCTCACCCCAACTCGTTATTACGAGTCACACAGTTGTAAGGAGTATCCTGTACTTCGTTACCTAAATATCAGTTTGGGGTTTATGAAGTGATTTATCGATTCAGATTTTGATCTGCTAATTATTCGGGCCTCATAGAGTTCGTATAATCCACAAGTTTTGTGCCCGACATTCAAAATTCGTGTTAAAGTAGACGGGCATGGGACGAAATATTAAAACATGTTATATTAATACTACTAATTAAAATTAGCTAGTGACGGGAGGTGGAGGGAAAGTAAAAGTTACGAGTAGGGTTTCTTAGATGGACCGTCGGCCTTAAATACACGAAAAGATTAAATGCAGACGCTCCAGAAGATTTATTTGAGAAGCTTATTTCCGTATTAAACGGGAAAAGAAAGCGGAAGAAGGGAGCCGCACATTTTACGACCAATCAGAAATAATTCTAGGGACGGGGTGGTCTAAGGCGATTAATTGGAACGTTGGGCAGACAAATATCAAAGTTCGAACCACTTTTGTATAACAAAATTGAATTGCGTAGACGCTTCGTTTAGAATTTCGTATTGTGGAACGTGGCTTTTATGTGCGAAGGTGTAGCTCAAAATGAGTATATCGATTTTTATTATTGTCTGCTATAGGGCTAATAATTATTGATGTATTAGTATGGGTGTCGTACACTGAACGATCAATTTTCTTGCAAGAGACCTATTTATTTGCCTTCACTATAATAGTCATTGATATTTTAATAAGCGCATTACAGCCAGGTTTAATTCGTGGAATCGTTTGAGATGAATTATATAGTTTAATAGTAAATAAGCAATTGTATGAGCTTTTGCTAGTCAGGCCTTTATTTATTATTTGTTGTTGTTGTCTTCTTTCGGAACAGATTAATGTAAACATTTTTTACTTCACCATGTAATTTTTGAAGACTGATCACAACCTGTAATGTTTAAGTGTTTTAGTCACAATAGAATTGGGTTCATATTTTATAATAAATATTTAGATCGCATATTGCTATACTCTCGTAATTATGTTTATAACGATTTTTTTATATTGGAATTCTGTTTATAGCAAAGTATCTTCAGTGTGCACGTATTTAATTTAATTACAATACAGGGTGTAAGCCCGTGGCGCATCTAGAATTTGACCTTGGGATGGGGGTCCGGGGCTGGTCGAATCGTCTTCATACAAAAGGAAAAAACAACTGAAGACTATCAACATTACGATCTATAAAATGGCTGAAAACGTGTTTTAACATCCTGCAATCAATCCCATTAAAGTAAACGGTAATAACGCAGTAAAAATACGTGTTAAAGAATCGTCATTTAGAAGATACTGACTTAATTGATTTTCGTATATTTCATATTCAATTATCTACACAAGTGCTGCGTAATAAACTTGTTTGTGTATTCAATATGAGTTGTTAGCTGAAAGACACATCTGTAAAATGATACAGAGCTTAAAAATTAAGAGAATAATAAAATTCGTCAACTTTTTCCGACCTCGGGGGGGGGGTCCCGTTCGTCCCCCCGTAATGATAACAAGTTTTATTAAATATTTCAACTGTATTGTGTTTAATTCAACGTTTGTTTTACACGCTAGATATTACGCACTGTCACAGTAAATAATAGCATTCACCTGAAGCATTAAGCGTACGAAACCTCAGTTGAAACAAACTTAATACAGTACACTCCTAACTGGTTCCAACCAGCACCAAACTATATAACTATATATAAATATATAATATAAATATATATATATAAACTATATTATATAGTTTGGTGCTGTTCCAACACACACGTGTATAGCTGCAAGATAGCTTAGTCAGATAAAACCGTTGCCACCGTCTCATCTTCGTTAATGTATTGAGTGACGTAATAATCTCGACGTCACCGTAACTGTCTCGTCAGGGTGGACGGTGCACCGCGCGTAACCAACATCCATTCCATTCCTCTGGCGCTACAGCCCACGATGAGCCTTGGCCTCTCCGTCTGGTCGCCTCCAAACACCTTGGTCTCCAGTCTCCGCCTCCAATCCCCGATACCCATCGTTCTGAGGTCATCTTCTATGTCCTGCCCTCCTTGTTCCTTGTCCTTTGATCTAGTTCTTGTCTGGCCTTCTTCTAGGCCTTCCTTTCCTTCTTTGCCCATCTATTGTCCCTCTAAGGAATTAATAGATGTACCTCTATTGCCCATTCTGACGTCCTCCATGCGCATCACATGTCCCAACCGGCTTATCCTCATAGACTTGATGAACCTCACTATGTCCTCGCCATGTAGCTATTCCTCCAATTTCCTATGCGCCATTCGTCACCTTACTTCACTGGACCAAAGGTTTTTCTTAGAATTTTTCTTTCAAAGACTCATAAATTATGTATGTCACTATTAAGTAGTGTCCATGTCTCCGCAGCATACGCCACAAGCGGTCTTAACGTGCGTAACCAACAGTCGGCGTTATCACTTCTGCGTTTCGTTGTCTGCGTGCCTCTTGACAGTATATTGTCAAGCTCAACGTTTTTCTAGTCCACATAATTATGTTTTGATCGTCACAAACCCAAAGACTTGTAGCGATGTATTCCTTTACAGTTTAAGCATTTATTTGTTTTTTACGTTTCTTGTACTTTGAATCTCGGATAGCATTATCTGTAGACTGCAAAAATATCTCCGCACGTTTCTGAAGCGGATTGAGTAATAAAAGTAACTTACTACCGTATGGACAGACGAATCGTCAGTGTCTTGTATAGTGGTCAATTTTTCGTTTTCCACTTCGCCTTAAACACCGTTATGCATAGGTGTATGCGCGTGCCACCAGTGGCGGATCCACAGCCTGCTTAACTATAGGCTATTTTCAGATCTGTTCAGAGGAAACAAAAAATTTCAAGTTTTGACATTCCGATTTGCCCACTGGCACCGTCCATATTGTTTATGTATTAATAAGAATTCACTATTCCATTGTTCCGTAATAGATGCTTAGGCCTCCAGACATTCGCTCTAACTGCTACCGTTCGAAAATCGCCCAGTTGTCAAATTTTAGTCTTGATAGTGATGTACGGCCTTGTGATCTCCACTGCACGATTATTTTCATCTCACCGTTTCCATTAGTTCTTTCCAGATACCAAATCACGCTATTTCGTTTATTGCCACGCCGTTACAGAACATTCTACATGTTTCTCGGCTCCAGCACAGTCCAGCTGTAATGTGTGTGCGCGTGCACATTGTGGTACTTTGAGATGGAAGACAAATTACGTGACGCTTTTCACTCGTCAACCGCAGAGGCTGTTCCAGGTTTCATCGGTCCGCGCGCACTGTGTTCAAGCCGAGTGTTTTCTAGTACTGTTGACGCTTATTATGGATTATTCTGGATCAGTTGTGCTATCTATTTAAACAACGGCAGTTGCCGCTTAGTTTCAGTTTAAGTGGCGATTTATTCCAGTGAGGGTCCAAGTATTGTGGCGACGTTTTATGTCGGGCGATTTACACAGTGTGTATCAGTGAAAAGTGATTATAGTGCGGAATTCTTTATAGTTGACATTATTATTTGTGTGGACAGATTTAACTTGTATTATTATTGTACGAGTTTAATCTTCTTGAATAACTTGTTGATTACAAACTGTTAATTGTGATAATTAAAGCTTGTTTTTAGTGACTTCATTGGTGCCTTGTATTTTGTTTTCCTCTGTACCATACAACGATCAAGAAGACCGTCGTAACAGTATCTTACTTCCGTCTCGTACTGTATGCCTAATCCGCGGTTTATCCGTGTTTTCAAGTTCCCCCGTCGTTGTCTTCTACAGACCAATTGGATCAGTTCTGAAATAAGTGCAGTAATCTTATGAATCAAATGTAGGCCTATTGAAGCTGAGGTTCATATTAGATGACGAATAAACCATTCAAAAATATTCATCAATACCACAATGATGCGATTACATAATGTGCCTTTAACATCATCTGCATCAATTCACTTGACAATCTATATCATATTTATAGTATACGTTACATGTAAACTTATACTGTATTCTATGATATAGCCTACAGTTGAGACAGAGCAGCATGCTGAGCTATATTTTCTCCGCGATGTAACTCTTTCAGTGAAGGTGTGATTGGTTTGCCTGAGCTTGTTAAACTATATCTGTTCTTGTCTGTTCTTTGTACAAGGATACGAGTCTGATTTTGGTTACAAGTATAGGAATTTTGCTCAAAAATGATGGCTGACAAACGATGCAGTCATCAAATATCTAAGACTGTTCGCGCACCCGAGCCACGGGGTCTGGTCAAAATTCCTGTACAGGAAAGGAGAGCCATGCACGAAAGGAAATTGTCCACAGTTATTGATTAACCAAAGATTGCTATAAATCGCTTGCAAAAGTGCCTGTATAGACGATGCCTAGCAGGATCCTCGAGGAAGTCGGTGCAAGACTCGGCCGCCGTGTTCGTAACATGTTCGCCCAGTCAAATCCAAGATGTTGCTAGGTCGCGCAATCAGTGAGGTTTACGTGGAAGCGACAACCTGTGATCTGTTGTAACCACCGTGGGGAGGGGGAGCCATACCAGTGTTCCAACCTTTATTCTGACCTCTTTTGAAAAATTTTAGTTAATATCGGGTAACATGGATAATTATCTAAAAAAGCAAAATTACAGTTTCATGCGTCAAATGGCTGTCTGTAAGCGATTTCGAATATTACCCTATCTTCAGATAGGACCGAATCTGACGATGACACAATATTTGACTGCAGACAACTGAAGGAGTGGGATTCATTTTTGTTTCTTCTTTATAATAATTCCGTATCCAGCAATTCAAGTTTAGTATTTTTTATGTCACAAAGTAAAATGTTTACTGTACTATGACGTTAAAATTAACTATAAAGCAATTTTACGGGGATAAAGTCATGTCTTACTGATATTAAATAAAATATAGGTGTAGAAAACTATACTAAGAAAGTACTGTGATGAAATAGAGGCGCGGGGTTTTTCAAAGAAACACAGCCTTGAGCTGGCGACAGTCAGGCCGCTGGAAACTCTGAAAAAGACACGTAGCCAAACACCCTATCATAAAATTATATTGTGTTAAAAACTAGAAAAAATAAATGAAGGTTTGTGAAAGTTGAGTGTCTTGCGACAATAGGAACGTTATGTGTGAGGAAGAGGGTAGAGATAGAGAAAGCATGTAACGCGTCCTTTCCCACTAGTTTTGAACGCGCAGTTGTTGGACGAATAAAAAAACGCGTCATCTTTTTTGCGGGAGAATTTTCGTGATCGGTTGGGGAGAATTGAATTTCGCGGCACATGCAGCCAATCGGGAAACGTTCTGTAAGGATTAGGTGAGGGTAGTTCTTAGTTGAGTATTAAAAAAACGTAGTTGGAGAAGTTTGGCAGTCTGCGGAGAAATTACATTCATTAGACTCGCAAATAGTGTTGTTAAAATATAATTATTAGTGAAGATAGTATTCAGCATACGGTAAAGTTACAATACGGATGAAACTAATAACTATATTGAATCGTCTAAATAATAATAACAATAAAAGTAAATCAGTAGAGAAGCCAGATGTAATTAACGGTATTCGAGTAAAATAATAAGTCTTTATCGAATATACGAAAAATCGTCTGAATCTAAACCAAATTTCGAAGTCCGAGCGTACGGTGGGCAAAGTAAATGCCACAGCGGAACTTGTCACGTGTCAATTAAGCTGACGATTGCTGCATATTGTCCTGTGTTGAAGGCACTTAGCGTCAATAACTTATATATTATGTGCTCAGTAAATAATGTGTAATACAGCACATTCGCATTATCTCTAGATCTTAAAAGTGAATGGTGTCTAGTGTATGTGAATATTGTGTATAAGAGAAATGGCAATCAACGAGTGAAATACACAACAGGATCTACGGCTCAGCAGCGAACCTCAGGACTCCAAGTACGGACAACGTTCAAAGGAATTTGACACAACGCTTCGCAGATTTATGGAATCCAACGAACAAGTAATAATTTTAATGGACACTCATGTAATATTGTAATCTAGAGTCAATTCTTGAAATCTTACTATTAGTGACTCAATCAGTTTCAAAGAACCCACAATCAAAAGAAATTTATCATAAAGTTTACATGTTGATATTGCTAATCAATCAAGATTATTAAATGTAATATTTAAATGCAAAAGTTATTAAACATACAAGTTATAACATTTAATATTGTGTTTATTTATTACTGGCGCCCTGGGATAAACTATAAGAGTCGCTGCCCAAAGCAAGAGTTAAGTAATTAGTAAAATTATACCTAACATATCAATTACAAGATAGGTGTAATAATTAAAACTTCAATAACTATTAATATTAGTTTAGTGGTGATTCCATTCAATGCTTGATTAGAATGTTATAAATTAACCCTTGCTTTGAACAGCTCAAGGTGTAGTAAGGTTAGGTTAGGTTAGGTTAGGTTAGGTTAAGTACACATTATGTACACATGCAACAGAGCCACTCTTTTAAAACGGCCGAGAATGGTAAGTTTCCGCATTCCTTGCAGTCAAGAAATTATTATTATTCCGGCTGTTTACATATTTTCCGGAACCAAAGATTACAGAATTGATTGAATTCTCATCTTCCACTGCCGCTTGTCCATCCAAAGATCTTCGATTTCTCTTTCCCTCAATATAGTCTGAATTTCTTCTATCCAGGTGATAGTTGGTCTTCCTCTTTTCCTTCTTCCTGGTGGCGTCCATTCCATAACTCCTTGGCAATCTTTTCTATGACATTCTTTTTGTTACCATTGCAATTTTTTGTTTGAATAAAATCGACAATTGAAGTTTTCTTTCTGTCCTTAATAACTTCATTTCTAATTTTCTAACATCTGTATACTCTTGCCGAACGTCTCCAAAAGTTCATCTCTGCTGTCATTAATTTTGTTTTTTTGTGTTACTGATAGTCCATACGCCATGATACTCCTAACAATGGTTTTAAATATTTTGGTTTTGGTTTCTGCAGTAAGTTGCTTATCCCACAGGATTCCACTTAACGTAGATGTAGCCATCTTACTCAAATTAATTCTGGATTGTATTTCTTTGTCTTGCTTCCCATTGGCCGTAATTTTCACCCCTAAATACTTGTACTGCTCTGTATATGAAATCTTCCCCATGTCTTCGTCCCATATCAAGTCTTGCTGAAGGTCACCTATTGCCATGTATTTTGTTTTATTCATAGTTACCTTTTTCCCCATTTCTGATATTTCTTTATCAATTTTCTAGTCATGCAGTCAAGAAATAACGTACGAAATAAAATTACTCACAAGCACACGTATATGATCGTTTTTCCTTACCTTTTTCAGTTTGTTTGTTCTTTGTGCGATTCAGTGTCAACGAAATCCGTTTAATATCCTTGGCACGGTGTAGGGTGAATGTAGGTCAGACCGCATAGGTTTGTCGTACGGAACATACATCAGCTCTTGGCTGCTGGTGGTCACACACAAGGCTTCGTGGCTGCATAGAATTGAGTCCACGGTTGTACTTCTTACAATATCCCAAATCGTACAGTGTTTTTTTTTTACGATTTTACTTGAAAAATTCTCACGTACGACAGTTATTGATTTCGGTCATAGCCTAAAATTGTTGGCGTTGATCTTAATCACATTTGGTCAACCGAAATTCTCTTAATTTTTACCACCCGAGTTCATAACATAGTGAACCGGACAAGTTGAAGTGTTCACTATCAGAAGTTCATGTGAAGCCTCTTCGATAATCACAGTTACCACCTCTTCGTTGTTTGTGTGCATTTATCCAGTTTACACGGTTTTTACACCGTATCACATAATATTTAAAATTTCATAGTTGATTTTACTTCTTTTGTACCGTACACACGGTGCAGGGTCAATTTAAATCTTCTTCTCCACGTCAAGGTATAGGCCCACAGCCTGTTCCCCCTTCACTGAAGCCATCTCTCCCTTGGTCTACCTATATCTCGTCTTCCTTGAGGTTTGTATCTTATTAGTTGTTTAGGTAGTCTCTTATCTTCCATTCTCTCGGTATGCTACCTCTTTTTTTGTCCTTCCCTTATTCTGCTGACCATAAAATATACATTTAACTCGGTTCTTATATCTTCATTTTGTATTTGATCTCTAAGGGTGCAACCTTTGTTTTTTCTCAAGACTTTCATTTCACTTTCATTTCATTTCTCGTCATCGTCCAAGTTTCACTTTCATAACTTGAAACAGTTGTTGCCATTACTTTATAGAATTTTATATTGGTGTCTTTCCTTGTGTTATTTCTAAGTGTTATGTGTATAGCACCACATATCATTTGAAATCTATTTATTTTTATATCGATGTCGCTGTCTTACTCATAAGTTACATCGCACCCTAGAAAATTGAAATCAGATACCTACTCTATAGACTGACTGTGTATAATTATCTTGGAACGTATCGGATTCTTTCCTCTAAAGGCCATAACTTTTGTTTTCTGGGTTGATATTTTAAGATTATATTCTTTGCATATTTGGTTCAAGTGGAAAACTGCTAACTGGAGAACTTTTGCTGTTTTTTACATAATAACGTGATCATCCGCAAATAACAATGCATTGATACACTGACTGGATGGTGTCAATTAATTCTGGGGTGTACTTTTTCCTTCCGTTGTCACACAACATCGTCTATAAGTGGGAGATAAGCTACACCCTTGTCGAACCCCTCTATTAATTGTTATAGGTGCAGTTTTACCTTCTCCAGTATTTATTACAATTCTAGTATGTTGGTATAGCCCTTGAATAACTTCTATTAAGTGTTTGGGATACCCTTGTCTGTCCATAATTTCCCATAGTTTTGTTCTGTTGACCCGATCGAAGGCGTTCTCGTAATCAATGAAACCAATGTGAGTTTCCATATTATATTCCCTCTTCTTCTCTATTATCTGTCGTATTATTGTGACATTGGCAATTTAAATCAACCTACTTTATTGTAATAGGACTGTGTGCCAATCACTACACCTAGACCACACTGATGTATCCCTACCCATTAGGTTTGCATCGTGTAAGTCGATCCAATCCGAGATCTGGAAATTCGAACCAGACGCCCCGCTTGGGAAGCGAATGCCATGACTGCTACGCCATCCGGCTCTGTTTAAATTACTGATACGCGTTTATTAACCGTAACGTACATCCGATTAGTGATTACGAAATATCAGACGATTTAGATAGACAAAATGGAAGGACGCTGTCATATAATTTTATGACAAACCTCCACCCGATGGACAGAAATGTGTGTAGAGCAGTTGTCTGAAACAAATAGCTAGCTGCAACTTCAGCTGTAGTTATCTCTACAACTTCAACTGTTAGTGAATACGTAATAGTAACGACCAATCGACGCGTATATTACAATGTGGACATTTACGGTAAGCCTGATTATAAAATTTTATGGTTTTATAGTATAAAATAAGAGTTAGATGGAAATGTCCTTTTCTGACTCTATACAGTATCCTGTAAAATATGATGTGATCCACTTATTTATGCCTAATAGAAAAGCTTTAAAAAATATATTTAAATCTAAACACAAGGAACATTTAATACTATTACGTCTATAGTAGTATTTAAATATTTATTGGGAAACAATAGAATACATTGTTGAAAGACGTAAGAGAAACTATGGAAAACGAAGATTTTACAAATCGGAGCAGAAACATTTTAGTAAAAATAAAATAGTAGTAGCGAACATTGGTACTTACATAGCCCAGGTTACCATTTATGATAAATCGTTTTAAAAATTGTTTTCGTTAAATGCCATCTACCGTTTTGTTTTATACAATTTTATTTACTGCGCTTTCATACGGTCCGGGTGTTCCCCTGGAATCGTGTCCTTTTCATTTTTTTCAGTTTGTGTTTCTTTAACATACTTTTACTTCATTTGGAAGTAAGTGGAAGTTATTTTTTTATAAAACAACATCTGTTTTTAAAATACTAGCGACTAGAGACTACCTTGAAGTTTGGACTCAGGACAAATGAGATGTTCAGAATTCTTACCATATAATTATTTCTACGGTTATTTATACGCCTTAGTTTAACTAACGCAACTGGCGTAGAAATAGACTTACGTTAAGTTATTGTGGAATTTCGATGAAATTTTTAATAGTTCTGAATGGAGGGGGTAGTTGATCCCTCGTGATTACGCCACTGAGTTGAAGTGTAGTCTCCATATTCCTTCTCTCCATCGGTCGAGTCGAAGAATATTATTTCTCCGTCACCTGTTCTTTGTAAAACCTATAGAGATTGGACGTCTCACTATCAGAAGGTACAACTATTCGTATCTTATTCAGTTTTTTTTTTTTTTAGAACATTTCTTCTGCAGAGTAAAATCATAAATGTACACCCATCAATCACGCCCTATTACAAAAATGTATAGGGATTACACATCATAATTGTGAATGCAAACAGAATTGTCATAGTATTATAGCGGCGAACGAACTACTCTGGCCTGTAGGGATTGGTGCACCTGAGACAGTCTCGAATTGATAGCCGATCCTGGCTCGATGTCTGCTCAAAAATGCAATGTTTGCTATTCAGCGGGACTACAACGGCTGTGACTGTAGCGTAGTTGTATTACAGACAATGTACTTGCGTCGCGAACGTTTCCAAGTGTCACCTGTACGTAAACTCTATTTGCCAAAGCCGCCTATGAAGGCGTTGTCTTAGAACATTGTTATCCGTAAGTAAAATTTACATGCAGGTCGGTCACGAGTCTTACATCGAGTCCGCTTCTCAAGAAGTGAAAGGGGATCAGATCGACAGGAGACTATGGCCGCTAGCCGAAGCCACCTATTGGGATATGTTTATAATGACGATTTGAGTGTTTTGTAAATTATAGGTGATATTCACAATGATTAGGTATGACTGCGGTGATGTCAGTTTTAAAGTGAGATAAGGTATAATGAAAAAATAAATAAAAATAAAACAACGTAGATCGTCTGTCATTCTTATGAAGTGGGAGAGAAGATTGTTTTTCGAAACGAATGATTGATATTTGTTTTCAGGTCATTCGGTTATCACAAAACATTCTGAGTCACGCGCACTGTATTTTATTACGAGTGTGTACTGTTTTACCGTTGTCGTTGATAAGTCCCAAACTGTCAGTCGATTTCACGGCGACTGTCAGACTAGGCTTGGAGTTTCACGTTTTGTTAGCCTATAACCAGTGCTCCGTTAAAAGCGTAAAATATTGGAAATACCGAAACGCCTCGATCAATGCAAAACCATGTGTGATTCCGGAATTGTCAGCCACGTTGAGATGACATGTCTTTAAACGGTCCTGTAGGCCTAAATCTCACAAATATACGTAAATTGCATATTAAGTGTGCACTTCGTGTTCGGAGGTGTTCGTGATATCCATTTCATAGTTTTTTAAATATACGGACTCATTAGGTTGATTATTTGGTGTGTGAATGTAAATCGTAAACGTGTATGCTCTTCATATACTGAAATTACTGTAAACTTATCGAATAGAAATTGTTTTTATGTTTAATTTTATGGACTTCAATACATGACTAAAATCTAATAATTCCACGTAACTTAGACCTGACTACATCTCCTGGGCTCGGAGACATGACGTGGGCTCCGGGGTTTGTTGACGCAAGGACGAACCGCAAGATTCCGAGATATCTTTTTAGAGGCAATGCCCCAGTTGGATTACTTATTCGGACGTAGAGTCGGCCGTTTGTACTGTTCAGAGTACCATGTGTCGACGCCGTTTTCGAGAAATCTCTTAGGCGTATACGCTGCGTCCCGAGAGTCTGACTGGGATCCTTGCCGCTCTCACGTAAAACGTGAAGAGTATAATGTTGGCCAGAGAATGTATAGAGCCGCTTCGTAGCAAGCAGGAAAAGAAAAACGGAAGACTTTCTTGTGTGCATAAGTCGGTAGCAGAAGCATGCTAAAGAGTATTATACTCAGTATTTGGGCCGTGACAGTGGTGACAAATGTTGGAAACAGCTGCGCCAGACCACGGCCCCCTAGACTGTCATGGAGGCTGTGGCCAGACATTATACATTGAGCATGTATACGATGAAGAAGCATGCCGAGATTCTTGACTCCTTGGAATAGACAAGTTCATTCCCTACGAGTCGGCGGTGTAGCCGTATGATCGCCGTGGGCGCTACGGTTGGTGCCTAAATCGACATGAATGTGGCCTCTTTCAAGGTAATTCCCATGGGAGGGACACACGGATGCGAGCGTACGTCGTTGACGTAGATGGAAAATATGAGACGCTTCCGTGGAAAGTATTTTAATAACCTGTTAGTTCTATTACTATTGTTGTTAGTTCTATTATTGTTGCTAGTTATTATTATTGTTGTTTGTCTGTTACTGGGTCTAACGTCGAAGTGGTAATGGTGCTGATCGTCGGTCTTCACAAAAGGAAAAAAACAATCTTTCAGTAACGATATATATATAAATGCGTTATATTACAGCTGTGTTTTGAGTTAAAAGTATAACAAAATAGCGTTTGAAGTAAGGCAGAGAAAACTAGAAGCGAGAAGTGAAGAATTAGTCTTATATTCAGTCTTTAGACGCGTTTATTTTTAGTAAAATTCCGATTCGGCTATCGATTGATACTGCCTGGCTGTAAATAATTTTACGTTCGTTTGTTTGTTTATTTCATATAGTTTTAAATGTTTTCCGTTAAGTGCCTCTCTTTGTAATCGTTTCTGTTCTTCAGTGCGGTGTTCCTTCCTTATTGAAGAGAGCTCGTATACTGCAGCTAGACCCGTGTTAGTTTAGATACTTTAGACAGAGCTAAGAGTTTTCACGATTAGATTGGTAGATCTGTGCGTCAGTGTGTAGACGTCGACGAAGAGGAACGTGAGGGAGTGACGTAAGAGCGACGACTTCTTATCGATGGAAAAAAAATTAATGTGCATTCGTTAACTGCAAAGTTTTGAAGTGTTCTCGTTCGTATTATTGGTAGCCGAGTTTGGTTCTGTCCGGTTCGCGGCGTTTGAAAATCCTTGTGCCGTGTATTTTGTCGTGCTCCGCCAACACGGAGAAAAGCAGTGACATTGTCTTCTTACTGTTTCTGTAAAAGTTTCACTCGAGGATAATAGTAACTTTTACAGACAAATAACGAGCAAGGTAAAAAGTTTTGTTTAAACTACTTAAGTTTGTCGTTTGACGTAGTTGCGAGGGAGCAGCGTGCGACCATGTGTGCATGTCTGTGTGCATATCCAGAGGGCGTGAGTGATGGATTGAGGGGAGAAGTTCAGTGGCGTAAATAACGCCAATGCAACCGATGCAACGCATTGGGGCGCAGTGCATAAACGGATATACTGGAAAACATTTCAACCAAATGAAAAAAAAATTTTTTTTTTTAAATTATTTATTTATTTATGGTGAGCGTGTTAATCAGGGTTGATTTTGTCACGCTTTCACTTCAAAAGAATTATTTAAATAATTATAATATAAGCAAATACTGTAGATACCAATACGTGCAACTCTTGACATTTTACGTACAATCCGGTGGCAACCTATGAAGCAGAGACATGTAGCGTTGTGCCAACTCAGGACACGGGAGGCGCTAGTGTAAGTTGGACGTATTAATATCTATAGTATTTGCAGTTAGTAATAAACTCAAGACACGGTAGGCGCTAGTGTAACGTGTTGCCACATTTTACCCGAAGTTGGACGTATTAATATCAATAGTATTTGATATAAGGCATTATTTATCATAAATATTTAGCTCGGCCGAGACCTACTGAACTACGAGCCTGAGTTATCGTCGGGTTGGTTATTGTTAGGGTAAACGAGTAATGAGTGAAAGTGGGGGACCTAGTAAATCACTCAAAGATTCCAAGAATTGCTCCCACCTGCTACTGTCTACGCTTGTTTACTGTTTACTGTCAAAAGTGGAAATCACTCGGTCCTTGTTATACAAATAACACGATTGTGCGGTTCGGTAGTGCTGTATGTTTTAATAATGTTGAAAAATGTTGCGAGAGTAGTACCTAGGAGGTAAGGATAAAGTTGGTTATTTTTTCTGGAGGGGGGAGGGGCGCACAGGAAAAACGCTTGCATTGGGGCGCAGTCATCCTTAGTTACGCCACTGGAGAGGTTGAGAGTCAGGCAAGGAGAGTTATGTGTAGTGGAGGGGTCAGAGTACAAAGGAGAGTATTTCTGGCTGTGCGTGTTTTGCAGTTGTTACACAAAGCCAGTAATAGTATTAATAATTGTACGCGTGCCTTGTGTTTGTAGGTCGTACGTGCCTCAGTTAAAAACATATAATAACTAAGAGCAAATTGTATACGCAGAAAATAAGTCTTAACACTGCAACAGCATCGCGTCAATAAATTCATTACGTTTTAACCATACTTGAATTATCTGGGAGCCATACATGTAAAAACAAAGTGTACTGTTACTATATGTAGTCCTAAATGTAAATCTGGGTGACATTATATACTGAACTTGTGTTCCAATTGTTTATTTACCCTTTTTATTAGGCCATTCGGGATCAGAGCTTCGCTGTTTCTTTCCATATCTATCTATCTTTTTCCAGACTCTTCCAGTTCTTGATATTCTTTTCATTTAAATCTGTCACCGTTTTTCCAAGGTATTCATTTCTTCCTGTCATAATCTGGTAAACTCCCGATTATCCTGTTATCTTTTATCGTCTTTTCACCATTCGTTCTGTCTATGAGCCAGCCACCGTATTAGGGTTTATTATAAAATTTATATGTCTCTTCATTTGTATTCCTTGTATATTAACGTACAATATTTTTGTTTTTCAACAATATATTTATTTAATTATTTATTGACACTGTTTCGCAGTTTTAATAAATATTTAATTTGTAAAGATGACAGTAAAGCAGGAACTGTCGAAACAGTGTATGTAAATAAAAAAATGTGTGTGTGTGTGTGTGTGTGTGTGTGTGTGTGTGTGTGTGTGTGTGTGTGTGTGTGTGTGTGTGTGTGTGTGTGTGTGTGTGTGTGTGTGTGTGTGTGTGTGTGAAGCAAAAAACTATTCTATATTATTAAAATTCATTAAAACAAGAATAATTGAGTTATTATGTATATATCTTCGTTTTCAGTCTTTTCTCCTCTCAATGTCGTTTTAATTATGTTTCATTCCCATCTTTTCAGTGCCGCCTATGCATTCTTGTTCAGAACCCGTTCACATTCATACAGTGGCCTTGCTGTGGGTATCATCTTTTATTAATTCTAAATTTTCTGCTTCTGGACCAGGTCTTACTCTTATTCTGTTTTGCTCTTCCTCAGTGACTCACGATTTTTTCCTCATATTTATATTTGTTTGTTACCATTGCTCCCAGACAACTGTAAACTCCTCCACCTTTCAAATTCCATTTCCATTATCTTCAAAAGTAGATATGACTTTGCCTCTTCCTTCTTTAGCGCCGCCTGCTATTTGCTTCATTCCTGTTGCCGCCTCCGCCAATCGATAGGTTGCGTCCATTGATTCTCTTTCATTTCTCGGTATGAGGGACATATCATCTCTACAGTCACACTGTACTTGGCGACTTTTGTACAACGTGCCCCGTCTGATTTGACTGTCTAATGAGTTTTTCAAGTGCCGTGTTAAACAGTAAGATTGAGAGGGTGTCTCGGCCTATTCTGATATCAAAGTCTCCCGATGTTTTCCTTCTATCTTTTCGTTACATTTAGTCTTTTTCATTGTCATGGACGCTATTATAATCAGCTTTGAAAGGGACCCTGAACTCCTCCATCACTTCCGGCAGCCTTTCTCTAGTTTCTGAATCGTATGCTTTTTGAAATATATGAACAATTTAACAGCTGGGATTCTGTACTCATAACATACTGTTAACACTTCTTGCAGTATAAAGACTTGCAACGCTGTTCCTTTTCCATTCCTTTTCCTCGGCTGATTTTCCCGTATCTGCGACTCTGTTGCAACTTTCAGTCTCCTTTTTAATCGTTGACGCTACTATCTTATACTTCTAACAAAGGCATCCCTCTAAAATTCTTACAGTTGGGTACGTGTCTACTTTCAAATTTTAAAATAATTTCAGTATGGCCTTTCCCCATCTTTTTGTCATTTTTTCTACGCTCTGTATCGTCAGGAACATTTTACCTAACTTATGTTCTCAGCTTTGATTGCATTTAAAAACAAAATTTCCACGTATGCCTAATATCCTTGTGACCACCTTCAAAATGATCTCCTTGTGAAGCTATACACCGATGCCAGGCCCAAGTTCGCACTTCAAAGGCGGCTTTGGAATTGGTTTTGTGGGATCGCCTGCACAGAAGCCGTCGTTTTGTACTAGACGTCATCAAGAAATATCCCCCAGCGGTCCTTTTTTTGGGGAGAAAGAAAGAAATGACAAGTAGTCTGATTCGATAACTGGGAAGGACATTCCAGTACTGTGAGTTTTTCACGACGCAGAGTCGCTGTTACCATTTTCACGTAGTATCAAAATGAAGCCATCAGTCAACCGTGTGACGTTTCTTTAACACTGCAGCGAGTTCGTGTAGTTTCTTGTGAGACCTCCCATTATCAGACAGCGTATTTGTTTCAGAAGTGGGCATATTGTTGGCTCATATTTACTTAATGGAGGTTGCGACTTCTCATCAGTAATGCGTATAGTCGGCGACGTTGCACATGATTTCGAAAATTCTTCCTGAGCGGAGAGGTTTGTGCGAATTCCAAATAATTGCCGACCATAAAATGCAAACTAATTGCATTGTTCAGATGTACTCCTTGGCTTTTTGGTAGTGTTATGCCAGCTAATTTAAAGGGAAATCGATACCGTTGTGAGTTCAGTACAATTGATTGTCAGTTTTGTGTGTTGTTATACACTATTGCAGGGGTCTTCAAACTTTTTCACTTGAGGGCCGAATTGAAAAATCTTGGAAGTCAGGGGGGCCAACTGCGCGCGCGCGCCCTGTGTGTGTTATAAACTTATTTTTTTTAAGTTTAAGAAATAATCAAGTCAATAAAATAGGAATTTAAATAAAAATTAAGCAGATTTATCCAAAGAAAACAAATTCGTTTATTCAAAATAATGTAAATAAAAGTAAGGAAAAAATAACATTCAAAGATATTTCTTATGTATTATTTTTTGGCTTTCTTATGTACGTATGGGATGTGTGGAGTTGCTTCTGACATATAATGTCGGTACATTTTGGGTCAGATTTTGATGCTCCTATCACTAGAATGGATTTCAAGGGTTCGTCTGACAAGTTAGCCCTGCAGTTTGATTTTGAAAGTTCATTTTTGAAAACGTTTGTTCGCAGATATAGGTCGATCCAAACACTGAAAGCGTTGCTCTTTTTATTTTCTTGACGTCATCACTCAATGAGGTGCGAGTGAAAAGCGTGATTCATTCAAGGCAGCCAGACGAACAACCACATTAACCACGTAAATGTTTTAAACTTGTACAAAATATTATAACATTTTACTGAACTTATTTCTTGTTTAGTTATTTAGAAAAATGTTATAATATTTTAAGTATTTTGGCGATCTATTTAAAAACTGCACGCAGAATCGGACGGGTTGCGCGGGCCGTAGTTTGGAGACCCCTGCACTATTGTTATGACGCGTAAATTTTGTATCAGAAACTCTCTTTTCGTAATCGAATACGAAAGCATCCGAACGTCTGCAGAGTTGGTGGAAATAAATTTCCAAGTGAGATAACACGTCTAAGTCACGGTGTTAAATTATTATTTAAAGACGTTTTCGTTAAACACGGATTGTGTTATGAAGCGAGTAATGTTGATTGATTGCACTGAAAACTAGGGCGAGGTAAAGGCCGTATTACACAGCTGATTTGTCATTATTTGGCCAGATTCGAATTTTTTGAAATAAATATAGATTGACTTGAAATAAATATAAAAGAATTACAACTAACGAAAAATGTAACATACAAGAATACTAAAAACTCACCAAAAAGACTATAATTAAAGCAATAAAAACCAGTAATAAAGGAGACTGACACTATCAGAAGTGGTAATGACCAATGCATTATGCATAGGCCATAAAAAAATGGTATTATCAACCACTAATATTATGATATAATTAATAAACAATTTATGTGATAATAGGCCTACAATTTGACTAGGAAAATGGATAATTCTTAATTATAAGTAAGTAACAATATGTGAAAAGTTCATAATACAGTGCTAATAAGTTATCACCATAAACACAGTGAATAAAAACAATGTATTTGATATATTATGTAACATAAGAAATATTATTAATTTGTACGAAGTGTGTTCTTATCAACCCCATATCCGAACTATATGATGAGGGTATGCAAATTACTCGTAATCAAAAGATAGAAACGATGGGAGTTCTAAAAATATTGTCAGAGTGATTATAAATAAACTATTCGATTTATAAGAAAAACTAATAAATTGCAAGCCCGTGCGCGTGGTTTTGTGACCAGAAAAGTATACTCTCAACCCAAGTACTGACGCTTGTTTGCGCGTCTATTTTGACGAACCTCGCCGAGAGTACACGAAATAAATACAATTAACCAATTAGAGCTCATTAAAAAGTACGAAGTGCCGAATCCCGACACAAGTAACAATAGCAGTTCATCACCAGCAATCGAGACAGACTCCACGCGGGCAGAGTGTCCGTCAAAGCATTGAATTGATAGCCGACAGCTGATAATGCACACTAACCTCGAAACTCCGAGTTGAGGTTAGGTCGGACTAAAAGGGACAGTGAAGTTTATTTTAACAGTGTTCTTTAACGGAGTTCATGCGTATAGGAGTGTGTGAAGAGAATTAATGAATATTAATTCAAATATTATTAATTTTTGAAAATTAAAAAAGTTTTGTGTTAGTGATACTTCGAATCAACGGTACACGCAAGTATCAGTGCAAATGGTCATTATATAGTGTATAAAAAATAGTTAATCAAATAAAGAACGCTATTAGCGAATTTGATTTATCTAAATTAAATAAAAAATAACCCTATTCCTATAAGGAAAGGGACTTTAATAATTGCAAAAACAATAAGCAATGAAAGCTTAGGCTGATAACAATTTTGACTTTCCAGTTTAAATGTAATTGTGATATTTTATAAAGAGACATTGTACTGTATAATCAATGAGGGGACCAATTAACCCTAACAATTAATATTTTTAGATGATTATTGTGTTTAGTTATAGAACTTTAACTCAATGTATCATATGAGTTAACCATAGTAGTAAATTAATTTGAATTACCTGTTTTTTGTTTATATCCAATTTTAGGAGATAATTCATGGAAATATCACTGAATTTAATTCATAATAAGGTTATATAAAATAAGTAATGCATTCAAAGAAGCATTAATCAATTAATATCAAACCCATAAGGTTACAATGAACCCTAGTTAACCTCAATTCAAATAATGAACAATCGTTCATATTTCATGTTATGTTAAATAAACAAATAATATTTTTTATTCGCCGCCTACTCCTTATTACAGTAGTGCATTTCTTTTGTTAAAGTGTATCTTGCAGACTCAAAAAACCTGCTAATATAATAAAGTTAAAATAACAGAATTGTTTACATCCAGACATAGTTGATTATAGTTGATTACTAGCCAGTCTGACCACCCTGAGATTTTAATTATTTTAAGAGTCCATACTCGAACCTAATTGTTTTAAAAAGGAATATGAATGAAATAATTGTACAACTACAATTATTTAAATTGAGTTAAATAAATAAGCATTATTTCACGAATAGACCCAGTGTTGACTATTATTGTAAAAGAATAGACTTACAGCTTAGGTGAGCGACAACGACGGTTGGTACCAGAGACAACAGCGAGAATTTGAATCCTATGATTCTCGCCAGCAATATTCTCGCACATTATTCACATACAACAACAACTAGTAAGTATTGTATAAATGCTATGTTTATGTCGATTTCAGTACAGGAATACACCGTTGGAGTCATCTCATCGAATAGCAGAAGAGTCAACGTAAACTATTCAAATACGAACTCACAACATTAAACAAAATTAAAAAAAAAACCTAAATACATTTAATAACCAACTTCAAGAGCAAGCCGACGGATTTATTTACATTGAATTCAATTAACAAATTGAATTGGATTGAATAAATCAATAAACCAAAAACTTAATAATAATAACAATTTTTATAACAAGTTTAACAATACGACATCTCGTCTACTTACAATATTCGCCGTCGTTTGTGTACACACGTCTTAGTGTGTGTTAGTGATTTACAATGTTTAAAAAAAAAATTGAAATTATAAATTAAAAAAGGCAATAAAAAAATAACTTAACTGCTAAATTATAAAAAATTGAAACTGTAAATTATTCCTTACTCATTAAATATCTCAAGGAAATCTTAAGGATTTTATGTATTCCACATGGTGAACTCTTGTGACACTTCGATGAACACAGTTGGTTTGACTTTTTACACACGCACTTTTTCTTTTGACACTGAACACTTGCAACTGCTATAATCCCTGGCCACCATTCGCTACAGCTTCAAGAACAGAGATATTTTTCTGGGATGTCTTCAAGGATTTGTGCCCTAGAAATCTGGAAGTCACATCTAGCGAACCATGTTTTAATAATGCCACTTTTTGTTCCTATCTGGTAAACATTATTTTCCATTTTAAGAATCTTCCCAATTAAATTTGGGCAGTCTAAAGGCCCACGGTCTACTTTCGGAACATTTAACAAAATAAAATCTCCAACAGCAACCGGCTTCAGTTTTTTCCCAGGAGATTCAATAATTTTATCTGCTCCTCTTTTCTGGCCTTCGTATGCTTTTTGACGCTCGTCTAATATTTTTTCTTGTCTTTTGCAAATATCACAATGGTAAACAGTATTACTCTCCTCAGAGTTTGAGCCAACGCTTTGACAGCAAGTTGTGTGATTCTTCAATGAGCATGATACACACGATGTTTCTTCATTCAAATTACGTGAACAAATAGAACACATCTCTTTCTCAACCGTTCTAAATCTTCTTTGCTGTGAAGTTTTTCTAATATATTCGGTGGAATATTTGTTGACCCTAATCCTAACTTTGGTTCTGTTCCAAAAAGGGCTGTGTACGGACTTCGTCCTATAACTCTGTGTTTTGAGGCGTTTTTTTGCCACTGAACGAAACAGCACCCTATTACCCAATCTGTACTTGCATTGTCGTTCATCCAAGCACGTAACATATTTTCAGTATCTTGGTTGCATCGCTCTACGCTCCCTTGTGATTGTGGATGCCGTGGTCTTCCATGTACGATTTTGCAATCAGGCCACATAGCTGAAAGTTCCTGAATGACGCCAGCTGTAAATTCACGTCCATTGTCGCTCTGCAAAATGTGAGGTGCACCAAAGTCTAAAAATACCTTCAGCAATTCCAGTGCAACTTCAGCAGCACGTTTTGTTTTTAAAGGGCGAAGAGTACAAAATTTGGTTGCATGATCTTGGTAGTTCATTAACCATTTGTATTCTCCACAGGGAGTCGATTGAAAGTCGATCAAATCAACTTGACCGCGAAGATATTACTACAACAGGATCCTCATTACTTTTCCTTTTTTTAATTAAAACTCTTTTTTCACCTACTTCCATTGTGTCGTATGTTTTAGTTAATCCATTTTGTCTACTAGTCTTCTTTTTTCGGGATTATTTGAGTCTAAAATTTCACGGAACGCTTCTTCTACGGTTGAATTAGTCCACGGCTTTTTAACCACATCGTCACTCTTGCTACTGTATTCTTTCATTGAAGTTCACTTTCATATTATAAATTTCGTCTTGAGGATCACTTTCGCCATTGTTACTGTCCTGCGCGTTTTTATCCGTTCCCGAAACAAACTCCATAATTTTTGAAGATTTTTTTTAAATTGTTAGATCTCGATGACCGCGCACAACGACGAAATAAAAACGTCCGCTGTTACGAAACGTAACTGTATCGAAGGCAAACACAAGCACGTTGAGACAATCAAACTGCTACTGAGCTGTATATTAGAAAACTTGCGTCTGTGTATGTGCCATAGGTGTTGCGGAGCCTGTAATCTGGCGGCATGGTGGGGCGATACCGAGCCGCGAATCTGGCATGGTGGGGAGCTTAGCTGATTATGGTAAGAAATTTTAACGAATGTTTCGTATGGCACTGTCCATACACGAACACACAAACTCATGAAAGCAAGAGTTACAGTGTATGCACTGTAAATGACATGATTTGCAGTGTTTAATCCGTTTAACAGTATAAAATTCTGTTTGTGTGGATGACAGGACCTGCCACTTGTCATCTAAAGTTGTCAAAACTTTCTCTGCGTCCAACAACACACTAGCTTTGTGACGCTTTCTTAATACTTGCAATTTTTTCACAAGTTTTCCTTTTTTCATTTTAATTATCAGATCAAAAATTTTATCTCTGAGCAAATGTAATATGGCACAGATTGTTTTATCCAGTCTTTTAACCCGTTTTCCTTTTAGATAACAATATTTTATTAAAATTTTCTATTGACATGTTAGTGTTTATGCCTAAATGAATCCGATAACAGTAGGCCCATGATCTGTATTGTTTCTTATTAATATATTGTTTTATAAAATTTTCATAAAATGAATGTGTTTCTTCATCATTAAACAGTCTTTTTAAAACTTCATGGAGCATTTATAAAAAATTAGTGTTCCTAGTCAGTAGTGATATGTTTATAATCAGTGGACAACAAAATCTAGGAATTCAAATTACATTAAGGTACTACATGATATTGAAATTTTTATTATTAAATAGAATAATAAAATAAATGTTAAAATATGATTACGTTAAGGTAATATTTATTATTAAGAAAAATCGTTACAAGAAAAATCGCTGCATGTTCCAACCAACTAAATTTCTTATAAAACCGCCAATATCTCGCAAAACGAAAAAGCCGATTTTATTGAAACAAAAGCAAAATAAAATTTGGAATTTTCTATAATTTTCACTCGCTGACACCATATAGCTATCTCTCATAAAACGAAAGTTTGTCGCATGCCGAAAATTTCACTACATGATAATTAAAAAAGAAACTTCATGACGTGGAACCGTCTGTAGACTGTTTTTGAACGTTGTTAAAACTATCGGTTAAAATTTATGCCTGAAACCATCTTCAAACTTCAAGGAACACGGTGGTGAAAGAATTTTAAAAATCAGATTAGTTGTTACTGATGTTATGTCGAGCAATGAAACACATCGCATTCTCTCGCGCTCTCCGCCCCACCATGCGGCTCGGTTATCGCCCTACCATGCCGCCAGATTACAGGCTCCGCAACACCTATGGCACATACACAGACGCTTGTTAGAAGAAATGGATGGAGGGGTGTTCTTCTCCACTGTTTATCATCGTGCATATTTCAACAGACATTTGATGACTCACAGGCGCGCCGTTGTTTTCAATACGCCGGCATCTGATAAGGCTTATTGCAATAAGCCTGAATGAAACCAGAGAGGCTTATATATATATGTCGTAGGCTAATTGAAATTTCCGGCTTATTGCAAAGAGCGCCGTCGTTTTGCAATGCGCCCTGCTGATTCGAAAATAACCTAGCATTTTGTGATCAGCCTGATAATTTTTAGGCTTATTACAATGAGCCCGTACGGCTTTAGGCTAATTAGAAAATGTACAATTGTTCGCTCAAACTGCCTGGTCCTCTCTGCTTGTGTTAGTTGTACTTATCATCCGAGCAAGGTAAACTGATGATCATAACAGCCTACATTGTGTAAAAAAAATACTTATAAATGGTAATTATTATTATTACACACGCGTGCATGGTCAAAACTATTGGAAGTCCTCATACACATACATCTTCGTTCGGCGTACCCAAAACTAAGATACGAAAACTAATTCTTCGTATTGTTTAAATTAGCAGCCATCCTTACTATTTCTTTTATGAATTCGTATTTGGTTGTTTAAGACCTGAAGATGTCAGTGATGACGAAAAGCTTAGTCGAACAATAAAAATTATAGCAGTTAGCAAATTCATAAAAGAAATAGAAAACTAATTCGTTTGTAGGTTAAGCATTACAACTGGTTAGAGATTGCTTACCACGGGCAATATCTGGTCGCTACAGCCGGTTTTCTGGTTGTAGTTACCTCATTTAAACCGGTAACGTCGGCAATCAGAGTCTTAATAACTTGCTCGGCCAAAAGGATGGCAGTCGGAACTTCCTGCCACTGTCTGTTTTTTTTTGCACCAATCACATTTCACCGTTATTAATATGAGATTGACGTTTTGAGTCCACGTTGACACGAGGTTGCTACAATTAGTATATATTCATCAACCGCAGTTATGTGTGTAACGAATCCGTCTTATCGTTGTCAGTTTTCGGTAAGTAATATTATTTTGTATTTAAGGAAGAGACCGAAAACGCTCTTCATGTGTTTTACCATTGCGTATTGCCAACTTTGTAACGGCAGGGCCCGATTTACAGTTAGGCTGAGTAGGCTATAGCTTAGGTCGCAAGCTTTTGGGGAGTGCAAAAACGTAAGAGAATAAAAAAATGTAAAACCCATGTTGCATTGTAAGTTTTTTTTTCATCGTGCCGTTGCCGAAATCACATCATTTCAAGTGCAAAATCTCTTTAATCGCTAAACATTTCTGTTAGTGGAATAGTTCATCGATTTGGAACGGCAAAAAAAAGTCGGAAAAATAAGGTCCGAATAAACAAACATTTTCAGCAATTTAATCATCGACATAAACATTATTTGAAAAAATTGGTTCTTAGTGTTTTACGTTTGTTAACTTTGTGCAAACGAAGGAAACCATGGCTCTTTTGTAGGCCTAATATTCTTGTTACTTATTATAATTTGTCGATGTGTTAGCCTGTAACATATGAGTAAATCGTGCGTAATACTCGTTGATTGAGAGGTTGGAAGGTAAAAAGTGGGGAGGGGGGGCATCAGTCTAAGGTGTAAAAGTCAGGCCCTTAGATTACACACTTGGTTTGTAAACAAGACAATTTCGGACATTAACTCGGCCACTTACCAGATGTTGAGTTTTCGTTGTTGTGTGACTTAGGCGGGGGTCACGAACTCTAACATGATTCGCAGTCTGGACGAATGTTGGTTATGTATGCAATCAGGCTATAACCCTGTATATTACCATAAACATTTTCACACTCTGTTAAACCCGTTACTTTAATATGTGTAATTAAACAGGATGGTCACTTCCACAGCGCCATCTTGAAGACTAATTTAAAAAAATCACATTTTGTATGGGCATCCGCCGATAGTTGCCGGACTGTCGATCGTACACTTTGGCCTTGCGCTAAAAAAGTCGGTCAGCGATTGTTGTGTGTGTGTGTGTGTGTGTGTGTGTGTGTGCACGGCCAAAGATACTCTTCGTTGTTTACGTAGTCGTCATTGGTGTGTGTGTGTGTGTGTGTGTGTGTGTGTGTGTGTGTGTGTGTGTGTGTGTTGTCTGCGGTTTGTTTGCCTTCATGTTATCGGCAGTCAGTCAACTTGATTAAATCGAATTACATTCGGGCCGCTTGTCTGTTTATCTACGCCGTGTGGTGTTTATCAGCGCGGTGCGCCTGCGCGGGCGGGCCACGCGGTGCAAGGGTTTATTTATATTTACACATTCACTGACACACGTGGTTTGGTAATCGTGTTGCGGTTTTGTCCGCGTCTGATGACGTAGTTGTTTGTTATTATTTGGTTTTGGTGCGGTTTTTATTTAGTCCGTCTGTGAGGAAAGCTCGACATCGTTGGTGCGTGTTTATTTTGATCTCGTCCGTTACGGACTACTAAATCGCTGAAGTTTTGTAGTTTTTTCGGCCCAAGTGATTTTTAGTGGACGCCTTGTAAAATGTGGGTGTCCGCTTTGTTCTTATCCGAAGCCCAGTGGATCAACAGGACCCTACATGGGATTATGGAAAGGTACGAGTTATAAGACACTATAGTTTTTTGTTATTCGTTACGTAAAAATATCACAGAAATAGTTATCTAATACTTTAGACCTTTTTTATAAAAGTGTGAACATGTTTTGATTTTTACTGAGTTTTTAATGTGTGGGTCATTTCATGTTACGGATTGGGCAGATCCCGTTTATTTGGCTGAAGTATTCAGAGTTCTCTCAAAATCGTATTGTATAACTATACTAATATGGGTAACGACTACGGCAGATAACTTTAAGTATCAAAATTCTTTGGAACTGTTTTCTCGAAAATTCTAAAAACAGCCTAAGTACTTTGTTACTGTGATTCTTAAAGATCACAAACTTATTGCCTTATTGTCTTTCTTTTCCTCTTGTCTACGCTTTCAAGAGATCCTCGGCTACCTAGCAGCTGTGTGGTCACCTGTCCAGTTCCTCTACTCGTGCATGTCATTACATTCGAGTCTCACATCTGTAACCTGAAGACTTAAGCCTTGAAGTGAAAATTATTCAGCGAATATGATCGCCACATGTTTAAATACAATAGCGATTCTGCGTGCTAAGGATTAATTAATGTGTTACGATAATTCACTTACACATTTAAAATAGTACGCTTTACCAAAATCGTCCTTCTTTGTAAATAGTTTCAGTTTCAAAAGTTTGTATTTTAAAAGTTATCCGAGTCCGGTTACTTCTGGTTTGTTACTACGATTTGTTGTTGCGAGAAACCTTAGCGGTATTTCAGTAGTAGGGAATCAACAAGTCATTTTTACCAATAAGACTGAAAACATTCATGTGTTTTGTTTACAGGCAAACGCCTTGTTGTGACTGTTTTGTTTATTGTGCGCGTTTTGTCGCAGATAAGATAATGGTTGACAATATTTTTTCCTATTTCATTTATTGGCGGAAAAAATTAGTATATATGTTAAAAATATTTTTATATGTATTGGAATAACAAGTACTTGAAGGTTTAGCGACTGTTGTGAAGTGGTTATTATTAATAACAGAAAACAAAGGTCTGCTGTAGAGCGTGGAGCGTGTGCCAAAACGTGTCAGCAGCTCTCGCTTTGTTGCCTACTCTGACCTTGTAGTTCCCAATGGGAGGTTTGTTTTGCGCCGTGAGCAAAGTGTAGTTATTTCCTAATGTATGTATATTTACAATTCAGTATAATTTCTGTTTCCACATATACCTTTTTAGTGATATATTTATTTATTAAATATATCAGATATGTACCAGACCACATCTGAACAGTCAGTACCGGTACCTTTAGTTCAACCGCTTACATGATAAACAGAACAGTGATTATGTTACCTGTAGACAATTGCCGCAGCATAGGTTAACTTTCTGTTCTCGACTGTTACTCTGTATAAAACTGAGTAATTAATGTATAGTAACTGGATTGTTTTGTGTGTGAACTGTAATTACCAGTTTCTTTTTCTGCGTTTCGGTCAATAAGTACACGGTATGTCTGTTACTTTGATTTCCTTTTTTGAGGATGGTCTTGGGGTTTCAGATTTTTTATAAATAAAACTACAAAAATGTAAAACATAACCCGTTGTTTGCCATTTACTTTGTTGTAATCAAGAAGGTAAGTGTAAAACCATAAAAGTTACAGTAATTTATGTGTTAAATTTAACAAAGCCACGAAACGCTAAAGGTGGCATATTGCATTAAATGTAAATAAAATAAACGATACCAGAAAACTGGCAAAAATTTTCTGCAAACACCGATAGTAAGCAACTATCTGTTTTGCCATATAAATGGTTAAAAGATTTTCGTAATATGGGTACTACGAACATTTCAAAACAAATAACAAATATTTAACAATCGCTCTGTGGAGTGTGCAAATAGTGGTTGGCCGCATATTTTGTTGAAGTTAGCAAATAAATCAGTTCACTTGAAAACGGTGTTTCGTTCGGCCTTACGCTTCCGTATGAACGGAATTGAGATTATAATTGTTAATTTGGATCACGAAACATATTAGAATGTGCTGTTGTTTGCTTCCTTGTAATTCGAAATGAGGAATCCATGGGACAGTCAATCGTATTTGTAGAAACAAAGTACGTTGAGAGACAAAATTAAAGTTTTACGAAGTTACGTTGGTCCCTGGACTGTCGTATGGGATGAAATATGGACTACAACCAAGAAACTAGGAAGTAAAATACAGGCCTCGGAAATGGCGTTCTTAAGAAGAGTGAAAAGTTATTCTAAACTTGATCGTATAAAGGATGAAGTCGTAAGAGAAAAACTACAAATTTTCAACTCGAATGAAAGAGTCAAAGATTATAAACAACGGTGGAAAGAAGACTTAGAAAGAATGTCAGATTCAAGACTGGTCAAACAAGTCTGTAAACATAAATCGTTACAATACAGGTATGTGGTTAGACCCAGGAAGAGATGGCCGAAGAATCTTTGAAGGTGGAACAGGCAACACTTTGCGTATGTCAGTCGCGATGTGAAGAAAATTATTATGATTGTTAAACACAGTGGAATTGTTCCACTATTAAGTGGAAGTTAAACACTAAATTAAAACTGTAAAAACGGTATTAATAGGAATCGAAAACTGTAGAAAAGAAGGAACATCTTTATAAGATCGGAATAGCTAGCAAAACACTTTTTAATGTAACAACTCTTTTTAAGTTGCTGAGGAATAAATTACTGCACTATAAATATCGTAAGCCGAGTTGGTTACAACGTTGACTGAATAAACATTGGAAGGCTACCTTTTCCTACACGCTAACGGGACATAACTTCAAAAACTAGGATACAAATTTGAACGATCCCTCAACCACCTAACAGCTAACAATGTTTACCACAAAGCGATTTCGAACTTCCAAGGGCACTATAGCGTACCTCATTTAAAACTGTTCGTACTCACGTAACTAGTTAGCCTAATTATTTAATCCGAGTTATGTGACTACATTTTTGCCAGCATAATTTTTTAATTGCAGTAATATCCTTTTTCCATCATCCCACGTTTGGGGGGGGGGGTAGCTCCCAGTGTCACTGCTTCTCGATTTACCTACATTTCTTCTCTCTCTATATTTATAATTCAGCGCTCCAAGAGGCAGCCGACTCATGTTCGTTACATCAATGTATCCTTAACATTTTTCTTCTGTTTTGCGTATTTAACTCGTTCTTGCTGAATATATGCAGTTTATATCTTCCATCCTCGTTTCTGTATCTCTCTAGTAATATGCATTCTTTCACACATCTGAAGAATTTCACTTGTTGTGTGTTTGTTGTTTGTCTTTTCTCGTTATTATCCGCGTTTCCTTTCCTAACATGAGTGTTGGAACCGCAATAGTTATATAAAAGTTCAGTTTCGTGTCTTTTGTATTTTCCTTTTTAATAGCGTTACGTGTTGTTCCACATGTCTTTACTTTTATGTGCAAGCTTCTTGCACTTGTCTGTTCAACGTACTACTAAGGCATAGCGTAAAACGAGTTACAACTAATCTAACTAGAGTGTTAGTGATCGCATAATGGGGCGTGATGATGTAACACGTAACAATGTAATGCGTAATTGGAAATAAATAGCATGTTCCACTACATTCCCGAGCTTCGTACACGACATGTGAATAGAAGTCTCACGATGTGGCGTCACGATTCGTGCGTCACAGGTGACCTTGAATGTGATCTACATAAATGTAGACAGAGTCCAAGGTTGGACGCTTGTTTACTATTCACGGTTTAGATTTTTGTTGTAGAAATGTATTGAAATTTAAAATAGTGCATTGTGCTTACAATGCTAATATTTATGCGAATTATTTGCATAAATTGATTAATTATTAATTATAAATTTATTGATCTGTAATTATGAAATTGTTGCCGGTACGAACTTTGTCGTACTTACATGTATCTAACTCTGAGCTTGGGTTAGCATATACGATGTAATTAATGTCATGTGTTGGTCTCCCATATGTAATGTTAACAAATTCATTTCTTTAAATAACGAATAATTGTATGAATTGAGTTAGAGTTAATTATTTATTCACACTCCAACTTGCTACATATGAATTTACTTTTGACTTTAACTGTCTTCGAAACTTCTATTTTGTGCATCTTTCTGATTAGTTGAATTGATAATCGTTACCTTGAATTATTAATATAGATACTGTTTAATGAAAGGTTAAGTTGTGAGTCAGGTTTGTTACATAAATCAATAGAATACTAACGAATCCATTCTAACTTATATTTATTAAATCATATTCATTCTTCTTCATGTCAGAACATCAATTTAAGAGCACTTACAATTCTTCAACAAAACAATAAAATTCTATTCCACATTTAACAACTCAATGAACAAATTTAAACAATTAGGTGAGCGATCAAATATTGACGCTTCTTCGTCTGCAATGACGTTACTAACTAAAATGTGGTGTGCTCATAATTCGTATTTAGTATTTACGTTAAAACACATTGAACATTTATATGCATGAAATAATCATAATTAATAATACACATATCATCATATACATAGATAAAATCCTGCTCCTGCAACAAACACATCAAAATACATACATAGTACAAAATATATTAACAAGAAGACATGTATAATATTCTAGAACATAATATTCCCTACTTATGGATTCGTATCTATCTGACTCATATTTATATAACTTTCTCAGGTGGTTTTGGTTCTAAGTGTCAGGTCAGTGGTGTTTGATAAATTACTAATTATAAGAAGAGATTAGTTTTGTACTTTACTCGTTCTGCCGTGCTGTCTCCCTCCATTGATGAGTGAAGCTAATCCATAGGACACTTGATCGTAAACACTCCCGCACTCCGCGACAGTCACTTCGAGCTTTGAGTTTAATATAATACAAGTAGTGGCATTGTACTCGTAATCGGTCGGTTAAGTTCTACGCGCGTATGTGTCTATTTCGCGGTACACAGTTCGCTACCGTATGCTTCTAATAACTGTCTATGCCGCACGACAACTCTTTTCGGCGCCTAGGTCGTTTTCGAGTTCATTAGGCACTTTTCACAATTCTATTTATTTGAGTTAATTACTAAACATTGTAGTATCACTACTTTTTCTGTAATTGTTCAAGAATATCACTTCACAATGTCCGTGTCTTTATGACGATGAATTACATAGAAATTATATAGATTGTTACTCGCGTTTCATCGCGAAAACTACTGTTCCGTTTACGCTCTGGGTTTTATTCGCGCACTTCCATTTATTCGTAATAATGTCTTAATCGTCTCCACCGAAATGCATTTTAACTTACGCACTGCTTTAAGTTCTTATAACTGAATCATTATAAAATGAAATACAAGTTCAATAGACTGTTCGAGATTCTGAGTAAACCGAGTTAAGAATTATAATACAATTTGTAATAAACTGAGATAAAATATGTAGTAAACTGAGGTTAAAAATTGAATGAACTGGGCTCGCGTCTCCCCGTGTAAATGGTTTTTATTTCTTCTGCTGTTCCCACTCTTGGGACTCTGATGAACACTCAAACTTCCCACCAATTCATCTTTGATAGGTTCATTCCATGGACCTCCTTGTGTCCCTTCGTCTCCAGTCTGTATTTCCAACGAATTCTCCACCCAGTGCCGTTTGGAGAGGGACGTTCATACACGAGATTCGCTCTCTGGTCTCAAGCTTATCTCTGAACCATCCCCTACGGAAGTTCCCTCCGGAATCCTCGTTCCTCATTGGCTGGTTGGCTTTTTCGACTTGAATTTGACATAGTCCACGTGGACTAGATGAGTCGCTGTCTTACGTACGTTGTTCCGTTCCTGGAATCAGTGTTAAGGCTCTGTTTCAAAATCACATCTGCTACTTCTGGTGTAGCTTGTCGAATTCTCTTATTGTTGGTACGCTGACGATTTCCTCCGTCGACTTGCGGGTGGCATAACATCTGTGCTCTCCCTTAGCGTCACTTAGTCGCCTGTCCTATTGTCCTTGCATAAACCATTGTCTTTGAGAAGTCGCACACATGGTTTTGAACAATACTCTCGCCGTTGGTTCTGTGTTTTTCTCGCTACTGGACAGATGTAACGGTAGCCTCCTTTTGTCCTAATTGTGGAGTCGGGCATTCCCACGCATGGTCCAGCTGGCTGCAACATGTGCCGTACAGCTCATTGTTCGAGAATAGTTTTTACGACGTCTTAATGGAAAGGAAAGGTTTGTTCCCTTTCGCCGCCCACCCTCGAACAACGCTAACAAGTGTCACTTTTAACGGGCTCTAATTGCTGGCGTACTTCCCTCGCAATAACCCAAAAAATTAAAAAAAAATATATGAAATATTAATTATATCACAGTGTCCCCAAATATGATTCGTCGTGCATATTAATCGGAACGACTAATTCATATTTCGCCCTTACTCGCGTACGATCACTAAGTACATTGGCCATCTCCCATTGGAACGAGTATAGCTGACCTATATCTTCCTCTCGCCTGACCTACTGTTGTTTAGAATCGTTTTTCTCTCCCCTTTTTTTTTCATTCACCTGAGTGTTTAATTTATTGTTCACCAAATATAAATACGAATCCATTTACAAACTATACGCTCTAGTGCGTTCCTAGATCTGTCTATACACATACATTACATAAACAAATGGTAATTATTTTGTTTACAAGCTATCTTTTTACTTACGTATACACTAGAAACTATATAAATACTAGCAGTAATTTATTGCTTATGGATACTTCAAACAATTTTATTATTACCTTCAAAATTAATTTGCGATTAAAAACATTCTTTTTCAAGACATCATATACTTACTTACAAACATTCATCGTACTTCCTACCCTCTGGTACTTTGAATCTACATTTCTGTTAAACACACGTATAATTATTTACAACAAAATAAATCGAATTTGTATAATTCTACAGGTCAAATAAACATATTTTATATCCCTTCTTTCTATGCTTCTAATACAATCTTAAGTTCAATAATTAATTCTAATAACTTATTACAATATTTAATTCTGTTATGCAACTCAGTTGCTTATATCTGTCCTTCAATAAACAAATTTTAATAATATAACAGGTACGTCTGTTAATTAATTTACAATCTATACAATATATAAAATCTGACATTTTAAATTTATTACAAGTTTAAGGTTTCGTCTAGACAATTCTGAATGAATTAACTAGTAGATTGCATTCGCGCCTACTACCGTTATTCTTTATCATCTAGATCGGTCTTTTCTCCTCCTATTCTGACGCTTAGCTCATTTCTCTTTCTGCTGTCTATTAGTGAAGTACGTATAGTCCGACTATAACATTGTCTCGCATGGAGGTGTCCTTACTAACTACAACTCTACCTGTTGTCGTCAGCCTCGCCAGCTGGGCTTACGTCACTTCACACCTCCCTCTCTGTTTATTTACTACTTCGCCTTTCAACAAACACTTTTGCCTCGCACGCATGCTGATGCCGTGTTCCGCCACAGTTACTCTCCCCTTACATAATATGGTTTCAATAGTCTTACATTGAATTTGCCGCGTATTTTAGTTTCGTCGCAATTATCTACTAATATATATGTAGATTCGCCTACAATATCTTTAATCTTAAAAGGTCCTGTGTATAACTCACAAAATTTTTCGATTCTTCTCTGCATCGCATCAGATTGGTAATGTGTCCGCACTAACACCAAGTCTCCTACCTGAAATCTCGTCATTTTGTTCGTTTCATTCACGCGTTTTGCGTGTCGCTCTCTTTTCCGTTTAATCCTAACGAATATCTGGTGGTTATCCACTGTCTCTTCTTTCGTATCGCAGCCTTCCTTTATGAATTTCTTCCATACACGACTCGGCTTTTTTCCGTGATGTGCTTCATACGGTGTAACTTCTATTGTTTCATGGTAGACCTCATTTATGCAACATTCTATGGTATTTATGAATTTTGACCATTTTGTGTGCTGGTCCCCTACAAATATCCTAAATAGGTTACCCAGTTGCCTATTTACGCGTTCGGCAAGGTTTGTTTGCGGGTTTCTTATCGCCGTGTATTTAGGTATAATTCCAAGTTCCTCTAGTCCTTTAACCCATTGTTTGGACGTAAACTGCGTACCGTTATCAGTGAGTATTGCTTTCGGTCTTCCACACTCATTTACATACTGCCGGAGTCTACGAAGCGTAGCTACTGTTGTGGCTCTTCTAAGTGTGTATAATTTTACATACTTGGTAAAGTTATCTATAATGACAAGGATATACCTTACTCCTGCTGCTGCTGTTGGAAGCGGTCCATAAAAATCGCCACTAATCAATTCACCTTTACTCGTCGGTATAATTGGCTTCGTGCCACCGAATAAGTTACGATTGTTTGAATCCTTACATTTTTGGCACCTATCGCACGTCCTTACGTACGCCTGTACGCGCTTCGACATTCGGTCGAAAGTGAAATGTTTCCTGCAGTAACTTTATACATTTCTTACTGCCAACATGACCGTACATTGTGTGTATTTCTTCGATGAGTCTCCCCGTAACGCTTTCCGGTACGTAGAGTTTCCATCGACCCTTACTTTTCCTATATAACTTATCATTACTACACTTATAAAATTTACATAATTCATTCTTATCATCCGTCGTCAAATCCTTCATTAATTGCTGTAGCTTCTTATCTTCTAACTGGTACGTCGCGCAGTTCTTTAACATCATGTTCATTTCTTTACTCATTTTAATTATTGTATGGTTCATTTGATACTCATAACTGTCGTCGACTGGATCTTCCTTCGTCATATCCTCTGGGTAACGACTCAAGATGTCGGCCACAATATTCTCCTTTCCCTTACAATGAATGATATCAAAGTTATACTCTTGAATACTCAGTATCCAACGTGTGATCCTTGAGTTGTTTAGGTGACACTTACTCATGAAGATCAACGCCTTGTTATCTGTTATTATGGTCAATGGTTGTCCTAAAACGTAAATTCGGAATTTTTCCAGACATCTAAATATGCTGAGAAGCTCCTTTTCCGTCGTAAAGTAGTTTAGTTCTGCACCTTTGAACGTTTTGCTAGTATACGCTACCACGCAGATGTTTTTATCGTCGTCCAACTGGTATAATTGTCCTCCGTATGCGAAATTACTCGCATCACATTGTAAGAAGTACTTCTTATTTACCTGCGGAAAACTTAAGATAACAGTATTGATAAACAAGTCCTTGACCTGTTGGAAACACTGGTCAAGATCGGGCGTCCAGTTAAATTTCTGACCCTTTTTAAGTAGACTTAATAAAGGTTGTGTGACTTCTGCATATTTGCTTGTAAATTTGTTGTAAAAATTTGTAAGTTCCAGGAATCCCTTTAACTGCTTTTGATTCTTCGGGGTCGGGAACTTCCTGATTGCCGCTACTTTCTCTTCGGATGCTCGTATACCATTTGTAGTAAGCTGATACCCAAGGTATGCGATCTCCTTGCGAAAAAATTGTGATTTTTCCAAATTTATTGTTAGGTTGGCTGCCAATAAATTTTTAAGTAATGCTTCAATATTCTCCAAATGTGTGCTTACGTTAGACGAATAACAAACACAATCGTCGACGTAGATGATTGTATTCTCTTTCACCTCCTCGGATAATGCCATATCTAAACCTCTCGTCAGGGCTGCGGAACTGGTACTAAGTCCAAATGGAGTTACGGTATATCTGTAACACTTTCCTTCGTACAGAAATGCGGTGTAATCTCGGCATTGTTGTTTCAACGGAACCTGCCAAAAACTACTCGTTAAATCTATTGTTGATAAGTATTTCATGTTACTGCATCTCGCCAGGATTTCTTGAATCGGAGTCGGTCCTTCGTAGTCTGGAACAGTGACACTATTTATCCTCCTCGCATCTAAACACAAACGTACATTCCCATCTTTCTTTATTACGGTGACCATTTGGTTGACGTATGGACTACTGCACCTTTCAATCACGCCATATCTTAGCATCTTGCTGATTTCGGCGTCCACCTTTTCCTTATACGCTATTGGGATTGGCCACCCGCGTTGGAAATATGGTGTTTTATCCGTCACTCGAAACTCACGTTCGTAGCAATCCATCCGTCCTGGACATTCCCGGAATACATTCTGATACTTTACTAAAATCCTTCTTAGTTCCTCCCTCGTCGTTTCGTCTTCACATGTCACACTGTCGACCTTCTCATCAATCCTCCTCTCGATTCCGTCCCAGTCCTCTTCTAACAGTTCCATATGTATGATTGGTATCCGCAGTTCCTGTTCACCAGTCCTCCCTTCGAATTCGATGGTTCCCTTCTTCATATCGATTACGCATCCCTCTTCTTTTAAAAAGCTGATTCCTAATATGCAGTCCCTAATTAAATTCGGTATTACTAGGAAAACACAATCTAACCTAACATCATCAATATAAATCTCACACATAATTTGTTTTCTAATTAATTTAGACCTTCCGCCGACGGCACTTACAATTAACGTGTTGTTCATGCGGAGTTCTTCGTATGGACGCAGGCGTTGTTTATTTCTGTTAAACCATTCTTCTGATACTCCGTTAATGGCAGAACCCGTATCAATCAAGGCTAAAACTGTAACATCACCATTAAATTTTACCTCAATCTCTGGACATTTTGAGATTCGCTTTTCCAGTTGCGTTTGTTCATCTAGGACTAACTCATGTCTTAAATCAGGTAACAAAGTATCAGTCTCGTACTGTTGTGGTGTATGTCGACGAACGGCTATCTTTCCATGTGACCCACTTAATTTTTTTTTCTACTGTTCCACTAACCTTAGCGGTAGACGTTGAGGCTCCATTGTTTACAAATTCAATGGTATTTATTGCCGGCTTGTTACTGAAATGTTGGGGTTGTCGGTAGCTCCCTCCTTCCCCCTTTCTATGCTGCCAGTGTGAAGGTTTTGGCTCCGTAATTACCTTGTTTACGGCGTTATTCTGTTGACCATGAGGCACCCCTCTTGTGTCCCGGTCGTTCAACTTGTCTGTCTGACGCACAAACCGATCATCTCTACTGTTTCTTTGCCGGATCATGGCATATTCAGAAATCAATGATTCGAGATTCTGGATCGTCCTGACGTCCCTAGTGACGCTCGCTATCTCTAGTTCTCGTCCATAATGTCGCGTTATCTTCCTAATCAGTTGATAATCCGTGAGCGGCGGTGTAAGCTGACGGCTTTCCAGAAGTTGTCGTTCCATGTATTGGACAGCGCTCATACTCCCACGCCAGTCGAAACGACCATACTCCAGCTTGTTCCGGACATCATCCTGCTTCTCCGGGCCCCAATACTTCTGCGTAAAGATCTCTTTAAATTCATCGAAGTTCTTGATCTGGTCACGTACCACATGCCACCATATAGCTGCATCGGCCTCGAGATGTTTCCCAATCCACTTCACGTTATCCGCCGGGTAGTACATCAGCTGGTGCTCGGATAATTCTTTTAGGAACTCTATAGGAAAACGGTCTGTTCCGTTGTATTTGAGTTCGGAGTTATTATTTCCATTCGCTCTCGTGGATGGTCCTATCTCAGTTTCCGCTATCCGTCGCTGTAGTCTTTCTTGTCCACTTTTAATATGATTGATGTGACTTCTTAACTCTTCAATTATCACATCCTTCTCCTTCTCCGTTGTTGTGGTCTTCTGTTCCACCGTGCGTTGACGGTCGTCCACTTCAACGATCTTCTGCTTTAATACTTTGACGGCTTCTCCCTGCTCTTGTTGTTGTTGTATTATGTTGTTCTGTACTTCTCTTCTCCATTCCTCGTTTCTATTGTTCGTCTCTTGGATTTGGTGATCTAATTTTTGGTCGACTTGTTCGATTGCCTTCTGTGTATTATTTATGGCTTCCTGCCACTCTTGACGGTCTTTCTCTCTCACTTCTTTATTCTCTCTTACCTGTTTCTTCAGTTCATTCTTCAACTCTTTTATACCACTTTCACTCTTCTTTTGTAGATCGCTAATTTTCTCAACCCACTTCTTAGCGTAATCCTGCAGATCTAGTGTTATTTTGCTGATCTGTTCTTCATTGTGTCTTTTTAATTCCTCCTGCATTTGTTTTTGTTCCCTGCTATGCTGTTCCAATTTCTTCGTAATTAAGTTTTGTTTTTCGTTTTGTTTTTCCTGCATCTGTTTCAGATCATTCTTCTGCTGATCTAACTTCTCGGTCAGCTTCTCGAGTAGCATTTGTAGATTTAATTCGCCGGGTTGGGACTCCTGTCCCCCCGCCCTTATCTCAGATTCACACGCGCTAACGTCGTCGCTGGGCGTCGCGTTCTCCTCTCGTCCTTCTATGTTTAACTCATTGTTAACGTCGAATTCTTGACTTTCGGAGTTATTATTATTAGTCGCCATTCTTGCTCGACTTCGTGTAATCATTCAGAGTTGTTTTACAAGTATTTGTTTTTTTATTCTAATGCTTATGTTATACTTTATCAAACTACTAGCTATTCTACTATACCACTGCCTGCACTTAACCAACTCGTTTAACAAGGATTATCCCTATTAATCGGCCATCAGGTTGGGCGCCATATACAATGGTAATAATTTATGCCTGATTAATTAAGTACATAAATTATTATGCCTATTATTGATAGTGAATTTTCTCGTTATTACAATAGTTTAATAGCACAATTCTTCTCCTGCCACGCGTTGGGCTCCATATACAATGATATTATGCCACGCGTTGGGCACCATATACAGTGTTAATATTAATCTGTATGCAAATTTATTTGCATATATTAATTAATTATCTTTGTTCTACAAGAATTGGTTTTGCACTGCCCCACGTTGGGCGCCATATACAATGCTAATATTTATGCGAATTATTCCACAATAGTTGTGTAGATTGTCAGTTTAGTTTGAAGTTTCATTTTGTTAGACCAAAGTAACGAACGAGTTTAGCAAACGAATAGCCTTTTTCCCTGTTGTATCCTATTTTTGATTTAATTTCTTGTTGTTCCATCTTCTGAAATAATGCTTCCCAAATATCTGAATTCGCTACACTTTCCGATTCTATGGATTTGGCGATCTGGGTCTTCTTCTTGCATGTCTCCTATTTTTAGATATTCTGTTTTAGTAGTGTTTATGTTTAGACCTCATTTCTCGTACTAAATAAAAATACGGTAAATAACTTTACAATCCTTTGGGTCTGTTAAGAAAGTTTTAACTATATACTATACTTGTCACTATGTTGTATCACTCCGCTTTGTTTACATCAGCAACCACTAAGAGCGAACAGACTTTCGTGTAACGCACAATAAATACCAGTTATTTTACACTGTCGCATTAAGTAACGTCAGTCACTAATTGCAGATGACTGCACTTAATAATTCACAATTATCACAACTTTCATAACGCGCTATAAATCGTTGATCCAGAAACCGCTGACTAGCTTCGAAAAGAGCGCTTTAATACTCAGGCTGTGGCGTAGTATGTGACAAACTTGACCTGGATACCGGTAGAACAATCGATCACAATGTGGAAGGCGCGTCTGGAAAGATCAAGAAGGATTGCAACCGCGTAATCCCGCTGCTCATTCAGCTCGTGCAAATGTCACGTAGCCGCCATACATGTTATCTATCTTTTCAGCGCAGCAGTGATAAGTTAATACCAAATCCGCTGCACACAGAAACCCGCAGCAAACAGAAACTATGTCGCTTCAAAAACATGCAGAACGATCGTGTGACCGTCTGTGTTTCACTTTGTCAACATTCATTCTGACATTTAACCATCGCGGCGATTAGGTGCCAACAGTGTGAGTAGGGGGCAAAAACAAGGAAATACCGCTAGTTTGGAGAAAGGAGACTGTAAGTCGGGAAATTCAAACATTCAGAGCCCTCATATCACAATCAGACTTTTAGCAAATATTTAATAAACGGTGTGCTCTCTCTGTGACGGCGGCAGCGACGACGGTGGTCGACGACAATAACAATTATAGGCCTAATGATAATAATGCGTACATTAACCCTACTGTAATTATACTGAAATGACTTGAAAATAAAATTATTTAGTAGCCTACATGACAAGGTGATTTCACATTTCTATGAATATACAAATAAAAAGACACCTTAACATACTAGAGTAACATTCAATTTTTAAAAATACTTTCATGTGAAGTTTTATTTATTATTATTTCACAATTTCCTTTTATCTAATCCATGAAAGGAATTTTTTGAAAACTGATTTACCGCCTAACTAACTGTTCTCTTTTGACTGTTAATGAAATTCTGAATGTTAAGTCAGCGGTTTCATGAAAAAATAATATGTATTTTTCAAACCGACTACTTCAGAACTATTTATTTTAGGGTTTTATCCTGTTCTTAATAATTTTAAATTAATTTACCTTGTATTTTCTACAACGTTTCTGACTTGCCACCTTTGCCAGGTAATCCTTGGATAATTGAGAATTGACTGAAACCGCACCGAAGGCCTCATCCATTACCAGAAATTGGCAGCGTTGACGCTCAAAACATGAACGGATTTGAAACTCACCAAAATAGACACGTGTTTTCTAAATTCTTAATACAATCGTCAGTTAGTTTACATGTCGGTAGCATTATTAAAGCGTTTAGGGCGAGACAGAATAAAAAATTGCGGTAAAGCCTTACCAGAAGGAATCACAGATGCCAGCGGTTTTCAATTAAGTACAACAACGTTCGACTACGGTATTAGAAAAAGATCTTAGAGATGACTTTCTTAATTCATGGGCTAAGTGGCTGCGTACAACGGGTTTAAAACGATACAGACAACAGGATGAGCTGACTCTTCATAATATGGCATAAACCATTTAGCGGATTGAGATTCCAACATAGCAGTAACTGAAAGCCGCTACTTACCGAAACACAACTTTTCTCTCATTGGAGCTATGCACACACGTTAGAAGTTCCCCACTTACCGGTGAACAAACATAAAAATAATTAGTGCACATGTGTTAAATATATAACAGTACATGGTAAAGGATGGAGTACGGATAAGAGCAGAATTGCCGATGGCGGGATAATCAATATAATAAATGAATACAAGCATCAAGGTACAATGCTAATAATTTATGCCTGATTAATTAAGTACATAAATTATTATGCCTATTATTGATAGTGAATTTTCTCGTTATTACAATAGTTTACTAGCACAATTCTTCTCGTGCCACGCGTTGGGCTGCCATATACAATGCTAATATTTATGCGAATTATTTGCATAAATTGATTAATTATTAATTATAAATTTATTGATCTGCAATTATGAAATTGTTGCCGGTACGAACTTTGTCGTACTTACATGTATCTAACTCTGAGCTTGGGTTAGCATATACGATGTAATTAATGTCATGTGTTGATCTCCCATGTATGTAATGTTAACAAATTCATTTCTTTAAATAACGAATAATTGTATGAATTGGGTTAGAGTTAATTATTTATTCACACTCCAACTTGCTACATATGAATTTACTTTTGACTTTAACTGTCTTCGAAACTTCTATTTTGTGCATCTTTCTGATTAGTTGAATTGATAATCGTTACCTTGAATTATTAATATAGATACTGTTTAATGAAAGGTTAAGTTGTGAGTCAGGTTTGTTACATAAATCAATAGAATACTAACGAATCCATTCTAACTTATATTTATTAAATCATATTCATTCTTCTTCATGTCAGAACATCAATTTAAGAGCACTTACAATTCTTCAACAAAACAATAAAATTCTATTCCACATTTAACAACTCAATGAACAAATTTAAACAATTAGGTGAGCGATCAAATATTGACGCTTCTTCGTCTCCAATGACGTTACTAACTAAAATGTGGTGTGCTCATAATTCGTATTTAGTATTTACGTTAAAACACATTGAACATTTATATGCATGAAATAATCATAATTAATAATACACATATCAATCATATACATAGATAAAATCCTGCTCCTGCAACAAACACATCAAAATACATACATAGTACAAAATATATTAACAAGAAGACATGTATAATATTCTAGAACATAATATTCCCTACTTATGGATTCGTATCTATCTGACTCATATTTATATAACTTTCTCAGGTGGTTTTGGTTCTAAGTGTCAGGTCAGTGGTGTTTGATAAATTACTAATTATAAGAAGAGATTAGTTTTGTACTTTACTCGTTCTGCCGTGCTGTCTCCCTCCATTGATGAGTGAAGCTAATCCATAGGACACTTGATCGTAAACACTCCCGCACTCCGCGACAGTCACTTCGAGCTTTGAGTTTAATATAATACAAGTAGTGGCATTGTACTCGTAATCGGTCGGTTAAGTTCTACGCGCGTATGTGTCTATTTCGCGGTACACAGTTCGCTACCGTATGCTTCTAATAACTGTCTATGCCGCACGACAACTCTTTTCGGCGCCTAGGTCGTTTTCGAGTTCATTAGGCACTTTTCACAATTCTATTTATTTGAGTTAATTACTAAACATTGTAGTATCACTACTTTTTCTGTAATTGTTCAAGAATATCACTTCACAATGTCCGTGTCTTTATGACGATGAATTACATAGAAATTATATAGATTGTTACTCGCGTTTCATCGCGAAAACTACTGTTCCGTTTACGCTCTGGGTTTTATTCGCGCACTTCCATTTATTCGTAATAATGTCTTAATCGTCTCCACCGAAATGCATTTTAACTTACGCACTGCTTTAAGTTCTTATAACTGAATCATTATAAAATGAAATACAAGTTCAATAGACTGTTCGAGATTCTGAGTAAACCGAGTTAAGAATTATAATACAATTTGTAATAAACTGAGATAAAATATGTAGTAAACTGAGGTTAAAAATTGAATGAACTGGGCTCGCGTCTCCCCGTGTAAATGGTTTTTATTTCTTCTGCTGTTCCCACTCTTGGGACTCTGATGAACACTCAAACTTCCCACCAATTCATCTTTGATAGGTTCATTCCATGGACCTCCTTGTGTCCCTTCGTCTCCAGTCTGTATTTCCAACGAATTCTCCACCCAGTGCCGTTTGGAGAGGGACGTTCATACACGAGATTCGCTCTCTGGTCTCAAGCTTATCTCTGAACCATCCCCTACGGAAGTTCCCTCCGGAATCCTCGTTCCTCATTGGCTGGTTGGCTTTTTCGACTTGAATTTGACATAGTCCACGTGGACTAGATGAGTCGCTGTCTTACGTACGTTGTTCCGTTCCTGGAATCAGTGTTAAGGCTCTGTTTCAAAATCACATCTGCTACTTCTGGTGTAGCTTGTCGAATTCTCTTATTGTTGGTACGCTGACGATTTCCTCCGTCGACTTGCGGGTGGCATAACATCTGTGCTCTCCCTTAGCGTCACTTAGTCGCCTGTCCTATTGTCCTTGCATAAACCATTGTCTTTGAGAAGTCGCACACATGGTTTTGAACAATACTCTCGCCGTTGGTTCTGTGTTTTTCTCGCTACTGGACAGATGTAACGGTAGCCTCCTTTGTCCTAATTGTGGAGTCGGGCATTCCCACGCATGGTCCAGCTGGCTGCAACATGTGCCGTACAGCTCATTGTTCGAGAATAGTTTTTACGACGTCTTAATGGAAAGGAAAGGTTTGTTCCCTTTCGCCGCCCACCCTCGAACAACGCTAACAAGTGTCACTTTTAACGGGCTCTAATTGCTGGCGTACTTCCCTCGCAATAACCCAAAAATTAAAAAAAAAATATATATGAAATATTAATTATATCACATGCTTTAAAACTTAATAATGTTGGTGATTGTATGTTTTATCGCGAGTAGTTCGTAATGTATTATTTATATGTGTAAAATGATTGTTGAATTCTTTTGTCGTTACTAGGTCTGTGGATCACATCAGTGTAATTTGGATACAAAGTGATAAGTAAAACTTGTGATTGTTTTGCTGTCTCTGGTGTCAATTTATTGCTACCATGAAGGTTTGGTATCTACGTGACAATACTTTACTGTTATTTTTCATCGTGCAGGTGTAGAGTTTTGGATATTTTTTAAGTCTTCTACTTATGGCAGAGTAACTGCTTAATGGGAGAGACAGGGAGTCTCTTAAACGTAGTTCCTTTTCTGAGACAAATGCGTGTTCCCAACTGTGGAGCCCGATTTACTCTGTAATTTCCTTGTCTACAAATTTGTTGATATTCCGAAGTCGTCGTCTCAAGCGTTCAATGGTCAACGTAAGTCGACGCGACCAAGCAGTTTTTGGGAGTATAATCCGAAGTAGACGTCTAGTAATTTATACGATCACATATCACAGCTGTTCAATAACATACGTAGATTATTAAAACGTTGCTACGTTTAATTTTTCTTTATCTGCCAGCTTGTACGATAATTTACTTTGTGACAGACAGGTTATCTTAAATTTCTTTTTTATCAGTCAGGATGGTGCTAGAATAAATAAGGAGACAAATGACTTTTTTACGACTTACTCAATAAATTTGACACCTATTTTTCAACATAATCCCCGTCTACAATTATACACTTCTCCTCCTAATCAGCTAGTTTCTTTTATCCCAGAAATAAAGTATTCTACACATTTGTTTTCGCCTCTTTATTACTCTGAAACGTGGCTACGTATAAACTCCGTGAGACGTGCAAACAAAAAGAAGTCTCACAGGATGAGGTGTGGACTCTTAGGTGAATGTACCAGAAACTGTCAGCTTATTTGTTGAATGGTTTCAGGTGTTGAGTGTGCAGTCCACGAACGAGCGTTTCCCTGAATTACAGTAGTTCAGTTCCTTATCGATAATTGACTATTCTATACAAGTGCTTACAATAAAATTTTTGGGAGTTGAAACGTAGTCGATTCACCTTGGCCGGCCGCTTCTATTTGTACCCCGCCGAGGTTGGGGAAGAATATTGGCTTTCCGGGCGACGCGTCGTGAATAATTGAGTAGTTAACAGGCACGCTGGAGCACACTGGAAGCTAAGTCAATACCGATCTTCTTCACGTCGTCACGTTTCTATCATTTGTTCAACACCTAAGTCGATTGTACGTATTATGGATAACTGACTCATTGATGATGTGTCCCAGTGTATAACGTTAAACTTTTTATTCTAAATTTAGTTCCTGGTATGTTAAAAATTAGACAGTCATCTCCTTTTTATCTCGTCCTTACATTTCATAGAAAGTGAATTTAGGCATACAGTTAGGCCTATACTACACAGTCGATGGTTGTGGTGTTACTACGGCTAGCCCCTCTTAACTCCAAAGTTGAGTTACGACAGAATCCCCCCCCTGCTATGTCATGGAAACCAAAGATCGCATTGTTATTGATTTGAAAAGTTTGAAACTAAGTAAAAAGAATTTACTTAATTTTGTATATAAAAATGTGGCCTATGAATAGGACTGAACGGATGGTAAGCCATAGCTCTATTAATGAAAAATTTTTTGCGAGAAGTAAGTGTGTTTTCGCTTAGTCGACAGTTTAAAAACGACTAAATCAATGTGATTTTTGTCAGAGTTAAGTGGGAGGATGAACTACTAAAAAATTATTATGCTAACGATGACAGCAGTCAACTGACGGCATTCGCATGACTATTCATCGAAATAAATTTGGTGAATCAATATTGAACGCGGCGAAAATATATATGTTGATTCAGAGTTTTGAAAACCCTGTGATATTTAAAAGGAAGGAACGTTTGTTCAAGCAAAGTTGTTTAAGCATTACCGAAATCGAGTTACAGCCGTGTGTTACAATTTAAACTAGCAGCTGTCATTTTCGATAGTTATATAATATTATGGAAGAAAGGAATATAGTAATGATTCTAAATCGAGTTTAAAAGTGGCGTTGGTTATTTTTGTGTGCCGTAAAGGATTTAAAACTAAGAATAGATTCGTCAACGGGCACTAAAAATAGAGGATTCCGTGACGTCATTAGAAATTGCGCAGCGCTTAAAGCGAATAAAGGAGGGGGTTGGATTACGTCCTTGTCATATGATGTAAACGGTCTGTTATAAGGACAAAATTAACAGCGTTTACATTTCTGTCTATTCGTTTTTTGTTTTGCAGGTTTTATAAAGCAGCTCGTGTCTGCAGTCCTATACACGCGCATGGTATGGCGAGTATTGTTGTGTTCGTGTAAGTTCTTGTACGAGTATATCTGTGTTTGTAAAGTAGGAAAACCAAAATGCACATTTACTGTTGGGAACAAAAGGGTGTGATATTATACGGCAGCCAATGTATGCGGGGGGGGGGGGAGAAGCTATAATTACTTTGAAATAAATGACGCGCAAAGCAGAAAAGCAATGTGCGTACTAAACTACATCCGATGGGATAAGTAAATATCAAGCGTGCAGAAAAGACTGATCTACAACACGATCCTTAGCAAATCGTAACTTACACCTTACACATGCTAGATGTTGGTAATTAAAATAATAAAAGATCAGCTGTCCGGTGTTATAAACATGGACTTTTGGAGACGAGCCGGAAACAACAGACACTGATAAAGTCACTAATGAATGGACGCGGATGGTAACGAAACGAAGTACTTCAGTATACAAGGTGACCGACATCATGAAAACAAAGCACCTGTTCTGGTACGGACATGTCCACGATTACGCGAGAAGAAACGATTACAAAAACGTTTTATTCTTCAGTGGTCGCAGAAGCAAAGAAGGAAACGAGAAGGTCCTAGTTCTGCGCGCGCGCGTGTGTGGGCGTTCGCTGATTATTTCCCTCTCGTCGATTTGACCAATCGTGAATTCCTAATAGCCTGTTAATATCATAATACAAATCAGTTGTTTGGCTTTAGATTTCAAACTCACTTCCTCCAAACGGAGGCAGCAGACATTCGAACGTGTTCCTGTTGGATTCCGAAGACTTCTCAATGGAGTACCAAGCCCCGATTTTATTTTATCGAGTCTTTGAATTTTTATGTTGTGGGTACGATTTGTTTTCTCGTGCCATTCCATTCTGTTTCTAAAGTTCTCACGGCCGGCGTGAACTCTGTTAATATTGTTCTCCGCCAGGCCATTACGCCGTGGTCTGTTATTGTTTTCAACAGACTTCTCGGCCACACCATTGGAGGCCATCTTCAGTGTATCGAACGATTGCAGTAACTGGCAAGATGTAAGCCAGTTCCCACAGTACTGTGGTCCAGAACTTGGCGTACATCTTGCCAGTTACTTCAATCATTGGGGCCGAAACGTCTGTTGAAAACACGGCCACGACCTAATAGCCCGGCAGAGAACAATATTAACAGAATTCCGTTGTGTATCACGTATTAACAAATGCCGTTTGTAACGTCAATGCCTCCAGGCTGCAATACCTATTAACAGTTGTCTTGACTACATTGCTGTCGTTCGATTATTCTGTTATTATGGTCATGACAAATTTGTGCATTTCTTGGACTAGAAGACTGCAGATTATTTGAAATTCACATTGTTTTACACGGTTGAGGAAGATTTTCGGTATACGGTTATTGACGTATAATTATGAAATTCTTATCTATTTTCTAACAAACTAGAGATGGGAAATACTAAGAGTTACGAATGTTACGAAATTGTCAATTTCGCATTTGTGATATTGCGCATTCCCGTGGTTCATTCAGCAATTCTTAACTAATAAGTTCTGATGATGGCCTTTCACCATCATTTTATTTCGTAGTTTGTGGGTTTCCTGTTGCAATGAAAGAAACCTATGGGCAGATACCTGTGTATTTGAAATATATTAATTAACGTTTGTTTCGTAAGACTTTCAGCGCACTTTAATGGAAACAAATCAACGACCTATTCGATATTTATAATGAAAAAGAAAAAGTATAATTTTTATTGCATGATCGATTAGAGTGGCAGCAATTAAGTCTGATGATATAAATTTTTTTAACTTCAGAAACAGCGAAGAGCGTACTTTGGATATAGTACATGATATCCCTTAGGAGGGCTTAAATGTAGAAAATTAAGTCTTTATGTTCGAGTATGTTACTTAATGTAATGAGATGTGGACTTTGAGGAAGAAAACAGTTAGGCTAGAGGTAGTTATAAACAAGGTTATGAAGTTATAAACAAGGTTGTTATAGACAAGTTGAGTAAAATGAAAAACAAATCTAGAACTTTCAATAAAAGTAAAAAAATAAATAAAACTTACTTTATAAAAGTACCCGTAATGTATAAGTGGGAGATAAAATGTCTAGGCCAAACAGTAGACGTATCTGAACATTTGTAAAGGAAAACTTGTGCGGACGATGGGCGAAGGTCGCCCGAATAATAAATGTTTGGTCAATGTCAGACGTGGAGGGGAGTCGTAGATATTATGCATTCAAAAAATTGTGGAAAACGGAATTCCTGTTTGCAACGATGAGGTCTGACATTTAAATAACAATTTCACTCATTTCTATGCAGCATCAGCGGTTTAGCTGCGTGCAAAAAATTTACGTATTTAAAAAGAGCCACGTATGTGTTTGCGACGTAGATTAGTTTATCTGATTGTAAACGCGACTGTTATTTACTAATCGTTCAGATAAAGCAAACACTCGAGTCTCAAGTTTGTTTGTTTGAAACTGCCGTCCTGAGACGGAAAACATTGACCTGGTTATTAATGTAAGCATGAAAATTTAATTTCTCGTTATCTTAAATATTAGCGTTTTAAAGTAAAGCACTTGCACCTGTGTCGTTGGGTAAACGGAAGGACGATGGAATATTCAGGTCGAAGTATTCATTCTTCCCTGAATTCTTCGGCATGTGAACGTCGATAGTTCTGTTAAGTTTCAGCATTTGTTTCTTCGTTTCGTATGCTTACTTCTAATTGCCGTTTCATTAGAGATCTACCTCCGGGCCGTGCGTTACCTTCAGGCTGTGCGTAACTTCGGACGCATTAAGTAAGTATGTTGTAATAGCCTCTCTTTATCTGTAGTTCTTGTAATACGAGAAATTCGTTTGTGTTGCACGTACGACTCTATCCGTAAGTGACGGCTTCATTCTTTTGCGAACTGTCTGCAAGTTTCAGATCCAGTGGCGTGGCGTGGCGTGGGTACATAAGAGCTGTTGCCGGTTGTGATAGACCTAAAACAGCCTAAAAATTAATTCGAATTTTTCCTACTACCAAGTGTTCTTTTTAGAGCCAAAATATTCTTTTCAGAGCTAAAATATCTTTTTAGAGTTTTTTCGCTGGCAGAAGAAGAGGGTTTTGGTTCAACGGGATCTGACTCCATTATACTTGCACAGAATAAATGAGGACACAAATAATCGAATTAATAATAATAAAGACAAACAGAGAAACACTAAACTAAAAGAACTAACACAAATAGGTAGTAGTAACTGCTGCACGTTGCTTCCGAAACGAACGTAGCTACTAACTGAGCGTTTTGCCGGTTTATACAGCGGCAACATATTGGGTTGACGAATGTGTCTCCTCTTCCACAGTTTATATACTGACAACTACTAGGAGGTCATTGACCACACGCAGTAAAACATTGCCGATGTCTGAGCCGGGGCAACACGAGATGGTGCAAATGGCCAGCAGTTCGAAAGCAATGCTGTGCTTTTCTTCAAGTTACCCTATTAATATTGTTCGGATTTGAAAATATTCAATAACTAAACTATTTATTCTGCGATATAATTAATATTATTTTCTTTCACTTCCAGGACTGTTGCCGCCGGCAACAGCGGTTACATGGACGCCACGCTACTGGCAGACCTATGAGTGGCTGTTAGGAGAATTACTTATACAGCTTTTGGAATGGTTTGATACGCGTATTTATGTACTTTCGGTAGGTATTCTGTTGTTGTCCTGCTTATAACTAATTTCCAATTTCGTAAATGCAGTCGACGTTGTTCGTAATCAGTAAACCTAAGTATGTTTACCACCCAGTCATATTGATGGAATTATCGCAGAGAGGACCCATTGTCGTGACATTTACCGTTGGCTAATTCGTGTTCATGTTGTAATCTCTACTGCATTCGTAGAATCTTATTAATATTACCTATAAATGCGTATATTTAAAGATGTTTGTCGTGTCCTTAATGCATCGGTAGGATGATGTTTGATTGCCTTCAAATTTACCGTGCGATTGCCACTTTTACAGTGTCCTGTTCCACTGTAGATTGTACTTTCAGCTAATTCATACTGTATACAATAACTTTTTATTTTTATTTTTATTCTGTCAAGGTAATCTTCACTTAAATAAACTAAAATACTTCTCAAATCATATAGTCCACTTAAGATTGAGCGTCCTCTCATTTCTAAGTATCATAGTTACGGTAGAAGTGTTGTCATTTATGTTCCATCATCAGTAAAGAATTTAGGTGTTTATAAATAACACAGCATTAATTTATTTTTAATACGTAAATCTTAGTGTATGTTGTTAACGTAGTAGCTATGTTTGAGGTCAAAAGCTCGATTCGACACCATAGACAGTAAAACAGTGTATTAACAGTTTACTCTACCTATTATCGCACTTGGCTTTCGCAAATATAATAATGTACTGTGCATTAACCAAATTAACAGTAACTATAATATATTCATTAAATTTAAAATATACCATTAAGACAAAAGAATATCATTCGATGAAGTACATGGGAAATAAAGTAACTGGGCCGTTCCATGATTTGTACACATCTCAGCCAAGTCACCAATGACACACAGTATAATCTTGGTACCGCGAGAACGCATTCGTTTTGTTCTACACCTGTTTACAGTGTTCTGTAATGTTATTACACAATTAATTACACATCAGGTTTGTAGTTTCATCACATTCCATTGCGCAGTAAAAGCAGTTATGTTTGGCATTACTAGTTCGTTTTGTTTGTTTCCTCCATCTCCTTGACAATATGTTCCGTAGGTTCAGCTTGTCATTTTCAACCTACCTTAATACACCGAGGCATACGTTATTTAGAACTTCAGAAATAATAATCACAATTTTATTGACTGATTGATCAATTTCAGAAGCTACGACAAATGCGACATCCACAATTTACGCTACAATACAACAATAATAATACTGTACACGTAGGCGTCTGTTTAATGAATATGGTCCGGTAACAATGAAAAAATTATGAACAAGTAAAAATAGTGTATCAGTTATTGATTAAATGTAAGCTCAGTGTAGTATTAGTAATTTCTTTATCGTTACGTACTGCTTGGTGTGGCAGAATCATCCGAAGTACAGACCATATTTTCTGACCATTCTGTGTTACAATTTATAATTTTGTGTACGTAATTTTTTTGTTGCTCCCTATTCGACCGCACTGGTCAAGCTTCAATCGACATGTCGTAACCAAAGGAGGATCCAGAGAGGTATTTTTGAAAAAATGTTTTGTGATGGCTGAACATGTATAGAAAAATAATATGTTCTCTTTTTCAAATATCTCCTTTGATAAAAAGTCATCTTTTTTCTTCGAAATTGAGGTTATGACGATTTTTAAACAGCATGGTTGAATATTTTTAAAATAAATCGAAATTCGTTAGGCAAAAAAGAATTGCATAAAGAACATGGTAAAGATTTTGGGGAGGGTGAATTCTGATTTTCTATCGTGTGGGTTCGCGCGTGTCTTTGTCCAAAGACGGATCTGAACAAACATTTATCAGTCCACTATCACCTGTAGTTTGTACACATACAGTTTCAATGGAGCAAGGGCGTCGTGTCACTTACGCGGCAGAACACCGATTCATGGTGTGTATACAACAGCGCACTGTTGCAAGAATTGACAGAAGAGAAAGTTGATGACGTCGTCTCGGCTGTATAAATTAACAATAGTAGAGACAAAGATAATAAGCAATTTATAATACAGTACGTGAGCGGGTTTAAAGACTTTTCATAGCAGGCGTACGGTATAACTGCTTTAAACACTGTCAGAAATGGAGTTTTACAGAATTCTGACAGCATTGCGGCTAAGAATCGTAGTTACGTCAGATTTCGTACGAAAATTTTGTAATGTTGAATCGGTTGAGTTGTGTTTTAATTATATCCGTGTCGTTTGGCTTCTTCTGCGGTCAAGGGGTTTAATAATTCAGTGATCCGGAGTCATAATCTTACAAACTTAGAATTCACGATTATCTCTGTGCATCATTTTGTACGTATCCTGAAAGATGTAGGGTTGTTTAATGTAACAACATTCGTCAGTGTTCTCACACTCATATTACAGATCGCTGTCCATTTATCGCAACCGGCTCTCCATAAAATATAGTTTTAGATCATTTCAGCCGTCATACGTTTTCTTTTCATCGTGATATTCCATATTCTTCTTTCTGTCTACTGTTGCGGTCTTACCTTGTTAGTTTACAGCGTCTTCTCCAATAACTTAATTCGGTCGCCCTCCATGCCTAGTTCAATCTTCTTTTGGGCACCCACCTTTCTGTCCCATACAAGACACCACTGTCAACCACCGTCCTGTGTGTCCTTTATTTTTGTTTTTCGTTGCTTGGTAACTCCATAGAGAGGAATTAAGGTGTCTTGTCAAACTCTTCCCTCTGACGCCTCTTCCATATATACATTTTTTCGTACCAGTCTGCTGTTAGGGCCTAATGTTTTTCCTTTGTGATATAATTAATTATTTCATATATTTTTTTTTAATTTTTTGGGTTATTGCGAGGGAAGTACGCCAGCAATTAGAGCCCGTTAAAAGTGACACTTGTTAGCGTTGTTCGAGGGTGGGCGGCGAAAGGGAACAAACCTTTCCTTTCCATTAAGACGTCGTAAAAACTATTCTCGAACAATGAGCTGTACGGCACATGTTGCAGCCAGCTGGACCATGCGTGGGAATGCCCGACTCCACAATTAGGACAAAAGGAGGCTACCGTTACATCTGTCCAGTAGCGAGAAAAACACAGAACCAACGGCGAGAGTATTGTTCGAAACCATGTGTGCGACTTCTCAAAGACAATGGTTTATGCAAGGACAATAGGACAGGCGACTAAGTGACGCTAAGGGAGAGCACAGATGTTATGCCACCCGCAAGTCGACGGAGGAAATCGTCAGCGTACCAACAATAAGAGAATTCGACACGCTACACCAGAAGTAGCAGATGTGATTTTGAAACAGAGCCTTAACACTGATTCCAGGAACGGAACAACGTACGTAAGACAGCGACTCATCTAGTCCACGTGGACTATGTCAAATTCAAGTCGAAAAAGCCAACCAGCCAATGAGGAACGAGAATTCCGGAGGGAACTTCCGTAGGGGATGGTTCAGAGATAAGCTTGAGACCAGAGAGCGAATCTCGTGTATGAACGTCCCTCTCCAAACGGCACTGGGTGGAGAATTCGTTGGAAATACAGACTGGAGACGAAGGGACACAAGGAGGTCCATGGAATGAACCTATCAAAGATGAATTGGTGGGACGTTTGAGTGTTCATCAGAGTCCCAAGAGTGGGAACAGCAGAAGAAATAAAAACCATTTACACGGGGAGACGCGAGCCCAGTTCATTCAATTTTTAACCTCAGTTTACTACATATTTTATCTCAGTTTATTACAAATTGTATTATAATTCTTAACTCGGTTTACTCAGAATCTCGAACAGTCTATTGAACTTGTATTTCATTTTATAATGATTCAGTTATAAGAACTTAAAGCAGTGCGTAAGTTAAAATGCATTTCGGTGGAGACGATTAAGACATTATTACGAATAAATGGAAGTGCGCGAATAAAACCCAGAGCGTAAACGGAACAGTAGTTTTCGCGATGAAACGCGAGTAACAATCTATATAATTTCTATGTAATTCATCGTCATAAAGACACGTACATTGTGAAGCGATATTCTTGAACAATTACAGAAAAAGTAGTGATACTACAATGTTTAGTAATTAACTCAAATAAATAGAATTGTGAAAAGTGCCTAATGAACTCGAAAACGACCTAGGCGCCGAAAAGAGTTGTCGTGCGGCATAGACAGTTATTAGAAGCATACGGTAGCGAACTGTGTACCGCGAAATAGACACATACGCGCGTAGAACTTAACCGACCGATTACGAGTACAATGCCACTACTTGTATTATATTAAACTCAAAGCTCGAAGTGACTGTCGCGGGGTGCGGGAGTGTTTACGATCAAGTGTCCTATGGATTAAATTCACTCATCAATGGAGGGAGACAGCACGGCAGAACGAGTAAAGTACAAAACTAATCTCCTCTTATAATTAGTAATTTATCAAACACCACTGACCTGACACTTAGAACCAAAACCACCTGAGAAAGTTATATAAATATGAGTCAGATAGATACGAATCCATAAGTAGGGAATATTATGTTCTAGAATATTATACATGTTTTCTTGTTAATATATTTTGTACTATGTATGTATTTTGATGTGTTTGTTGCAGGAGCAGGATTTTATCTATGTATATGATTGATATGTGTATTATTAATTATGATTATTTCATGCATATAAATGTTCAATGTGTTTTAACGTAAATACTAAATACGAATTATGAGCACACCACATTTTAGTTAGTAACGTCATTGCAGACGAAGAAGCGTCAATATTTGATCGCTCACCTAATTGTTTAAATTTGTTCATTGAATTGTTAAATGTGGAATAGAATTTAATTGTTTTGTTGAAGAATTGTAAGTGCTCTTAAATTGATGTTCTGACATGAAGAAGAATGAATATGATTTAATAAATATAAGTTAGAATGGATTCGTTAGTATTCTATTGATTTATGTAACAAACCTGACTCACAACTTAACCTTTCATTAAACAGTATCTATATTAATAATTCAAGGTAACGATTATCAATTCAACTAATCAGAAAGATGCACAAAATAGAAGTTTCGAAGACAGTTAAAGTCAAAAGTAAATTCATATGTAGCAAGTTGGAGTGTGAATAAATAATTAACTCTAACCCAATTCATACAATTATTCGTTATTTAAAGAAATGAATTTGTTAACATTACATACATGGGAGATCAACACATGACATTAATTACATCGTATATGCTAACCCAAGCTCAGAGTTAGATACATGTAAGTACGACAAAGTTCGTACCGGCAACAATTTCATAATTGCAGATCAATAAATTTATAATTAATAATTAATCAATTTATGCAAATAATTCGCATAAATATTAGCATTGTATATGGCAGCCCAACGCGTGGCACGAGAAGAATTGTGCTAGTAAACTATTGTAATAACGAGAAAATTCACTATCAATAATAGGCATAATAATTTATGTACTTAATTAATCAGGCATAAATTATTAGCATTGTACCTTGATGCTTGTATTCATTTATTATATTGATTATCCCGCCATCGGCAATTCTGCTCTTATCCGTACTCCATCCTTTACCATGTACTGTTATATATTTAACACATGTGCACTAATTATTTTTATGTTTGTTCACCGGTAAGTGGGGAACTTCTAACGTGTGTGCATAGCTCCAATGAGAGAAAAGTTGTGTTTCGGTAAGTAGCGGCTTTCAGTTACTGCTATGTTGGAATCTCAATCCGCTAAATGGTTTATGCCATATTATGAAGAGTCAGCTCATCCTGTTGTCTGTATCGTTTTAAACCCGTTGTACGCAGCCACTTAGCCCATGAATTAAGAAAGTCATCTCTAAGATCTTTTTCTAATACCGTAGTCGAACGTTGTTGTACTTAATTGAAAACCGCTGGCATCTGTGATTCCTTCTGGTAAGGCTTTACCGCAATTTTTTATTCTGTCTCGCCCTAAACGCTTTAATAATGCTACCGACATGTAAACTAACTGACGATTGTATTAAGAATTTAGAAAACACGTGTCTATTTTGGTGAGTTTCAAATCCGTTCATGTTTTGAGCGTCAACGCTGCCAATTTCTGGTAATGGATGAGGCCTTCGGTGCGGTTTCAGTCAATTCTCAATTATCCAAGGATTACCTGGCAAAGGTGGCAAGTCAGAAACGTTGTAGAAAATACAAGGTAAATTAATTTAAAATTATTAAGAACAGGATAAAACCCTAAAATAAATAGTTCTGAAGTAGTCGGTTTGAAAAATACATATTATTTTTTCATGAAACCGCTGACTTAACATTCAGAATTTCATTAACAGTCAAAAGAGAACAGTTAGTTAGGCGGTAAATCAGTTTTCAAAAAATTCCTTTCATGGATTAGATAAAAGGAAATTGTGAAATAATAATAAATAAAACTTCACATGAAAGTATTTTTAAAAATTGAATGTTACTCTAGTATGTTAAGGTGTCTTTTTATTTGTATATTCATAGAAATGTGAAATCACCTTGTCATGTAGGCTACTAAATAATTTTATTTTCAAGTCATTTCAGTATAATTACAGTAGGGTTAATGTACGCATTATTATCATTAGGCCTATAATTGTTATTGTCGTCGACCACCGTCGTCGCTGCCGCCGTCACAGAGAGAGCACACCGTTTATTAAATATTTGCTAAAAGTCTGATTGTGATATGAGGGCTCTGAATGTTTGAATTTCCCGACTTACAGTCTCCTTTCTCCAAACTAGCGGTATTTCCTTGTTTTTGCCCCCTACTCACACTGTTGGCACCTAATCGCCGCGATGGTTAAATGTCAGAATGAATGTTGACAAAGTGAAACACAGACGGTCACACGATCGTTCTGCATGTTTTTGAAGCGACATAGTTTCTGTTTGCTGCGGGTTTCTGTGTGCAGCGGATTTGGTATTAACTTATCACTGCTGCGCTGAAAAGATAGATAACATGTATCTTGATCTTTCCAGACGCGCCTTCCACATTGTGATCGATTGTTCTACCGGTATCCAGGTCAAGTTTGTCACATACTACGCCACAGCCTGAGTATTAAAGCGCTCTTTTCGAAGCTAGTCAGCGGTTTCTGGATCAACGATTTATAGTGCGTTATGAAAGTTGTGATAATTGTGAATTATTAAGTGCAGTCATCTGCAATTAGTGACTGACGTTACTTAATGCGACAGTGTAAAATAACTGGTATTTATTGTGCGTTACACGAAAGTCTGTTCGCTCTTAGTGGTTGCTGATGTAAACAAAGCGGAGTGATACAACATAGTGACATGTATAGTATATAGTTAAAACTTTCTTAACAGACCCAAAGGATTGTAAAGTTATTTACCGTATTTTTATTTAGTACGAGAAATGAGGTCTAAACATAAACACTACTAAAACAGAATATCTAAAAATAGGAGACATGCAAGAAGAAGACCCAGATCGCCAAATCCATAGAATCGGAAAGTGTAGCGAATTCAGATATTTGGGAAGCATTATTTCAGAAGATGGAACAACAAGAAATTACATCAAAAATAGGATACAACAGGGAAAAAGGCTATTCGTTTGCTAAACTCGTTCGTTACTTTGGTCTAACAAAATGAAACTTCAAACTAAACTGACAATCTACACAACTATTGTGGAGCCCATTTTAACTTATGGCTGCGAATGCTGGCAATTTTCAGATAAAGAGAAAAAGATGATAGAGACTATGGAAGTGGACTTCTTAAGAAGAGCGTGTGATATTTCTAGAATGCAACACGTTAGAAACGAAGTTATAAGAAGGAAAACAGGGCGTGTATTTACACCAGCAGAAAGAATAGAATCCAGACAGTTGCTATGGTATGGTCAGGTAATGAGCATGGAGGAGAAGCGATGGACAAAGAAAGCATAGACTTACACACCACAAAACAGGTGAAGAAAAGGAAGACTGACAACACAGTGGAAAACAGGAATTAGGAAAAGGCTGAGAGATCGAGGTATTGAAGATGATGACTGAAAGGATAGGGAGAAATGGCGATCGAAATGCGGAATGCGGCATAGACTGTAGAACCCCCGCTAATAAAAAAATTAGTTATATTAATCCTAATTGTATTAAAAGAAAAGTTTGTTGAGATACATTTGTAATCAGCTGATAATAATACTCAACTTCGAATGACTTTATTTCTAGGGGAGGATTTAGTGATGCGGCCACTCATCTAGCCAATACAGTTCAAGTACAAACACGTGGTTTTGTTTACATTAGGATGCACTCTAACATTGAACAACATTAGTGTGTGTTGAACAATCGTAAGCTTGAAGAAGTATTTTAAGTACGACAGTTTATTGTCGTGTTTGGTTATATAAACTTTACTTAAAGTTGTAATTAACGATTTATGTGCGTTCAAGCACGACGATCTGTGCGGCCGCTGTTCCATTACGTAATATGGCTCACGGGGAGAACTGTGGCTCCGTAATGGGGATACGATAATAAATTAAACTTGCATTCCTCTGTACCTCCAAGCGTCTCTTAGCGGAAAACTACTGCATTTGATTCACGAGGTTTAACAGTTTGGTGTGATTAAGTGATAACAGTGCTTCTTTTGTCCATACGTTATCTGCTATTTTTAAAGCTAAGTGAATGTGTGTTGCTGACGTGTTAACAACATTAAGTGACTGTTGTCAAGATCTTCAGATTCCGGGCTGTTTGACCATGGTACATAGCAAACGTTTCGACCGTGCCATCGACGGCCATCATCAGTGCTGATCGAGCTTTCTCTAACTCACATGTCGCACGTTAGCTCGAGCAACACTGATGATGGCCGTAGATGGCACGACCGAAACGTTTGCTATGTACCATGGTCAAACAGCCCGGAATCTGAAGACCTTAACAACATTGACTCCGGCCGTGTAAGCCTTAGAAAACATTAGGTGAAACTAAGCAATGTTTGCACGTTATCCAGTAATTATTGGTAGAGGTAGATAGATATATCTTATTGTTTCCCCTGTGTAACCTCAGGCGACTGTGCTGTACGTCTCATTACGAAATGAAACTAGCAACAGCGATTCAATAAGGCACGTGTGAGTAATTTTGTTCACTTATACCCTAAAATTTTTGGACGTCTGTTAGAGAAGCAGGTGGTGGTGGTAATATTGCTACGTGGAAGAAATCTGCGCAGAACAATGCGCAAATCGCGAGCCCTCTCCTGTCCTATAACCACATCTCATCAGATCTGTAGCGAATAACAGTAATGGCATGTGTGTGTGTGTGTGTGTGTGTGTGTGTGTGTGTGTGTGTGTGTGTGTGTGTGTGTGTGTGTGTGTGTGTGTGTGTGTGTGTGTGTGTGTGTGTGTGTGATCATCATCATCATCATCTGCAAGGAGTAAACCAAGGATGGCTTGTTCCGGTCTCAAACAGCTCCTGCTTTATATATGTGTTTCTTCTAAAATCATGGAGAGTATACCCTGCCACGTCCCTGAAAAATCTCATTTCATCCGCTTGGATACGACTGGCCTGGCCTTTCATTAAAGACCAATTCTCAGACCCTTAAAGAAGTGTGGAAAGGGCCATTATCTTGTAGAATTTTAGGCGTGTTTCTTTACTTGTTGACTTGAAGAGTTCGCCTGATGGTCCCGCACATAAGGTTGACTAATGCAACTTATTCACGGCGTCGTTGCTTGTTTATAAGAATTGTGTGTGTGTGTGTGTGTGTGTGTGTGTGTGTGTGTGTGTGTGTGTGTGTGTGTGTGTAATTAGCGTGCTTAACGATCTAAACATCGTACAAATCAGGAGGTTTGCATATGCGTATCTCAAACGAACTCTGTTGTTTATAATAGCATTATCAGTTGTTTGATTTGATCACCGACAAGCTTGCTTGCTGTTTACAATTATTCATTAGTTAGTCATTGACATGGTCGTTCGGCAGTAATTAACGACGTTTAATTTCATTACATCCAATCAATATCATTATGATGTGCAATATTGTGATCTTAGTTAATATGTCCATCGACCCGAAGTTTTATCTGTAACGTGTTGTGACTATTTTACATTTCTCAGTAGCCGAAACGTAGGCTTCAATTTTTTGCTTTGGGTGTACTACAGCGCGGTATGGGTATTTCGACTTTTATTCACAGTGCATTTTGAGAATTTAGGATTTACCCGCATCACGAAATATGAATTCCTCGTCCTCTTTGTTGACGAATGAACTGAGTCATATACATAGTTTTATTGTACAGTGAAATGAAGATGAAAATTTTTGTTATGTTAAAAATTATGTTGTGTCAGCTTCGCGCAGTTAAAAAAACTGACCATAAAATACGTAACATTTCTGGGGCTATAGTGTTTACAAATAGCATCAGAGCACTAACGGTTAGGTTTCTTGTAGATAAAAATTCGCTTTGGATCGGACGAAGGAATATCCTGTACGGTGACAAAATATCGCTGGCACACCACCGTAAGCTGCTGTTTGAAAACAGCCATATCTTTCTGACGGAAAGCTGACTGCATCTGTGATTGTATCTAGGAGATTGGGAGATTTGGTTGTGATAAAAAATCTTTTTCGTCGGCTAAAAAGGATTTCTTCTTCTGCTCCTTCTCCTCCTTCCCCTTCCCCTTCTTCTTCTTTCCGGTCCCAGAGGTATATATAGACTTCACCAATGTTTCCTAGGTCTTCCTGTACTTCACTGTCGAACCGTATTGGTAAACTTCCTTAGGCATCCTAATCAGATGAGCAATCCATGTTCAACTCTTACAAATGTCTTCATTGTAGAGTCTATTCCTTTCGTGTGTAGCCTTTAACAGATCGCAAGAAGCTCATCTCCGATGTCTGTGTTTACTCAGATGTTTTGTCGCTGGAGTCCAAGTTTCAAAACCATACAATAACACCGGCACACCCAAGTTACCTTATAAAATTTTAGTTGAGCCTGTTTCCTTGTTTTTCTTGACTGGGCTCGACGAATTTGTGCCAAATATTGACCTAAAAAGGGTTTTTAAAAAATTTTCTAGGTGTCATAAAGTAGTGCTTAGAAGAGTAAACAAGCATTGTGCTGCGTAAGCATTTCATTTTAGAAACAAAGAAAAGTGTCTGCTCAGACAAATTGACGTTTTGAGTGTTACAGATCTATACGCCACGCGTAAACTACTGACTGACATTGTGTAGAAGGGAATCGGCTTATCTTAGGCAGATAACGAACATCGAAGGCGTTACGTTACGCTGTGTGTGGTATCGCTGTGAGATACGGCGTTTTAGTAACTCTCGTTATTAAAAAATTGCAGCCTCTTGCAAAAAAAATCTCTCAGCATCCGAATAAGTTTGAAATAAAAAATTTTAAACGCTCCTGACATCTGTGAGACTTTCCCGGGTCTGTACAATATGCATTAGTCTCGCGCTAAGCAGTTGGAGGCGGCGAGGTGTGCACCTTGTGATACAGTACGTAAATCTCTTTCAAATTTCGAGTTAACGGCGACGAGGATTCTGTAAATTGCAGACTACAGTTCACAACGCAAACGCGATTTATAAAAACCAAAAAATGGAAAAATTTTTAATCGAAACTTTAAAAAAACAAGAATCCTCTAAATATTCGACCGACCGTTTAGGCGTATTTAAATTAGGTTGTACACTGGTAAGTAGGATACACTGTTTAGAGTAGGGTACTGTGATAAGTATAGGCGATAAATTACTTTCACTGACACATTTATATTGCGTACTTGATTTTGAATTTTCGTTTGTAAAATATTTAGAGTTGTTACATAGGCCTATATGTTTGCCACCACTGTAGCTTATTTAAATAGCTTTAAGCCCTTTATTTTTCTTCGTGTTTTAATATAAATAGTCGAATGTTATATAGTGTAATTTACATTCATCTAGCGTGTACTACTTGACTAAGTATTTTGTTAAGTTTTTTGGCTTAATTTCCCACTACTCCACGACTGGCAGATACGGAAGACTCGGAATGTGTAAGCACAAGACACTACGTGAAAAATTTGAAAGCATACCCATAGAATACGAGAATGAAGTGAAAAACTACCAAATATTACTAAATAAACACGTATGCATTTAACATTAATAATATGCCACTTATCAGTCGGACTTTTAGATAGCGAGTGGTTGGGGGGGGGGAGAAGCAATCCTTCTGCTTATCCCTCTTCCAGTCATAATTCCGACCTTTGCGGGGAGAGCCGAACGCCGAACGAAATAGACCTACACATTTCGCACCGTAGGAAATACGGCCACTTCAGAATTTAGCAGGAGTTTGCAACCTCTCTCATAGATTGCGAAAACAGTGGCCTTGGAGGTCACGTATGTGTTAAATATATTTAGTATGTTATCATATATAAATATTAACTGATTTATAAAATATGGGGCCTACAATACAAATTGTTTGATGCGTTCGGAAATGCTCATGGTGTCCCCATATTGTTAAACGCCTTTAGACATGCACAGTAAATCTCCGACTGTTACTCTTGAAATGATTGTAATGTACAGTATTCTATACAATAATTCCGGCTATAAATTCTATGTAAGTCCTCCATGTGATTGATTTTTAACTGGTTTGTGCATTTGAATTGCATAACTGTTTAGGCGTTATTGTTGTCAACACATCAGTTTTCTGCATTCATAGAAATTTGAAGTGTGATTATTAATGGTTAGATCTTTTTATCTCACCATACTCTATTCATGTTCGTTCTCTCACCATTTATCAACCCTCCCACACGTACTCTCTGACATCCAATACACGTTATTTAATGAAGCCATTTATTTGACACCGACGTCTCGTCACGTCACTGTTTAACGAAAAAATTCTAAAGGGCACATTTTATATTTAGAAGAGTATAAATCGGTAATTTTGATATGAGTGTAGCATTAAATTCATTAAATTCGTCGTTGTCATTGTGTTTTTTTTAATCTTCAACTAATTCACAGTAACTTTTTATATATAAAACGGAAATCAGGGTTGTCATTTTTGACTCATCACCACATATTCTGTATAGTCTCGAGACAGTTTCTGATCTTTCAGATCTTCGACCGGAAAGTGTTCCATCTATCTGACAAATCTCCTGGCTGACGAAGAAGACGGAGAGGAGCAGGAGCATGAAAAGAAGGAGAGTGAAAGGCTTTATTGTAATAGTAAGAATGACAAAAGTTAACGAGTATGTGTCATAAGAACAATTTGATTCCGTCTAGTAATATTATATCACTGCAAAAAAATGTAATAGAAATTCGTACAGTTGTATATTTCGACTCTAATTATATACATTGGACTTGAGGAATATACGAACCACGACGCCATGTTACACCGTTGTATTATGTCTGCAGTATAGTGCAGTCAGTAAAGGTAAACCTCGCGCGGAGAATGTGACTACGTGTTTATAAATGTGTTTACTGAACTAACGTTAAATAGCTGTCTATCTTGTAAGAATATGAGATTACCACTTTGGCATAGTAGTCCAGCGGGTAATGTGTTTGTTCTACCGGTGGGTTTGGTGCTGAAATTTATTTATGGCAACGCGATAATGTTGGGGAGCATTTGTAGGCTTCAGGTAGACTTAGGGTGTTACACTTAGTATCTCGTATGACACCCTTTGGGGGGGGGGGGCGAATAGGCATACCAACGGATACACAACATCTCGATAAGTTCATGTCTGTTCTGTACCATTCAGGATTTAGTGTTACGCCATTCGAGTCAGAGTGCCATTCCATGTTAAATATTTACATATCTGTAAACTTACATATTTGTTGACTTTTTATGCATAATAAGAATAATATTCATTATTGTTCACATTTTCTTGTTATTTAATATTAACAGTAAATAATAATTATAAGTATAACACTACCGACTCGGAACACAAAGTTTTATATTGGTAAAAATGTAAAATTTTTACCTTATAGCCTGAACCAGCTTTCGCTTATTATAAGCTTCGTCAGAAGTGCTACTGGGAGCGCTGTCCGTCTTGTTCTTGGCGACGGCGCCGTCTTTTGAAAGATCGATGTTGTGTCCATGGGATGTGATACTCCACTACCGAATCCACCTTTGCAAACCACGTCATTGAAGCAAACTACACATACACAAACATCAAAAGCAACATGGATATTCTACACGTACACACAAAAGGCCGAATACTAGACACTCTTGAACAACTAGAAATATGCAAACACACAAAAACACATAAAAACGACATCCTAAACGAACAGACACAATTAAAATCACACATATTATTCGAACATATCGCACTCCACACACACAACATCGATCTTTCAAAAGACGGCGCCTTCCCCAAGAACAAGACGGACCGCGCTCCCAGTGGCAGCCTCTGACGAAGCTTATACTAAGCGAAAACTGGTTCAGGCTATAAGGTAAAAATTTTACATTTTTACCAATATCAAACTTTGTGTTCCGAGTCGGTAGTGTTATACTTATAATTAGTGAATCAACGGACACGTCATGGACAACAAAATCCAAGAAGTAAATAATATCTTTTACCTATTTTGAACAAATCTGTCTTTTTTATTACTTATTACAATGTTTCGACAGTTTAATTTACATTACTGTCGTCTTTAATAATATTTTACATTACTATAATAATAATAATAAAAATAATAATAATAACAGTAATAATAATGATATTATGTAATAATTAGTATGTAATAGTAATGATATAGTAATAATAATTAGTCCGTATTATTCGTGACGAGAATTTTATAAGAATAGTAATAGAAGTTTACAGTGAAAAGAAAAGAGGCAGTGGAAGACCGACGCTCCAATGTATGAAACAGATTAGTGGTGATGTACGTTGTAATTTTTCGGAAAGCACAGAGAAGATCGGTGTGGAAATCTGCTACAAACTAATCAGAGGGTTGCTAACTAAAGAAGAAGACAGTTAGGCCAATTTTCAACGTAATAATAATAATAATGTTAAGATATTAACGTAAGATATGACAAGCACAAGACCGGCCCGTATGCACTTGTCGCAGAACACTTACGGTGAAACGTGTAAGTGGTCATTTTAGTGCTCTTGGCGAACTCTTGTTAGACTACGGAGTAAAAGGTAATCCGAAACAGGACCTCGGAAACAAATAGTTAGTGATAGACTGGACTCTGTCCTCAAGAGCAGCAAGTGTACAGAATCGGCTCTGACGAGCTGAGACCTCTGTTTTGCGTCGAGGTGTGTGCACATTTCCATTTTCATTTTTTAAGCTTGTATGACGTGAGAAACAACCATGATCATGAGCAGTACTTCAGGTCGACGTCGTTGGGATAAAAAATCTAGTTGCCGATCCCCCAGTCTCTCTCTCTCTCTCTCTCTCTCTCTTTCTCTCTCTCTCTCTTTCTCTCTCTCTCTCTCTCTCTCACACACACACACACACACACACACACACACATTATAATTGTTAACTATTATTATTATTGTTGGTGGTGGTAGTGTTCTTGTCGTTATTGATATTGACTTCTTTATGTATCATAGAACTGATTTAAAAACGTTAGTATAGAGTGTCTGCTTGAAGTGTACGAGATAGAAGCAGCTTAAAGTGGCGAGGAAGACGCTTCAGCCTTCTGTATTACCATGAGTACACTTATGTCCAGTGTGTCTGAAAAACGCACTTTGATGTTGTAATTTTGGCCGCGAATCGAATACAGAACCTGTAGGTCAGTGGCGAAACACACTTAGCACTTTTCGTTCGTTTAGCATTTAATTAAAATTATGTAACGTTCATTTGAAGGGGTTGATCAGTAGACCAACGTGGGGGCGGTGATCTAGAGGTCTTGGGTTCTATTTCCGGGAGCACGATAAACTCAAAGCGTGTTTTTTCAGTTTCCAAGTTGACTTAATTGTGGAAATTAGTACTTGGGATAATATTCTGTGGTAATATGGTCGGCTGAAGCGTAGTTCTTGCCGCAGTTCGTTCCTTGCCAACGTACGGCAAATTTAGAGATACGTATGCCATATTCCGGAAGTAACGACTATTACTGCCAATCGAATCAAGATTGGTCGCTAAACTTGTCTGTGACGATCGTATACAGGCAGTGGCAAACTGGTAGCTCACTATCTCAGGGATTGACAAACGTCTGCGGTTTCTAATTTCGCTCGCTTGCATCGTAATCGTCAGAGTATTGTGGTAGATGGCAAACGATATTTATTGTAAAACGCTTTGTCGAATCGTTGAATAAACCCGTTACCTTAAAGTGTAAACATTTTGGACTCTTCTCAGTGACTGCATCACCAATTTTAAAACTTTTTAGGATCATCGGTTTCCACACTTTGTGTATTTATCGGATTGCTTATTATGGTCCTTTAGTGCTTTCTCAGTCCACCAAGCTTCTGTGATCATCCGTTGTTTATATTGAGATTTTATAATGTAGTCTTCACTATATGTCAGGTTTAGAAGTTCAGACCAGTTTCTTTACATTCGTATCCATCTGCAGCTCTGCACATCTATTCCTTTAGCTTGCGAAGGAATCTCGTCTCATTAGGTCATAGCGTATTTGATGATTCTCCTTGTTGATACTGCAGTGTAAGCTTATTATATGGTTGTGATATTAAATCCTAGTATATGGACGCTTTTTATTTCCAAGTCACCTATTCGTTACTACATTTTACTAATCTTGTTCATCTCATAATAATCTCTATCATATCATAATAGGAAATGTCACGCTCTAGATAATTTAAATGATCTACTTGTTGATTATTGTTTATCTCGGTGTTCAGATGGACGTTGCGTTATAGTACAGATTTCGAGCGTTCCGTTTTGTTCTTTCGAATAACATATTATACATAAACTGGCTTTTGCCACTAGACCATTTAATCTTGTGAAAAAACATTGCGGACTGCAGGGTGACAGGAAAGACAACGGAACCAGCATTTGTTAAATACACCAGTTTTCTTTAACGGTGATAGCTACGGTAATACGTTGCAATTTTTGAGCGGACGGTTTCACCATTATGACCCATTTGTCCTGACGGATGCGATAAACTAAAATTATTATGTACAGATCTGTAAAGTAGATTATTAGTAGCTCCAGAATATACGGAGTCCAACTCTGGAGTTGTGCAGAACAGCAAAAACATAGAAAGCCTTCAGTACAGAATAGTAAGAATGATATTTTACGTTCGTTTATATGTATCAGCGTGGTCACAAAACACCATTTAACCACGACTCAAATATAGCTTTTGTAAAAGATAAAATCATAATGTTTAACATTAACTTCCAATTAAACTGATTAAACAAGTAAACGTTCCTCGTGTGAACAGGTAAGATTAAAACATAGGAGCCAGCAAATAGACTGGACAAATTAATGTAATATACTAAAGTATAAATCTAAATTTAAATGCCCAACTATGTTGCTAGCGCTGTGCAACTTGCCCCGTCAAATCATCAGGTATAGTGTTTAGAGCACGTGCTTTTTTGAGATAGTGTGTATTGTTACGTAATGGAAAAAGTGTTACACCATTACAGAACTTTCTACGTGTTTCTCGGCTATTCCGGTGGAATCCGGCTGTAATGTGTGTGCGCGCGTACATATTGCTGCTACTTTGAGATGAAGGACAATTACGTGACACTTGTCACGCGTCCGCAGCGAGACTTTTCCAGACCATACCGGTCCGCGCGCGCTGTGTTCAAGGCCGCAATCAATTACACTAGTGTTTTCTAGTAGACGCCTATTACGGAATATTCTGGAATCTCAGCGGGTATATATACAAGACTTCCAGCGACGCGTAGTTCAGTTTTAGTGGCGATTTATTGCAGCGCCGTTCGAAGTATTGTGGCGAAGTGTTACGAGTTTTATAATTGTGCGAGACTCGTTGCCATTATTATTGCCTGTGAACAATTTTCATTTGATTTTTTGTAAGAGACTGTCTTGTTGATTACAAACGGTTTAATTCTGATAATTAAAGGTGGTGATTAGTGACTTAATTGGTGTCTTGTATTTTGTTTTCCACTGTACCATACGACGATCAGTAGACAGGCCCGGATTTAGGTATCCTGCCGCCCCCACTATTGTTAGCCCCCCCCCAAACAAGTAACTTCTATTATTCAATTCTCCTTGACTGCTGAAAAAAAGTTGCTGAAAATAGTCATTCCAACTATCTCTATTGAAAATATCTCATTTAACCTTAAAACTAAAAGGGAAATGTGATGGAATTGTTAAAAAGACTACATTTTTTTAACTTTTATTAATATTTATTTACGTGTACACTTTAGTAACACATAGATTAGTTTTATAACAAGTAATCAACGTAGGCCTACTTTCTTTTTATAGGTTTATTTATAGACCTATATAGTTTAGTTTTATCATCAAACATAGTAAAATCAATGAAAATAATGTAAATTGGATAAATAGAACACATAATTTAAGAGTGATTGAATGAGATCCCAAATTACACAAATGGCTTGATTTTACATTGGCTTTCGTCTTGCTTTGATCAGTGAAAATTCTTCAATAAGGCCTTCAAAGTTCATTTGTTCACTGTTTAAAAAGTTCTGCCTCAACATGCAGGATTGAGAGTGAGTTGAGTTTTTCCTCATTCATTGTGGCTCTAGCACATGATTTAATTCTTTTTAAAACAGAAAACGTACGTTCTGCCGTAGAGATAGCTGTACACAAATACATACGAAGAGCTATTGCAGTGATATAATTAAAGGTTATTTCAAAACCATTTTCTTCAATTTGGGCATAATACAAGTGCCCAATACAAATACTGTAATTAAAAAACCGAAACATTAAATTTTAACAAATAATTTTTCACCTCGTGCCGCCCCCCTGAGCCTGCCGCCCGTAGGCACGTGCCTAGTGGGAAATACGGGCCTGTCAGTAGACCGTCGTAACAGTATATTTTTTCTTTGAGAACTGAGCGCCTGGTCGACAGCAAAACGCGTTCTCAGTTAGTTTGAAACTATCGGGTATTGCTTTTTTTTTCTGCGCGGCATTCAGCACAGCCGTATTACTCATACAGTCATTGCAGTAATTGTTACACAGTTTATGCGCTTGTGGATTTTTCTTTGCTTTTGTCTCAGCACTTTGTTTACAGCTGAGCTCACACGTATTATCAGCTGTTGGCATAGTGACTCGTCGGGTTTCGATGAGTAGTTGTTTATTTACGGATTTCACAAAGTTACAAAATGTTATACACAAATTTCTCGTGGAGAAAAAGCTTTGTTCAGCGACTTTATACTCATTAAATAATACCTGAGGAGTACGGCTTGAGGTAATTAAACAAATATGTCAGTTCAGTTGCATTGAATGTGACATTTTCCTGTTACCATGTGATATATGGATCTGATTTAAAACTCTGAATAGTTACGGTCATAATGTGGGTAATCAATAAATGTGCAAAAAAATAAAAAAAACGTGTACTAGATTGAAATTTTCTAAACAAATATATCTCGACCAAGTCTGTTGTATTTAGTGAATCCATGATTGAGATGTGTTTTATATTGTGTTGAACAAAAGAGCCGAGATCGTATGCAAGCTACGGAGAGAGATTTCTTCTCACGCTGTGTTGTCGTGTCGATAGATTGGGAAATAATGACTGTATTTAATGTGGTGTCACTGGGTATTTCGTCGTTGGCACAACAGACACACGTAGCTGCCCTTTACTGTCACCTATCTATCCCGATCCTGAGAGCGAGTGATAGTCATGTTTAAGTACCTGAGATCACCCAACACACCATCTTTTCACCGATCCTTCAATCTTTATCGCGGCCAACATGATATGCCCTCGTTGAGTTTTTTTTTCCTTCCTTCAGTCTTCCATTCCCAGAACATGACCCAGCCATCTCAGTCTTGTAATGAAGAGGCGAAGGGTACGATCTCAGTGAGCTGCATAAAATTCTGTGTTTTCCTCCTTCGCAACATGTTATTATTAGAAATTCGTGCTATAACTTACAATGATTATTTATACTTGTAATTGATTAATTTGTGAATTAATTAATTCGTTATGTTTGCCGTGCCCAGTGCCTTTTGTTGGGCAGCCATTTACTATAATAATTGAATGTAAATGTAATTTACATTTGTGGCTAGTTAATTATTTGTATCAACTGCATAATTATTCTACTTATTTATAGCTCAACAACTGATATCATTTGATAATTAATATTGTAAATTCAATATTATATTACTGAGCAAAAGAAACTCCTAAAAATTTACTTTGTGATTTTATTTAAAGATTAAGTTAACATCTGGGTTATCTGTAGTAATAATAAACGCATGTGTAGAATCAACTAAATAACTAATTTATTAACCATTCATAGTAAATTATAATCATACATATAAACGTCGATGTACCTGTAAATACACACATATTTTTATAAAACAAATTCAAGTTTAAATATTTGCTGAAATAAAGAAGACATATACATACATAAATCATATGAGATAACAATTCAAATTCTAATTATTGATGCGTTCATTAATCCCAGATAGTTTTGTTAACATATTCGTTAATTATACTTTTAATTCTAATTATGTTCATTACGTTTACTTATAACTTCCCAGGGTAGGAATTCTTTGAAAGAATCAGGTCAGTAGCAGCAGCTTAATAGTAATAATTAGAATAATGGTTACTTGAGTTTTATGAAATATCCATTAGTATCCTGTGATGTCCGGTCTCGGCGGTGATGATGACATGAAGACACATCTCGTTGACTGCCGCTGATATCACAAACACTTGCACACACCCACGATCACTCGCGTCGAAGTAGAGTTATGTAAATAAGTAATGTTTTAGTGTTCGTTTGAATAATTCATTTTACAATGAGTGTTGTATGTTCATTTTTATATTTATGTCTGTTCGCCACTTGTATCACCTTCTATCAATATATGTGTGATTAGACTGGTTAGTTCAATGTTTCATGTTCAATAACGTTTTAAATGAGATGTAGTAACACTGAATAAATTTAAGTTCGTCTGTTTTGTACAATACATATGTGATGATATTTGTACGTGTTGCGATTTTATTGTTCGCTTTAATTGATTACTATCTAAGTCCGTTACATCGCACTTCGAAATTCACTATTAAACGATTTCACTAAGTCTGACTATTGTGACATGACGAAATCACTAAGTCTGTTAATTTACGATTTTGATGTACTAACTCCCGAAGCTCGAGTTATACTCTCCGAAAATTAAAATATACTAGTTTGAAAATTAAAGTAAACTGTTGAAAAATTGAAGTACTACTGGCTCCGAACAATTAAAGTGTATTACTTGAAAAATTAAGATATACTACTTGAAGAATTAAAGTATACTAGCCTCGTCCCTGTGTTGGACATATAGTTTTATCAATTCGTCCCTACTCAAAATTTTGTCTCCCGCGCTGTTCACGCCTTCCTTACTCGTGATAGGTCAGTTTTTAGTTTTCCTGGAATAGTTTGTCCCACTACACCAGGACTCTACGTGGTCTTTCCTCTGATACGTCTTTTGCTTTTGGTAACTATGGAAACTATCCTCTCCACCAGTGTTCTTTGTAAGTCTTGTCTTCTGATAGGTTGCCAGACATCCCCCGATTTTGCTCTGTCGAACGTTGACCTATTTCGTAGAATCTCTAGCTATTATACGCCTGTCGATCAATCTATTGTTTGAGGTAAACGCAGTGTTTTTCTGAGTTGCCTTTCATCTGTTCTTGGGTCCGTCCGAAGTATTTTTCTCTCTTACACCCCTTTTTTGTAACTATTAATAATTTTGGACATCTGCTAGCTGGTGAAGTCACCCCAACTTTCTACTCGTAAATTGCGTCTGACACTTAGACGTTATCTCCAGCTGAGTAACATGATTGGAGTCCTGTCCATTCTCTGCTTCACGTATTGTTTCTTAAAGTGCTGTACGTCCGTTGCTTTGTAAATATTTTGTTTCCCTTTTTTGCAGTACATCGTATACTGACGTAACTTGACTGAACATCTGCTTCAATTCCCAGTACCCGTGTGAGTGTCCTCGCCTGCATTGTTTCGGCTGTTGCGGGTAATAATTCTAAACTAAACTTTCCCTGTCATCTTGTACATCCAATTTCTATAGCCGAGTAGACTTAACGTCTTCCTATTGTCTAGTTAGCGACGCAGCTCTGACATCTTCACATTACGCTTTATTTATTGCGTCAACTAGAAGTCGTTGACACAACATCGTGTGAACGCACTCCGTCGAGGATAAAATTTAAAATTTTTAAAATTTTTGCTCGTTACAAACTTTCCACAGAACTTGTCTTACAGATCCGGCCAGCAGTCTAGCAGATCTGCTCTCTACTACATGTATATCACATTTGGTCTGATTAAGGTCTTGTTTAAATTTAGTTGCACGACTTATCAGTCTAGTGTTCAGAATTGGTAAGTCACCCTGTTTTCGCTGCAGTGTTCCCCACCCCGACTTCGACAATCCCTTCAACATCTTCGTCGATTAAAGACGTCAAGATACAGGAAGCTAGTGACTGACCTAACTCCATAATCTTTATACACATAATGCTGCTGGCAGTGCACCTGCTTTTTCGCCGTCTTCCGTAGAACCAGGATTTTGGTGTTTCTCCATTTTTACAGAGTCGTACTTTGGATCGCAAACTTCTTTATCTAGTTTTAGGGAGGCTTCGTTAATGGATGGTAAAGATCTACCACTAATGATCACACCGTCCTCATATGCAAGTATTTAGTCGTTTTAATGAATACGGTCCTTCCTTGATTCACGTCAGTAACATAGATCATGGCTTGAAGAGCGATACTAATAAGATAGGGGTCAGAGGATCACGCTGCCGTAGATCGACTTTAACAATGAATGGATCATCGGTTATTTGTCATTATATACCTTTAGAAAGGATGATTTTGTGCGTACGATAAAGGCGTCCTAGAACAAGGAAATATTGTGATTTTTGATGAAAGAGACGTAAGCTAATGAATGCATTTAGCATTAAATTTATTTAGTATTTTATTCGTCCAGACGGTTGTGTGAGAACCGATACACAGAGAAATGCCACAGCATTACCAAACCAAAATGCCAACGTTCGTAATTTCTGTACAGTTCCAGTGTTATATTTCGTGTATCGCGTTCAGTTTTTCGCTTATTGCTTAACATTTTCATTATGTTAATGTTATATTGTTAATATTTTCATTACAGTATCGCTTATTGCTTTCAGATTATTTTAAAATTTACAATAGATAAACTTTAAAATGTGCCGCTGAGAAAGGAAACAGAAACTGATTCTTAGAAATGTACGCTGTATATGATATTGTGACACGAACGTATATTTTTGTTCATGAAAGTAACAGACGATGTAACGTTGGACGTAGAAGTAGGAGAAAGAATTCAGGGTAGAAAAGCCGTGGTCATGATGAATAACATGCTTTGGGATAAAGTGTATGGAATGAAAATATGGTGTAATAATGAAAAGTATCACGCGCGATTCATGTGCGCCCCGTGTTCCGTGTGGGCATGGTCCCTTGTTCAATTTCCGGCGGAGGCTCAGTGCGGCCTGCACTCAGCGTCGTGAGTAACCGACTGAGATAACAGCTGCGCCTCCTGGCTGTGAATACGACAACTAGCAGCTGGCAACGTGTTGTACTATACTATACTGTACTATATAGCTATGCAATCGTCCACTAAACACAAAAGCCGTGTAGTCTGCCTTGGTCCTTTACGGACTGCTGAGCAGAGATTTAATGAGAAGTACAATCACGTGCAGACGTAAAATATGGCAGTTAAAGATGATCGAGTTAATGGAAATGCGGAAATGCATTTCTGGAGACGGGCCGTAGGAAATCACAAGTTCAGAGGATTCGGTAGATAATGGAATGGAGGTACCGAATACAAACGCCAATCGCGTTAAATGATATTAAGACGACACAGTTGCGATGGTACGGTCGTATACAGCAAATGCCAGAAGATCGGCTCCTGAAACAAATAATTGAATGGGCACCGTTCACGGAAGGCTTATTAGAATGGGAGAGGAGGAGAGACGAAATCGACAAGGAGACGGAGGAAAGAGGACTGGAAGATTATGGAGAGACAAACTGGAGTGGCGACTGGGCATTGGTAGACCGCGGCGACCGTTGTAAACCGTTTGTATTCAGTAACTGAGTGTAATGTAACAGTTGCCTTTGCAGAAATTCGTTGTTCTCACCTGAGAAATGACCGAGTTTTGACAGTTTGTTACGCTACGTTGTCCATGCGACAGGTATGAACTTGACCATGAAACGTTGAGTGATTTAAGCGTTGAGTAATATAGTAAAACGAGTGGACGGCACGCCGTAAGACGTGTCGCAGTTTTTTTTCTTCTTTTTATTGAACACTGCGTGACGGAACTATAAAAGAAAGCACCGAGAACAAATGTACGTAACTTTGACGCTAACTTTCTTCTGTGGAAAGTAATTTTGTGACTAGACTGTAAAACAGGCCGTCGGACGATAAACGAATATCCTGAACATTGATCCGTATACTGTTCCATTAAGTGCCGAATTCGCTACGAACGAATAAGCCGTTTCTGTAACAAGCTCTTATTAATTACTGTAGCGGTCGTTGCAGGACCGCTACGTAAAATTTAAGACTAGGTTAATTAACCTAGAGGAAGCGAAAAGTGTGCTGAAGCCTAACAGGGTGACAGGATTTGCAATCAACACTTTTTTTTTAACAAGTAACAAGATTTATTAAATTTCAAGAACTTGAGTTCTTGTGACTTTGAGATATTTTCTGTTCTTAATACAGATATTTAATGTCGAACACAAGGGTAGCCAGTCTATGGAGTTGATGTATAGATTGAAGAGTGATAAATGAAACGTTCCCACCTGTAATTCAGTGGAGACGAACTCAACTGGAATCATGATGAACAGTGTACGAGCAGGGTTGCAAAATTTGTCTCTGGAATACGGTGAATGTCTACTGGAACTCTCTACTGGGATTTCTGGGTCCTTCGGTGTGTTAGGATCGTTCAGCATTCCTCGGTCTGACGGCTTCGGGGAGCATACTGTGGAACTGCGCTGCTGGTAGTCACCGGTGTTAGTGTGACCACCGATCTTTTTCCCTTTCTCCTGCAGGGACCCTATAACGTTTTATTTGGGGATTAGCCGCCAGTTAATACACCTAGACAGTACACTCTCTCGCCTCGGAACACAAAGACCGCAGTCACTTTGACAGTCTTTTTATTAACACCTTATTCACTCTAATTAATCCAAAATTGCTTACTTTCATTAAATTATAATAATTGATTTCAATTAGCTTTATCAGAATAAGAGTTTACAAGCAATAATTGTTTCCAGACAGGAAGTAACGAGTAAATTAAATTTTACAAAGTATAAGTGTTACGATAAAATAAGTTTTACATAAGTCTGGGCCTCACACGCTTACACAATCATAACACACATAATCCATAATTAAGTAAAAATAAAATAATATAATTAAGTGCACACACCTGAACATGTTTAATAGATTACAGCCGCATATAAAGAAAACCAACACACATCCTGGGCCGTCAGACCAGTGGTACTGTCCGAATCGAAGGCTGGCAGAGAATTGAGGCCGACACAGGAGTTTGTTGGACGCACCTGCCTGCATAAAACCTGCCCCAATTTGCCAAAAATAAGCCTTCGGTTAACCTAATTGCGAACAAAACGCAGCGACTAGGCTCACTAAATTACGTCGCCGTAGCGTCGACAAGGCCTTGGCAAGCACTGCTGCCAACTGCGTTGGTAGCACTGAACAACTCTAACCGCGCCGGGAAATTCAAAACCCGGCACAATACTGATACAAACTAAAAACTACAGGTCCGGTTAAACTTATGAAATTATTAAAATCGAGCGTCACGTAATTGAAAAGACAAAGATATTAGAAACACTAAGAAATAAGTTAGAATAATTTAGAAAAAAGTAAGAGTATGTTACGACGGTCTGATCGTCGTATGGTACAGTGGAAAACAAAATACAAGACACCAATTACGTCACTAATCACCAGGTTTAATTATCCCAATTCAACAGTTTGTAATCAACAAGATAGTCTCTTACAACAAATCAAATAAAAATTTTTCACACGCAATAAAATGTCAACTAATATTAAACACAATATCATTACAATTGTCCCGCACGATTATAAAATACATAACACTTCGCCACTAATAACAACTTGAACGCTCAGAGTAATCGCCCGAACAATAACCGAACTAAGGCCGCTGACGCGTTGTATTTATACCCCGCTCACACACCAGAGCTTTCCACCTACTACGCATTAGCGCTACACTAAGACGTAATTGATTGCGGGCTTGACACAGTGTGCGTGGCTGGCGGCGTCTAGAAAAGTCTCGCGGACGCATGTTGAAATTACGTGCCTACACAACATTATAGACGGATGCCTCTGGAAGATTCGAGAAACACGTAGATTGTTCTGTAATGTCGTAACTGTATATTTTGAAAATAAACACACACACATGTCCATGTGTGTTCGTGCGCGCGTGTCGCCTCATATTATAAAAGGAAGTGTAAGTAACCACGATTCGCTATCAGCAGATCTAGTAAAGCTACATAACCTCCTTGTTCTGCGTCTGGCGTAGTATATAATACAAGGACATTTGCGTAGGGGGCGGCAGGACGGGGATGTATTAAATTTGGGTGTAGCAAAAAGAAAACATTTATATTCTCAGCTTATGTAGGCTTCCAGGACCAGTGTCAGGTAAATTATAATTTCTCGAGGAGGCGTAATCCGACGTCGCAGTTGTTGTCACACGTTTAGCGTACGCTTCTGCTCTTGTATACATATGAGCAGATCATCTGTAAGTGAACTTTCGTCCTGTCCAGTGCAAGACTTATATCGCGGACTCTTGAGTCCTCGTCTGCAGTGCCATTTGAAGATTACTTACCGGGTACAGTCGAAACTTAGCAGCAACGCCGGAACATTGACCGAGAAATTTTAATTAAAATTAATAAAACTCTAGTCTTGACCTACAAAATCAACTGTAATACAATTTAAAATGCTTATTAAAGCGACTAAATCGCTTTCAGACGTTTTCTGCGAAAGATTATGCCAACAGCCATCTTGGATTGTGTTTTTTCTGCATCTTCTGTCAAAAAATTTGTAGGTGAACATTTTACCGTTTGTTCAGAAACTGTGTGCACTCGAGTTTTAACCTTAATTCTAAGTTAACGGTTACACTGATCTTAAATCAAGTTACACCAATTTTTAGCGTATTTCATTATGCGTTGAATGGTGGTAATCAAACTTTTACCGTCATTTTTTCCTCAGAGTTGCGTTGGTCGGAATAAAAAAGTGCCCGTTTTTACCCATTCTAGAAAAACCTCAACTTTAAAAAAAAAGTAAATAAAAACTCGGCGTCTGACTGCGATGAAATGTGGGCACGTTATAGAATGGTATGTTTTCAACGTATGTGTAAAGTTAGAAGTTCTTATCTGTGTTAGAAGAATAGTTGTTATCAATTTTCTAAAACATCTTTTGTCATTACCGAATAATCGGAATAAATCGCGTTTTAAAGGTCGTAAGTTTTCTGAATCAATTCATAAATTGGAAAAAATAAATTATAAATATATTTAGAAATATATTATAATAATTTATAATTTATATAATTATATTATAGATAAATAAATTATAAAATGATAATTGTATTTTATAACGATTTTTATTTGATAGTGAGGTAGTATACGCTCAGCCGTGAAGTCAATGAGCGTCCGCGTGGGGTAGTAAAGTCTGGGCAGGTAAGGCGGATTCGTGGCAGTTTTGTCCACATCATTGTGACACAGCGGGGAAGTATGACAAGCGACCAGGCATACCTGTCAATTCAGTAGTAGTAGTAGAAATTCGTCAAGGCATTCTGGCGTGCTTAAACTGCGCGTAGCCATTCAGATCTGTTTCCACATACACATGATCGGAGAACGTCTTTCTTGCATTTCATATAGTATTTTTACCATCACAGTTTTCTGCAAATACCATAGTCGCGTAGTTATTTCACCTAGCTAAGTGCCTCAGATTTTTTTTTTTTGCATCTATACAGATTTTTCTATGTCTAATTAAGTACGAAGAATACAGACAAGTGAAATAAAGTTCTTGAGAAAAACCAAGGGTTGCACCCTTAGAAATCAAATACGAAATGAAGGTATGAGAATGGAGTTAAATATATTTTCTATGGCCACCAGAATAAGGGAATGACAAATGAAATGGTGGTAGTATATCAAGAGAATTGAAGATGTGGGACTACCCAAACAAGTAATAAGATACAGACCTCAAGAGAGACGAGATATAGGTTGACCAAGGAAGAGATGGCTTCAGTGAAGGTGGAACATGCTGTCCTTGACGTGGAGGAGAAGAGGAAGAAGATTAAGTGCCTCTTTAGTATTTCTGTCTGCTTTTGTACAGTGTTTTTCTCCTGTATACTTCTAAACATTCATCATTTGTTACTCTTGTCTCTTCATAAAATGCTGTGCGTTCTTTTCCAGCGCCAGGCTCTCCAAGTCTGTAACCGTTATTGTCAGCCTCTCTTCCCAATCCAATCTCCCAATCCCAATCTCTTACAAGTCTGTAAGAAGTCGTGCTCCGCACAAACGTGTTCCTAAGATTGTGGTCGAGTTGTTGATGTAAAGATAACAGATAGTTATTATTTTTACGGTTGATCTGGTAGAACAGCTGCGTACCGGAAAGTGAGAGGTTTTTAATACTTAAATTCCAATCCAAGCTTTCGTTGCAACGTATGCATACGTACATGAGGCAGTTTTTAAGAAGGTTTACAAAAAGGCTACTTAGTATAGGAGCGGATTAACAGGGGATTACTGAATGCTAAAGTGTGGGAATGTGGTCAGTAGTACGTACGCCCGAGTTTGTTTGTTATCTGCGGTAATCGCTGACGTCTGGGTTCCGCCATTCACTGTTGAATGTATTGTGCGGTTTGAATGTGCCCGCCCCGTCGTAAAGAAAAGTAGCTAATAAATTCTTAATGAAACTCCCACGTCTGTAAGCGCATGCTTTATTCACTGGCTCTATACGTAAGTGGATAGAAACATGACCTCGGGTCACGTACTTGGCGCTAAGCAGGACCGACGTGACGTTACTTTTTGTTATAATATAATGCCTCGTTTTGATAGCACCGAAATAGATTAATAAGTTGCCCACGTTCAGTAGACAAGTAGTTTGACCAGCGAAGGGCCCGTTATTGCCCGAAAGTGTTATTCCAGATGTTAATTTCTTCTACAGACTGATTCGACCTAATGGTCGAAAAACGTACCATGATTGTATTGTGCTAGTTGGAAATTGAATTCGACACCTCTGGTTGGTGGTCAAGCGGCTTGTCCATTCTTTTAAATAACATCATAATCACTGGCCGTTTATTACATGGAATATATCATTTAATAAGCAGTGGGGTAATTTTCTCTTTGTTTCGGTTTCCGGATGTTAAGGCCTTGATTTGGTGTTGTTTGCTTTTCAGCCAGACGTCCATCTCTAGTGGTTGTCGTAACCCCTGTCAGCGACGGTTGTGAACTTACTAGCCAAGTGTGACTGAATGGGGGCTCGCGGTGTGTTTGGTTGGCGTCAACCATTGTCGCTAACAGGGCCTCGACACCCACTTAAAAGATATGTTGCCTCAGTTGTAGCCGAAATAACTGGCTGAAGAGTAAACAACACTACACAATGGCCTAATGTTCAGAGAGAGAGAGATAGTGTGTGTCTTCATTGAATAATGAACAGTTTTTATTGCAACCATAGAACGAATGCTCGGTCTTCGATTTTCGTTTGTATTCTGTCAAGCAAAATATTCAGTATTTGCTTAATTTTGCAATGGTTCAAGAGATATATGTTGTTTTTTCAAATATCCAATTAAATCGCCCCAAAAAGAAACTCGCCAAAATCTTCTTTTTTTGCGTCATTTAATGTAAGTTGTCGATAGCGACTGTTGTTTGTAACAAAAACTATGTCAATATTTTTCAAGAGAACTTGAAAAGATATTTTTTTTTACTGGGGCGTTGTAGGCATACGATTCTGTTTTCTCACGAAGTTCACACTTACATCGTAATGGAAATTTAAAGAAGTATCATATGTCATCGTATAAAAAAATCAGAAGTTTTTTTTTTGTAATACATTATCTAAAATTTTATTGATAGGTTACGAATGTCTTCGTAAATTTCCACATCTCACTTGTTATACAAAATTAATTCTATTACGCAATTAATATTAATATTATTACGCAAGTTAAGTCAATTGTAGATTGAGTTGATAAATTATTAAGTTAATTTTTATCTGGTTTATATAGGCCTACATAACGAAAGAATGTTTTCAATAAATAGACAAAGTACACAGAATATTCGATTTTTAACTAATAGTTGGGATTGTGTTTCTGTATTATAATTTTTGTAATCTACACTTTTGTCATTATAATTTTCATGACATACGTAATTTGATTTTGGTACTCGTTTTGTCTTAATTAGACGAAGAACTTAGGAAAAGTAGCGGTATTTTACACAACAGTGATTCCTGTGTAAGTTACTGTATTACTAAAGATGTTTAATATAACGTTAAAATAACAATAAAATGAGATTGAAAACTAAATATATTTTAGTCAGTAAAATAAACTCTTTTGTACAAAACATACGGCTTGAGATATTTCTCGAAACACATCGTCCCCGTGGTACTGTACAATGGCGCTATATAATTCAGCGAAAAAATTCTACAATTTAAAAAAATTAATCTTAAACTTATTAAATTTTTGTGTGAAACTTTTCACTGGTCACTGTTTACTTTCCATTGTAAACATTTTTTTTTTTTATTGGATGTTTTGTGCGTGTCGCAAAATGTAATTTAAAATAAAATTAGGTAGCCTGTAAGTGTGTTAGGAAAAACGAATTCTGCTGAAAAGCGAGTTCTGTTACTGGCAATCGAGTATAGTAAGTCACACGAGCAATTAGTAATCCAGCTTTTACTTTGAGTAGTGCAATGTTCATGATTTTTAAAATAAAATTATCACTTTAATCTACGTATTTTGTACTTTTTCGTTTCTTCTAATTCTCCAGATCAATTTTTCCATATTCGCCTCAAGATTTTCCTCGTAAATCCTTCTGATAGTTCCGCTGCTTTATAGCACAAGGCCCTTATTTCACTTACGCAGTTCCTGTAGTTTATACCCATATTAATTACAAGTCCTAACATATCATATTCAGTGAAGATAAGAAAGCTTCATTGTCTGGGACATCTCATGAGAAGTGAACAGAGATTTTACTTAGTGCAGTCCATACTACAGGGTAAAGTACTTGGAAAGACAGGAGTTGGGCGACCGAGAATATCATGGCTGAGAAATTTAAGGAACGGTTTGGCATGAATACAACTGACTTATTCCGTACAGTAGTGCAGAAAGTTAAAATAGCCTGTATGATATCCAACATTCGAAACGGATGGGAACTATCAGAAGAAGAAGAACCTCAATAAGTTTTCGTGCCGTGTCACTCCGTGTCGTCTTTCGTTTATGGAATGCCAAACACGTGGTCAACTGTGTGATGTCGTATTTTCTTCATTTTGAAGTCACCAAGGAGTACGCCCATATAGTGCCCATTTCAGAGTACATTTAGTTCAGTGTTTCAAGTGCTATATACTTTAAGTAATGAGGGAAAGTCTACGTAACTATGCCCGTCGCAACTGGAAAACGTTGCGATATGATTGACCTACATTTTAAAGAGGCTTGCAATTTTTTAATCGTATTTTTTCATCGACATTCTTATAATACTGTACTTGTTGTAACTTCGAGCTTTTCTTTATATTCGTTGTCGGTTGATAATCTGTCATATATTTTGCATGTAGTGTATTTCGTAATAAGAAAGACATCATTATTTTTAACGAACATGTTAATGAATTCCAGTACCTTCATACAGAATGTTTACAGTATATGATTACAGTATAATTTACAGTATAATTCATATAATTACTGCAAAGTATTTTATCAAAACTTTATATGCTGTAATAGTACTCCGACTTGATGACAGAGATAAAAAGACGATATAAAAGTCAAAGTGAAGAAATAAAGTATAAGAATCTTTTTCTGTAGAGAATCTTGATAAGGTAAGGGGTGAAGTAGAGCTCCGGGACTTATCACCGTCTATTTGTAACATATTTATTCAGCATATGCTCAGTCTTTCGAAGAAAGAAGAAAATAGTGGCAGCAACAATCACGATGTTTAGATTGTATAAAAGGAGACTGACTACGGTTCGAATATGAACGGACAAGAAACAGATCCAGATGAAACAGATAAAACGGAGGATTCAGATAGGACACAGGCAGCATACACTGTTTAATTTTAAGAATTGTTTCAGAAAATAACAGAATTGTTGTTTCAGTGATATTGTTCAGAGAAAAATAATCAGAAATTTTTCCAATGTCAGATCTATAGTTGGTCGTTAATGCGATGCCTAGTACAGTTGGGTTATTAGGAAATACGGTACAATCAGCGTATTAGGAAAAAAGAATTATGTTAAAAAGTACTATTTGTATTGGACAGTAGGAGTCCAGAATAGAAACCCTGAAGGGTTATCTCACTATTACGATTATTCGTGCCATTCGTGGCGGATTGTCGTGTGCGCCGGTGCACTGTAAAATTAAAGGAGATGCAGTTGATCGATGCCAAGGGTGTGCGAGGCGATGGGCTTGCCCGCTGTTGTGCCGCGTCCCGAGCTTCTTGTATAACTCCCGCCGCAGGGACCAAAAGACTCCTGAATTTTAAATATGGCCTAGTACCGGCCGTGTGAAATACAGTTGGAAATACAAGAAAATTAATCACATATGAAGTAATTGCAACGAATATGGTATAATATAAAAAGACATTAAATGAATTCTAAACCTATTGGTATAAACAAGGTATTATAAACCTATAAATCACTACAGGGTTGTACAAACATCACGAACTGTATGTTGTGACTCCTGACGGGAGCCTGTATGAAATGTGAATACTGATAAACAATAAACAGTGACTACCAGTAAAGTGTGAATGATTTACAGGATTTGTGGTAAATATAGTGTCTGATTCATCGTACAGATCAAAGAGTTTGGAGGAAGAAGAGCACAGCCAGCCTGTAAATTAACTTACAGACTATTGCTGCAGCCAGTTTTAAGGAAAATACCTAAAAATAACAGTAATTTGTACCAGATTAATAAAAAATGTAAAATGTTAAGGTCAATACCATTTTCTTTCTCACCAAGGCCAAGGTAATTTCGTGTTCTTTTCACCATTTAACAACATATATTTTATTCCGTAGTTCGAAGATTTTCGCGTGTTAAACTGAGAATATTCTTCTGCAGTAAGTACATTCGTACATGTTAACGGTATTTAAATAAACATTCGAACTGTAACCGTGGATTTTGCCCGTTCATTACCCTGATCAATCGACAGTTGACTGTAGTTAGGTAGTTACTGTACCCATATCTTAGTCAGTCAGTTAATGTCTAGTCAGTCGATTACAGTTCTTGTATCGAAGACGTTATGTGCAGTGTGACTTGTAATGACACTGATTTTTAATTAATCGGAGTATATGAATGGTAATATTTTAGTCTTGTGGTCGTCTGTTCCTCAACAAGTTCCAATTCAAAGCTTACTTGAATAGTTTGTCCAGCAGCGTATAGTTTTAACCTTGGATTAAGAGGAGAGCAGACCACCCGACATCGTTACGCCGTGCTAAATGAAGGGGGTTGTCAGACAACGGAAGCCGGTGATTATTGAGTTGTGCGTTGTGCCCTCGCACATGCGCCGTGCGCAGTACCACAATCACGGCTACCAATCCCACGACGTTACGTGAAAAATTATGGTGTTGCGTGTATTATGTTACTGTTTGCCATTTTTGTTCACGATTTATTAGTGTAGTTTTTGTATAATTGAAGGTTTGTTATTTCTAACCAACAGAACGGTCGACGGGCAGCGGACTAACGGTTCGATTTGGACCTCGAATTGCTGGGACCAGATTGCTTTCCAAAGAACCAAGACACCCAAAATATGCAGTGGAATTTTTTTATTTTGTATATTACAAAATAAGAAGGCTTGATGTTAGCAAATTAAAATTGTTTTAGTGGATTATACTTTCTGGGGAACTGTGTTGTTCTTTGTGAATCTTGTTTTCAAAAACACGTTTATGAAACTATGTTTGTGTTTATAGTTGAATTGCTCAATCTGAGTGGACCAAGTCCACTTATATTTAATATATAATTATAGCTGGTATATAATTGGCTATATTTAATTATATATGTAGTCCACTTATATATAATTATACCTTAAAAAATGAGACAAAGAGACAAACACAGGTAAAGGTTTACACAACAGCAGGGGTTCTGACGATTATATATTCTAGTGAAGTATGCAATAAATAATAACAAAGATGTAAGAAAAGAGAATATAGTAAGGATAATAGACATATGAGTAGATGAAAGGAAAAAGTTGAAGAATGACTGAGGACAATTTATTAGCGAGGTTATTTAATTGTAAGTGCCCCGGGTAGAAGGAATGTTGATTGTACAAGGAAACGTTGGGTTGTGTAACGGATAATATACGTATTACTTGAAGTGTTCAAGGAGAGGAGATAATAATAACATATACTACCTTTATGTTATATGAGTAAGATAGAATTAATATTGACTCCAGAGACACTAAAACAATCACGACGTTCATTGAACATTTTTATTCGAATCACCCAAACACACCAGTCCTCCTTATTCACAGTAAGCAATAACAATCACTAAACTCATTAAGTTTACTAAATCTCGTTTAAAAAATGAACATTCATGGCACTTCCCTTTAATTACAACATCCAGCTATGTCACCACTAAACAACTCGCTAACTGACTGACTGCCGTTTAAGTTTTTTATAGGTCTCAGTCAGGTAGTACCCTAGACATGTACGAAATCTCTCGATACCACGTTTTTCTTCGCGGTTCGTACAGAAGCACCGGCAGTCTTCTGGTTCTTTTATTTTAATTTTTATTACGCATCACATTGTTACTATATGAGGTAATCATCATGTTCCGTTGTGTAACCGACAACGGGGTATGTTACTTGTTTCATTATGTTATTTCCTGTCCTGCCGGACAGTGTAACCGTAAAGGCACACTAACACTAACGCGAATTAATTAGCAATAATTATAATACTTGTACCTGATCATTTAACTTCAATGCCGCACCGTACCAGAATCATATTAACCTGGTACGAAATCTGTTTAGGAAGTCAGATGAATGAAATTATATAGCCGTACTACTTAGAGTACGGTGAGGACTGAGGTTGTCAGTTAGTTCATTCGGGTGAAAATTTGGCGCCGTCATATAAAAAACGTGTATTAGAAAATCAAACCATTCAAGTTTACGTGTGAAGATAAGTGTTGTTTTCAGAGGTGTGAATTGACTAAACGTCTATTGACGCAATCAAAGACGTGAAAGCTGTAGGCTATATAATTTGATTATGTTTGTTAGCACTTACGAAAGAGAATAACAATTGCGAGTGTGCGTTTGTCTTTAGAAACATTCATGATAAAACGGGGTTATTCAAAAAGAATGAACCGATTTCATGACGCAGTTTTTCGGTTCTCAAGCATTGTCATGGAACGAGTCATTGACCACTATCTGGCGTGTGCTAAGAATATATCTATATCTCGATATGTTTCAACAGTGGTTCTTCCCGATACTGCAATCAGATTCAAATCACTTCATTTTACAACACGATGGAGCGCCGCCCTATTGGCACCAGATGTTTCGAGCTTTTTTGAATTAAAAAGTGTCCCAACGATGGATTGGTCGGAAGAGGGCCCAAGAGCTTGCTCTTTGTGCTTGGCCTGCGAGATCTCCAGCTCTCACCGTATGTGATAGGCTATTTTCTTGTGGGGATATGTAGAAGATCTTTCTTCTTCCACCGCTACCCACCACTATCCACCTCGATGACTTTAAACATCGAATAACAACAGCGATCAACTCAGTAATCGTGATCTGTTGCTACGCGTCTGGGAAGAATTCTCATATCGGCTTGATGTTGTCCGTGCTGCAAGTGGTGGCCACATCGACACCCTGGAAGACAGGAAATAAAATTTGATAATGAGTAGAGTAGGCCTACTTATGATTTGGTTGGAATTTTGAATTACTTTACCTTATTAGAAAAAGTTGGCCAAATGTTATGTGTGGAGCGTTGCTTTATATGGTGCAGACACATGGACACTGAGGAAGGAGGATGAGAAAAGATTAGAAGCATTTTAGATGTGGGTTTGGGGAGCAATGGAAAAAGTGAGGTGGGTTGATAAAGTAAAGAATGATGAAGTTTTAACAAAAATAGGGGTAGAGAGAAGAATCCTGAAGATAATAGAAAATAGGAAAAGGAATTGGTTAGGTCATTGTTTATGAAGAGGCTGCTGTCTTACAACTGCCATGGTGAGTGTCATAGAAGGAGAAAAAAGAAGAGGGCGTAGAAGAATGAAGTTAGTAGATAGCATTAAAATCAGAGGGTGTTACGAAGAAACGAAAAGACTGGCATGCGATAGGACAGCTTGGAGAAGAACTTTTACCATTTGAAGTCCTGCCTTAGGGCAGAACACCAAATAAAATTTCATTATTAAAATATTGCGTTATGAAATCGGTTCATTCTTTTCGAATAACTCTGTATTTAAGGTCTTAACGGCCAGAGTCATTTCACGTTCGGACTATGGAATCGTGGCCGGTCGTTAAAAATGCCAGACATTTGGATTGTATCTGTGAAAGCCAGTTTTAATCATTCAGTGGTTGCAGTCGTACGGAGGTCCATTTCGTTAAAACGTTTCTCTGAATGATCGCATTAAATATTTAGAAGGATGCGTGTACAGTGGCGTTCAAACTATGTTCTGGGACGAACAGGATGGCAGTGTTGGAGTTGCCAACGGTACTCCATTTGGACTCAAATCCAAATTGATTTCCACACGATTTTCTAAACTGCCTGGATTCATAATGCCTTCGTACGTTAGTACTTTACTGTAGCTAAGATTTTTGACCCATTATCCAATACATTTGTCTCATTTTGAGCCCAAGACTTTTGGCCATTGCGCATACGTATTGGCCACGTAAGCCGTCTATCCAGATCATATCGAAGTATCTAGGAGCTTCAGTCTGTGGTATTTGACACTTATTAATTCATACGCTGCAGCGGTCAGAATTACTGCTGCAACGTAGGAGCAGTTGCTCTCCGCTCTTCCGTAGTAAGGCCACTTAATAAACCAGGCCACACCGGGCTCTCGCTAATATGTAAAAAATGTTAATAGTGGAAAATTTTCTTTTCGCATTGTAACTCCGACGTGTTGATTTTGGTTCAACAATTGCCATCTTTTTAGATGACATTACGAAGCTATAAAGGGACCACAGTCATAAGAACCTGCGCTGAAATGCATGTCCTGCGCAGCGCACTTGCTCATGGAAGAGCACCTCACTCCCCATAAACAAGTACACAACAGCAGAGTTTGAATGCTGTCTGTCAGTTAAGTGGAAGGGGGTCGAGTAACTGATTGAACGGAGGAGGAGATGCGCGGACCATCACTGAAGGTTCTTATACGTAACTGTAACCACAGTTCCTGTAGGCTGAAGACAAGACGATGATCCAGTAACGGCAAGTCGAAAATTACAAAACAATCTTAACACCCTCCGCAATTGTCTTAAGAAGTGGCGTATTAAAAATCGGTGAAGCAAAATTCACACACGTCACGTTCACCAAACCATGTTGGCTGTTGGGTACAAACCCGTATCTCTCCTGTGCCAACAATCTTTTGCTATACAAAGAATCTACAAATCAATATTCATCGATCAGGAAATCAGAAATCAGTGTTAATAACTTAAAACAAAAAGAATCAGCTGAGAACAGGCTTGTTGTTGATTTGCCTGCTGTGAAATAATAGTTAGCACTATTGGAAATTATAAATCAAGATGGCTGACGAGGAAACATGTTTCCTTGTTGTTAGAATAGGGTGTATACGTACAACACAGGATTCTTATTCTGCACATTTCAGGCGACTGACCAGCTGCAACAGCGCTATCTGGAGTTGTTTTATTATAACGTAATGTTGTGTTATGTTATTACAACGTTATTGTCAGTTTAATATTATGTTAACTTGAAGAAAATGTGAGGTTAGGTTATGTATACAAACCTAACATAACCTTTCACTTTAAACATATGATGAAACTTCTTAGTGTTCTTTTAACATTGTAATTATTTTTGCTAAATATTAACTGTGTGTACTCATTTTTATGTTTTAAGTAGAACTATTTTCACATTGGTCTGGATTATCATAACTTTTGGTAGACCCTTGTGGATCTAGGAACGGGTGGCCACCAGATATCCACTGTTTGAAATGAATGGAATTCAGTTATGGGGATCTGCGTTATCACCTTACATAATGATAAAAGAAAAATTCCTTTCTAAAAGTCTTTGGAGTATCATCGATGCGCCATACTGTATAAGTAGTTCAGAAATATACAGTGTACTCGATGTGTCCACAGTGAAAGGAGAAATAGTTTAAACTAGTGAAAGGTAGACCAATAAGGACAATTTTCCCTATGCGGTAGTACTAGGTTTATTCGCTAACAATGAGTATAATGATAGGGTGTAAAGATAGTACACTCTTGACTTAACTTTTAGATTTTCAGAATAGATTTTAAGATTTCATATAAAGAGGAATTACAAGTATTTAGGGGGTGAAAATTACGGCCAATGGGAAGCAAGACAAAGAAATTTATTTATTATCAAAATACCCTTATACCATATTGGTGTCGGGTTACATCAAAATATGATAAGTACATCAACTACACTCTATATACAAATTTTTTCCATCTTACTCTATCCATTGACAATGTCTTCGCTTCCCTCCAGCCCAAGCCTCTTTCTCTCAAAATGTTTCCCATCATTCCATCCCAAGTCAGTCGCGGTCTTCCTCTCTTCTTTCTCCCCCCAGATTTTGCCTCCCAAACCTGTTTTACCATTCTATCACTATCCATTCTCTGGATGTGTCCCCACCAGCATAGTTGTCTCTGTTCAATAAAATCCAGAATCGATATCACTTCCAGATCCTCTCTTATTTGTGTATTCCTAACTCTGTTCTTCCTTGTTACTCCTACTACTCTCCTAAGATATTTCATTTCTGCCGCCAATACTTATCTGGCGTAGGGTATCCGTCATCAAGACAAAGAAATACAACCCAGAATTAATTTGAAAAAGATGGCTATATCTACATTAAATGGAATCCTGTGTGATAAGCAAATTACAGCAGAAACTAAAACCAAAATATTAAAAACCATTGTTAGAAGTATCATGACGTACGGGTCAGAAGTTTGGACTACTAATAAACACACAAGAACAAAATTAATGAGAGGAGAGATGGATTTTTGGAGACGTTTGGCAAGAGTATCCAAACGTGAGAAAATTAGAAATGAAGTCATTAAGGACAGAATAAGTGTGAAAAATTCAATTGGTGATTTTATCCAAACAAAAAAATTACAATAGTATGGACACACGAAAAGAATGGCACAGACAAGATTGCCAAGGAGAGTTATGGAATGGGCCCCACCAGGAAGAAGGAAGATAGGAAGACCACCGATCACCTGGATAGAAGAAATTCAGACTATATTGAGATAACGAGAAATTGAAGAAGGTATTTGGACGAACAAGCAGCAGTGGAAGATGAGAATTCAATCACTTCTGTAATCTTTTGTCCCAGAAAATGAGTAAACATTGTACAGCCGGAATAATAAAATAAGAATAGATTTTAGATTTCAATTTATTTAGATAATGTAGAATCAACCATTCAAGTGCCTCAATACTTACACGTAACTTGTCACATAAATGTCATTGATTACGTCTACTACTTCTAATTTACTTTAAGCGATTTACTTATTGCTACATAAGCAGATTGTAAATCATACTAACTGACAGTAAAAAATGTTCTCGTTTGCCATTCATTTAATCACTCGTGGACTTCATTGTGTTGTCCTGCAGAAGTTCAGATAATAAGCAACAGGTGTCATTACCTGACCAAATTGCAGAATCCAATAAAAGTCCAGTGTATAGCATTGATCTGACCGGATCGCACATCAGTTTGTTTGGTTTTGACAATTACTGCAGCGTTATACGGTAGAACAATGAGCGCGTAGTGTACACAAGCATAATTGAATAGCGTTGTTTACTAGGAAGCCTCGCAGTGTACACAGAATGACGCAATACCAGATTTTCTCTACCTGATGTTAATAGCACGTGAATAAATAACGAACAATATGACGATGTTTTTTCAAATATTTCATCGTACGATTTCTTGATAAAACGTTAGTTGGCGTATACAAGCGCTGGTGTTTCGTAATTACACGAGGTAATTTGCTCACCGGTTATCGACTACCGGCATCGATTCTGCGATATCTGCACCGTGTAAACGTAATTAAATGATTATATCGTTGACATCAACCCTGCCGTGCAATTTCGACATTAAACGATTGAAAACGAGATGTTAAACGACGTGCAGGCTACAAGTCTGACATATCTGATTTCAGCCCAAACGTTATCAAAATAAACAAACGGATTATTCGTTCATTATGAGTAAATTGAGTCTTCACACATATTGAGACCAAAGGACAGTCGGTGCACGGCAGGAAATATCAGCAAAAGTAAAGAACTTTGGTTTGTTTAGAGAACCTTCCTCCCTTTTTAAATAAAATTGATAAAAGGGGCACGATATTCAAGGAAACCTCTCAAATATGTGCATATTTAGTGACATTGCAATAGTAGCAAGAAACGTTGATAGCCACAAAGACTTGTATGCATTAATGGAAGCAGAAGCAGTGAAAATTGGTCTTGTGGTAAATGAAAACAAGACAGAGTACATGGTAATATCCAACTCAGAGACAAGACGGACTCCTAGAGATTTCAATGTGAATGGGCAGTGTTTCAAAGTAGTGTCCTGCTTTAGTTACTAGGAGGAGTATAAGAGAAAGGATACAAACAGGAAATAGATCCTATTTCGCAAATATTGACATCTTTAAAAACGGTCTTGTTACAAGAGGTATAAAACTGAAAGTATATTATTCTCTGGTGCGACCAGTTGTTACATATGTATCTGAGGTGTGGACTTTAAACAGAGAATGACAAAACTGATTTGAAATCTTTTGAGCCCAAAATATTGCGTAAAATGTAGCCTATGGCCCAGTAAGAGAAGAAGAAGACAGTTGGAGAATACGTAATATCAATGAACTACGTATTCAAGGAAATTCATGTCATGCATGGAAAAGACGGTGAAATTCATCAAGTCACAGGCTGGGACATGTGGAAGTAATGCTGCATGGTAGATTATATCCTGCTAGACGTAGAGGCAGACCAAGGATGAGATGGTTGGATGGCGTAACGGAAGATCTAGCTAGCATGGGAATCAGAGGGTGGAGAGGAAGGGCGGAGAACAAGGAAGCATGGAGGAGTATTGTTGAGGAGGCTAAAGCCCACCAAAGGCTGTAACGCCAGATAAGAAGAAGAAGAAGAAGAGAACCTTCCGCTGATTTTTGGGATAGGAAAGGCATCTGGTTTCTTGAACATGCCAAACGCTACTGCCGATGCGAATTGCGATACTGAGGGAAATTGTAGACGACCCACTAAACGTTGGTTGCTGTATAGTGGTAGATATTATGTTTTGCATGATTATGTTCGCCCTAACACCGGATGCTATGTTGTTTAAGTTATGCAGAAATTTAACTGAGACATTTTTCACTACCCATCTGATAATCTCGCTCTCGAACCACCTGTTACTACATGTTACTACATTTTAAGAAACGGCTCGTATCGAAGATCTGTGTTTTACTATAGGTATACAACGTTCAAACCACCTGTGCAGAACAAACATTTTTGACACACTTGGGATTTATAGGAGAAAGTCACGTGACGCAAGGCAACTGTGTGGAAAGGGTCGTTCACTCGCTGAACACCGTATGTGAACTGTACAGCGTGCCGTTGATTAGGAAGGGAAGGGAGCAGTAAAGCCAGAGAAAGTGGGAGAGAGAAGAGCCTTACTTTTCCACTCTGCGCGTACTGAAATCGGTCATGGCTTTTTTCAAAGTTGTCAGGCTATAGAATGGACTATTTAAATAGAAGGAAATATGTGTTTGAAAACGAACTGGAGAATAGAATTTAGAATAATTAAAGTCATTGACAGTGGAATAAGAAATCCGTAACTGGCGACACACTATAGGCAGTGTGTAAAAATGAATGTTGACTGTGTGGAAAATTATTGAATGTGTCGCTTTTGTATATAAGTAGGTCTATATAATAAGTAGGGTAATATTATACTTTGATTTTTTTCTAATTTTTAACGGATTTATTAAAGGTCTCGTATGTGTGTTCAGGAAATACGCTTCGATTATCAGGACCTCTAACCAGATAAACAGTCCTTTCTCGTCAACAGGCTTCGTCGCCGAACATGAATTTTGACAATTTTGATTGTCGACATGATCACTTCTATTCAGGCCCCTATTGTAACAGTCCTACACGCACCGTTTTACGTACGTTAAAAGAAAACGAAATCTGGTATCGGTAGTTACTTTAAGATTGCGCAACGCACATTGAGGAGAACTGAATGTGAAATCAGTTAAAGTGAAGAACTGACGTAATAATAAATAATAATCTCCCTAACGACTTGAGTTAAAATTCTCAACCGATTGGTCCATTAATCTAACGACTTTCGTGACACGGATTCCAAATCATTGACGTGATTCGTCTTGGCGTTTTGCCCTTCGACATCCAAACTCGTCTTTTGTGTAATAGAGAAAGTGCAACAGACAGTGCGTCCACCCACAGTTAATTTATGTTTTGGGCAAGTCATTAACGTAGCGTAACATTCAACATTCCATAAACCACACTGTAACATTATGGAACATGCATGTTTTGTGATCGTTACAAGTGTTTTATGAAACGACACAAGAGTTATTTCGATAGTCGATTCACAGAGCAGCTACATTTAACCCATACGCAAAACCTTACTGGTTCAACAGACTGCGGAATCGACGTAAAACAGAGTACTGTTTCGTGATAGCGATCTGTAGATTAATGCAACTGAATCCACACCAGAGACAGTAAAACATTCACCGTTTTTATCAGAATCGCAGTCAGTACAATTAATAATTCCAGTAAAAAACAAATAAATTGTTATTATTAAAGCGCACTAATCGCAACGCACAGTGTTTGTAGCGTTATAGTTGCTTTACTAAAAAAATTCTTACGTTTATACAGATCGTAAGGGTACCAATGACGCATAAATAATTTTGGTGTGGCACACGATAGTGTTTTTGGACTGAGAGCCATTTACAGCGCATTACGATTCAAATGTTCGGTGCTTGTTGGTATTGTTTTATTGCTTTATTTCCTTTTCTATTTTGCAAAGAAGTGCAGATGCATTAATATGTTAATGCATACTTGTGTCTACGAGTCAAGACTTTTTTAGAAAATATACTGCTTCTTCTTTATGTGACATATTGCATTCTTTAATGTGTCGAACTGGAGGAAAAGGAAAATTCAGTGTACGTTTATAGAGACCAATCAATTAGTTGCACATCCGTTGCTGTCGGTTGTGAGCGTACAGACTAATGGGATCTCAGATGACGCGTAGTGTTAACTCGTAATTGTGTTTGTTCGTCAGCATTGATATGTAATGTTCACTTTATCTTTACACTTGAGTCACGCTGATTTATTCATGGGAATGTGTTGTAATTTTTCAATTATATGTTATATTCTACTTGGGAGGTTATGTTAGGTAATCTTGTACGTATCTTTCGTAGAGGATTAAAATCACATTCGAGACTGAGTAAACGTTGATTAGCACTGAAACTTATAAAATAAATACACCCGTTATGAATTAGTGTGACACTTATCCTACCTTTAGAACATAGTTTTTTTTGTAGGAAAAGTGGCAACATTAATATGAGACAGGATGCAGAGTTTAGTGGGAACATTTGTGTCTTTAGTGGGAAATATATGCGCTCTTAATACGCCAGATGTTTTGCAGGAAGAGTAGTAAAATTGGAAAGACAGTATAATGAAGAATGTATAATGCGTTGGAAAGTTTATTAACTTATTTTAAGAGCAGGGCACTCGCAGAATGAATGAACAAGAAATTCGAAGTCATCTGTTTGGATGCACATCGTATATCCATAACGGTTTCGCTAAGCGAATGGAGAAAGACGGTTGTTGAGAAAAGGATTGAGGCTGATCATCGAATAATATCATAGGACGTTCTAAAGTGATAGATGTTTTGGGGACGAGATTCGGAATATAGTACTGTCTGGCCGCAACTGGATGATCGAAGCTGCTCTCCCCCACCACGCCGCCGCTTGTAAGCGAGGTAGGGTGAAATATGTGTACTAGCCGTTTGGTTTACCCCCACTTAGCCTACCGTAGTACCCGGCCATGCTTCTCCCACCTTACACAATGCTCGATCATCGAATCGTGGCTAGACAGTAGTCGCTTTCATTGCCTCAGACAGGACACGTCACTGCCACAGTAGAAAGACACACCACAAAGTATATCTGGTGTCACGTATGGTTTTCAGAGTACTTACATGTATGGTTACCCTGTATGGGATCTCGTCCCCCCTTATTAAACCAACGAATATTACAGAATCTCCTATTTGAGAGTGAAGAATTTAGGACAGTGTAGGGTATTGTCCCACCACCACCGATATTAGTACATAGAGACATCGCCTTTACTTCACGCGTAACGAGTACAACCATAGTCTAACAAAACAGTCGCGAACCTCTGTATTTTATTTGTACGTAGTAAAACGTAACCGACGCGATACTAGCGCTCCTAGCGGTGAGTTAGCATCATAGCAGACGACAGTGTATTAACGCACACGTATTTATGTTCAAAATGTTCAAAACAGTACTTGAAGTAAAACCGGAGAGTCAGAGAGCAAAAGGAAGGCCAACGATGACATATCAGTTATACGTTGAGAGATTGGGAGAGGTCTGTGAGAAGAGCTTACAGGAAATGAAGGCTTCTTGTATGGACAAGAATAGATGGAGTCGGAGGCTTCTTACAACCCGACACTAAGAGGCAGAGGGGTCAGAAAAGAAGTGTTCGTGTCTCCTCTCAAAAATGAACATCTTCGTTCTACAATTTAAACTTTACACTAAATACAAGGCTATGTTTATTTATTTGTATAACATATTTGTATACTACAGAAAATATTCAACCCAAGAAGTGAAACGCCCTCTTGTACCCAGAATGTTTTTTCACCACCTTTTCTAATCACCAAATTTTTTTTTCTTTTTTTTCTGGGGAGGCGTAACTTAATATTTAAGACTAGGCAAGTGGCCTAGATTGGAAATAAAATGTGCTGAGCCATAGTGACAGGTCTTGCAAGAAAACAGCTGATCAACAGTAACAGTAACAAGATTTTATTTACAATAGTTTTACAATCTTACTTTTTTTTTCTTTCTTTAAGTTTCTTGATACTAGAGTTCCATTCAGCTCTTTCTTTAAATTTCACATAATGATTTAATTTACACAAAATGTGTCACAGTATTTACAGTCACTGGGTGGATTAATTACATGAAATATGTCAAAGTATTTTCTACAAATTTAATAATGGCATGCCAACCTACTGAATTCATTAGTATTATAATTATGACTCTTACTTCCTATATTTTACAAGAGTTTGTATTGCATGAGTAATGCAGGAACCATTTATGAACACATAATAAGTATAAGTGTCTGGAGCAAACAATCCATGATAATTAAATAATACAATAATAATCGATGATTGAAAAATAATGATTAATAAGTAAATTCAAAGAAACATTACTCAAGTGTGCCGAAGTACTTACATCTACCTGTTCCCCACCATTAGGGTTAATCACATCAACTGAAAACCGTGATCACAGTAACCAAGGTTTAAGTTTGTTAATTAAATAAAAGCAACTAAATTAAATTAAACAGTTAATGAATCCAATTAAAGTAAATTAGTGGTTGAAATAAAAAGTTGAGTAACGCATATTAAGTTAAGTGTTAAGTTAACTAAATTAAAATAAGGTGTTAGGTTAAATAAGTATAGGAAATTACGGAATAAAATAAATTTAGAATAATTAAACTGAACCAGCAAAATAACCGAATAAAGAAAATTTTAAATTTAGAAAAATCAGAGAACAAATAGAAACGTGCAGGATCACCGGTCATATGGCAGGCAGATGCAAGCACTCTGCGAGTATTACATTTTCTTAAGTTCTGAATATTGTCAAAAAGAGTTTTAAACTGGTTTGTCTTTTCACAGGAATAGAATTAAATATTTAAATAATTGAAAGGTAACCCATGGCTCTATACAAATCAAAGCACAAGTACTTATAAGTTACTTATAACCCAGTCAGTAATGTCCACACTTCAGCATGTTTTCACTAAACATGTTCAGTAATGTTAAACATGAGTTTAATATCGAGGAATAGATTTTAGCGTGTGTGTTGCCCGACAACCTGCTGAGCACTTCGATTGTGATGTTTATTAAATAATGGAATTTTCCCACCTGATCTTTCGGCGGGCACTAAAGACGTTCCTGCATTTTCGTGGTGTGTGAAGGACGATGCCGGATGGCGTGACGGCGTTGGGGGTGTCTTACGCAGGCTCTGCGGATGGGCGTAGATGTAGCGTCCTCATCACATGGACCCCTTTCCCCTCGACTAAGCGGAGAAACCTGAAGCTCTTTATGAAAAATTTATCTATGCATAGTGGAGAAACAATTTACGCCATCACAATCCAGCCGCCCCTAGGTTGAACGAGAAAAGAGAACGACGCACGGCTCGACGTTAACTTATAGAAACTCCGACGCTGCTGACTAAATTTCATTAATAAGCGAAAACCACGGCCTGCCCAATGACGTCACCACTCACGGTAGCAGCTGACAACTTGCATCTCGATATCAACGCGGGCATCGAACAAGCCGCGATAGTGCGCCGAACGCACGGAAAATAAAATTAAGTGGCCGTGGTGTTTACTTTTCGATATAAGCACAGAAGTAGTAGTTATCGGATTTTAATAACGCCATGTTCACGAACTAATATCGTACGATTGGCCCCAAAAGAAACAAGTTTTGAAACATATAAGGCACTAATAGCCATATAGATTATAACAAAATAAAACAACAATGATGTCAAATCCAGCAAACACTTATGAATGTATGATAAAGTTAAGCAATCATTTATCATACCAGAAGTAGAAATTTAATATGTTTAACTATATTCTAATCTTGTCTGTATCGATTTAAATAAAAATATGTAGTTAATACGTTACACAAAAATAATAAAAATCATTGAAACATATCCTCATCATGAAAAAAGTAAAATGCGATTAGTCTCTAGAGTACACTTCTGGTATGTATAGGAATGTATGTACAGTATTACATGTTTTGTTTGGTATATTCATTTTTTGAAAACTTTTTTTTACCTAAGTACACGCAGAATTGTAAAAAATTATGGTTTTTGGAGGTTGATGTGCATTAATGAATAGGTAGTAACGGTAATTCAAAAAATTACCCAAAATTACTCTTTTTTTATGTTAGTATAATTTGTAACAGTACATAAATTTCCTTTGTACATTTTCTTCTAATAGTTATTCGTGCAAAAAAAACATCCTCTTTACCCACATTCGTAACTGCCGTACAAACAAGCAGTCTAGCTCTGCCAGGTGGAAGCTAGGAGCGCTGCGTTCACAGTGAATGGAAACAAACACGCGAGCTAGGTGACTGTGTTTGTTAGATAATGGTACAGCGTTCAATTAGACTCCTATGACTATTACCAAAATGTTGTATGCTAGTAGTACTATGATCCAGTGTTGATTGTAAGAGGTCTTAAACAACTTACACTCTACTTTAAGAACATTTGAAGTGGAGAAGGTTTGCAAAGAAAATAGGCGAATAGACCTATTCGGAAGTAAGTTAAAAAAATAATAATTATGTGAACTTGGAAAAATATTTTCACCGAAGGCCTTATATTTGACTTTTCATGATCATCGTACTTCTCCAGATTTGCTTACTTGTAGACAGCAAACAGTAATAATTCTACACAGCCATAACTGTCAAATGGTACACTGTCGGAAAATGTCTCCATTTCTTCCCCGCTCATCTCTGTCCTGTGCTAGACTGCCAGTGTTATTCCAAAAACGCGATTTCACCTCTACAGCAATTCTTTTGTCTTCTGGCTCCTTTGTTTGTTTGCACTTCATACCATATTTCTAACCAGTGATCATCCTTTATCCTTGTAAAGAATTGTCGTCAATAAATTGAAGCGTTCTGCGAACGATTCATTTAAATGATTTAACATCACAATGATTTATCGGCTACAGAGGTCGGATCACATTTGATGTCATCATCGTATTACGTATTGTTCATATGACGTAGCGAGTATTAAATAATTGTTTACGTTTTATCTGGTAATGTTCATCTTCTATTATTCGCTTTTCCCCTTCATTAAGTTATTTTGTTTCAAGTGTTTGTGAAATATCTAATATTGTCGGTGTAAATAATTGGCAAAACATATTCTTATGTCTCGGACGCGGATCCACTAAGGGGGAATAGGGGAAATCGCCTCCTCCCACCAAATGGTCACCTTAAACGAAATTTTTCGTCGTTTTGTGATTATAGAATGGTTGTGTGACTGTAAATATGATACAAAATTCATATCACGTTATGTATGTTCATGGTTTTACTCTAAAATTACTTTAAATTGAATGTGTACCGTACTACCATAGGCTATCAACATTTGATTTATACACAACTTAAATGAATAGGTGTCGGGAATTGGAAAAAAATATTCGTTTGTCTCGGGCGCGGATCCACGGGGGGGGGGGGGAATGGGGGAAATCCCCTAAAATGGTCACCTTAAACGACATTTGTCGTTATTTTGTGATTGTAGAATGATTTTGTGACTGTAAATATGATACAGAATTCATATCACATTATGTGTGTTCATGGTTTTACTCTAACATTACCCCTACTTTAAATTGTATGTTTACCTTACCACCATAGGCTATTAATTTTTGATTGATACACAACTTAAATGAGTAGTATGCATTTTGAACTTAAAGTTAATGAATATTATTAAAAGAATGATGAACTGACAGAGATATGATATTGTACTTGTGCGTTAGTAAACTTATTGTGTTGATAATAACACACTGTGTTTCTGTCTTCACTCATTCCTATAATTTATACTTTAGACTAGACCATTAAAAACGGTCAACTTTTCATATCCCCCCCCCCCCCAGTTGCTTGATTGATCCGCTTGATTGATGTCTCCTCATTATAGTCGTTTGTTGCGGTTGTATGGCATGTAGTGTAATTTTAAATTATTTTGAAATAAGTAGGACTATTTTTGTATATGTGGCCAACCCAGACTCTGTTTTCCATTAAGGTTAGTTACCATAATCTTCCACAAGATCTCGGAGTTAAACATTTGGAGAGAATAGTTGGAATTAAGTACAAGGAGCTAAGAGCTTATAAGATGTACCCGTCAGTACCAATGAGCACCGCATTTCGTCTCGCGGATAATTTTTTTTTTAACGTATTCTTTGGCTATAGTTAATGGCGATACGTCCCGGTAGTCTGTAAATTATTCCAGAGGATTTGTAGAGGTAGTCATTATGGCCCAAAGTGTCGAGATGGATTCGGACTTTAGATGCAACACTTTATTCCAGTGGCCTGACGACTACTATATCCGGTCTCCGAATTACTAAGTGAAGTTGGTAATTTTTTTTTCCCAGTCCAACAACGCTCGCAATAACCTCGTTGTAATCCCTTCATTCATTTCGTGGGCCACGCTCGAACCGAGTGTAACTGTGTTCAGGTACAGTTAACGCCTTCTCCAAACGACAGTATAGAGGAAAATTACTAGGCAGGATACAACTCGGTGGTTTGCCAGAGGGGCTGATCTGTAAAAGCCAGGGGTAGGATCGAAACCTAATTTTCGGGTGTAAGGAACTGGAATGGTTATCCATTACACCATTGCCACTGTTAAAGGAATTTCTTCGATCCGTGAAGGAGATTTTACGCGGCGTATTGGATATATAACTGGCAGTGTAGTAGAAATCGGGTTCACGTTGTAGTGACGTTAACACGAGTAGCAGTAAAGCGGAACTAATCAGTGACTGCAGCTTCTGTGCACAGATGCTGACAAGGACGAGTAATAAACATTGAATTATAATGACTACCGCTGCCACGCAGCGTTTGTTTCAGTTACGGTATCGTCAAAGATACAAATACTCCAGCATTCCGAGCGTGAATTGGCAATAACTTTATTTTAAAATTTGTGTCTGAGAGAAAAGGAGTAAAAATCCTAACGGTTTCGCCTCACCGCTTGCGACAAATTAATTATTGAAACAAACAAGCGTAAAAAATTAACTTTTGCCAGATCGTGGACGTAGAAACACTCTGATGACGGAAATGTAACAAAAAGAGGGTTGGGGAATTTAGCATAACTGTTAATTTTCAGTGTATTTATTTATCTATTTTATACCTGTTGACTCATACCGTACGATCGGTCTATTCCACGACTGCTTGTGTAGACTTATTTCGTGATCCCAGGGCTGGCCCCAGCGCTTCTGCCGTCCTGTGCAGTATTTATTAGTCCCGCCCCCTCCCTATTTTAACTCTGAACACATTCACGCACACTAGACCTACTCTAAAGATACGGCGATTGCCTTCAAATGACGACTAGGAATGTTTGCATTGTTGTGTTTATCAAATAACTAAAACTTTTTTCGCGTTTACGATGCGGCGAGCGGCTGCAATAAAAATTGTAGAGACGATACAAGGAATACAAGGTTTACGTTCTCTCGTTCACGATTTATCGACTCTTCGTTAAACTCCGCTGACTTTATACATACAGCATGCATAAAGTAATTCTTACTCATCTTACATATTGTGATGAAATTAAGTGAATAAGTTTATTTTTGCCCTCAATTTTAAAACTTAACATCCCGGAGTCTGCCGCCCTTAAAATTTGCCACCCTGGGCGGTGGCACGGTTCGCCCCTGCCTGGAGCCGGGCCTGCATGATCCAAACACGTAGCTTATAGAGCAATATCCCAGTAAATATTTTTCATTCTTCACAAGTGTGTGAAATGATACGTAACAATTTCATTCTTAAGTCTCCTGGTATCAGTTCTTTTTGTCTTTCATCTTCTCCTCTTTAAGTAATGACATTCATTGTTAAGTCTCCTGGTATCATTTCTTTTTGTCTTTCATCTTCTCCTCTTTAAGTAATGACAGATACATGTTTATTAGCATTTTGTTTCTTTTGGTTGTGTGCTTTCTTTTCCAATTGTTGGAATGCGAAATCTGTGTGTAACACTATGTTGGGTATTTACGGTAGAATATTTACTCTTGGAAAGTCTTCATTTTGATACGTTAGTAAAATATCAAAAAAATTACAAACGGTTTAATTGCTAGTTAATCCGTAAGGTGGGTGTGTTGTACACTCATATAGTCTTCAAAATAACCTATTGAGAGAGTAGCTATTTTATTAACAGGTCTGGTTGTGCTCCTAGATTCCTCTACGTGTATTAAATCTTGATCATCAGTTGTTTTGATTCGGTAGTATGAACTGTGTTCAGTCTTCCCACGATCTGAGTCCGTACTTTTTAGTTCCTCTTGTGATGTTTGTTTTCCATTTAGCAGACATTGGGACAGTGTTTTCTTATGGTTTAACAATAAAATTTTACGTGGAAACGTATTCGTGGAACAGTAAACGTTTCACTGGTTTGTATACACTAGAGTTAACTCCTCTCCTTGACGCCGCCATATCGTGCAAAGGGGACCCGCATCTTAACTCCGTGTGCTGCAAACAAACGACCAAGCAGGTCTGGAAGAACCTGGCGTTCATCGATTGCCCCGCCCCCCACACACTCACAACAGAGCGCAAGACGGCCGGACTGCCATATACTTTTCTTGTAGCGTTCTAAGATTTAGTAGATACAGTTTAAGTTTTCATTGTGAGGCTAGAATCATCCCATCAGCGACATTGATTTCTCGACTATTAAGTATGCTGTAAATCTTGAGCAACGTATAACTCAGTATACGTTTTCTGAATATTGAGCTTGGTACCCCTATTATGGTATTCAAGATTGCATTTTGTAGAGAGTATTGTATGTCTTCGTGGTATCGTACTCGAAACGTTCAGTCAGCAAAGTAGGGCTAAAAAATTTTAGTTTACTAAAAAAGTACAACTCTACTAAAATTTTACTTTAATTGGATTTTTTGTTTACTTAGTAAGATACGTTTGACGTAGTCTTTAAGATACACCGTACAGATATGTCATTAAGATAATTAACTCGTTCGTATAGATAAAACGTTTAATACAGTTCGTTGCGTTTGCAGTCACTATGGTGCGTATGGACAGTTTATAAGCGAGAATTCTGAAAACTTTGTGTGCAAATCGAGTGTTGCTGCAGCTCCACGTAACCGTCGAAGCAACGCGATTTTAAAAGTTTAGTTACAGAAACTGACACTTGAGAAAGCAATGATCATAATCAAATATTGAAAATTAACGTTTCCGTGCGTAAAATTATGCGTAACAAGTAAAACACACACACAGAACACACACAATTTTTCACAGCATGTTTCTTTAAATAATTTATAACCTGTGTGTCGCCTTCGTAATACGTTGTTTATAACAAGTCAAGACTTTACGAATGACGTCAAGGATCTTATTGATGACGTCAATGGGTCGACATCCTCTTCATTACCGTTATTAACAATCCTGAAGGTTGTGTTTATGTTTTCAGTGACCAGTTTGCCAGCTTTTCAAAAGTGACTTGAACGTATTCACCGTAAAATAATACATAACAATAGCATTGTCAGATATGTTGAAGGAATATGTAGCTATACATTTCAACAATCTGGTTGACAAGATCAAATCAGACGTCCGAGAAGTTTAAACCCTATTACTTAACCAATAAGATATGCTGTTAATGTGTGATTAACATTTCAGACCAATTCGAATAGCGGTATATGAGGTGTGATAAAAAAGTATCCAGATTGGCTGTCAATGCCAAATCAGCTGACTTGGCTTCAAAAAAGCGACATATATGTTTACTTTACAGTATACTTAATACCAAGTGTAAGCTTTATAATAACAGCTGGTCTGGTTTGTTTACAAACGCCCATTGTTGTGTTGTGTGTTAATCTCATTTGACGCATTTACCATGTCAGAAAAAAATTGATCAGAGAATATGTACCAGGTTTTGTCAAAAAGTTGGTGAAACATGTAAAGATCCATTTGAAAAGTTACAAAACGTTTTGGGGGAAGATTGTATGAGTCGTAAACATGCTATGAGTGGGTTAAGCGTTTTAAAGATGGTGTGAAAGTGTTGAGAGTGAGGAGCGTTCAGGAAGGCCTGTAACCAGCAAGACTGACCGCAATGTTGAGCTAGTGCGTGCTGCTATGTGAGAAACCGTCGAATCATCATTCGTGAACTAGCACATGATTTAAATATTAGTTTTGGGTCAGTTCAGTCCATTCTTTCTGATGCGTTAAAAATGAGACGTGTTTCTGCAAAGTTTGTACCAAAAGTGCTTACAGCCCGGGTGTTAGTCCCTCAGGACCTGCTTGAATGTGCTAAAAACGATGAGAACTTCATTAAAACGATCGTAACGGGTGATGAATCGTGGGTTTATGGATACGACCCAGAAACTAAGCCCCAATCTTCAGAGTGGAAAACGCCATATTCCCCAAGACCAAAAAAGCAAAACAGAGCCGAAGCAAAGTCAAGACCATGCTCGGAGTTTTCTTATGATCACAAGAGGATTTTTCATCATGAAGATGCTCAGCAGACCAAACAGAAATTACTACATTTCTGTTTTGAGGTGACTAAGGGATGCAATTCGACGAAATGGGACACAGTTGCATCAGAGTGGTGAATGATGGCTTGAACACAACAATGCACCTGCCCACACGTCACATGCTGTTCAGCATTTTCTTGCTGAACACAATATTCCACAGCTTCAGCATCTTCCATATTCGCCAGATATGGATGGCTGCATGCGACTTTTTTCTCTTTCCGAAGACATAAAATCAATTGAAATGGAGATAATTTCAAAACAGAAGAGAGAAAATAATATGCAGCGAGAGAACGTAAGGGTCTTGTAGAAGATGACTTTAAGACATGCTTAGAGCAGTTGGATGAGCGCTGGAAGAAGTGTGTGGCTCCGGAATGGGACTATTTTGAAAGAGACAAACTTACAAATCTGTAACATGTATATTTTAGTAAATAAAATCAATCCTGATACGTTTTGATCACACCTGGTAATCTTACTTCAAAAGGTTCAAAGAGTACTACACTGTAGTAGACAACGTTGATTACATAGTGTAAGGTGCGCTTGCACACCAAACCGTTCACGTTGTACGACGAAGAAAGTTGGTACTTCGAGGAATTTATGAATGACGTAGAAGAGCTTGTTCATCATTCTGTTCGTCAGCGTCGTTAACATTCTGTTCATTTACAATCGGTAAGGGTGTGTTTGATGTTTTCGGATTGATTAGTAGTATCCCGCCAACGCATTGCAGCTCATTACAGATCAGTGCAGCTCATTACAACTAATAGCATTCCAAAAGCGTAGCGTGGGAGCTGCCAGTAATTAAAGTTGCAGTTCCGTATTACAGTACTTCGCACGTTATATTTACGCGATTACGGTAACTATTTCCACCGGTGTTTGCTTCAGTGTCTGAATCTTCTTAGCGGTTAGTCAGTCATCCTCTTGCACTTAATATTGCAGTTTTAGTGCAACACGTTATTATAACGACGTCGTTATATACGTTATATATTGTTACGACATTACATAACAGTCTACGTGCTTGTCGAATGTGCCAGAAGAATCTCGCCCTAATGTGTGTGACATACGCGACTGTCAACGCTAAGCATATAATAGCTTATATGTTGAAATGAACATTTGTACAAGTAAAGGCTGCAGGTTTGGCCGCTGTATGTTAGGCAATAAGGGACATGTTCATTTTTGGTAGTTGTAAGTAATTTTTAGACAGTAAAGAAACAGTTAGTGTTGTGAAATGGGGCGAAAGTATGCGTAGGCGTGTAGTGAGTGCGCGTGTGCGTGAATATGTAATTATTTTACGGGATAATAATAAAAAATAACATTAAATAAAATAACTTTCGTTAAATAAATATTTTGACGTGAGGATTGTACCAGAGTAGGCCTACGCCTAATAAAAAACCCTATCTAATGTTAATATTTGTTAGTAATTTAAAAACCCAACTACATGAGTTTTTTGACAAAGAAAGTTTTATGGCCCTTTAGATAAGTCATAAAATTATACTTTTTTTTACAAACTGTAAGTTGCTTTCGAACTTTTTAATACAAGAATAATTTTCTCTTGACTCGAGACGCAGAGATGCGTTATAAATGAGCTAATCAGCGTACGAGAAATAGGACAAATTTTCAGTCAAATACTGATTTCTTGTCAATACGACTAGTCTCTCTCTGAACTTGAAAACGTGCGGACCTACTGCTCGAGTCTAGGTCTACGAAGGCGTACGAACACAAGTTAAAAAGTTCGCGATTTGATGATATCGTAAATTTTTAAATAGTGGTAATCCGGGAAAGTGGAAGATTGTCCGTGTAGGGATTAAAATACATTTGAAGTATGCTGGAGTGTGTGATCTCAATACATAAAATAAATAACGTTGAAGAAATTAATTAACTACAGTTTATAGAATTGCTCAACCCGAGAACGATCCTGAACGCCGGACACCAGGAAGAGTTACACCTGTATTCCAGATTGGATCATCACCATATCGACATACATTCGTCATAAAGGGGAGTGACTTTATTTTTTGTTAGAAAATTTTAAATAAACTTATAAACTAAAAGACAAAATAACTTATAAAGACAGATTTTTTGTAATAGATTGTAAGGGAAAATTATTTTAGTTTGTAGTCAGATCAACAGAGACAGAATAATTAGTTCGTTTTTTCCATAAATTGTATTGCATCATTATTAAATCCGATAGCATTCCAATACACGATCTATGCGACACCTGTACATCGCAGTTTATGTTTATAGAACGACTGCGCGCGTTTGCATACAGTCGGTTCCTTAGTGACAGTCAACAGCCCACAAGATAATACTTGTACGCAGTACATATATTTAAAATAAGTGCAATTGGATATATTCAACATGAGGCTTCAGACCATACATACGAGAAATTTCAGGTACTTGTTTCCTGCCGTTAGTAGATAGCTAAAAACTCTTTACTGCTTACTACGTAAAGTAAACGCTACTCATCAGACATGAGCAAGAATGACATTTTAAAGCGAGACGTTTTATTTCTTTGCAGTGATAATCATGAGAAACGACTTGTTATAGCTCTCAACAAATGGAGGTTTTCTACGCGTATATGCTCGTTTATATCTTGTTTAGAAAACACCGAAAAATCTGTCTTTTGTAGCCTATAACTTATCAGTCGTACCTTTCATAATTTTACATATATCTTGTAATGTATCGGATTTCAACTCTGAGGAACAGAAAGGCTCGAATAAGACATAGAGGTTTCAAAACAAAGTCCTGGAACCCATTGGCGGCACGCCGAAGTATGTGCCAAATTCAGTATATAAATTATGTGAGTGAATTTACATCCCAAGAAGTGATTAAAAATTCAAGTGATTGAATTAGCAAAACGAACTGGTTAACAAGGTGCCAGATACACAAAACGAAGCCAAACCATCGACGAGGTTTAAGGTGAGATAACTCAGTAACTTTACAACAGGATCTGCTGTATATTTAGTATTAACATTTACCAATTCAGTTACATAATAGAATTGCCATGTGTATAGTACAATCGAAGAGTATTAGTACACAACTATTTAACAGTTGATGTGTTTGTTGCCCAGCTAAATGGACAAATTATGCAATTAAAAAAATTAGATCCCAAGTAATTGTTCAGTAACGTCAAGTAGCTTGTCGATTACATTCTGTTCGTTAATACTCGGGAAGACAGTGTTTAATGTTTTCGGATTGATTAGTACGCCGCCAACGCATTACGTTGGTGGATCAGTCCAGCCAGTCAGTCACAACTAATAGCATTCCACAGAGTGGGTAGTCATTATTGTTGCAGTTTCGTGTTGCGGCACTTCACACATTATATTTCCGCGATCCCAGTAATTTCCTCCGGCGTTTTCCTCTGTGCCCAATTGTAACTAGTCAGTCATGGTTTAGATGCTGGTAACTTATTGTTACGACGTCTAGTGATCGTCGTATGGTACAGTGGAAAACAAAATACAAGACACCAATTAAGTACCCAATCACCAGGTTTAATTATCACAATTAAACAGTTTGGAATCAACAAGATAGTTTCTTACAACAAATCAGATAAAAATTGTTCACACGCAGTAATAATGTCAACGAGTATAAAACACAATTGTATTACAATTGTCCCGCACAAATATAAAACACTTCGCCACAATACTACGAACCGCACTCAAATAAATCGCAACTAAAAACTAAACTGAGCGTCGCTGAGTACTTGTATTTATACCCCGCCGAAATACCAGAATATTCCATACTGCTCGTGAAGAACGCTACTAGAAATCAATCACCAGAACGTAATTGACTGCGGCCTTACACACAGCACATCTGGATCAGTCTCCGCGGACGCGTGACAAGTGTCACGTAATTGTCCTTCATCTCAAAGTAGCAGCAATATGTACGCACACACACATTACAGCCGGATTCCACTGGAATAGCCGAGAAACGCGTAGAATGTTTTGTAATGGTGGAACACTGTTTCCGCATTACGTAACATTATGTAGTGTATAACTTCTAAATTCCGGTACATCAACGGTTTACAAATTAGAGTGACACGGGACTAAGACACACCAGTAGCATCAATTTTTTTTTGATTCGCATGAGACACAGTTTTAGTTCTGTAACAATAATTATTCGTGTGTAGAGAGATTATTATGCCATACTGAAATGGTTTGTCGATTAAGAAATACTCTCAGTCGATTCTAAGTGTTAATCGCTCATTAATGAAAGTAAAATTATTTAATTTATACAATTAATAAGAGTAAAATTAGTTTTCCTAAATGAAGGTAACAACAACAATATTACTACGATGTATGAAAGTATTTACATTCCAACAGAAAGTACGGTATAAAGAAATTATTTTCAAACTCAAGTCTAGTCTACCGAAGGATTAAGAAAACAAATTATGAAAAAACCCGTTGAAACGCTTTAGTATTTAGAAAGACTTATCAGATATCTGTAAGGCAGCTGACAGCTGAGGATACTCCCTAACCGGACTAAACTGTGAGTTATAAAACTACACTTAGCAAAAAGTTAAAACGTGTGTTTGCCATCAGATTCACACCTTTCAAACCTTGTAGAAAATGCTCTTCTTGCTTTTCCCCGCATCCACTGCCGCGAATAGTGCCTGACACTAAGAAAAAGTTGTATTTGGAAGATGGTCTTTAATAATTTATGAAACTTCCTCATCGATTTTCATAATTAATACAAAAGAGGGTAAATATACCTTCTACTGCAGGGTTCGCAAAGTAGGGTACGCGAACCCCTGGGGGTCCGCAGACACTTTAAAAAAAAAAATAGAATATACCGTAATTTTCTCAGATTTTGTATGCTCTAAAATCTAAATTTTAGAATCTTAAAACAATTAGTAGAAGATTCCAGTTTTATTTTGTTCAAACAAATTGTAATTCTAAAAGTAATTCAAACTAATGGTATAATTTACCTTATGATTTCCGTCAAGTGACTTCTACGTAGTTTGAGCTGGGTTACGCGTTTCAGGCCATATGATCCATCTTCAGACCTTCACTCTAATACATTACCCTGCAAAATGTGGGTTACAATATAACGAGCTCCTTTGGAGTGAAGGTCTGAAGATGGTTCATATGACCCAGCTCAAACCACGTAGAAGTCACTTGACGGAAATCATAAGGTAAATTATATCATTATCATACAGTGACGTGGACCGCATTAATTATGTTCAAACTAATGGCTTTAATAATGTCTTTAAATCGTGTTGTGTAGCAGATCTGTTTGTCAGCCGAACTGACTAGAGCGCCGCATCAACGCAGAACTGATCGTGTTGTTTTATTCCACGTATAAGCACTGTATCTTGCTTATAAGCACTATATCTTGCGTATAAGTACAGTATCTATGCAAACGTTTTATGCCTAAGCAGTTGGATTTCGATACGTGTGGCTGGAAAGATAGAGCCGAGGTTGGCAAAGTTAAGAAATAAACTTGATGTCGAGAGTGACTTAATATTCAAATTATCAGACATTAAAGCTAATTTTGCAGAGCTAATTGTTCAAAATCAGCTTCTTTGTTCACATTAAACTACACACATTGATATATAATTGATATATCACCCTATGTTTAATATAATTAATATTATAATTTTGCAAGTGAAGAGAATTTTGATTTTAATACATTTTAATTAAAATGTAAGAGTGTATCATATTTACTGTTTGTTTTATTTCATAACTCAGACGGGGTCCGTAAAATTCTTAATTTTTTGGGGGTCCGCGGACTGAAAAAGTTTGGGAACCACTGTTCTACTGCATTGCCACCAGGTCTGTCACCTCTTTTCCTGTTATTGTATTCCATTTGACATTACAATAGCGTCCTTTTTATTTCACCAGTTTTTAGCGGAGAAATAACTGTCCTTTAGTTCATATGTCAGTTTCAGTTATTTGTCTCATCGTGTAGTTTCAGTATTTGGCGCTGCACGTTATTATGATTTTTTTTCGTTAATTCCCGGTACTGTTTTGAGCTCCTACAGGTACTTTCCCACAGTTTGATTGGAACCGTATTGCTTTTTAACGTATTCCAGTTATAACGTTTAATTTATGAATACGTTCCAGCGTACTTCACACCAACTAGAACTGAGATATTTACAAATAAGATATATAAAAAGCCCGTTAAACGGCAGCATGTAATGAGGAGCCGTGCTGTGTACAAAGTAGAGTACGTTACATAACCGAGCCAGGAAAACTGACTCTAATGTAAAAAAAAAAGAAACAACCCAGTTCGTAGAGTGAATTAACAGTGGTGGTCGAGAATATCTAGAGCGTTTCGCCCGCCACGGTAACCAGGTTAATATGAAATGGATTGTGTGCATTGTCAGTGCAGTGGAAATGGGTTTACTGGCCGGCTCCAGCGTAGCCTGGCCTACACGTGACGCTGTGTTCGTGTAATAACGTTTACAGCGCAATAACTGCGTTGACTTACAACGACCAATGTATTTTATTTACGCTGGCCATAAATAGGTTTTAATTTTCTCGTAAAGATATGCTACGATCGTGCTAACTGCACGTTTCCTGCCACATCTACGACAACATAAACGCGTGATTTTTTCCAGGAGTTTAACGTTTATTCGACTAGAGTTAAGAGGAACGCTTAAAATTATATAAAAAAAAGATTTTTTTCTACGTGTGGTGTGTGAAACATATTTGAAAAACCTCATGTTAAAAGGTGTATTGCTCAAAGTCATACGCAAAGTAGTTTCAAATTGACATCTTTGACATCTTGTGACGATTTACATTTTAAAAAAATTAAAAAAAAATAATAATAAAAGTATAAAATGGGAAGTTAGTGAAAACCATTAAATCGCACTATTAAACCAAATACCCCTGAACTAACTCATAATAGTAATGAGAATTAAAAAGGGAATTTAAATAAAATAATTAATTAAAACTGAGAAAGCAAAAGTCAAAAATAAAACTGTTAACCCTTTATTAAATTTATCATGCTATGACCTGTGTATACCGTATCCAACTTGCATACCGACCCGGCATTAAATAAAAAATACCTGTAAACTATAATGTAAATAATTAATAATTCAAAGTCACTAGTAGTAGTTGTAATAAATTCTGTAGACAAGCAAAGTCTCGATTGTTTATTTTGTCGAACTGTAAGACTGTATTAGTAATTAAAAGTTGGAACTATATTATGGCTATGACGTGTCGGCTACGTCATAATCCAAGCAACCTGTGATAATTGACGCTAGCCAATTATACAGGCTGCCTACGTTGTAACAAACTGAAACTCAAAACACAAGACAAACAAATTACAATTGTTCTAATTATAGGAAACAAGGGGAGGGGTTTAACTGATTTATGCACTCACTTTAGTACGTAACAAAGATGACATCCCTTTTATTCACATAGTATACGTAACACATTACAAATAAAGATATGATTTACTCTGAGATTGTAAGGGGGTTTTCTATCTAAAATAAAATAATCATTAGATTCCGAGTTTACCTCGGATCCGAGTCTTTCTTTTTCTTGTTAAGAATTTTCAAATTTACCATACTTGATTATATGATTACATTATTCCTTAAGTACCATTTGAAGAATGGTTTTATTTAGTTGAGCAACTTTTGAAGTTACATAACGAAAGTTAAGTTACAACGTATGATTACAAGAATTGGTGGTTACACCAGTTTAAATCTTAGAGCTTATTGATTGTCTTTTGAAAGTCTTTTTCATCTTTTAATTACTTATATTTTAAAATATGTATAACTCACGGAAGACGAGCTCCCGCGTCACCTCTTATATTATGGTTAACTGTCCGTGTCTTGACGAGTGATTCTTCTGTACTCTTGTAGTCGAGGATTGTCCTAGGGGTAGTCTGTCCAGTAATGATGAAATGGATGTGATGGTGCCAGCTAACGTGAAGTCGTCAGGAGTCTCGGCGATAGAGTAAAGGCAGTATAGTTCGAAGTCGTCACTTTTCACTGTTATTCACATCACCTGTTTAATTGCACCGTCGTGTTGGAGTTTACATATTGTTTGTACATTATGTTGGAATTTCTTTTAACTTGAACAATATTTGACTGGATATTTAAATTACAGGAGATGTCACCTCTTACACACGTTTTTCCTTTTTCTTACATGTTTGTTTCACAAAAATTTACTCACTACATTTTCGTTACTTATGTCTAGCTGTCCACACTTTTAGTGGAAGTTAACACTTAAATTAAAATACACACAAAATAACATTTTGTGTAGAGCCCCAGCGTGGAGCTGTTTACAGTTAGAAAGCCGCATCGTTAATCCCTAGTTGTTACAACAGGAAAGTTGCAAGGACGCGGAGCGAATACTCCGCCATAATATAGTTCCATCTTTTATTTAATACTACAGTCTTACAGTTAGACAAAACAAACAATCGAGATTTTCCTCGTATACTGAAATTATTACACCTATTACTAGTGATTTTAAATTATTAATTCTTTATATTATGGTTTACACGTATTTCTTATTTAATGCCGGCTCGGTATACAAGTTGAATCCGGAATTCACAGGTCGTAGCATAATAAGTTTAATAAAGGGTTAACAGTTTTATTCTTTAACTTTTGCTTCCACAGTTTTTAATTAATTAATACTAGTTAAATTTTCTTATTTAAGTCCCATCACTACCATGAGTTAGTCCAGGGGTAATTGGTTTAATAGTGCGATTTAATGTTTTTTAACTAACTTCCCATTCTTCGGTTTCTATTATTAAATATTTTATTTTTTTTTTTACAATTTAAATCGTCACATGGCGGAGTATTCACTCCGCGTCGTTGCAATTTTCCTGTTGTAACAATGTAGGACTTGAGATGCGACTTTCAATCTGTAAACAGCTCCAAGCGGGGCTCTGGACAAATTTTTTTTTTTTTTCGTTATTAGCTTCCACTAACAGTGTGGAGATATAGATCTATGTAACTAAAATGTAGTGTGTTTTAACACAAAGATGTAAAAGAAGAAAATAAGTGTGTAAGGTGACATCTCCTATCTCCAAAAAAAAAAAAAATTATGGTTCAAGTTATGTGTAATTCCATCATAATGTGAAACGAATATGTAAACTCCAATACTACTGTGCTATTACAAATGTGATGTGAATAACTGTGAATAGTGAAGACTAAGACCTCAACTGCATTTACACTACCGCTGAGAAACAGGACGACTACACGCTACATGACACCATAACATCCACTTCATCATTAGTTGACTCCGAGGACATCCACTGGAAAGACTACCACGATGACAACCCACTACTAAGAGAGTACAGAAGATCACGCGGCAGGACATGGACAGATAACATTTAACTAGAAGTGACGCGGAAGCTCGTCTTCCGTGAATAATGTATCCTTTAAATTATAAGTAATTTTAAATGAAAAAGACTTTTAAATGACAATCTCTAAGCGTTAAGCATTACAATGGTGTAACAAGTAATTTCAGAAATCATACGTTGTAACATAACTCTTGTGATGTAGCTTTGAAATATCGCACTACTAAATGAAACCATTCTTCAAATGGTATTTTAAGTAATAATGTAATTGACTAAAGAAGTAGAGTAAATTTGAAAATTCCTAACTAGTTTAAAGAGACTCGGATCCGAGGTAAATACACTATCTGTATGATCATTTTTAATACAGAAAACCCCTTTACAATTTCTGTGTAAGTAAAAATTTTATTTGTAATGTATTATCAATCATACGTAAATAAAGGGATGTCATCTTTGTTACATACTAAATTGAGTGCATAAATCAGCAAAATTCCCTCCCCTGTTTCCTTTTATTAGAGTACGTATAATTATTGTTAGTGATGTGTTTAATTTTCAGTTTGTTACAACGTAGGCAGCCTGTATAATTGGCCAGAGTCAATTATCACGGGTTCCCTGGATTATAACGTAGCCGACACGTTATAATCTCTGTACTTTTCTTCTGTAAATGGCTTTCCTGTTCATAAATCCAAATTACATTGTTAAAGCATATTCTCTTTTTTAATACCACGTACAATTGACATACTGTAAAAATTGGGACAACTTTTTTACATCAGACTCTACTCTAGGAAAATGTCTTAATCGGAATAATTGATTCTCGAATCTCCTCTGATGAACTCTCCCAGGAGAGCTTAAAGCTTATTGTATAAACGACAAAATGAACAAAAAACCACACGTAACTCGATAAACAAGACAATGCTTATTGATCAGACATATATTGAGTTTAGCTACCACGATCCGTGATTACGTGCTCAGACAACCCTGTCAAAAGTTTCAGACCGAATACAAATCATTAATAAAATGTATTTATAAATAAAATGTACATGATGCCATAACGGCAGCGAGTTTTATAAATTATGCGACCATAAAATATGTATCTTCTGAAATATTTAGCTTCTAAGCTCGTTGAACCCTGTTCGTGAATATAGATTTGTCGCTAACGGTACTACAGAGAACTTTTATTATGGAAATTATTGATGTTTCTGAGGAGTTTAAATAGATTTTTTTGTGCAGATATATTTAACGTGTTCGTTTAACATGCGTAATTATACGAGTATACGGTGATTAAAAATTGGTCTGGGGCATTTTGGTTTGTTTTGTTTTTAATTAAAGTCAAATTTCTCAAATTTTTACTTACTTTTAATAGACATTTATACACATCATTTTTCTCATAATTAAATTCTCTACAAAGTTAGTTAGAAATTTGTATTTGTTTATTGGCCAGTTAACGAAGTTATTTTATCCCAAATCTAAAAAAGTGTGTTTTTGGACTCCAGTGTTTTGTGTTTTACACAGGTTTTCTTAGAAACTGATAACAGAGGTAGAGCTCTGGGATCTCTTTTATTAAATTTTTCAGATCAAAAACCATAAGAAACCACCAAATTTACCCTTCACTTTATACCCTAAGAATTTTATTATGGCATCATTTACCGTGGGAGCAGAAATCAGGGCGAACTGGTTCGCGAGCCGTAACTCGCTAACGAACCGTTTTCCGAACCTATGTTTATATGAACTTTTTTCTTATTTTTAGCTATAGAATTAGGTCCTGGCAGATTGCTGTGCAATTTTGAATCACCCTATAGATACTGTTAAAATTTACTATATATATTGTAATGTGTACTTAATTCATTATAGTAACACATACACAGTTTTTAGTAACTGTGTAAAGGCTGTGACCGTATTCATTAATGTTAGTTGACATATTGTATGAATTATGCACAAAACGAACGAGGATTTTAGTTTGTGAGTGACAGGTTGGGACAAGTATGTACGAGCGTCTTGTCTTAGCAGTGAAGTAACAAATTGGTGTTGACGTGATTACAGAAATAGTCTTGGTGTATGCGAAAAGTATATCTGTATGCTAGTTAAAGTTATCTCCAAAAGAATGACATTTGAAGAGTGTCTGGGGAACCCTGCATCCCCAGTGGCTGTTGTATTCTGAACTAAATCCCTTCTGTTCATACCATGCCTATTCCAGTATACGAATTCAAAACGAATAGCAGAGAACAACATAACTCTTATCGTAATCCTATTCGTTCTACGTTACAACCATCGGGTACTAAACCTCGATGGCACCGACTCGTGAACGGCTTTGAAATCGTTTTCACGACCCAGTAAGACATGTTTACTTATTTATACGTCAATTTTTTTTTGTATACGGGTCGTTATTTTATAATATTATAAGTTTGTATTTTTTCGATTAAGGTCACTTCGGACCGCATTGTACATTATGTTCTTTGTTAATGTATTTATTTTTAAGGGATCTAGTAACAAGAAGCACGGTACACAAACATTTAGTTGAAACTACTAGTTTGTGAAAGCTGAGGACACGGTGTGTGTGTGTGTGTGTGTGTGTGTGTGTGTGTGTGTGTGTGTGTGTGTGTGTGTGTGTGTGTGTGTGTGTGTGTGTGTGTGTGTGTGTGTGTGTGTGTGTGTGTGTGTGTGTGTGTGTGTGTGTGTGTGTGTGTGTGTGTGTGTGTGTGGCATTTTAATCCAGAACGGAACTGCATAGTGTTTTCTAACCATGACTTTAGTTTTCTATCAGCTGAGCCTCCTGACTTGATTTCGGATTCACGCTTTTCATATCTTTAATAAAAGGGATTTTGATCCATTACTTTCTCGTGCCAAGTATTTTAATTAGTCCCTGTGGACTTGTAACACTCCATATATGCGTATAGGTACATGCAGTATGTATGAGGATAGGTTGAAGTAATTCTTCAATATTTTTTGAAGCTTTTGCCTCTTCTCCAGGGGCGGACTGGCCAGGTCGGATTTATTTTGGTCAGATTGGAAGTGATCACTTCTCAGCTTTGTTTATATACAGCCTATTTAGTATTTACTAATGGAAGAAAGCGAAGGAGGTTTCTGTAGAGGCGCCCCGCGCTGCAGCTGACTGACACGACGAGTAGTAGGCTATTGTCATTTTTGTTGAATGTCAGTGCAGCATTCAGGGCTGGTGGGCCCGAAGGCCTGGGAGGGCCTCAGGGCCGTATGTCAAGATTCAAAAGGGGGCCTATGCCATTAACTTGCAGGAGGGTCCGGTTAAAAAAGTTACACTACTGTGGCTATGGATTGGTGTGACGGAGTGACAGTGGACCGGGCGCCGAACTCAAGAGGGTTCCACCGCCGTAATACACTGTGGAATATTTTTAATTGAGATTTTATGTAGATTTGCAGGGTATAAATGTTCTTTACAGTAGAAACGAAAAATCAACTCTTTAAGTAAACGGAAAACAACAAAAACGTAGAGAAACATGTATAGTGAGCCTAATGTTATTACAGGTCTGTTATTTACTTTGACGACTAACCCCGTCAAGGTTGTTTTATGTTATTGTCAGTAAACGTATCGCTAGGCTGCAGAGCCATAGCGAAACTAGGGTCCCACACTCGAGTCTTTACCCCGGACTCCAAATAAATGAATCCGGTTTATGGTTTTAAACCTGGTTATGTTAAAGTCTAAATAATCAAATAAACTGTCCTGTATGTTTTGTATTAAAACGTTCACTTACATAAATACTGTACATACCATGTATCTATAAAGAGTAAATAAATAATTTAAAAAAGTATATGCACACAAATACGCGCGTGCGCGTGTGTGGCTGAAGGGGGCCCCTTGACTGCTTCCAGCCGAGGTCCCCCACGGTTGCCAGTCCGCCCCTGCTCTTCTCACTTTGTGTGAAAAGTTAATAGGCTTACAGGTTAATAATTTGTTTATTGGTACTATGTTTCGCAAAAAAAAATCATACAAACAGACCAAATCGTACACGCCCCCCGACACCGCAGGACCAGTCAAGTTTGGGAAACGGCTGGTAACAATAAAATCCATTTTATGCTGTCGGTTTGTAGGATTTTTCGATTATTTTAAACAATTAGTAAAAAATTGGGCAATTTTTGTAATATTTGCTGTAATTACGTGTATGCAATTTTATATATCGTCAGTATTGTTGTTTACTATTAAATTTTAAGTGATATTCGTTTGAAGGCGTTTATTACAAAAAGAACCCTGTGCTGATAACAAAACGAACCCTAGTAATTTCATGTATTTATATTGAAGCAAAATTATAGACCGCAAACTTTAAAGTCATAGTAACAAACTTAGACTCAAATTTCATTTTATTCCACTACCATTTGAGGACAGAAGAACTTCAGGATGGTCCAAGATAACATTTGCTTTAAACTAATGATATTCTCCATGCTATTTATCTTGAAAATATTATTAAAATGGTTGAAATTTAAAATCAGAACAATGCAGCATGGTATTAGCAGCCATAATGGGCATATCCTACGTCCATTTCCAGGCCAGAAAAAAATCCTGCCCCAATAAGTTAAATTACGTACTTACCATTTTATTATGATTTCTTCGTTTAACATTGTGATGTAGACAGTGTGCCGTTTTATATGTCCTATAAACCGAACAGATATGCTAAAAACCTCTGAATTATCGCCATTGTTATCCTACTCACTTTATCTGGTCTAGAAACGTCCGTAGGAAATATATCTCGAATGTTTCCGCCCGCATATCTCGTCAGTATCAAGGTTTCACTGGTACGCAATAATGTAAAAAACTTAAATGTTCCATGTTGTTGTTGTTAAGCTCACATTAATTTATTGTTGCTTTTTGTTTCAGGTAAGTTGGAGTTCGCACTGTGTGTGTTTTTACTGTAAGTCTGAGTTATTGAGTTACTTGGGGGTAAGTACACAGTTAGTGCTGGTGTGTCCCTCATTAATCAGTATTTAGTTTGTGTAATGATGATAGTATACTAATGAAATGAATACCTACAGCATAAAATTGCTTCGGAAATAGTCTTCGGAAACCGTAAACTACAAGCTGTTTTACACTTATATGTAAATCACAGTGTTATTTGATAATTATATTAAAAAACGCCGAGTTTTTTGTCTTTAAATAGTTTTATTCATGACGTGTCCATAAATATTACAACTGTGTGTGGAGGCCTACGTACAGTAATTTACAAAAAATTAAATTCTCGATCTCATGTACAAATATTAAGAGAAACGTTGAATCCATGTGCCATAATTTTCAACTACTAGTAGTTCGCTCTCAATTTCTTCATAAGAGCATGTATAGGTAGGTGTACATACTGAGCAGAGTGCACCTCGTTCATATCTCACCGCCCTCCGCATATCGCACAACACAGATCAAGTTGATACCAAGTGTGAACGCTGCGAGTGGCAGAGTCCGAGAACAGCTGAATTTCAGTGGTGACAGGAATAACCTTGAGTCGACAGATAACAGCACTGCACACATCGCAGAAACTCTTGCAGTCGATGCACCCGCTGCTTGGGATGAACGTAGGCTAATTCTCATCCTTCTTGTTTTACCGGACGTTTAATAAGCGTCTTTGAAATGATCGCCCAAATGTTCACGCAGATTTCTCAAAATTAGAATTCTTCATAAGTTCTTTGTTTGAGACCCAATAAATATTCTTCGAAATGGCGACCCGTACTTTACAGTATCATTCATTAAATCTAGTTTTTTGCGCAATAGTGGACAGTTAGCGTTCATGATGTTCATGGGATTCACAAATGATTGACATATGATATTTTCTCGTTGAAGGATTTGCCCAAGTTATTACATTAATTTTACATTAAGTTACAGAAAAAGAGACCGTTAAGCGGTTAAAATCACACGTCGTGATTTAGGACTTGAAAATGGTGGAAACACTGAAAGGCCTTGTCCAGAACGTGACATTTAGCAGTTTAGCAAACAAGCACGACGAAGTTGGAGTTTCTCCTGTCGCTATCATCCCGTCTTAAAGCAAGGCTACCAGAGCAAAAAATGTATGGCTTTGAGATCCCCCACATGTGTGCTCGAATACTTCTCAAACTGTATCAGTGTTAGTAAATATTTCATGTCATAGATCTCCTTGTTTGATGCATAAGAATAGATATTGATAGAACTGTGTATTCACTGAGGTACGCCTGTGAAATTTGAAATTAGTTTGAAGGAGAATTTGTTTCAAACTTGTTTTAGAAACATGTATAAACAGTCGTAATTTCTCAAGATTTCGATGCTGTGCTAATCTATCTATTAACAAGATCGTATCATTGCAGTGCACGAAGTGGTTTTGCAAGAAATCAGCTGTTGAAATTCTTCCTGCTTTGATGAGGAAACGTATTTTATTCAATACTAGCTATTTTTTATCGTATTTTTAAGTTTGATTTTTTAAAATTCCCATATTAATTCTCAGAGAATGAGACACTGGTATCATAAAAAACCAGTGGTAAGGAGAAAATTGGCCTGAATACGGCACCAACAAAGAAAGACCATGCTTGTATGACAACGTGTACCGAAGTGCGAGGGATGTACATTTAATAACTAAATGTGAAAGATATGGGAATATTACTGCATTAGATTAGTGATTTAATGAATGGAGTTTCAGCGGATAATTATAATAGACCATGTTAGTAATGTTTTCTTGGGTGGAGTTCGGTTAAATTTTTATTTAACCTATATAAACGACAACGGGATGTCACAAGAACGTGACCACACTTTCTGGGGACTTCAAATGCACTTCGAGTTCCAACAAAATATATTTGTAACGAGATACTCTAATTTTCTCGAAAGTATAACAAAAATTATAAAATTAATAATAATGCAGTTAGATCATGTGTACATTAGTTTACGAGAGCCACAGTAGGCCTCTGTATTAGCTGTGTGGTGTGGAAGGACGATAGAAACTGTTCTAGTAATTCATTTTCACGTTCTGCATCGTCGGGAGTGACAAATGCACTTATGCGTTCCTAGTTAAGTATATCAGCTCTTTAAGACGTTTACTAGGACACACGCCCACGGCGTCGAGCTGTAAAACACTTCCTTAACGTAACGATTAAACTAGCCTTGACCGAGAAAAACCACTTCCTGTGGTTTTTTTACTAATAAACAATACGCGAGGAGAAGGTTGCCTTGTCAAAGCCGCATCAGCTGTTTACGAAGTTCATCCTGAACTCGAAATTATCACTTGACTTTCATCGTTTGACCTGAAACCTTCGGCGAGATATTGTAATATCCTGTTACGTACGTTTGCTTTACATATTTATGCACATTCACGGCACTGATCTGAGTGTTGGAATAATTTAGTTTGCGATTATCACTATGTTATACTGAAAACGCACGCAGGCACGAGCGCGTGTCTATTATTTTTTGTTACATTATTATAGTTGAGTTTTTATACAGAGTGGGCCAAAAGTCACTACCCATTGTAAACATTAAGATAACTTTGGTTGTGATCTTCCCATCGATTTTAAATTACGCGCCTTTGGTTTGTGTCTGATAGTTTCTTATGTAAACACTAGAGTGCAATTTTATCGACAAAGATGGAAAAGAATTACAATTTACAATGGGTAACTCTGTAACTCACAATGGGTAGTGACTTTTGGCCCACTCTGTATAATGACCGTCATATTGTCATATTTTTCGTTTGCGCGCGCGCGTGTCAGAGGGCCAGTGCCATTTTTCGGTGTTGTTGACTATAAGTGATTTGTTCTTCATATTCTATTGTTGTGTTCTGTAGGTCAGATTAGATGTTGAAAAACGTTCGTAGAGAAACATCAAGGGTAATCCGGACAGCCGACAACACCGTGTTCTGTGTTTATAAGTTTTTTTATGCAACAGTATAGGCACAGCTACGTAGACTATTATTTTCTTAAAAGTGTAAGGTGAATACAGTAATTGTTATGAAAGAATAGAAATACGGTAAAATGTGCAGAATTCGTCAGCTTTATGGGCATAGGGATGACGTATTAAGAGAAAGTGACATACTTAGGTTATTTATTAAAAACAACTTAAATGTTAGTAAAGTAAGATAATTGTATATAAACTTTTAGTAACCGAAAAATTTTCGAATAATTATTTTTATATTATTTTTACGTCTTTTATTATTGTATATAAACTAATAAAGAAAGAAGTGAGTGTGTTATGTCGTTTTTTTCGTTATGTGGAGAATGTAGAATACAAAAGTCTACTGTATTAGAATATAAAAAAAATCCTCTTTCAAACATATTAACTATAATGTATGAAACTAAAAGTATAAGGACATTAACACAACATAGAAAAGAGAAAGTATTACGAACTTGTTTATAAATTTAAAAATGTTATGTTCTTCTTCTTCTTCTTCTTCTTCTTCTTCTTCTTCTTCTTCTTCTTCTTCCTCTTCCTCCTCCTCCTCCTCCTCCTCCCATTCCGGTTTGATTACTGTACTGTATGTGATCTGATATGATAGTGATCTAGATGTTAAGTTTTCCGGCTTAGTGTGTGTCTTTGCCTCATACAACCATTCCGGTTTGATTACTGTACTGTATGTGATCTGATATGATAGTGATCTGTATGTTAAATTTTCCGGCATAGTGTGAACACTATCTTCATCTTTCTCGCGCTTTGTTCAATCGTTGTCTTCTCATTTATGTTCGGGGCTGGAACATCACCTAAGTACTTGAACATGTGAGCTCTTTTGATATCACCATATTAGGTCCTCATTTCCAGATTGGATCTTTAGTGTCCAGGTTTTTTCGTTTTTTTTTGTCATTATTTACCTTGGTAGTAAAAGTAAAGACTTATTTTCCTTTTCTGTGGCAAGGTAGTGAATTTGTTGTAATAATACGAACTGCGCCCATTTTCTTTTTATTTCTCGTACCATCCGATGAGATTGTCATACCATCCGATTGTCACCTACCCTCCAGTGCTCTACACCATATTCTAAGCAAAATTCACATTCTTTCTTTGTTGTTGTTTTTTCGATAAATCGGTCTTTATTTTGAATATATGCGTCGAATTCTTTATCACATAAAATATCGTGTCCAGCGTTAGTAGCGTCTTCTCTCGTCCATTGTAGTAGTAAGTATTGTTCTTGTAAGTTTCTAGTCTGGCATGTTTTGTTTAAATGAAAACTCGATGAATATCGCTTCAAGTTAATGTATAAACGGGTGTTGGCCTTCAGAGAGAAACTTCCACAAAAACGACGCATTATAGACGAGACGAATTTGCAGATATATTACTGTGCTTTCGTCGGGTACATCAGTTTTGATATCGTAGTATAAATTCACGTAAGTCTTTTATTACTTCTTTTTTAAATTTCAGAGGGATAGAGCCACTGCATTTATGCGTTTTTAAACTAGAGTAGAGACCTTATCTCTAAAATTACTCGTTTCGTTTCACCCTGTTTGGCATAAGCCCAGCAAACTCTGCAACACCGTCTAGTACAGCCGCGTAAGCGTAGACAGTGGTGCATGTTTTTTGTCATTTAGTTATTTCTCCGGCACGGTTATTGCTGCACTTAATTTTAAACCTTTTTACTGCCCGTACACATGATTATAAACGATGTAACGTTTATGAATAGAAACTGTGTACGGGAATACAGTAGATTGGAATTTGGTAAGCGTATAATTTAATTACTAACCGCTTTTGAGGAAAGATTAATACCCATGGTATAAAAGAGGATTTCAGTTGCAGTTCATCATATTATATATTACTTTAAGTAACGTACTGCTACGTAGATAACGACGTATAGTGTAGCGAAATAAAGCTGCCACCGGGGATAGTAAAGTAGTTACTAGATCACTAGATTAAGTGAACACATTTATCCAAATCATACTTAACATAACACAAATGTTTATTATGCACTACTCATGATAAATATTAACGGCTGTAGCTAAATGTAGTCAAGTTTACTGAACCGCTGGTTTCAACACTTGACATTGTTCTGTACTGGTTGTACGGCATATATAAGTTGGGGGGGGGGGGGTAGGATACATTATTTAACAACTGAGTGCGAAAGAACAAACAACAACGAAAATAATATTGTGACAATATTCTGATAGGTTATTTAGGTTATCATGAAGAAGTAGATGACTTTTATGAGTATTGTGACGTGAGATGAAACTTGAGTCCATCACTATGACCCAGAAGGAAATAGACAGAGCACAGAACAATACCGGCAATTCGATTCGTCTCAATCCGAGAAATTCAAAACTTATCCTAAAAAAAAAAACCGACTGTGTTCTGGGAGATACCAACCGAACGCGTATACGCCAAAAATTCGAAGCTGAGAGTCGACTGTGAATTCTGCTCAGTACGCAGGGACTTTAAAACATCCTAGAAGACGTACGTGTGTGTGTGTGTGTTCGAACCACTGAGCCGATAACACAATAATTCTTGGCCACACACATCTCATGCAACCACCGGATATCTAGTGCAGTTAAAATTCGAATTCCACACCCTCCGTGTTCACCAAGTTCGGCGCTCTGCGATTTTCACTTCTTTCCGCATTTAAAAAGAGATATTAAGGCCATTTATTTCATCACGGATAATGATGTGAAGGATGCGGTGAATCAAGGAAAGGAAAGGCTGCCGGAATTCGTCAACGACGGGATGAAAAAACTGGTTCAGCGCTATGAGGAATGTGTAGCTGTAAATGGAGATTATGTTGAAAATAAGTGTAACTGCTTGTAGCTAATAAAATGAATTTCTGTCCTGTTTTCGTTTGAATATATTTCGTTTGCGAGTTATAATCGACTGTACACCACTTGCGCATCTTGTGTAGATTATGAATCGGATGGACTTGTACGTTACTCAATATAATGTTGTGGCGCACATCTTTTCACACATTTATTTACACCAGCCTGAGCAGAAGAATTTGAGAAACGGACGAAGTGGGTGTCCATAATAGTACAATATAAAGTGTGAAAAATTCTAAGTTATTGTCAGTACTGCAGCGTTACTGACACAGTTAGCGTGAATTTATGTGAGGATGATGGACTAGTGACAGTGAAATGTGGATCAAATGGTAAAGATCTTGAAGCACAAGATTATTGCCCGTGTGTATGATGAAATTATATGAGCTTTCCACTCATATTCATCTGTGAGTCGTATACACTGATACTTTTCTGTAAATCATAAACATTATTCTTTATGCATCTTATGTATTTTATTTATTTTTTAATTGGCTCTTATTGACTACTTTTATAGAACGGTCACTGTCATTTCAAGACTATAACCACATCATAATTTTTAAACGAAATCGCGTGTCGTAAATCCTAGGATAGAGTAAACTGTAGTGAATAATCTGTGATATTTACAAATTTATGGAACGATTTACCAAAATTTTGATGTGTTAGATCGGTTAATTTAAACCTGTTGAGCCTTTTGTGGTCTGCTTGCACTAGCTTGTGGATGCAGAATTATTAGCTTTCTGTCTCTAAACCTGATAATGATCTCGGTGCTTTTGTCTCTATCTTATGGAGTCCCAAAAATACGTATGCCTGAACTTTATTTCTAATATACCACAGATCACCTAAAGGTGCTAGGAGGAGTATATTTTGACATTCTTGTATAAAATCAGTTTGAGTGCTAGCAGAGCTTTAAGTTGATATACCGTACTACACAGTTGTCTTCAGAATCGATTAATAGAGCAGTAGCTCGCTTTCTGGTGACAGTTCTGATTGTCTTCCTCGAATCCAGTTTATTTGTCGAAATTTCAGTCTCAAGAATTGAAAACAATAGATTAACGTTTATAAATTACAGAAACTATTAGGTATTCCCAGTGGCCTTGTGAACATACGAAAATGATAGTTGTATCACTAAACAGTGTAGGCCTACAGTAAACACTAGTTGATAACTTGTGACAGGAAAATCGTTTTCCCAGAACGAGAAGCGGTAACCGTGTTGCTTGTTCATTTCCAAGTGAAGTTCGGTGAAGATGTTATTCTCGAATGGATATCACTTAGTACTTATTGAAAGTGTGATTGGACATTATTTATCCATTTTATTTTATTGTATGACTTTTATTTATTTCCCCCGCCACTGCAGCAACCGAAGCAATAGTAGTAGATAGCAGTTACACAACAAAAACATTGTCGCTGTAGTTTATAACCCTTAGAACATAAATTGTGGCAGATGAAATTTATACTTTGTGAAAAAGAAAATGTAAATTTTGAAAATTGAGTCCAAAGTAAAAGAAACTGAATACAATCGCTAAGCACTTATTTTGGTGGAGCCATTACTTTTATTACGTGCCGTGTTTCTTTATGAAACACGTCAGAAAAATGACAGCTTACATCTTATGTAAATATGTATTTATACCAGATAAGGAGAGAACTTCATTTAGGGACTAAACAGCGGAGTTGTCTGTTGCCCCCCCCCCCGCGTAAAAGAGGCTTTTGACCGTCCAAGATAACAACGGCCTGTCGGGTTATTTTTATGTATATACATTATATATAAAAAGATTCTCAGGCATGTGGCAGGATATACTCTATACTCTCCATGATTATAGCAGGAACTGAATATTATGAGTATACTCGACAGGATTTCCCAGTATCGGCTGAATTGGTGGGAACATCTTGGCCGAATGATGACTGTCGCATCCCCAAACAACTATGGAACTGTAAGCCGAAGGGGCGGAGAGGTGTGGGACGTCCGAGGAAGCGTAGGTTTAAACAGCTTTCCCTGTTTGAGACCGGAACAAATTATCCTTGATTTAATCCTTGCAGATGATGATGGTATGTAAAAAGACAAATCTCTGTAGATTTTTGACATATTTAAACATTAGGCAAACACTAATACTGTTGTGTATTCGTTAAACGTTATCTTCCCCTGAAATATCCTTCTCTATCCTTCGCATCAGACTTTGTCTTCTTTCATAAGAAATTCAGTTGCTTTACAAGTAAAGAATACAGTGAGCATGTATGCACTAGTCGTGCTAAGTTCTCTTTATTTAAATAGTGCAACAATTCCACACAATGTTAAAAAAATATTTACACGGTGTTGGAAGACCAGGGATTGACACTTTGTTGAGATCATAGGCATGTCACATGAACGTGTGTATCATATGTTAAGTTAAGAACTTCGTGTAGAAAAACTGCAGGGCGAGTGCCACATTTGTAGGTGTTGCACTTTTGGCACGCCCACTGCGTGGATCATCTTCAATGGTCCACGTTAAACTTAAGTGTCCACTTACAAGACAGTTTTTGAAGACGCAACATCCATAACAATTTACCATTTCATTCCATTGGCACTAGACCTTTTTTTAACAAAGAATCGAATAATTTTTGTCTCTTTCAAAAAACACGAGTACGTAAATTTCGAACAGATGGTAAACAATGAATAATTTTTCAGACAGATTTGAAAATTGGCAGGTGTTTACATAAAATGTGTATCTTACAACACACGAAAATATTAGTTTTCCGAAGTTATAGCTGTTGCTTCGCGAACTTTTCAGCTGAGTCTCGTACAGCGGTAAACATAGTTAGCAGCAGATCTAGAAAGACATGGAACGATGATGTCGCTCAACAAGAAATGGAGAATCAAAATAGAAAGCTATTGAGAGTCCTGTACACAGCAACACTTTGAAAATTATTGTTCACAGTTAACGTATTCGTTGTATAAAGTTGGTTTCTTTTTCAACTTCTTCTATTGTTACAAGCCATATTGCGTTGCCTTCTCCGTCTGTTCTAGTAATTTTCTCTTTATAAGACTATTCTTTAATCTTATTGTAAGCACGTTGCCGTACCGCCATTATAGTCGTTCCGTTCCTGTGTCTTAAAGCAGAGCTACTTTATATCTAGTTTTCGTCTTATTGTGCATTTTCTAATTTGTCTCGTCTTGCTGTACTTCCATTCTTCGTGTATACTTCTTTTCTGCCGGCGTTGTTTCACTCTTGTGTTTTTCTGTTCACGAGGTTCCAACTCAGAGCCCTGTGATACGTAACATCGGAAATTGCGTATCTTTACAAAGTTTTGGCTTTGTTGCTTACTTCTCTTTTTCGGTATTACCGTTTCATGTAATGATGCTATTTGCTTTATTTTTCCTGTTGAGGATGTCGTGATCAAATCCTGTATAAGGGTCCAGAACTTTAGAACGTCGTTACCTCTGATACACTCTTTTTGTCTATCGTCATTCGTAACCTGTTCTGATGTCTTGCTTCGTTACGCATTTTTTTACCGGCGTTTAGTGTCTTGCTTTTTTTCAGTTTTTCAAACCACAGATTTATTATTTGAAGTTTATAACGCTTTGAATCAATAACAATTGTAGTTTGGAATAAAGGTCAAGTATACATATAGAATTCTAGAAATTCTTTTAGCTGTGAAAATTTGGTTTTTGCAAATGCCATCCGGCGTCGAAAACATTTCGCTGTACCAGATACGAAGAAACTATTATTATACGTGCTTAAATTATACCTTATGTGGGGGTGTGCGGTGAATAAGTTATTCCCACACGTGGGCCAGCGTGCCGCGGACACCGACACAAGCCATTATCGGTAATTATGTTTGTTTTATATTTCTGTCCACTGTGGGCGGAGCACGCTAGGCGTCGATTTCGCTACACGTGTTTGTAAACACCGTAGTAGTCCACGGTAGACGCTCTGTGGTATGTTTACATCGCTCTTCTGCCGTCAGTGGGTGTGTTATTTTGTGGAACACTGATGATTTTTATAATAATTGTTCTTACTAGTGACGTAACGTAGAACCTTATTAGGTTCTGTACTTCAGGAATACAATCTTCCCTTTGTTTTGGTTACCCAGAAGTTGCGATCGCGGTCAGTTTTTAGACGTTTTTCTCGGCCGCACGTTCGACGTATCGACGTGCGCTATTCCTTCTTCTTCGGAGGATGTATTGACCTGCTGGATTCTTAACGTCCCGGGGCTGTGCAGAGACCGCAGGGTATTCGAGTTCCGAACTCTCTTCGGCAACTCGTTCCTCTTTGTCTTGTTCAAGTAGAACAATTTAGCTATATAGCAGACCTACAGCGGCGTTTTATGCTAAATCAATTTAACATATTATAAGCCGTAGCCGTTTCAATTGTCACTTTGCGTGTAGGCTACTGTACTGGTTAAGTCCGATCTTAAAAGAGTTGTTTTGAGCCCTTCTCGCTCGTACGTAAAGCTTACGTACAAGAGATTGTATACAGTATCGTCCAAAGAGCGTACGGCGAGTGCGCTTCTCAACAGAGGAGACAGAATTGACAGGAGACTTTGTACGCTAGCTGAAGCCCTCTCTCGAAGACGCTTTGGGTCAGAAGCAGGGCATCCTCAAACCGCGGCTGTATATGTGATGTTCAGCAGCGAGTACATGCGGCCAACCATTTTGCCTAGTTTTCGGGTCATAGCCGGGCTGGCAAGTATTGGAAACAGTAAGCCCAGACAAGCTGACGAGTATAGCATCGTGGCACTAGCTGGGAACACCGTCCGATCCAGGCCCTTTATGAGTCAGAGCTCAACGAGGCGATCTGCATCCTCATCCTTAGAGATAGGTTTGGGTACGATAGTGATGGGAATTGAGTGGAAGTTCCCCACCTCTTTTCGACTTCTTCATCGTAGTCCCTCTCCACGGGCGGGTTGGAAGTGAACTAATAAGCTCAGGAATTCACCTTCTCCTCTGGACGGCCCATGATGGTGCAATGAAGACTGCAATGGGAGGATGTGTTGTGGAGGATGAGATTCCACCTCTTCTCCGTCAACGCAGTCGAAATCCTGTACAAGTGACTGTCTTCTGTTTGACCGCGACGAGTTCCCAACAGCTACGTCAACGCTGCATTGTCGGCGGATCATGAAACCTCTGCCAGTACTTCCGGTAGCAGTTCCTTTCGCGAGGTACTTGTTCAGCGATGCGCTGGTAGTCGGGCGTGACACTAGGGCTCTTTCTAGAACACACGTTTATCGCATATCCACTGCGTCAGCGATTTGGTATACTGTTTCGAGTGAAGCGACTGACAGTAACAGGCGACAGAGTGCCGGCCGGGGGGGTTGGAGCGGGTTCAGCCAGTCGTGTCCTTTCTGACCTCTCGTGTGACACTCTTACTTACGAATCGAGCGTTTCTGCCTAAGAATGTGTAGACAGCAAATCTAGCAAGATCACGGTCTACTATGGCCGGTGAAAGGGCGACTACAGCAGATGTAATTAAAACGTCTGGCTAAAGAAAATATCAAACAGTAGACCACTGCCTCAATACCCGAAAAACTTAAAACTAACCGAAGGTATAGCGTATTTGTAATTCGGTCTTTTGCGCGTTTGTAATATACTGTCCACGATTATACAGATCAGCCTTATTACGTTATCAACTGGGTGTCTGTAGACGAGCGTTTGCTGTACGTACAGAGGTTCACGTAAGTCATTGCACTGTAGAAAAATTGTAGTTATTTTTATTCAAATATAATAGTTACAGTATTTTGTTATCATTAGTTACATAATAAGACAAAATAATTGAATAATATAAATATAAAATATAATAAATAATTAAATAATATAAATATAAATAAATAAATAATACATATTGTAATAACAGAATGTTAAGATTTTTAGTAAAACTAATAATTTTTATATAATTCAACGCCTAATTAGACATTTACACTCGCGCATAACAAGTACCCATGTATTAGCCAGAATTTTTCTTGTGAATCCTGGTCAGCTTGATTTCTTGCGGATCACGACTGGTTTTCATAAAATACGACACCCAGTGATAATAATAGTTATCTGAAGCGTAATTCGGCCTCCTGTCTTTTACGAAGCTAGGTTTCACATAAGGCAACGTATCCTGCCTAAATACACTTTTTTCCGTGGTACAAGAAGAAATCTGTAATTACTACTTTTTATAAATAATTGAAGTATTATAGTCTTTTCTTTGAATATGTTTTCTGTTTGGTTATATGGCTGACTCTTAGTTTCTGTCTCGCTTTTTCTTTCCACCCTTTGATCCTGATTTTCTCTATCTCGTTTTCTTCCTCTCACTTTTTACCTGTGAAGGGTAGAAATGTACGAATATCTAATGTTAAGTTTTTCGGCGTTGGTAAGTTGATTGTGTGGATGCAGAGACAAGTTCGAAGCCCAGTGGATTTTTTCCTAATGATCCCCGTACAGTATCCTCATTTGTGTAAAGTTACATGTAAATAAATCTTTCCTTGTGGCTACATATATTCGTCCAGCATGTTCTGAGTATGAAGGTGTTATCTGCGCCCATAAGAGTAACCCAAGCGTTGAACTATATTAGGGACTGTGATTAAAGAGTAAGACGGTGGGCAAGTGTAAGCTTTTACGCTATCAAACGAACTGTGAAAATGGGTGTGGTAAATGGGGTGAGTGAGAGCCTGTAAAAGATAGCCGGACTACGCGTGGAAAGCTGGAGGTAAGAAAAATTAATGGAACGGAGAAAAAGCGCGCTGCGTTGGGACGAACTGTGAAATACTTCACTGTTCAACTTAACTACATCCCGTTGTTCTGACTACAAAAGTCACTGATAAATTGATCTTTTCTCTGCAGTGCTTCTTCTTCTCCTCTTCTCGAGAAGTAATGAATGCAATTATCGAATCCGTGATTCTATTCTAGTCTGAGCGGAACGAAGGGTTTTCTTTTTCTAAATAACGCGCTTAATTGTCGTCGTCTGGGCTCTTGGGGGTTGTTCGTTCGTTGTTATTAGTTTCTGCAGGAAATGTGCGCTCGAATCTTAGCGAACCGGTTAACTTTAGCTATTGTAGACAGATGTCGAACTCTAAATTATTTCGCGTCATTTTGATTCTATATATTTTGGTTGATTACATTACGGATTATAATGTTGTTTTCATCATTTATAGAGTATTTATGGAGGTGGTATAGGTGTGTGGAACGCTAATCTATGATAAAAGAGAGCCAAGCATTTACGATGTCAGGAACAAGTAAAAGAAAACTGAGGTACGGTAGAAATAACGGTAATGCCGTTCGCCTGGAACGGAATTGTATAAAGACCTCTTTGGAAGTCAGGTCGCTAATAAATGTTAGGAAGCCTTACAAAAGTATTGTTCTTATATTTTCATGAGCTTATGTGAAAACACGTCACTTACGTTGACAGTTGATAATCCTAAGATTTCCAGTAGGACTACTAGGGCAGGGTGAAAAGTTCCGGGCCTGACACAGAGACAACGCCACTACGCTCATTATTTTGATCGCGTTGTATGATTTCATCCTTTGTAAGTTGAATTTATATATTTCAATTGAACGAGTTGTTTGGTATTAGTTTGACAGTACATCACAGTAAGCGCACCAAGCATTGTTTTGTGAGAAAAAGAACATGCTGTTTCACCGAGACAACGCACCATCTCACACGTCAACTGTTGGAATGGCTAAAATCGAGGAAGTTCGAATTGCTTCTTCGCCGTCCATACTCGCCCGATTTAGTCCCGAGCAACTTCTACGACTTTCTACCCTCAAAAATTGCTCAGCAACACTGGAAATGGCTACTTTGAAGACCACGACAAATCGGCTTATCAGTCTGACATAACAGCTTTAGAACATGGTTGAATATAGTATACAAAGCTAACTAGAGACTGTGTTGAGAAATAAGTGCATATTAATCCAAGAAAGTGTTGGTTTCGTATTCAGGCCCGCAACTTTTCATCCTACTCTCGTATATTAGCTTCATTAAGTATTGAAAAGGCTGCAGTTGAAACTGATATTCTTGACTGCATACCGGATTGGCAGAAGCTAAGATACTCCAATTTGTTCTCGTTTTAGACGACAATAATTAATATGTTTTCCCTAATGTGTTCAGCCTAGTCGAATTCGTGTTAAATTTTTACTGTTTCCTTGGTGGATTACAATTTGCGGTCGTGTTTTAACCATTATCATGTTTTATTACATTTTTTAAACGGTTGTCATTTCGTTATAAACTATGTGCATGTGTCTATAACAATTTAACGTGATGAGTAGTTTTATGACATGATTCCTTTTTGTTAGCATAAATGCTGAAATACAAGGATCATCATCATCATGTCCACTTCACAGATTAGGGTACACTGCCTGTTCAGGAAACCATCTCGATCTCGGACGCCCCACACTACGATACGCTGTGGGTTTATAATTGAAGGCAAGTTTCGGAAGGGGGATCTTGCTGCATTCTTCTCAAATGCTTACGCCAGTTGGCCTTGTATTCCGTAATTCTATCCTGTAATTTAAAAATGTGTAATTCTCGCCTTGTCTACGCATAACTTATTCTATCTCGTAACATGCACCATTTGATCAACGTGAGAAATTTCATTTCTGCTGATGTAACCTTCCCTCTGTCTCTCCGTGAAAGTACTCGTGTCTCACTCCTAGACAGCGGCAAAGGTACAGCCATAGTCTTATAACACTTAAACTTAGTGTTTTTCCGAGTTTTGTATTGTAAGGTTCTATGGATTGTCCCACATATATGTTTAAATTAATAAAAAACAAGGCTACAAAGATTTATCCACATATTTATAAGGATACAAACATAATTTCTGGTAGATTCTTCAGAAACAATATCCTCATGGAGATAGCAATCTCCAGGCTTGATAGCCTGATGAAGGTACATTATCGCATTCATCTGAAAAACGTTAGACCAAGTAACCTCTTGTATCATGCGTCTAATACAAGTCATTTGTTTTTGTACGCGTGTACGAAATAAAAAGAGTGTCGAAGGGGTCTTGTGCGACCCATTGAAAAATATTAGCATAACTGCGAGCAAAAAGGAACGGCTGATATCTGTATGAGAAAATATATGTCGCGGTCAAGACAACATTACGCGACTCCGCCGCCTATGCCCATTATATGCGGAAACATATACATTTATGTGTGCAAACATATACATAGGGTGATGATTGGCAAGGTAACTGTAGCTGCGTGGTGGGGAGATGACAAGAACAAGAACATTCTCCTACTTGCCTCGTAGGGCAGAAGTGGCTGATAAGAGATTTGTAGTCCTTAACGAATCCATAGCGGTATCGACGTATAACATGACATTTGCCAATAGTGTCCTCTTAGTAGCAAGTTCAAACTTTTCAAGATTCTGTACAGGAAACATTTAGCTAGCGGTGGCAGTTCTCTTAAAGTGGCAGAAATGTGTGCAAATCGCGAAACTTCGCAATGACTGTTATGTACATTTGCCCAATACTATAGTCAGCGAAACTGATTTTTGCAAAACGCTTTACACATTGTTGTCAGTTAGTGTAGTTGTGTAAAGTGTTAATATATGGTTAGAGATATCTACGGAAAACGTAAACTTAAAAGTTGGACCAAGTTGTGTGTCGTTTAGGCATATGGTTATAAGTGTAACTAAAATTGGAACGCAGTTATCCGATTTTTAGTGTTTATTGTATTCGTAAGCCTAATAATAAAAAAAATTAAAACGATAGTTACCTTTACAATCTTTTTTTACTAAGAAAAAAAGAACCGAATGAGTTTTCGGAATTTTTCTTTTACCTTTTTTATTTTTTAAGGTACCGCAAATCGTGATAACGACATACGGTTATCTCCTTCTCGGCTAACGCTAAGAATTGTACATATGAAGAACTTTACTCACTGTTTTAAAAACTTAAATTTATTAATTTGGTTTTATCTAGTAATAAACGTATTTCTTATAAAATAGTGAACGAGTTCTGCAGCTGAGGGAGCTCACTAGTTAGGCCTATATATTGAGTATGCAGCGCACTGATGCTGTCTGGCCAAGGTGATTAGAGTTTGTACTGGAAGAGTCTGTACCCTGAGGCTAGAACTTGATCCAAGCTTATGCACAATACTGAAAGACCATGACTATCGAGACAACCGGTAGTGGCTCTCTCAACTGAGCTAGAAGAATTCCAGAGATGGATTCTGTTAACAGATATGTACATGTAAACAATATTATCTACATGTAAAAACTGGACTTATTTACTTTTTTCAAGCGATAATGTTCAGTTTAAAACTAAATGAACGGTTTTATCAGTCTATTAGTGTATTCATTGTGTCTGTGGCCCTAATCACGACTGACTATCCACGTCATAAGCCTAAACGTTTCCTTACACATAGCTTCAAGGAAGTGCAACATTCGGATTTTTTCCAGCGAACATTAACGTCTTTAAGGTGATCCAGGTGGCGGTTGGACATTTCCCTGTTTGAGCAGTTCGCTGAAGTTGCAGGCAATTGCAGAGAGCAAAAGAAAGCTTGATAAAAAGAAGATCCTGAACGTGAGATAAATCAGTTTTGTAAACGCCGTGTGTCATTTCGGTTACCGTGGCGAGAGGAGTTGAGTGAATTTTTTGTGGAAAAGTAGGATTGTAATAACATATTTTCAGTATCAAGCCGTATTGTGTAAAACAGTATTGTCTCATAGAGATAAGATTTGTAAGTAAATAAATAACTGTAGGAAGTGAATAAGTTACAGGCTATGGGAAATTCAACTAAAGGCTCACATGACTTCGTTGTGGAAGTACATTTGTGACCCTTTCCGTGCTGTCAGGATGATTTCCAAAGTTCTGTAGAGTTATTTTTGCGTTTATATATACAGTCTGTTGTTAACAAAAAAATAAGGATACTTGACCGAATAAATGGCATGGAGGCTACTAGTCCTGAGAGAAGTTCTTTGCATGAGTATTTAATTTAACTTGTTAAATACATTGCATTTGAAGTCTTAAAGTCTAATTAAGTACAACGCAAATTTTAATCTTCTTGTCTACAGGCTGTTATTTAGCGGATTTATCGCTGGAGGATCTGTGTGGGCTTCTAGCCATTTCATATATCGCTGAACTGTGCAAATGCTTTCATTGAGTATTGGTAGGTGTAAGTCGATGTAGATGTATTAATTCTTGACGAATAACAGTATATCGGTTATGGTACGCAGCACCTTGCCTGAACCCTTTCGATAATAGCGGTGTTGGATTTGAAAACAAATTCCCTAAATCTGTAAGCTGTATTTCCACAAAGGTTTGAAGACAGTGTTATAAACCAGCAGCTGATTTCTCATCAACAGTAGTGACTTTCTGCCCAGGAGCCAATAATGTTTACGAACCTTGGAGTCCAATCGTTTCCTCTCTGTAGTCCAATGCGTAATATAATCTGTTTATCTAGGCAGATGTCCAAGTAGGGTTATATTAGAGTCGGCTACCGGGATAGGTTTGTTATTTAATCTCACAGTTGGTATTGTACCGTGACATGTGATATGAATGGGATATGTGCTGATTTAGTTTCAAGGCTGTCATCAAGAAACGCGAGAACGATTGTTTTTTCTTCAAAGGCATTCATTATCACAGCTATACTTGTTCAATCGTGGAATTCTGTCTTCTAAACCCAACTTGATGATCGTCTATAAAATCCTCATCTATGTATTTGTCAATCTCTTTGCTAACAATTTTTCCATGAATTGAGACATTATTGATAATAGACTTATAAGTCTGTACGGCATCACTTCATTTGGTAGTTTCCCTGGTTTATGAATGAATATCCCTTCTGTCACCTTCTACTAGTAAGTATTTCAGTCCCAATACAGAGTCGAAAAGTTGTGTAACCATGACTCTTCCTTTCCAAGGAAGTTCGTTCATGATTTGACCTGTTAGGAAGTCGTAACCCGGCCTTTTTTTATGATTGAGCTCTGTTTTGATAATACATTCGACTTCACTGGGAGCACAAAAATTCCACATACTTCTTCGTCAGCATTTGTATCAGCAGACGGCTATGGTTGAAATACGTCACATCCATGATTGGTAAAGGTTTCAGTTTTGTCGTCTGCTTTTGCCCAGTTTCTTTTGGAATTTCTTATGGGTGGAATTTCTTATAAGAATATATATGGAAGGGATATTCCTAATTCCTTCGACCCCCAGTCAGTGGACATAATGGACGTTGGCAGTGAAACTGGGTTCCCTATCATAAAACTCTGCAAACGACATATCATACTATGTTTTCAATTGAAACCTTTCCCCACTCTTCACAAAACCTGCAAAGAATTTTTTTTAATAATTAATTTCTTTTTCACTGGGACTAATAAACAAAAAAAGAAAAATGGTCTCTCTCCATTCTCTCTTTCCATAGGGATACGCTCCCGTCCCCCTATCGGGTTCAATATGTGTCAGTACAAGGCTAGATCGCGTACAGTTGCTTTCAGACAAATGTGTTTCCCTCGGACTTTTTCGCCGTTTCAGAATATGCTGAGCCTCTTAAATGATAAAAATTAAGAAAGTACACATAATAAAATTCAGAATAAAATTTAATTTTTTGTTCCGAATCAATACTTCTTGACCCACGTTTGTAAAGAAGAGTAATAAATATTGAAATATAGGACATGGCAGTAGTCCAAATTCCTGGCGACTTACCGCCCACTCGTCTTTCGTACGTATGAATCATGTAGTGCAGTGTTCCGCAACCGGTGTGCCGCGGCACAATAGTGTGCCGTCACAAGGTGAAAGGTGTGACGCGAACTTTTACCTATTATTGTAATAAATTAATTGTCGATTTTAAGTAAGAAGGTGCTTGTTTATTCTTTAATACATGCTGATATCTGTTACATTTTCATAGAAATTAAATGTAATTTATTTACTCAATATTGTTGTTATAGTTTGCTTAGCTTATCTCAAGTTATTTGTATTCTCGCCTGAAATATTGGGCCGGTTTGATGGGTTACAGGCGGCAAGCTTTGTGTTCACCGCAAAGAAAGCCGCGTAAGACTTTTAACGCCCCTCCGCACCAATCATATAATAGAGTTTACGTTCAAAACTCTAAACGTTCTAAACTATATTCAAGAAAGTTCTTTGTAACACCGCATCTTTTGTGTACGGCTGGCTGTACGTGCTTTTAACTAAAATTGCGGGGATTAGCAAACATTTTCCTCTCTTTTATTATTTTATTGCCTTGTTTTGATATTTGTGCCTGTTTGTCGGCGCTTCTTAAACTTTATTGCTCTTTTCCTTCGCCGAAGGACCCACACATTGTCAGACAACAATTACAGTATTTCAGTTCAGTTCTATCACAGCTGTGCTCTGCAGTAGTGCAAATATTGTGATTGCTACACCAGTCTTACTATTTTCTATTACAGTGTTATTAAACTATTTTTTTTTCGATATGGATAAGTTCCTTGTACGGAGTGGTCCGTCCTCGAGTGCAAGTAGTGAAACCATCGAGCCCGAAAAAAAGAAACAGAAAGTAGTTCACCGGCAATATAGTGATAATTATTTATCTTACGGGTTCTTTTTGGTGTGGTGACAAAACATGCCCAATCCCCGAGTGTGTTGTGTCTGGTGAAAAACTCAGTAATGCTGCTATGGATCCCAGTAAATTGAAACATTTGTCAACAAAACATTCCTCTCTGTTAAGTAAAGATGTGAATTATTTTCGTCGGTTGTTGGAACAAATAAAAAACAAGTGACGCTCATGACTACGTCGGTACGTGTTTCGCAAAAAGTACAGGAAGCTAGCTATAAGGTAGCCGAACTTATCGTAAAGGCCAAAAAACCACACACAATAGCAGAAACGTTGTTAATGCCCGCGTGTAAAGAAACGGTAAAAATAGTCCTGGGTTTAGAAGCTGGTACTGAAATTTCAAAAATTCATCTCTCTGCTGAGACAATCAGCCGCCGAGTTAGTGACATGTCCAGTGACATCGAAGACATTATGAAGGAGAAAATAAAGAGCAGTCGAAAGTTCTCACTTCAGATCGACGAGTCCACCGATATTGGCGGTCACGCACAACTTCTTTCCTACATAAGGTATGTTGATGGGGATGTAATTGCAACTAATTTCTTTTTTTTGCAAAGAACTACCCGAGCGAGCAACCGGTGAAGAAATATTTCGTACGACTAATGAATATGTGGTCCGTAATGAATTAACATGGGAGGATTGCGTTAGTGTTTGTACAGACGGAGCCGCTTCTATGACAGGCCGAATGAAAGGATTCCTAACTTACGAACCGACCATTGTCTCATTCACCGCGAAGCCACTGTTGCTAAGTCTTTGCCATCTCCTCTGAAAATTGTGATGGACGAAGTAGTAAAAGTCGTGAACTTCATCAAATCGCACCCCCTAAATTTGCGGCTTTTTAACGTTTTGTGTCAAGAAATGGGATCAGAGCACACTACACTTCTGCTACATACAGAAGTACGATGGTTATCTCGAGGTAAAGTGTTAACGCGAATGTTTGAACTTAAAGTGGAGGTACTTGCATTTTTGACTATTGAGGGGCATGAGTATGCGGATTTATTTGCAGATGATGAATGGGTATCTCTAAGTTGGCATATCTTTCCGATATTTTCGGACACTTGAATGAACTAAACAGAAAAATGCAAGGTAGAAACGAAAATATTCTGACTAGTGTGGATAAGATTCAAGGATTTATTAATAAGTTAAATTTGTGGATACAGACAATTGAAAATGGATCGTGTGAGATGTTCCCAACTGTATGGCCCCTTGCTGACGATAATAAGGTGTTGATGGACTTAATTAAGAACATTTAGTACTCTTGCAGCAGAATTTCAAAAAATATTTTGGAGAGAGTGTTGAAGATTTGACTGGGTTCGTGATCCATTCATTATGGATTCGAAACATCTTCCGAATAATTTAGGCTTACAAGAGGAACTGGCAGATTTGAAAGCAGACAGAACATTGAAATTAAAATTTTTCGAAGTGCCTTTGGAAACATTTTGGTTGTCAATAAGCAGTGAATACCCGGCTATCTCCGAGATGGTAGTTAATGTGTTATTACCATTTTCAACTACATATTTGTGTGAACTGGGCTTCTCGACGTTGACTGAAATTAAAACATCAAAGAGAGAGAGACTCAAATCCATCGATGAAGAAATGAGGCTTTCTTTGTCAACGATTCCGCCACGAATCAGCCGCCTGTGTGCAGCTAAGCAGGCTCAAGTATCACATTGAAGTATGAGTAGAGTTATTTACTTTAAAATTCGTATTTTCTACAGTGAATTAAAGTTAATAAATTGTTAATAAATGCATGAGTCTATTCCTGTTTTATATTAATAATAATAATAATAACAATAATGATGATAATAATAATAATAAAAATTGATTACTTAACGACGTAATATTTCGTAATTATATTAAGATTCATATGATTTTGAGGGGACAGAGATTTTGGTGTGCTGTGTTGAGTCTAGGCCCGTCTGGGGTGTGCCGTGAGTAAAAAAAGGTTGCGGAACACTGATGTAGTGCGTGTAAACGCCCAGAAACTAGTTCATGTCTAAGGCGGTCTCATGATGCAAAGTGCTACCTTCGTGAAACGTTTTGTTTTATAAATTGTTGTATTATATTTTCATTGTTTTATGAAAGTGGATTTAAGCTTCAAAATGTACTTTCAGAGAAATCTGCTTTCTATTCTTATTGCTACATAAAACTGACAAAATTGAAAGAGAATAAAAATAGCGTGACTTTTCTTGTTTGACTGTCAGTGTTTATTCATTCACTGACTGTGCAACTGAAAGAAGTATTATTGCAAGTAAACAAAAGTATAAATATTTTGTTCAGTAGAGACATAGTATGAGAGAATGTATGAAGAGCAGCGGGAAAATGTTTAATAGTAGATTATGTATACTGTTATTAATATTAAAAACTCAGTATTGGAAAGAAATGATTTCCAGAGAAGATAAGCGAGCCATTAATAGTTATGGCAGTAAAATAAACCAAATAAATTACAAGATATATAACTTTTAAACGAAACCAAATTTGAAAACACCAAAGTAAAATATATGTAATCATTTGAGATGTATGGACTTGTAAAAAGGTTGGAGAAAACGAATCTAACCAGGAGAATGTACGAAGAAACAGGTGGGAAAAGAGATTGCCTAAAAAGGCAAAACAGATGAGAAAATCGGCATAGAGAAGGCGAGTTATGGAGAGGTAGGAAGAGGAGTGCAGTATGGGAAGAAATGACAAGAAAGAGTTATAGACAATTCAGTTATCGTCACAAGATCAAATTTAACGAGATCGACTTGATACAACTCAATCCCCCCACCCTCTACCGTAAAAAGGAGGCAGAGCTTACTAAAAGAGTACGTAAACTCCTTCATGACTTGAGTAGTGATGGTGACAAGAAATGTTTCCGATACACTTTATTAATATAAAATAGTAATAATTAATATAACACGTTTCTAGAAAAAATAACTGTTTTTAATTCATATATTTCTTGCACACATTATATTGTATATTTGGACATGTATTAATTATGAAATATATAAAATATATTTTCTAATGAAATATTAAGTTTAGTATCATGCCGTATCGCTTCACAAGATCTTGTACTCATGATATTAGACAATATGCGGTGATTACAAGTTGAATATTTGAACCAAAATGTAATTATTGTGGCAAATATAAGGTTGAAAGTATGAGTACATTTTTAGAATATTTTTGAGTATATTTCCGTAGTCCATCCAGTATATGAGTGTTGAATTGAATTTTCCGAACCTATCCACAATATTTTTGTTGTCAGTGTAGTCAGATTGTAAAATAAAACAAAAAATGTACATAATAGTTCTGGTTTAATGTTTCAAATTTTTTCTAATTCACGTACCAGTATTCAAATTGGACAGTTCGTACCGTGTCCGTTGATGTTTTTGGTTTTGAAGAAAGTACTCTCGACAGCAGTTGACTGTGAATACGGTACGATACGATATATTGTGAGCGCGGTGTTGGCACCACTGTAATCCCGGTGAATCGAAATCAAATGACGGGAGCATCTGGCAAGTTAGTGTAGTTGAGCCGCCGGTTTAGTAGATGTTAAAATGTACCGAGGTTTTTTACTCATTTCTTGTGAACATGTTAGCTGAGAACATTTTATTATGACAGTGCTGTCTGTTTACTTCGTGTGATATTAAGTTACGTTTAACTGAGAAGAAAGAGTACGTGGTATTTGTTTTTTATTATGGTGCTAATATTATGTATAGTTAGCATATTCACATAGTTAAACATAGTTTTTTCTTGCCAAGTTCTGATAGTATATAACAATGATTTTAACGTTATTACGAATATTAATTTCAAAGCAGTTTAGAAACTATCGATTTATCTGAAGTAGATTTGTTTTTTAAAGAGTGTTAAAATTCGTAATTTAATTATGTTTCCAGATTTCTAATTTTGATATATCAGGTCTAATGATTTTCTTGTTTAGTATACATTCCTCTAAATATTTTTAGAAATTGCGATACAGATATTTTATTGTAGTCCTCGTTTTACAATTTGACAGTTGGACTACGAAATACTTTGACGTTAAAACGGTCCTAACTGATTTATCTTTCGTTTCGTGTAATAATTATATTTAAAATTATTTCACAACGCTCGAGTAGTCGTTGAAAAAGTTTTCAGAAGAAAGTGTATATAAATTTTAATTAAATGTTTTGATAAATGTGTTTCGATGCAGTTTTCTCTTAATTTTGACGATGTTTTGTTTCTGTCAGTTTTTAGCAAAGGGTTTGTGGGTCGACTGCATCTACCATTACTCTGTGGATTAAAAAATATTTATATCCGCTGTTGTCTCTTTCAGTGTCAATTTTTATGCCTCATTAAAAAGAAACTAATCAGTACTGTTGTTTAGTGCAGCAGTTGGATTCACTCGCTGTATGCAACTGAAATACGTAAATCATCATATGCATTTTTAATTACTATGTAGAATACATAAGCCGCATGTCGTAAATCAGTTTTATTTCCTCTAATGCGAGTTTATAGTGTTGTCGCGAAGTAAATTATTGTGTTTTGTATGCGTTAACGTGGCAAGCTTTTCTTTTTGTTAATTGTGGAAGTAAATTCTGTAAGTTCATCGATTTATTATTCTGTTTTCGTGCCCAGAAAACGGTTTGGTTTTGTGTATTAAGAATATACAAGGTAGATAGTCTTACTTTTCAGACAGTGAAAAAACCGTGTTAATTTATTTAGCTTGTATACTCGACAACGGTTAAAAAATAATAGGTATCGATTGTCGCGTTGTTGTTGTTGTTATCATCGAACGATAAACTGACGTAATCAGACGCGATAGAGCGAGGCGGGTTCCACTAGTTGATTCTGTTAACGGGACGAGTCGTATAATGTGTTGAAAGAAATGTACAAGTTGCACGCTAACAAGTCGTGTTGCAGAAGTGTTCGGACAAAAATTTATTATACAAAATATCTGTAAAGATAGGATGCTAACATTGTTTATTGTTTGAAACAAAATGCGGCGCTAGAAAAGTGTAAAGGCGTTGACTGGTTTTGTTTTAACTTGGGGGGGGGGGGGCAAATTTCACCGGCTTCTCAGCGTCTGTACAAGTTTTGCGAGTTCCGTCACGCGTTCGTTTCCATGGAAACCAGTAATAGCAGGAACGCCCAAAGCATTGAAAATAGTCTCGTCTGCTCTCTCTCGTAATAGCGATCCCGAGTTTTTGTTTTTTGAGAATGGCTGTTCAGATTAAAAAAAGGCGAGTCTTTATGTCTGCTGAATAAAATCATGGGTAAACGACCTTGTCGTCTTAGTGTACGAAAGTAGGAACATTTTTATGGCATATCTGACGCTTTAGTTGTGAGTTGCTAAGGAAAGTTGATTAAGGAGACTTTTGTGGTCGCGATGACGTTCGAGGGTGGTGAGTAACGCTGTTTTATCACGGTTGTAAAAAAAATGAAATTGTTGCCTAGCCAAATTGTTAGAAAAAGGGTTGTTAGTATTTCGGACATGTTGGAGGCGGTGAGTTTACTCCATACGTAATGATAAATGTGATAAGTTATATTCGTTGCAGGTTATCGGTAGTTTACAATCATTTCCAGCATGACTTGTGAAGTAATGTAGAACTGCGTTACGTTTACTGGTAGCTCTATGCAGAAACACAGGTTTCTTGGTAAAAGAAATTTATTTATTTAATTGCTCAGTTGTCTTTCATTGTGTAATATACCGTAACTTCTGGGTAGCATGTTTCGAGGCTTAGGAACTCCGCAAACCTGCACTGTTCAAGACAGTTTCATTTTTTGTCCTGCAGAATCTTAATTGTGTAAACTGTACGGTAGTCATTCTGAAACAAAAGATAAAAGGCATTCATTTTCGATTATATGTGTGTTCACAGTTACGCCGTTTTCCAAAACAAAGCTATGTCGTGCATTGAACAGTTTATAGAACTACTGTATTTGAATAGTTAATGATGAGAATATTCTGTTAAAGATGTTATTCCTTCCCGGGCTATTACGCCGTGGTATAATGCTGTTTATTACAACAGACGCTTCGGGCCTTACCATTGGAGGCCGTCTACAATGTCTACGATTGAAGGTTTCACTGGCAAGTTGTTCTCACAGTACTGTGGTAGAAATTAAGTGTTGGTCCTAAGCAGGCCCGCTTAAATGAATTCAGTCAGCCTTTAAATAAATACAAACAGGCCACTTTAAATTCATAAGTGGGCCTAGTTAGGACCAACACTTAATCTTTACCACAGTATTGTGGAAACTGGTGAACATGTTCCCAGTGAAACTTTCAATCGTATAACACTGAAGATATGGTGGAGCCGAAACGTTTGTTGTAATGAACAACATTAGACCGCGGCTCAATATCCCGCCAAGGAAGAACAACTTTTAACAGGGTTGAGAGCCTAAGACATCGACAAGAATATTGTTGGTGAAATAAAAATAAATATTACTTCTAATTGCTCGTCAATTTCTGCATAGTTCCACAGCTCAGAAGCTGTAAAATTTAGGAAAAAGAAATCTGGAGTAACTGCAAAAGCTCTGAAACTGTAAGAAAAGTTATGAAATTCCTTATCGGCCTTCAACACCTTTAAAAATTCGAAATATGGCTTGTGATCTGTGAAAAATCTCCAAAATTACATATAAACCGAGCATAAAAATAAATTTCGAACCGCAATGGAACTTGCTTATAACGAAATTCAAGGGACCGGACAAATGTGCTCGTTAAAACCGGGTGCTCGCTACATCCGAGTTGTCGACTCGAAAGTCTAAATTTTTGTACCGTGATTATCGACAAAAAAAAGTACTATAGGAGAGGCTTTGCACAATAAAATTTTGACATGTTTTTTACATTGTACGCTTAAAAGTGAAGTTTAGACTAAACGTTTTTTAGACGCTAACATTCTTTGCTGAATATTAGCATATAGTGCATTCGCGAAATATGTAAAACTACCTGTGTAGTAAAACTTTCCAAAAATCAGCCAGCTATCTGGCAGAAAACACAAAACTTTCCATCCCACATGCACAATATTTATTTTTAAATTACAAGAAAATTTACTCTATTTTATTTTTAGTTTTGTTCTTCGTTCTAAGTGGAATCGTCAAAATTATATTTCGCACACAGAACTTAATTAACCTTAAAGAAGTCATCTATTTTTGTTTGTTTAGTAATTTTGTATCTGTAGATATCAAAACGGTTTTGTAATATATTTAAAAATTCCACGAATTCATCACTTATATAATTAGTTTCACTATTCATTTTTGGTTTGGTCTCCAAGTTGCGTATTTTAATAAATTATATAGACTGGTAATTACCTTTATCTAATTCCTTCCTTGCAACTTTTGATTGTTTGCGTAACGACGCGTTTCAGGAACACAGTCCCATCATCAGGTTATAAAAATGAAATCATGAACTAATCACTCGTCGTCAAGTTTAAAATAAAACCACTGCACAACATTCGAATTCACGCGAACACAGCTATGTGCATTCACACACGTGCGCGTCGTCGTAAAGTTAAAAGTCGACTGATTTTGTTATCACAAATTTACACAGGCAGTCGTCTGCTTTCTTCTTGTTGTGTGCGTATTACCGTGTCGTAGAAGACGTTGGATTTAAATGACAACATATCATTCAATAGCTCATCATGCTGGAATTTACTTGCTTTGTAAATTATAAATTCTTCCATTGAAGCGTCCTTTCTTACAGTAATGTAAAGGTTTTAAATTTTGTGCAAAACGTATAATTATGGTTGTATTCTATTAAGTGCTGCGCGTAACTGGACTTTATATTATTGATATTCTTCTTGGGTAGATGTTCTATATATCTATCTTTAAAACCTCTTCATGCTTGACCAATATAGAATTTATCGCAGTCATCACATACAATTTTATATATGCCGGAATATGTTTCAGGATTTTTGTTTCTTTTTGTTCGTAATACGTTTTGAATAGTATTGTTTGTTTTAAAAGTTACTGTAATATTATATTTTTTTAATTGATTTTTAATTATTTGTGGTATCAAGTTAGTGTTTCACTAAATTGCGTTAATGATTTTAAACGAATGTTTAAAATACTGTATTGTAACGAACTTTTGTTAGACCTTAACCCATGAACAAGCCTGCTATAATATGTCGTTATAACCAAGCCTCTAATGCGTTCCTACTCGTTACAAGCGAGTTTCATTATCATTACGAAGATACAAATCCAAACAAATCTCGTACTTTCGCTCGTTACATCCGAGTTCTCGTTATAAGGGAGCTCGTTATTCGCGAGTTCCACTGTATTTCTAATAAACCTTCTCACAGGAATGTTTCTACAGAACTGTTCAAATTCCGCATCATTATCGTTTTAGCGTCACGAAGCTTGTGAATGTCAACATCTCGAGTATTCTATATACAAATATCCTAACCATACTCAAAGCAGACAAAGGTAATATAAATGTCATAATAGAAAAACAGGCTTTAAATAACAAAATTGAAACATTTTTTTAATGAAAACAACATCACTAAATTAAATAAAGACCCCACCCCTAAATATCACAAACAAATAAACAAAACCCTAAATAACACAAAACACATAGTATCACCTGACAACATCAAATATCTAAAACAAATTAAACCAAACGCCCCTACACTAAATGCACTACCGAAATTACACAAACCCAATATTCCCATCAGACCACTTATAAACAACACACAAGCACCTGCACACAAAATAGCTAGACATTCAGATAAATTGATCAGAAATAGCATAAATTTAACAAACAACACCACTGTGAAAAATAATTTAGATCTAGTGAATAAAACTCAACATGTACACATTCCCCACAATTCCACACTTGCTTCATTCGACATAACAAACCTATACACCAATGTTCCCATAAAAGAAACCATAATTACATTAGAACAATTACTAAAATTAAATAACACACCTGAAACACACATAAAAGAGATCATCCATCTAACTAAAATTATCACAGATCAAAATTATTTCGCACACAATAGCATGTATTACACACAAACAGATGGACTACCCATGGGCTCCCCTATATCAGGTATACTAGCCGAAATATTTATACACACCATAGAACAGAAACACATACTGAACAACAACAAATACACCGATAAAATAATATTTTGGCACAGGTATGTTGACGACATTTTACTCCTTTACAACGGCAACAAAAGACAAATAGAAAATTTCCACAAATACATTAACACTATAAACCATAAATTAAAATTCACACTTGAAATAGAATTAAATAACAGCATAAACTTCTTAGACCTTAAAATCACCAAAACAAACAACACACACACATACAAAATATACAGAAAACCCACCACATCAGACATGGTCATACACAACACATCCAACCACCCAACTCAACATAAACATGCAGCTTTCAACTACATGCTCCATAGGCTCACTTCAATACCCCTAAACACACATGACTACCAAGATGAATTAAACACAATTAAATACATAGCAGTCAAAAATGGATACAACCCCGAATTAATAAATAAACTACACAAACGAATCCTCAACACAAAAAGTAAAACACATCTGACCAACAGCACACAACCCAGCAAATACATAACACTTACATACTACAATTCCAATACACATAAAATAGCAAACACATTTAGGAAACACAATTATAAAGTAGCCTACAGAACCAACAACACCATTAGAAAACACATAAATAATACTAACAAAGACATTGACACATACAGCAAAACAGGGGTTTATAAATTAAACTGTAATGATTGCCAACAGTTCTACATCGGCCAGACGGGAAGATCTTTTTCTTCCAGATTTTCTGAACATTTAAAAGCCCTCACCACAAACTACATACATTCCAATTTGCCACACATTTACGTAACGAAAACCACAGTTACACAAACATAGAACACAACATGGAAATATTACACTACTTACCTAAAAGTAGAAAACTAAACACAGCTGAACAATTTGAAATATACAGATATCACACACTACAACCAAACAACATATTAAATGAACAAATACATTATAAATCACATACACTATTCGATACACTGATCCACACACACAATTCGAACCTCAGCGCCAATCCCTTCCCACCATCAACCCCCACCACACACACCATTTTTCCGTAACGGTTATTCTGTAATCGACAATCAGTATACACCCACTGAAGAAGAGAAACAACATCTCGAAACGTTTGGGAAGTGACAACAGTAAGTTCATTAGTGAAAATTTATATATATTATTAAATTCTATATACGTAAAACGTTACAGCCAGTTTGCATATCCACAACACGTTATCAGTCCGACGGTCTAAAGCGCCAACGTATTAGCTTTCCGCCATTCTGTTGTTATGTCCACGTTTGTTATATGTTGTATACAGCTGCAGTTCCGGTTAATATCGTTTGTTCTTTTCCGAGAGTAGGCTGTCCCACTTTCAAGTAAAAAAAGTGAAATATTGGCGCCTACCGCATTCAGGTGAGGGAGGGAATGGGACCACACGCATTTCCCGTACCCAACATTTTGCTTGTTTCTATTCTTGCTGTCAGCTTATTGCTCTATACACATGGGCAGCTATTTCTAGACACATGCTTTTAATTTTTGTATTAGAGACCATGGATTCCACAATCTGTATTTCATACGTGACTAGTAAATCACTTGACAGAAACGTGCTAGCAGAGAGTGAACCAATGACATCCTTTTTCTTTTTAATAGCATAGCTATTCAACGACGTGGCGATCTTAGTGAGTTCGCTGAGACTGCAACTAACAGCAACTCAGTTTCAGTCTAGAAACTATGGATGTCTCATATCAGAATGGACTAAATGATTGTTACGATCAAACATAAAGTGGGCGTTAAATATTCAGATATCGGTATGGAGAACCATACATGACTTCCATGTTCTAAGATTTATATTTAAAATCATTTTCGAAATGAAATATTTCCATAGAAACTACTTCTTTCTTCAGCCTTAACCACAGTACTGTGGTCACTAACGTATACCACCTCACGTTAGCGCACTCGATTTTCACTGATGTGGCAGTCGATGGCACTGGCGAAACGTCTGGTTTTGCAGAAAACGTTGGACCACGGCCAAACAACCCGGGAAGGAATTTTAACAACAGACTACTTCTTTATTGCTGATAACGTAGTACACATATAGAAAATTATCTCCTCCTCCTTCAACTCTCATTTTCATTTATAGAAAATTACACCCTCCCCCTTCAACTACCCTTTTCATTTATAGATATTTCATCGGCCTTTCTACAGTGGATTGTTATGGCCTTCTTTTCAGAATACTTTATTTATTTATCAAACTTCAGTATTTTACTCTTGTTAAAACATAAAACGTTGCAGGTAAACTACCCCTTCCCCTTAACCGATCTTCACCAAAATCAATAAGCCTTGAGTACTCTAAAACTCAGGCACATGTGCAAAAAAATTTGATTCTGTTTGAATTTGCGGCAGTTATCAGTCGCCATAGAAAACATTCTACACACACACACACACACACACACACACACACACACACACACTTTTCGGAAATGACTTTTCTTCATGTTTTTTGAGGGTAGTACAATCAGAATCAGCCTTTATCTCGAACTAGATTTTTTTCTCCAACACCATACTTCCATTTCCTTATGGAACATGGAAGTAAAAAAAAAGCATTTTTTTTGTAAAGAGAGGTATACTGAGGAACCATCTGACCTGATCGCGAAGAGAGCAAAGTTAAGTGTATTTGTTACACGTAAATAACCTGGTACTTGCTAGCCTCCGAATCACATCTGTGAAGGAAATAGTTGACCGAGCGAAGCGAGTTCTCGGTTTTGATTCGACCGTTTGGCATTCGTCCGTCTCCCTGTCTGTCGGGCTATGTCTCACGATAACTTTTGAATGCATCACTCGATTTTCGTAAAACTTGGCATGCGTGTTTATACATTTACCCTACAGAATCCTATTGTTTTTTACGTTTGATCCCTCTAAAATGTTTTAGTGAGCGGGAGGCGAAAATATGGGTGGGCGGGTTAAAGTTGTGAAAAAAATCTCAAAAGCCCGTGTGGGGTGTCAGATTAAAGGGAATTTGAACCACAGTCTGACTAGTGTTCATTTTTGAAAATTTAAAAAATTGTGGACGTCAGGGCTCAAAAATTGGGTGAAAATTTAGATAACATCGCAAAATTCGAGGGGTATCTAAGTAAACAGAATCTTAATAAAGTGTTAAGTTTTGTAAATTTCAAAGTTCCCCCCCTCCCCGACAAGAATTTTTTTTTTAATTTTTATTTAATTTTACATTGCAACTAATCTTAGATAGATTAACGAGCAATTTGACTCTCTATCAATATCTTAAAACTAAATGTCTATTTACTGGGTTTACCCACTGGTATCCCTCAGATTACTCTAATGGTGAAAACGTACACATACACAACACTTCACACTGTAGTCAGCTTTACACACACCACACTAAACCAGGTCAAAAGGTTTGGTCCTCTTGAGACTTCTCAATATCCCATGTTGGTCAAGCAGCTGAATTGCCTCTACGTTAACGTGGTTATGAAGCCGGTCTTCATGCTTCTGTGCAAATTTCCTAATTTCGTCAGCAACCATTTCCTCACCCAGGTCTCTGTGCAGGTCACTATTCCTTATGTATCAAGGGGCACTAACAATATTTCTCAGTACTTTATTTTGAAATCGTTGTATGATTTCGACGTTACTGGCACTGGCACACCCCCACAGCTGGATTCCATAGGTCCAAACTGGTTTGAGCACCTGCTTATACAGCATAATTTTATTATGTATTGCAAGCTCGGAGTTTGCACCAAGGAGCCAATACATTTTTTTAAATTTGAGATTCAGTTCCTCACTTTTTTTTTTTTAATGTGCTCTTTCCATCTAAGCTTATCATCTAGGTTCATGGCTAGATACTTTGCTGTGTTTGCATACGGAATAGTATGATTATTTAAAACGATTGATATTTGTTCAGTTCTTCTATTGGTAAAGGTGACATGAACTGATTTATTCTCATTAAGTTTAATGCGCCAGCGTTTTGTCCATGCACTAATCTTTTCTATTGCTTCCTGCAAATTATTATTAGCCTCCAGCTCATTACTCCCGACTGCCAAGACACATGTGTCATCCGCAAATGTAGCAATCGTTGTTTCTTCTGTTTGTGGTATATCACAGGTGTATATCAAATACAGCAGCGGACCCAGAAGACTGCCCTGTGGAACACCAGCCTCGATTGGTCTCAATTCTGAGTTTGTGACTTCATGGCAAAAAAAAAAAGAAAAAATTGTGAAAATGCAGCAGGGGTGTCAGAGTAAAAGGAATTGTAACCTAAATCCGAATGTTTCGAATTTTTGGTGTTTTTTGTACCATTGAGTGCTCTACAGTTGTTATATTACTACAGAAATGTAGAGAAATAGCGATTTTTCTCATTTTTCCATAATTGAAAAATTATCTAATATCAAAATTTATGTAACAGTAAGCCCTCTATTACACTAGGCAACATGTGGCGGGCAACTTGTTGCCGGGGTCGTCTAGTAACATTGTTTATATGGGAGCCTATTATACTAAGCCACTAGTTGATATGGGTCGACAACTAGTGGATGACGGTGGACGAGATCGGCAACTTCCCGACCACTCGGAAGTTGCTGACGCTGGACGTGGGGCATTGTTTCAGATGGGAGCTATTACACTGGGCAACATGTGGCGCGCCACTCTCGCTTCCGCGCATGCGCACTTCGCCCCAGACACCACCTTAACTGTGTCTGGGACGACAGACGAGAGGCCCAGTTGTCATTTCGCATTCAAACTGATTAATTTGTTGCACCGAGTCACTTATAACGTTTTCATATGTTTATGTATATATGTTAATTTATTCATAGTGAGTTTTGTGCGTGTGGTGTTTATGTGTATAAACGTTTTAATCTTTTCGACGACCCCTATGTATTAGGGGAATAGCATTTTACTGTACCTGAGGATGGGGATTTAGTCCCTGAAACATGTCGTATTTGAGAAACTGAGATCGCCTAGTGGATTATATAAGGTAAAATTCTTAAATTAATTATAATTATTATTTCTAAGGTTAAAACAAAAAAACCCTACTGCATTTTAGTAATTTTTTGTTGCCTATACATTTTGGTTTATTTTCAGTGACAATCATTCAGAAAAGGTGGAAGTCCATTCGTACTTGCTATGCGAGAGAAATTCAGAAAAAGAAGGAAGTAAAAAGTGGATCAGGGGCGAAGGCCCATAAGCAGTATGTCTATTTTGAGCAGTTGAGTTTTTTAGAAACGTTATGTAAGAAAACTGCTAGTTCATTGGATCACGACAATGACAGAGAAAACAGTGTCGAGGGAAACAATGATAATACTGACGCGACTGGCTCGCTAGAGGTTGAAGGTATTTCAAAATCTAAAAGTAAAAGCAACAAGAAATTAAGAAAGGACGAAGATAACCTTATTGAAATTTTGAAGAAAAAAATTGTTACTGAAGAAGAAACACATGATGAAAAACATGAGGATAAGTTGTTTTTACTGTCACTTGTCTCAGAAATAAATAAAGTCCCTCCAGAAAGGAGGTTAAAGCTTAGAAGTGACATTATTGCAGCCATTGCTGCTGCTCAAACCCCCATCACTCAACAATGGGCACCAATGCCAAATACAGGCCAGTTTGGATATCAACAGTATTCGTTACAACCACAATCATTTCCAAATTCCGCAGGATATTCCTATCAAGCTCAACATTACCAAAGTCCAAACCATCAGCAACATCCATCACCATCACCATCATACCTAAATCCTACAGGATTTTCCAATCAAATAAAACAATGCCGAAATCCAAACCCCCTGCAACATACATCAACACCAAAGGCAATCCAAAGTTCAACCAGAAATTCACAGCAACTATTGGAATACCAAAGTCAAAATCAATCTTGCCTATCCGTAGCAAGCAGCTCCAACGGACAATCACCAGTGGCTTCGCCTGCAGAGTCCGACAGTAGCAGCACCCAAATAAGTGATTTTTTACTATTTTAATTTTCTTTCTGTTTACTTTTAAAATAATTAGTTATGTAACATTGTATTTTTGTAAGAATTCAACTGTTTACAGATTATTTTATGTTTGTTTTTTTCATCCAAGACTTTTTAATATCTTAAAATGTAGTTTGTTAATTTTTTTGTATAAAGTGGAAAACGTTACAATAAAATTTAATTGTATTTAATT